>CM038677.1:501970964-502570964 GCA_021605205.1 Aegilops longissima | reverse complement strand
TCACGACTATATGAATAAGCCTCCTGCTGCACCAAGGCTGTCCGAAGAAGCTCTTTAGCCCGGCGCGTCTCGACCGCCGCCGGAGAATCGCCTTCATTTGGGATGGCTTCCAGCCGTGAAGCGGCAGCAACAAGATTCTCCATCGGAGTAGAGTAATGACCCGATGGTGTTGGGACAGGCTGTGTCACAATGTTGTTCTGACGAGGCGGATCCATCAGACGGGGCTGAACCGGCGCCCCCGCCCCAGGTGCTTCCGCCCGGTTTGCTACCGGCGAGTTACTGGTCCCCGCACCTGGGGTGTTAAAGAGGTTCCAAGCATCGTAAACCGGAGGCAGACGAGACCGGTGCCTTCTCTTTATGACTTCGTGCGATGCATTCTGACCCAACATAAGCCGGTAAGCCTGTGCACCCAAAGCGGCCCGCTCCGCGGCCATCCTAGCATCCTCAGCTGCCAAATCGGCCTTGGCCTAAGTAATCTGGTCCCTCACCCTGGCGATTTCCGCATTGTGCGCATCCTGGTTCACCGGGTTAGCCTCCGCCATCAGTGTTGCCAACGCATCAAATAGATCAGATAAAACTTGAGCCGGCAGCCGCACAGGGCCTCCTGCCCCGGCTGCCGTCGCCGCTACCAATCCGGAGGTCATTACTGGTGCGTTCGAAGAGTGGAGCGCCGGCTGTGTACCGGCTATGAAGATTCCAACCCGGTTTGGCAGATCAGAGGGGTCCGGAATACTGTCGCCATCGGAACAACCTCCAATCCGGCCATCTTGTAGCTGATATAACGACTCGGTCTCTCCGGTGGATGACTCATCGCCGGAATAAACGACGGTCTCAACCCCAGATTCCGATCTGTCCTCGTATTCTCTTCCCTGGATGACTCCCACGAAGGCACGCTTCATGGCAGGCTTGACCCGGGCAGATCGCGCACGCTGAGCCGTTTCGACGAGGTCGGTGCAGATGTCCGGCTCAGGGCCCGACTCGCCGATCTTGCCAATGAAAACGTGTATGCCACCAAAGGGGGCCCGGTGCCCGTACTCGATTGAGCCGGCCACGGGGCCCCACCCTGCATCGTCAATGTAGAGCTTGCCGCGATGACTTTTGGTCATCCGGCCCATAGCGTAACCCTTGAGTCCTTCGAAGCTGCCCTCCAAGAACTTGAAACCATCGTGCCATAGCCCCACGGTGGGCACCAACTGTCGTGGTTTTGCCACGGCAGATGTCCTCATGAAAGGACTTAGTTGTGGAGCCATCGCTACGGGTTAGCTTAAAGGGGTTAAAGCGGACAAGGGACGCAAGAGTGTTTTATACTAGTTCGTCCCCTTACGATCACTAGTAGAAAAAGGGGTATTTGTCCCGGTTCATAAGGGCCTTTAGTCCCGGTTCTGGAACCGGGACTAAAGGGTCGTTACTAAAGCCTCCCCCTTTAGTCTCGGTTCTTACACGAACCGGGACAAAAGGCCGTCCACGTGGCCGCTGCCTGGAGGTCCACCTTTAGTCCCGGTTGGTAACACCAACCGGTACTAAAGGAAAATTTATGATTTTTTTTTTTGAAAATTTTCTTTTTGATTTTTTTTGAAATTTATTTTATTTTCAAATTTCTGAATTATTTTAACCTCTAATCTCTAATCACCCTCGTCACTGCTCAATTTAACATCTAACTTCCCGGACGGTCACCCATCTCACTACTCCAGCCTGAGCACGCTTAACTTCCAGGTTCTATTCTCCCTTGTTTCCAAGTGTGCACTAGTTGTTTTCCTGACAATAGTAAGATGTCAATCCTATTAATCCTCAGGAATTTAGCTTGAGCATGAAGTCACACATTTCACTGTTTGAGTTTGAAATTATTGTTCTAAAAAACAATTATTATTTAGTAACACTAATATTTCTTGAATAAGTAGTTTGACCATAGTTTGACCACAGTTTGACCAGATTTGACCAAAATTCAAAAACACTGAAATAATTATTTAGTAACACTAATATTTCTTGAATAAGTAGTTTGACCACAGTTTGACCACAGTTTGACCAGATTTGACCAAAATTCAAAAAAACTGAAATAATTATTTAGTAACACTAATATTCTTGAATAATTATTTAGTAACACTAATACTTCTTGAATAAGTAGTTTGACCATAGTTTGACCACATTTAACAAAAATTAAAAAAATGAAATTTGAGCATAACTTTTTTCCTTTTAGAATTTGAGGATTCTAAAATTTGCAAAGCAGCAGTAGTGTCAAAATCGGATGCGGATTTTCGTGCTGAACATTTTGATATATTATACTTTTTTCCTGACATAGTCTGCAAAAGTTATAGCCGTGTTACATTTTCCCTACACTTTTTGCAAAACATGTCCAAATTTAAGTTTTTAAATTTTCCTAACTAGTAGATGTAGTAACATAACTACATCTCAAAGGATTTTAATTTTTGAAGTTTTATCATTTTCTTTTGCTTTTTACAAAAATGAAAAGGCGATCCACGGGGATAGTTTGAAAATGGGACCTTTAGTGCAGGTTCGTGCCACGAACCGGTACTAATGCCTCAAACCCCATTAGTACCGATTCGTGTCACGAACCAGTACTAAAGGTCTAACCTTTAGTATCGGTTAGTGCCCTAACCCGTACTAATGGACATCGATTCCATTAGTACCGGTTCGTGGCACCAACCGGGACTAAAGGTCCCATTTGAACCGGGACTAATGCCTTTCCCGCATGAACCGGGACCAATGCTCACATTAGTCCCGGTTCATGACTCAAACGGGACTAATGGGGTAACCCGGCCTGGACCAAAGCCATGTTTTCTACTAGTGGATGAAGGTAAAAGCCTACGTCTAGTTGTGATGGAATTGATGGGTTTCGATGACCAGGGAGCGAATACGCTTTGCCTGAGTCTCGAGTTGTTGTCTGTTGTCCTGAACCACCGCCGGGTCATCCCCTTATATACATGGGTTGACGCCCGTCGGTTTAAAGAGTCCCGAGGCTGGCTCATAAACGTGTCCGGCTCGGTCTCCACTCTTTCTACCTTACAATGCAAGTTACATATCAATGCCGGTTTATAGCTACAGGCCTTAAACCGGTTCTGGGCCGTGGGCCTCTACTCAACGTCATCATCTGTGTTCATGGGTTCAAGTTAATCCGACCTCTCCTGGCCGGTTTAAGCCTAGTAGTAATATCCCCAACACTCATGCAGCTCAGTATGCAAAACTACCAGGCAGTTTTCTTTACAAAAATCAACATTGGCGCCTTTAACATTTTGCTACAACTAATTTTAGATCAGATAAAGGTTGGATTCACGCTGATTAACAAAATACATGCTGATGTAAAAATATAGTGATATACAACAGGTACTTACATCTGCATTGGAGTACAGAGAATTCCTGCAAGAATCTTTCCTCACAGACGATACTAGTGCAGAAATTCTTCTATCTGTCAAGCTTATTTTCTAAAAGAGAGATGGGTAAGAAACATGTACAAAATATGATCAGCATGCTATAAAATTTCGTGATGCAAGGATACGCACACGCTTCTTAGAATGGAGTTGACATATTTTTGCTGGACTGGAGCGGACTAGTTCTTTGGCCACTGGAATCTGCTTATTATCAGTAGGGTTGGGTTTCTCTGTGCTGGAGCAGTATCTATAAAAACTGGAGTTGGTTTATTATGTCCTGGCGTTTGGATCTTTTGCAAAGACCTGGTTTGTAACCCTTCAGATTCTAACATAGTCGTCTTCCGCTTGCATGCCTTGTATAGAAGAATGGCGCTTCAGTTACAAAACATGCTACAGCAGAGAGATGGAATAGGTACTAAAGAATAGAAAGGCATGACATATTGACATGTATTCCCTCCATCTGTAAAAAATGGATGGATCTAGGCGTATTTCAGTTCTAGATACATCCTTTTTTATCCATTTCGGCAACATGTAATCCGGACGGAGGGAATATGGTGTAAGAACTAGGGATACGACAGGACAACATAGTAAAAAAAAACACTAGTTGAATGTAAAACTATATGCTAGCGGAATACGTGCAGAAAAAACTAAGGCGGCATACACATGTATGATTGGGAAACTAAGATGGCATTGCAACAGAGCACTAGAACAACACTTCAATGTAAAAAAAATGGTATGGTAGGCGGATGAAATGCGTCGATGAATAACAATGCATTAGGTATTGAAGCATGATGTCCAAATTAAGCGGATGGCATTGCGATAGAGTAGAATGACGATGCTTGAATTTGAAAACATGTTATCATGAATGGAATAAGTCTTGAAAAACAGGAAGGCATGACATATTTACATGCATGATCAGCATGCTAAGCACATGGCATTGCAACATGAGTAGATACACTCAGGACATTATATGCATGTTTTACCCATATCACGAGCCAAGTTAGAGCAAGGACCTTGTGGGGTGAATAGGATTCAACATCTTTCTGCAAGTCTTCTGAAGAACTGACTTTACATGTTCCATCATATTGGGTATCATTGACATCAAGTTTATTGGCCTTTACATTGCTCCGTGAGGTTCTTGTGGATATATCAGTGTGTGCAATTATATCTGACATGCATGGAAGACAACTAGTAGTTAGATTTATGTAATGAGTGCCTGTAGGAGACGACATAAATAGTAGGACTGGGGTTAACTAGCAGCAACAGGTCTCAAAAACTAAAGGGAGAACACAGATGAAAGTTACAGAATATGTATCATTTGTACTCGAGATTAACTAGATGGCACTCAAAAGTATTAAAGAACAACATAGGTAATACTAGAAGTGGTATAATACTGTAATCACCAGCCTGTGGGATAGCATTGGTTGATGGATGATAACTATGGAATAGCGGTACCTAAAGAACAAGTATCTTAGCTGAACTATGGAACAGCGTTAACTCCTGAACAAGACCCGTAAGAGATCAGCATGAATATACAGTGAAATGTGATAATCTATTTTCCATGCTTAGATGAATAACAAAGCCATAAATGTTGCACACAAGTAAGATGAGGGTACAACCTATCTGGCCGCATCCATAGGGGTAAGCATCATGTGCTGACTTGTCGATGGCCCTGCAGTTGTTGTGGCTGTCCATGTCAGGCACGCGCATTCGATGCAGGGAACTATTGAGTGGGGACTATAGCTCCCTTCTGGTGTATCCTTCCATTGTTGGAGCAGCTGCGGTGAGTCAGAAGACGGTGTGGCTGAAGATGCAGATAACGCATAGTGTTAAGAATGACACATCTCTTTGATCTGAAGAAATACACTAAGAGATCAACAGCAAGGTACGAGAGTGGTCACACGTCTGTTGACTGAGACTAAATTGGGGTCACATGATTTTATTTTATTTTGGTACTGTTCGATCTACGCCGGATGGCTTGATGGCCGTCTTGTGCCTCCCGGCTAACACGGTTAGGAATCTTCCCCGAAGAGCCAGCGACCAACGGCAGAGCAGCTTGCCTCCGCCGTCCGTGGCCCCGGCCAAAACCCAGCTCCCCACCCTGCACTGTCGTGGTTGCGCCGCCCCCGGGCCAATCCACAAAGACTCCCCGTCATCCAGATCCGGCGGCGGCAGTACCTTGAACCCACGCAACTATAAGATAGCCATCTAAGCGCTGCTACCGCGGAGAACTTGCGGCCCCGCACCTTTACGTTAGACACCAGCCAACCGGAAGCCTAGGAGCTCTGCCGCCTCGAGGGGTGCTGCTTCCCATTGGGAATTAATTGGCCCAGAATAAAAATTCAGACAACTGACACCTAAATAAAGTGATTTGAGATGAGGGTGTGACCTATCTGGCGGTATGGTGAAGTAGGCAGGTCCAGCTGCCGACTCGGTGAGGCCATCGCGGTTGCGGTGGCCACCGACGGCAGGGAAACAACGATGTCGTGACAGTCGACGGCTACGGGGAAGCAGCGTCGGGACTCTGGACGGATCCGAAGTTGGAGCCGCTCCGGCGCCGTGAACAACGGCGGGGATGAATCGGCTCCGGTATGGTTCACGCGGCCGTCGTCGAGGCAGCTCCAGCAGCACGGAGTAAGAGGCACACGGCCCAGTGCACGACGGCAAATGGACAGCGTCTCCGGCATTATGGAGGAGGGCGGCTGTGAAATTGGTGCGGTGGGGGGTGCCATGGAGGAGGGGCTGAGGTTTTGCGGCTCGGGAGAAGGGAGCTTCGGGGAGAAGGTGATTTTGCGCCCATGAGGATGAATGGGGGGAATTGGGAGGAGGGAACCATGTTTACTGGACGCATTTATGCGAAATGTGAGGGGGGTTACTGTTCTACCCTGCCTTTAGGCTTCTCGGCTTGGGTACGTGTCTCGAGGGTCGGGGATAGTAGAGTAACTATGCTTTTCCCCAAATAGTGGGCGGAGCGATTTGAGGCAGGAGGCGTGTTTTGAAATATAGTGGGCGCAAGCGATTTGAGCAGGAGGCGTGTTTTGAAAAAGTGGCGCGAGCTATTTGAGGCGAGGAGAGTGTGTTTTGCCGACCATGGTTTATGAATTATTCGGCACATGTCATTTCGCCAAGGAGAAAGGCGCTTGGATGAAGTTACGAACCTACCCTCGATGCACAACGGCAAATTGTCGCCTCCCACATAGGATGGTAATTTCGCGTCTCCCATTTATTTGCTCGGGCGAATTCCACCGAGCAGAGGATGTTTAACGGTTCATTCAAAATTTGGGAGAACGAGCATCCACGTCTACCTTACCAAGTCAATTCGAATCAAATTTAGAAATATTAGCTTGCCACTTCTTTTTTAGATGGAGAGATGATGCTCGGGAGTAATGTGTTTTTACATGCTCGTTGCTAGCGATTTACTATATGAAAAATAGTTGACCCACTCAAAAACGGGAATCAAACCCAAAATGAAATATCTCGATTCAGTGAAATAGCACATTCACCAGGTCAAAATAGTGAACTAAATCCAAAATTGAACACCTCAATCGAATAGCATGTTGTATAGTATTATAGTACTCCGTGAACATGTTGAAAGTCAGATTAATGAACTTGTTTGATATACGCATATATCCGTTCATGTGTGGATTGCAGACAACATGTTCTCCAATTTAAATATATGAATGCAAGTTTATATCGAAACATGGTTTATATCAGTCTTTGATGCATAAAACGTGACCTCCCCCTCTCCTGGACTCCTGCTCGCTCTCTCTCTCTCTCTCTCTCTCTCTCTCTCTCTCTCTCTCTCTCTCTCTCTCTCTCTCTCTCTCTCTCTCTCTCTCTCTCGACAATCTTCAATTCTGTCACACGCATCCAACACACAAACCTTGTTGGTCCTCTCTCTTTCTCTCCATCTCTCTCTCTCTCTCTCTCTCTCTCTCTCTCTCTTTGTGTGTGTGCATGAGGGGGTCTTTCTAGTTCGCATGCATATATACTCCATCTATAGGTCTCTCTCGCACACTATGTATGATTCTCTAGTCCAAGCTAGATATCTTGGGTGCACTCATCGTACGCACACAAATTCCTTGGCTCGTTGCCAGTAACTCTCTCACGCACCACTCTGTCGTCTCGGAGCTCTCCCCCCCCCCTCTCAAACTCTCCATCTACCTGGGTCACACATACACATGCATATCTCACTCGCACTCGATAGGCCCATCTAAAACTCTATCTCTCTCCTCGTTCTCTCTTCATCTCACACGCACACACACACAATCTCATGCCTAGCTAGCCAAGTATGATGGTCTCTCAGTCAATTGTAGGCACACGCAGTCCCCCCTATATGTATATGACTAGCTAATCTTAGTCTCCATCACAAACATGTGCATGGTCTATCTCGATTTCTCTCGGGGCATCTTTCTATCGCGCACACACCTCCCTCGATCTCCCACCCATATAGTCCCCTCATGATCTCGAGGGGGTCTCTCTATCACAAACACACCCTCTCGCCCTCCCTATGTGTCCATGTTCTCCATGTGTCCCTCTCGACCTTTGTTCCTTGTTGGCCAGACCTCTATTGGACATGTGCTATAGGGGTGTCTCTCTCCGTTGCAAACAATCACACACTAGCTATCTTCGTGTATCTCCTTGCCTTGCTTTTCTATGTCGGAGATGCATGCGTGATATGTTCGCCTAAGAAACGAAAAAACACACTCTCTCTCTAATTTATCGTTTGTTGTCACTTTCTCTATCACACACATACTATTTTTGCACACTTACTCATTCTCCTTCACACGCACTTGATCCCTCTCGACTTAGGCACTCTCCTCGGTCCATAGCATATTGATTTATTGAAAAGTCAAACATCACAAAGTTTGACCATGTACATGGAGAAAAACAATTACATCTGGAACGGCAAACATATACCATTAGATTCACCATGAGATGTAGTTTCGTATGATGTATCTTTGGTATTGAAGATATAAATAACATTTGTGTAAACCTGATCAAAGTTTCCAAAGTTTGACTTCTAAAAAGTTACATGCCTTTGCATTATCGAGTGGATGGAATATCTCTTTCCCCTCTCAGCTATCTGATGCACCACTCAGCCTTATCGGGGCTCCTCAATCTCTCTCAAACTTTATATCTCCCTGGTTCACACATACACATGTCTCGCTCGCGCTATACATATAGACCCATCCAACACTCTCTGCCCTTGTTATCTCTCTATGTGACACGCACCCCCCTAATAAGTACCATAATCCCTCACTCCGTCATAGGCGCAAGCACTCCCACCCTAAGTATGATTATCTCTCGCTAGCCATCAGGAACACACATATTGTCTCCTTCCATCCATATGTCTATCTCGATATCTCTCGTGGTATTTTCTATCACGCACACACCTTGTCACTCGATCTCCCACCCATGTAGTCCCATCAGGATCTCCAGGGGATCTCTCTATGACAAACATACACTCTCTCCTCCCCATGTCTGCATTTTCTCTGTACGTCTCTCTCGATCTCTCTCCCTTGTTTGTCAGACCCCTCTTGGCCACGTGCTAGGGGTCTTGCTCTCTCGGTTGCAAACAACCACACGCTATCTCCTAACCTTGCTTCCGTTGTCGAAGATGCATGTGTGATATGTTTGCATAAGACACACACGTTTTTTCTTGACTTTTATCGAGTGTTGTCCATGTCTCTTTCACACATGCACACACACTTTTTTCACTCACTCTTTCTATTTCACTCACTCTCTCTCTCTCTAGTTAGGGACTCTCTCACGTCCATAAGCATATGGATGTTTTGAAAAGTCAAACCTCAGAAAAGTTTGACCAGGTATATGTGGAGAAAAACATTTACATCTGGAAAGATCATTAGATTCATCACAACATGTACTTACTTCATACTATCATTTATCTTTGGTATTGTAGATATAAGTAATTTCTTTATAAACTTGGTCAAAGTTTAAAAAGTTTGACTTTAAAAAAATGTTGGAACTACATTATCGAACGGAGGGAGTAGCTCTTTCTCTCTCTCTACTATCTCTCACGGGCCTCCCCTCTCACATGAACACTCTATACCGACGGATTATACGCTCACTGTGTCAGCGTATAGCTCCGTATATTGTTTAGTTGACCGGTCAACCAGTCCACATGCTGCTTTGTCAACTCGGGTTCTGTATCTTCGTGTGCTGGCCCATGTGGCAGTGGGTGAAAATAAGTAAACTAGAGGCCCATCTGACACGCGGTGAAGTAAACAAAGTTGAAACCACTCAGGGTAGCACCCCGCACGCTAGTAAATTGAGGGCGCATTGAGGACACACTTCTTCCACGTGGAGGACGTACTCGCGCACAATTCACCACTGCGCGGCGGCATGCACAGAAGGACGCACTCGCGCACATGCAGCACACAACACACACCAGCACACGTGTACACCAGCGTCGCCGCCGGTTGAGATGGACGGCGAGGCAGCCAACAAGCGGAGGCGGCTCGAGCCAAAACCGCATCCGGCGAGCCTCGACTTCATCAGAAGCCTCCCCGACGACATGCTTCTCGTCATCATCGGCCTCCTCCCCACCAAATCTGCCGTGCGGACCACCCTACTCTCCCGGTGGTGGCGCCCCCTCTGGCGCCACGTCCCCCTCAACCTCACCATCGACAACTGCCTCTGTGACGGGGATTGCAAACGCATGGCCGCAGTCTCCAAGATCCTTTCATCGCACCCTGGGCCAGCCAGACGCCTTGACATCCGCATGTTCAGTACCAACTGCAAGGTCCAACCCAAGTTCGACGAGTGGTTCTTATACCCCGCCCTAGATCAGCTCGAGGAGCTCAGCTTTTAAGCTGGACGATGTCGCTCTCTGCCGCCGTCCGCGCTCCGCCTCGCGCCAACGCTGCGACGCGCCAGCTTCAGCTCCTGCTATCTTCCCCAGATTAATGCCGCGCCCGCCCTTCTTCTTTCTCAACTCAAGCAGCTCGACCTCTTCGATGTTGTCATCTAGAAGAAGGCTATGGAGCACCTGCTCCGCAGCTGTACTGTGCTCGAGTACCTTCGTCTTGAGCAGTGATGTCTACTACACAACCTTCTTTTTGTAGATGTTGTTGGGCCTCCAAGTGCAGAGGTTTGTAGGACAGTAGCAAATTTCCCTCAAGTGGATGACCTAAGGTTTATCAATCCGTGGGAGGCGTAGGATGAAGATGGTCTCTCTCTAGCAACCCTGCAACCAAATAACAAAGAGTCTCTTGTGTCCCCAACACACCCAATACAATGGTAAATTGTATAGGTGCACTAATTTGGTGAAGAGATGGTGATACGAGTGTAATATGGATGGTAGATATAGGTTTTTGTAATATGAAATTATAAAAACAGCAAGGTAACTAATGATAAAAGTGAGCACAGACGGTATTTCAATGCTAGGAAACAAGGCCTAGGGTTCATACTTTCACAAGTGCAAGTTCTCTCAACAATAATAACATAATTGGATCATATAACTATCCCTCAACATGCAACAAAGAGTCACTCCAAAGTCACTAATAGCGTAGAGCAAACGAAGAGATTATTGTAGGGCACGAAACCACCTCAAAGTTATTCTTTCGGATCGATCTATTCAAGAGTCCGTAGTAAAATAACACGAAGCTATTCTTTCCGTTCGATCTATCATAGAGTTCGTACTAGAATAACACCTTAAGACACAAATCAACCAAAACCCTAATGTCACTTAGATACTCCAATGTCACCTCAAGTATCCGTGGGTATGATTATACGATATGCATCACACAATCTCAGATTCATCTATTCAACCAACACAAAGAACTTCAAAGAGTGCCCCAAAGTTTCTACCGGAGAGTCAAGACGAAAACGTGTGCCAACCCCCATGCATGAGTTCACAAGGTCACTGAACCCGCAAGTTGATCACAACAACATACATCAAGTAGATCACGTGAATATCCCATTGGCACCACAGATAAGCACATGCAAGACATATAGCAAGTGTTCTCAAATACTTGAAGACTCAATCCGATAAGATAATTTCAAAGGGAAAACTCAATCCATTACAAGAGAGTAGAGGGGGAGAAACATCATAAGATCCAACTATAATAGCAAAGCTCGCAATACATCAAGATCGTACCACCTCAAGAACACGAGAGAGAGAGAGAGAGAGAGAGAGAGAGAGAGAGAGATCAAACACATAGCTACTGGTACATACCCTCAGCCCCGAGGGTGAACTACTCCCTCCTCGTCATGGAGAGCGCTGGGATGATGAAGATGGCCACCGGTGAGGGATCCCCCCTCCGACAGGGTGCCGGAATAGGGTCCCGATTGGTTTTTGGTGGCTACAGAGGCTTGCGGCGGCGGAACTCCCGTTCTAGGTTATTTTCTGGAGGTTTCAGTATTTATAGGAATTTTTGGCATAGGTATCACGTCAAGGAGGTTCCCGAGTCGTCCACGAGGCAGGGGCCCACGCCCAGGGGGTGGGCGCGCCCTCCACCCTCGTGGACAGCTCGGGACTCTTCTGGCCCAACTCTTTTGCTCCGGAGGCTTCTTTTGGTCCATAAAAATTCATCAAAAATTGGCACGTCAATTGTACTCCGTTTGGTATTCCTTTTCTGTAAAACTCGAAAACAAGGAAAAAACATAAACTGGCACTAGGATCTAGGTTAATAGGTTAGTCCCAAAAACCATATAAAATAGCATATAAATGCATATAAAACATCCTAGAAGGATAATATAATAGCATGAATACTTCATAAATTATAGATACGTTGGAGCGTATCGGCAACTAAGCTTAATTCCTGCTCGTCCTCTAGTAGGTAAATGATAAAAGAAATAATTTATGAAGTGTGAATGCTAGCAGGTGCACAAGTTTGATCAATGATGATTTCAATCACCTTTTCTAGCATCATTATATGTTATAACAGTAGCTCATATCATAAAGCTTCTCATGATCAAGTAACAAGCTATTCACATGTTAAAGTATAGATCATAAACTTTCTTGAAAACTAACAAACCGCGTTCTCAGTCATCAAACAATTGCAATTCATCTTATTTTCAAGAAGGGTCTATGTAAGAGCTTTGACTTAGCAAATCCCACATACTCAACTATCATATAGTCTTCCATGATTACTACCACTCAAAGCATATTTTTAGAATAGCATCCATCGAACACAGAGAAAGATATGGGCTTAATGTTTCGCCTCCCATCTTATTTATCATATAGATAATTGTCAACAATAATAATTCATCATCAAATATATTTGAATGGCCATATATGCTTAGATCTTTCTCCACCACATGATGCTTGCCAACTAAAAAGTAGGTTGGAATGAGAAGGAATACTACTGACTCTTGCATAAAAGTAAAAGATAGACCCTTCGCAGAGGGAAGGAGGGATTTGCAGAGGTGCCAGAGCTTGAAGCTAAAACAGAGATGAAAATAGTTTTGAGAGGTATGCTTTCATTGTCAACATAACGACCAAGAGTTCCCAATATCTTCCATACTAGATACATTATATGTGGTTCCCAAACAGAAAGGTAAATATTTTACTCCCCCTCCACCAACAATCACACTCCACGGCTTGTCCGAAACAACGGGTGCCATCCAACTTTCAACAATCCTGGGGGAGTTTGTTTAAATTATTTGTGAATTTGTTTTTGATCTTTTGATCATAGGACTGGGCATCCCAGTTACCAGCCATTTTCTCGTGAATGATGAGCGGAGTCCACTCATCGTGAGAATAACCCACCTAGCATGGAAGATACTAATAGCCCCTAGTCGCTACATGAGCGATTCGGTCATACAAAACAGATTACTATTTGAAGGTTTAGAGTTTGGCACATGCAAATTTACTTGGAACGGCAGGTAAATACCGCATATAGGTAGATATGGTGGACACTCATGGAAGGAACTTGGTTCAAGGATTTTGGATGCACAAGCAGTATTCCCGTTTAGTACAGATATTTTGGCTAGCAAAGGATTCTAAATAGCAAGCACCACATGTTAGAGGATCCATAACAATATAACTTCTATACAAATATACCCAAGCATAACTCATTATGTTGTCTTCCTTGTCCAACTTCAACTAGTTTGCTCAGGTTTGAAAATAATTAATGGGGCTCACAATCATAGAAGATGTCCAAGATAGTATATTTATATGTGAAATCTCTCTTCCTTCAATATTCTTTCATGAATTGTTCAAGTGACCAATTCTATGTTTGCTAACCTTCAAAAAATTTACCACCTCTACTTCTTATATGTGAAGGCATTACTCCCCATGTGAAAGGCATATGAAACATATATAATTTCAGATTTATGACATTCAAATCATTCAACCATTTACTCATAGGATATAAGTGAAGCACATGAGTAAATGACAAAAAACTCCAAAAAGATATAAGTGAAGATCAATGAGTAGTTAAATAATTATGTAGCTATGTGAAGACTCTCTCTCATTTAAGAATTTCAGATCTTGGGATATTATTCAAACAGCAAGCAAAACAAAATAAAACGGCATTTCAAGGATAGCACTCATCATGTGAAGAAACAAATACTTAGGCTCAACCGATACTAACCGATAATTGTTGAAGAAGAAAGGTGGGATGCCTACCGGGGCATCCCCAAGCTTAGATGCTTGAGACTTCTTGAAATATTATCTTGGGGTGCCTTGGCATCCCCAAGCTTGAACTTTTGAAGGAAATATGCCCTACAGGCAATAATAAAGTTATTATTTATTTCCTTATATCATGATAAATGCTTATTATTCATGCTAGAATTGTATTAACCGGAAACATAATACATGTGTGAATACATAGACAAACATAATGTCACTAGTATGCCTCTACTTGACTAGATCATTAATCGAAGATGGTTAAGTTTCCTAGCCATGGACATGAGTTGTCATTTGATTAACGGGATCACATCATTAGGAGAATGATGTGATTGACTTGACCCATTCCGTTAGCTTAGCACTTGATCATTTAGTATGTTGCTACCGCTTTCTTCATGACTTATACATGTTCCTATGACTATGAGATTATGCAACTCCTATTTACCGGAGGAACACTCTGTGTGCTACCAAACGTCACAACGTAACTGGGTGATTATAAAGGTGCTCTACAGGTGTCTCCGAAGGTACTTGTTGGGTTGGCGTATTTCGAGATTAGGATTTGTCACTCCGATTGTCGGAGAGGTATCTCTGGGCCCTCTCAGTAATGCACATCACTATAAGCCTTGCAAGCATTGTGACTAATGAGTTAGTTGCAAGATGATGTATTACGGAACGAGTAAAGAGACTTGCCAGTAACGAGATTGAACTAGGTATTGAGATACCGACAATCGAATATTGGGCAAGTAACATACCGATGACAAAGGGAACAACGTATGTTGTTATGCGGTTTGACCGATAAACATCTTCGTCGGTGTCAAAACCGGCGGATCTCGGGTAGGGGGTCCCGAACTGTGCGTCTAAGGCGGATGGTAACAAGAGGCGGGGGACACAATGTTTACCCAGGTTCGGGCCCTCTCGATGGAGGTAATACCCTACTTCCTGCTTGATTGATCTTGATGATATGAGTATTACAAGAGTTGATCTACCACGAGATCGTAGAGGCTAAACCCTAGAAGCTAGCCTATGGTTATGATTGTTGTTGTCCTACGGACTAAACCCTCTGGTTTCTATAGACACCGGAGGGGGCTAGGGTTACACAGAGTCAGTTACACGGGAGGAGATCTACATATCCGAATTGCCAAGCTTGCTTTCCACGCAAAGGAGAGTCCCACCCGGACACGGGACAAAGTCTTCAATCTTGTATTTTCATAGTCCAACAGTCCGGCCAAAGTATATAGTCCGGCTGTCCGAGGACCCCCTAATCCAGGACTCCCTCAATCTTCATAGAATATGTAGGAGCCAATATGAGCATCTAGGTTCCGCTCTTGGTTATTGACCGGAGACGTGTCTCAGTCATGTCTACATAGTTCTCGAACCCGTAGGGTCCGCACGCTTAATGTTAGATGACAATCGGTATTATGAGTTTTGTGATTTGATGTACCGAAGGTAGTTCGGAGTCCCGGATGAGATCGGGGACATGAAGAGGAGTCTCGAAATGGTCGAGACGTAAAGATCGATATATTGGACGACTATATTCAGACATCGGAAAGGTTCCGAGTGATTCGGGTATTTTTCGAGGGTACCTGCTACCTCTTGAGCACTGCGTTGGTTTTCCCTTGAAGTGGAAAGGATTATGCAGCAAAGTAGCGTAAGTATTTCCCTCAATTTTTGAGAACCAAGGTATCAATCCAGTAGGAGGCTACGCGCGAGTCCCTCGCACCTACACAAAACAAATAAATCCTCGCAACCAACGCGATAAGGGGTTGTCAATCCCTTCACGGTCACTTACGAGAATGAGATCTGATTGATATGACAGGATAATATTTTTGGTATTTTTATGATAAAGATGCAAAGTAAAATAAAAAGCAAAGGAAATAATTAAGTGTTGGAAGATTAATATGATGAAGATAGACCCGGGGTCCATAGGTTTCACTAGTGGCCTCTCTCAAGAGCATGGGTGAACGAATTACTGTTGAGCAATTGACAGAATTGAGCATAGTTAGTAGAATATCTAGGTATGATCATGTATATAGGCATCACGTCTGAGACAAGTAGACCGACTCCTGCCTGCATCTACTACTATTACTCCACTCATCGACCGCTATCCAGCATGCATCTAGAGTATTAAGTTTATGAAAACAGAGTAATGCCTTAAGCAAGATGACATGATGTAGAGGGATAAATTCATGCAATATGATAAAAACCCCATCTTGTTATCCTCGATGGCAACAATACAATCGTGCCTTGCTGCCCCTCATCACTTTGGGAAAGGACACCGCAAGATTGAACCCAAAGCTAAGCACTTCTCCCATTGCAAGAAAGATCAATCTAGTAGGCCAAACCAAACTGATAATTCGAAGAGACTTGCAAAGATAACCAATCATACATAAAATAATTCAGAAGATTCAAATATTGTTCATAGATAAACTTGATCATAAACCCACAATTCATCGGTCTCAACAAACACACCGCAAAAGAAGATTACATCGAATAGATCTCCACGAGAGAGGGGGAGAACATTGTATTGAGATCCAAAAAGAGAGAAGAAGCCATCTAGCTACTAACTATGGACCCGAAGGTCTGAGGTAAACTACTCACACTTCATCGGAGGGGCTATGGTGTTGATGTAGAAGCCCTCCATGATCGATGCCCCCCTCCGGCGGAGCTCCGGAACAGGCCCCAAGATGGGATCTCGTGGGTACAGAAGGTTGCGGCGGTGGAATTAGGTTTTTTGGCTCCGTATCTGATCGTTTGGGGGTACATAGGTATATATAAGAGGAAGGAGTACGTCGGTGGAGCAACAGGGGGCCCACGAGGGTGGAGGGCATACAGGGGGTTAGGCGCGCCCCCTACCTTGGGGCATCCTCTTTTGTTTCTTAACGTAGGGTCCAAGTCTCCTGGATCTTGTTCGTTCCAAAAATTACGCTCCCGAAGGTTTCATTCCGTTTGGACTCCGTTTGATATTCTTTTTCTGTGAAACTCTGAAATAGGTAAAAAAAACAGCAATTCTGGGCTGGGCATCCGGTTAATAGTTTAGTCCCAAAAATAATATAAAAGTGAATAATAAAGCCCAATAATGTCGAAAACAGTAGATAATATAGCATGGAGCAATCAAAAATTATAGATACGTTGGAGACGTAGCAAGCATCCCCAAGCTTAATTCCTGCTCGTCCTCGAGTAGGTAAATGATAAAAACCGAATTTTTGATGTGGAGTGCTACTAGGCATAATTTCAATGTAATTCTTCTTAATTGTGGTATGAATATTCAGATCTGAAAGATTCAAGATAAAGGTTCATATTGACATAAAAATAATAATACTTCAAGCATGCTAACTAAGCAATTATGTCCTCTCAAAATAACATGGCCAAAGAAAGTTCATCCCTACAAAATCATATAGTTTAGTCATGCTCCATTTTCGTCACACAAGAATGCTCTCATCATGCACAACCCCGATGACAAGCCAAGCAATTGTTTCATCTTTAGTAATCTCAAACTTATAAACTTTCACGCAATATATGAGCGCGAGCCATGGACATAGCACTATGGGTGGAATAGAATATGATGATGGGGGTTATGTGGATAAGACAAAAAAGGAGAAAGTCTCACATTAACGAGGCTAATCAATGAGCTATGGAGATGCCCATCGATTGATGTTAATGCAAGGAGTAGGGATTGCCATGCAACGGATGCACTAGAGCTATAAATGTATGAAAGCTCAACAAAAGAAACTAAGTGGGTGTGCATCCAACTTGCTTTCTCACGAATACCTAGGGCACTTGAGGAGGCCCATTGTTGGAATATACAAGCCAAGTTCTATAATGAAAAATTCCCACTAGTATATGAAAGTGACAAAACGAGAGACTCTCTATCATGAAGATTATGGTGCTACTTTGAAGCACAAGTGTGGTAAAGGATAGTAACATTGTCCCTTCTCTCTTTTTCTCTCATTTTTTGGGCCTTCTCTTTTTTTATGGCCTTTCTCTTTTTTTTATTCCTCACTTGGGACAATTCTCTATAAAATTATGATCATCACACTTCTATTTATTTACAACTCAATGATTACAACTCGATACTAGAACAAGGTATGACTCTATATGAATGCCTCCGGCGGTGTACCGGATATGCAATGAACAAAGAGTGACATGTATGAAAGAATTATGAACGGTGGCTTTGCCACAAATTCTATGTCAACTACATGATCATGCTAAGCAATACGACAATGATGAATGTGTCATGATAAACAGAATGGTGGAAAGTTGCATGGCAATATATCTCGGAATGGCTATGGAAATGCCATAATAGGTAGGTATGGTGGCTGTTTTGAGGAAGATATAAGGAGGTTTATGTGTGAAAGAGCGTATCATATCACGGGTTTGGATGCACCGTGAAGTTTGTACCAACTCTCAATGTGAGAAAGGGCAATGCAGCATCAAGAGGCTAGCAATGATGGAAGGGTGAGAGTGCGTATAATCCATGGACTCAACATTAGTCATAAAGAACTCACATACTTATTGCAAAAATCTACAAGTCATCAAAAACCAAGCACTACGTGCATGCTCCTATGGGGATAGATTGGTAGGAAAAGACCATCGCTCGTCCCCGACCGCCACTCATAAGGAGGACAATCAAAGAACACCTCATGTTTCAAATTTGTTACATAACATTTACCATACGTGCATGCTACGGGACTTGCAAACTTCAACACAAGCATTTCTCAAATTCACAACTACTCAACTAGCATGACTTTGATATTATTACCTCCATATCTCAAAACAATCATCAAGCATCAAACTTCTCTTAGTATTCAAAACACTCATAAGAAAGTTTTTACTATTCTTGAATACCTAGCATATTAGGATTATTTAAGCAAATTACCATGCTATTTAAGACTCTCAAAATAATCTTAGTGACGCATGAGAGATCAATAGTTTCTATAAAACAAATACACCACCATGCTCTAAAAGATATAAGTGACGTACTAGAGCAAGGCTATATAACTCAAAAGATATAAGTGAAGCACATAGAGTATTCTAATAATTTCCAAATCATGTATGGCTATCTCAAAAGGTGTGTACAGCAAGGATGATTGTGGTAAACTAAAAAGCAAAGACTCAAATCATACAAGACGCTCCAAGCAAAACACATATCATGTGGTGAATAAAATATAGCTCAAGTAAAGTTACCGATGGAAGTAGATTTAAAGAGGGATGCCTTCCGGGCATCCCCAAGCTTAGGCTTTTTGGTGTCCTTAGATTATCTTGGGGGTGCCATGGGCATCCCCAAGCTTAGGCTCTTTCCACTCCTTGTTCCATAATCCATCAAATCTTTCACCCAAAACTTGAAAACTTCACAACATAAAACTCAACAGAAAATCTCGTGAGCTCCGTTAGCGAAAGAAAACAAAAGACCACTTCAAGGTACTGTAATGAACTCATTATTTATTTATATTGGTGTTAAACCTACTGTATTCCAACTTCTGTATAATTTATAAACTATTTTACTAGCCATAGATTCATCAAAATAAGCAAACAACACACGAAAAACATAATCTGTCAAAAACAGAACAGTCTGTAGTAATCTGTAACTAACTCAAACTTCTGGAACTCCAAAAAATAAGACAAAATAGGAAGACCTAGAAAATTTGTTTATTGATCAGCACCAATTGGAATCACTATTTTATCACGTTCTGGTGATTTTTAACAATTATTTTCGTGAATAGAAAGTTTCTGGAAATTACAGCAAGATCAAATAACTATCATCCAAGAAGATCCTATAGGTTTAACTTGGCACAAACACTAATTGAAACATAAAAACACATCCAACCAGAGGCTAGAACAAATATTTATTCCTAAACAGAAGCAAAAAGCAAAAACCTAAAAAATAAAATTGGGTTGCCTCCCAACAAGCGCTATCGTTTAACACCCCTAGCTAGGCATAAAAGCAAGGATAGATCTAGGTATTGACATCTTTGGTTTTCAAATTTTTAGCGGAATCAAGCTCGAATCCGGGAGGTTCTTTACGTTTCCCTTCATATTTTGAAATTTTTAGATCTTAAGAATCCAATCGCTTATTGCAAAGAGTAATCAACATATTCATGTGGTGAATATTTCCGCTAACGTTCTTAAGAGGTTCAAGAGACTTTTGTAAAATCTTAGTAACTTCACAAATTTTTTCAAAAACTTGTGTCTCTTCCTGGGTAGGATGAGGCCCCTTTTGTTGAGGTAGTGTTTCCACTATACCTTCTATAATTTCAAGCGCAATATGGGGATCAATTTCAATAAAATTGCCTTTGGCAACGCAATCCAAGAGTTGTCTATGAGACATATTTAATCCAACATAGAAATTGCGAAGCAAAATTCTCAGGTTCACTTGAAAGGTACAATTACGATAAGACTCCATTATTCTCAACTAGACATCTTTTAAGTTTTCTCCTTGTCTTTGTTTGAAGTGAATGACTTCAAACTCAGGGGACAACGGAGTGGATAAGGGACTAGCCATAACGACAAGCAAACGAAAAAGAGGCGAACGAAAAATAGAGGGCGAATAAAACGACAAGGGTCAAGTGGGGAAGAGGAAAACGAGAGGCAAATGGCAAATAATGTAATGCGGGAGATAAGGGTTTGTGATGGGTACTTGGTATGTTGACTTTTGCGTAGACCTCCCCGGCAACGGCGCCAGAAATCCTTTTTGCTACCTCTTGAGCATTGCGTTGGTTTTCCCTTGAAGACGAAAGGGTGATGCATCAAAGTAGCGTAAGTATTTCCCTTAGTTTTTGAGAACCAAGGTATCAATCCAGTAGGAGGCTACGTGCGAGTCCCTCGCACCTACATAAAACAAATAAATCCTCGCAACCAACGCGATAAGGGGTTGTCAATCCCTTCACGGTCACCTACGAGAGTGAGATCTGATACATATGATAGGATAATATTTTTGGTATTTTTATGATAAAGATTGTCGGTGTACAAAAGTAGGGGCTCTGCTTTTGACCCCTTTACTTGTGCACGGGCAGTCAGAGCCTCCCACCACGACCACGCATAGACATAGCAGGAAAGGGGAGCTGGAGAGGAGCCAAAGACACGAAGACAAATGAAGCAACGACAAGGACCAAGGCCACAAGGATCGGATGGGCGAAGTAGGTTTTCCCGGCAAGGACCCTTGCCAGGGCAGCCTCAGCGGCCCCGACAAGACCGTTGTCGAGGCAGCCCGCCCACGCCAGCCGAGCGAGCCACCCTTGAGCCCACCAATGCTCAGACAAATGCATTGGGACAGGGCTCGGGAGGCACCTCCGTGGTGGCATGTAGATCTTTGTGAAGACATAGAATGCTCAAGATCAAAAGAGGATAAGAGGGCAACCATCCTCACCGAAGAAACCCACAAGACCCCCGGCAAGGTCCTTGCCGGGGAGGCCAGCGCGCCACGGCAAGACCCTTGCCGGGCCACCCGGCAGGACCCTTGCCGGGGAGGCCAGCGTGCCACGGCAAGACCCTTGCCGGGCCACCCGACAAGGCCTTCGCCAAAGCGCACCAGCTGGGCCACTGCCAGGCCCGCACCAGATAATTCTTCACCGTCTCGCATGCAGCTGCCAACCCAACCAGCTGGGCAAGCACCTGCGTGGCGGCATGCAATCCTTCGTGGAGGCTCCACCACCGAGCCACCTCAGCTGCCTGCCTACCTACATGGCACCGCATGCATCATTGGCCAGGGCACGTGTCGAAGCGGAGATGAGCGGCGACGGACGGGACGGGCCTCGCCCCCGTCCCCAATAAAGCGAAGGGACACCTAAGCCTCGCATTAAATGTGTCTTGTCCTGTAATACTAGCGATAGACTCGCGACACTGTAGCACTTTCCACCTCCTGTGTGGCACTGTGGCAGCCCCTTTCGCCTATAAAAGGAGGTCCATGGCGCACAAAGAAAGGATTCGGCTCTTTGGAACCTCGCAGCACCTAGAGCTAGTTCGAGAGCTCAAGAACACTAAATACATCCACCAAAGTAGGACTAGGGTTTTACGCATCCTCGCGGCCCGAACCTGGGTAAAAATCCCTTTGTGTTGTCTGCTGGTCCCACTCTTCTCATGATCCTCGCGCCCTGCAACCGTAGAAGGGATTCCAGTGATCCCATAGGCGTCGTTTCCCACTGACATCTTTGGCGCGCCAGGTAGGGGCGCAATTGTGAGAATCTGGTCCAGCAGTTGACGTAGTTGTTCTTCATCGCCATGGCTCCTAAGAAGAAGGCGACCACGGCGATCGGTTCGTCTGCAACCGGGTTGGTTCCGACGCGGACCGGCAGCGGGCCAGTCGCAGAGAGGACCCGTGGCGTGGCCCACGAACATCCACATCGCCCTGATGGTCCGGACCTGGCGAGCGGCGTCGTTCGTGCGCCGGGCGGCGAGCCACCAGTCGCGGGCTCGGAGGCGAGTCGGGCCCCCGCGCGCGCTGGGCCCTCGAGGTGCCGCCGTTCCATGAGCGGTGGCACGGCGATCTCCAAAACGCCAACATCGGCGCCCACGGCGCGCTCCTCTCAGGTTGTGCGTGATGAGCAGCGTCACCCTGCTGGTGACCCTGCGCGCCACCCTGGGAAGAGTCTCGTGCGTCCGTCACGTGAAGGAGAGGGCCAGCATGCGCGCCGAGGTGCTGCTGGAGGTGGCGAACGGCTGCGGAGCCGCGACGCAGCTCCTTCTAACGTGGTTAGGAGTCGAGGCGCATCGCGGTCCACCCAGCTCGCCGCCACCAACGCCGCGGGAAGCCCTAGCGCAGCGCTGGCTGCTCCTCGATTTTCCTCCCGTCGCGGAGAAGCTCGACGAATGGAGGGCCACCGTCTGGAGCCTCGTCGGCATCGCCAACGACGACAGGCTGCGTCCGGCGGAACCCGTCGGCCATCGCTCCGCCGGGCTGCCACCTGCTAGCGAAGGCCACGCCGGAGGCGACGCGGCCACGGTGTACTCCCCACATCCATCCCGACCGTCCCGGGCGTCGGCCCGTCGCGGCGACACTCGTGATGATATCTCCATCGCGTCGTCCGACCCGCGGACCAACCGCGATCAGCGCCAAGTCGCCGAGTGGGCTCACGAGGGCGCTCGAACACGATCGGCGCCGACTTGACGCAGCGCCACCGGTCAGACGGTAGGCGGGGCCGCCATCGACCACCCAAAGACCGGGAAGCTACGGTGGCCTACCTTACGAGGTGGGTTGTCCTGCCTTCACCCGTGAGTTGCGGTAGTTCAAGTGGCCCTCCCACCGTACGTTCAAACCCGACGTTGGCAAGAAGTACAACGGCAAGACTCACCCGTCAGAGTTCCTCAGCATCTACACCATCGCGATGCAAGCTGCCGGGGCCCGCGACGACAAGGTGCTTGCCAACTACTTCCCGTTGGCACTCAAGCCTAATGTTATGTCATGGTGATGCACTTGCCAGTGGATTCCATCTCTTCTTGGGCGTATCTGTGCCATGAGTTTGTTGGCGGCTTTACCGGAGGTCACCAAGCTCATGGCCAGGCGAGTGATTTACACATCATCCCCCAGAAGGAAGGAGAAAACCTGCACAAGTACATTCAAAGGTTCAGCCGGGTGCAGTACAACATCCCCGATGTTCATCCCGCCACTGTGATCAGTGCGTTCCATCAGAACATGCGCAATCGCAAGATGCATGAAGAGCCGGTGATGAACAAGGTTAAGGATGTGGCCGAGCTCTATGTTCTGGCCGATCGATGCGCTCGTGCCGAGGAAGGAAGGAAGTATCCCGGCGAAGATGCCGGTGCGGAAACCGACTCCACTTGCGATACCGCCACCCCAACAAAGAAAAGCCGACGCCGTAATAGGAAGTGCAAGGGCAAGGCCGTGCTTGTCGTTGAGGGATCCGACAACACCGGTACCACCAAGAAGACAAAGGCAAGCGACCCCGACAAGGAGATTGCCGGGTGTGACTCTTGCCGGGCCTTGGCGGTTGCCGACAAGCCAGGAGGCTCCAACAAGCAGTACTGCAAGATCCACCGCACCAAGGGCAACGATCTCCAAAACTGCCGGCAGGTAGAGCTGCTCGTCGAGAAGCAGAAAGCCGAGTATGAGCGGCGGGAGAGAAAGGCCCAGACGGTGCCGAAGGATCCGGCAAGAAACATGGCGGACAAGGAGGCCGCCTCGGCAAGCAGAGTCAGCAAGAGAGGCCCGCCCGGGGCCGCGACAAGAAGCAGGAAGACGATGATCATGACGAGGACGAAGAGTCCGGCGACCACGAGTTTCAGAAAGCCACAGAGGCCATGTGCGTCGATGGCGGCGCCTTGCTGCATACATCCCATCGCCAACTCAAGCAGTGGGCGCGTGAGATCACAACGGTGGAGCCATTGTTTGACGCACGGAAGCCGCTGAAATGGTCCAGCACGCCCATCATCTTCGACACCGAGGACCACCCTGACCACACCACTGCGGTCGGGTGCTTGCCATTGTTGGTTTCACCAACAATCCGCAACCTCAAGGTGACAAAGATGTTGGTTGACGGCGGGGCCGGCCTGAACTTGATCTCGCCCGTTGTGGTTAGAAGGCTGCAGATCCCTGATGGAGACCTCGAGGAGACCGGTACGTTCCAAGGGGTTAACCCGGGGAGGAGCCAGCCAAAGGGAAAGATCACACTGCCCGTGACATTCGGAGGCGAGCTGAACCACAGGACGGAGAGGATTGTTTTTTATGTAGTCGAGATCCCCTTGCCTTACAACGGGATCCTCGGCCGCCCGGCACTGGCCAAGTTCATGGCGGCTTGACACTACGCCTACAACATGTTGAAGATGCCCGGGCCGATGAACATCATCACCGTCCCCTCCGACAAGAAAGATCGTTGATCTGCGCCGACAAACTCCATGGAAGCGATTGCGGCAGCTGCCGCTAAGGTACCTGCTCCTGCCGACGGAGCCCCCGGGGGAAGAAGATCGGCGAGACTCCTAGCACCCACTCCGGCAAGCGCACCTCTTCGGGGTGTTGCGCTCCCGTTGAGGATGTACCAAAGAGCTCCGCCGGCAAGAGCAAGAAGTCCTTTGCCACGCCACCAGAGACCAAGAAGGTGCCCGTCAAGGAGGACGGTACGAGGGGAGTTTTTACCTTAAGCTCCACCCTCGACGGCAAATAGGAAAGCGAGCTCGTTGCCTTCCTGCGGGCGAATGTCGATGTGTTTGCATGGCAAGCCGCCGACATCCCCGGCGTTCCCAGGGAGGTGATTGAGCACCACCTTGCTGTCTGTCCTTGTGCGCGACCCGTCAAGCAGAAGGTCAGGAAGCAAGCTCTGGAGAGGTAGGAGTTCATCACGGAGGAAATCAGAAAACTAGAGGCGGCAGGCTTGGTGAGAGGAGTACTCCATCCAACGTGGTTGGCCAATCCGGTAGTGGTGCGCAAGGCAAATGGGAAATGGAGGTTGTGTATTGATTACACAGACATCAATAAGGCCTGCCCAAAGGATCCTTTCCCGTTGCCGCGCATTGACCAGATTGTTGACTCCACGGCTGGGTGTGACATCTTATCATTCCTGGACACCTACTCAGGATACCACCAGATCTTCATGACAAAGGAAGACGAGGAAAAGACAGCATTCATCACCCCATGTGGTACGTATTGCTTTTTACGGATGCCTTTCGGGTTGAAGAGTGCTAGCTCGACCTTTGCAAGAGCAGTCCAAATTAGTTTTGAGCCCCAGCTACATAGAAATATGGAAGCTTATATGGATGACATAGTGGTCAAAACCAAGGACAAAGCGACGTTTGTGCAAGATCTGGAGGATACATTTGGGAACCTGCGCAAGATCAACCTCAAATTGAACCCTGAGAAGTGTGTCTTCGGCGTCCCGTCCGGCAAGCTTCTCGGGTTCTTTGTGTCCCAGCGCGGGACTGAAGCAAACCCATATAAGATCAAGGCCATCGAGCAGATTGGGGCACCCAAATGGATCAAGGACGTGCGTCGGCTCACTGGCTGCGTTGCTGCCATGAGCCGGTTCATCTCCAAGTCCGCGGAGCGTGCCCTTCCTTTTTCCAAGATCTTAAAGAAAGCAGGGCCGATGGAGTGGACCCCAGAGGCCGAGGCAGCACTCCAAGATTTGAAAAAATACATCTCCTCTACCCCAGTGCTGGTTGCGCCCAGACCACAAGAACTGTTGCTGCTTTATCTAGCGGCAACGAATCAGGTGGTTAGCGCCGCACTAGTGGCGCAGAGAGAGGTTGATGAGGAGACAACAGCAGCGGCAGAGTCGACGGTTGGCAGGCCAGAACCCTCCCCGGCAGGGCTCAACCCCGGCAAGGCTGAGCCCCCGGCATGGTTCGGCCCCGGCAAGGCTGGCGCCCGTGCGACGGGACCCACGCGACTAGGCGAAGAAGCGCGGAAGAAGAAAATGGTGCAGCACCCAGTTTACTTTGTCAGCTCCCTTTTGCAGGGGGCTAGGTCGAGGTACTCAGGTGTGCAAAAGCTGCTCTTCGGCCTCCTTATGGCTTCGAGGAAGCTGCGCCATTACTTCCAAGCGCACGAGATCACGGTGGTCACCCGCCTCCCATTGCAACGGATACTGCATAACCCAGATGCAACAGGGAGGATTGTGGAATGGGCCCTGGAGCTGTCAAGTTTCGGTTTGAGGTTCGAGAGTGCCTTGACAATTCAGAGCAGAGTCTTGGCGGAGTTCATTGCAGAATGGACCTCGACGCCCGACGAAAAGGTACATGAGACCACTCTCCCCGGCAAGGAAACGAGTCGCAACTGGATCATGTACTTTGATGGTGCCTTCTCGCTGCAAGGCGCCGGTGCTGGTGTGCTGCTTGTCGCGCCCACCGGAGAGCACCTCAAGTATGTCGTCCAAATGCACTTCCCCCGGGAGATGTCAACCAACAACACCGCCGAGTACGAGGATTTACTTGCCGGTCTCAGGATCGCGGCAGACCTCGGAGTTAAAAAGCTCATCATCAGGGGCGACTCACAGCTCGTCGTCAGGCAGATCAACAAAGACTATCAAAGCCCTTTGATGGAAGCTTACGTAGATGAGGTGAGGAAACTGGAAGAGCGCTTTGACGGTATACAAGCGGAGCATGTCCCTCGGGCGGAGAACGACATCGCCGACTACCTGTCAAAACGCGCTGCCCTCAAGCTACCTGTGGAACCAGGTACTTTTGTGCTTCAGTTAATCCAGCCGTCCGTTGAGCCGTCGACTGGGCAGAACAAGCGGAGGAAGCTAGGTCCCGGCAAGTACTTCCCCACCGAGCTCCCCGGAGCCGCCGGCGAAGATGTTGCCGTGGATGCCGATCCTGCCGCGGGGAAACCGACTCCAGCAGGACCTCAGGTCATGGCCATGGAGGCGGCCGGCCCCGTAGCAGAAGATATGCCTTTGGTCCTTGTCGTCAAGCCACATGCTCCAGCATGGGCACAGCACACCGTCCGATTCCTTCAGAAAGGAGAGCTTCCTGAGGAGCAGGAAGAGGCGGAAAGAGTAGCCCACCGGTCTGCCCTGTACCAGTTCGTTGATAACGAGCTATACAGAAGAAGACCGAATGGGGTGAAATTGAAGTGCATATCCCGGGAGGAAGGACTAAGGCTGTTGGCAGAGATACATGGAGGCATATGTGGCTCCCACATAGGGTCGAGGGCCCTTGCTGCAAGGCTTTCGGCAAGGTTTCTTCCGCCCACCACCCAACAGATGCGACGACACTAGTAACCAAGTGTGAAGCGTGCAGTTCCATTCAAGAAGCTTCATCAACCAGCTCAAGCCCTTCAAACCATCCCTCTCTCTGGCCCTTCTCGGTGCTGGGGCTCGACATATTGGGCCCTTTCCCCGTGTTGTCGGGGCTTTGAGTACTTGTGCGTGCGTGAATCGACAAGTTCACAAAGTGGCGAAGTGGAAGCATGAGGAAGGTGACAGCGCAGTCGTCCATCAAGTTCTTCAAGGGACTAGTGTGCCGTTTTGGGGTGCCCAACGGGATCATCACCGACAATGGCAGGCAATTCACAAGCCATGCCTTCATGCAATACATTGAGGATCTCGGCAAAAAGGTCTGTTTTGCTTCCGTGGCACATCCACGGAGCAACGGCCAAGCGGAGAGAGCAAATGCTGAAGTCCTGCGAGGCTTAAGAACGAAGACTTTCGACAGGCTACGCAAGAGTGGAAGGCGCTGGATTGATGAGTTGCCGGTGGTTCTTTGGTCGATCAGAACGACGCCAAATCGAGCCACCGGCCAGACACCCTTTGCCCTGGTTTACGGGGCAGAAGCAGTTCTCCCCACGGAACTCATATACAGGTCACCTCGAGTGCTCACTTATGATGAGCTTGAGCAAGAGCAATTGCGGCAAGATGACGCGACGCTCCTTGAGGAAGATCGTCTCCGGGTGGCTGTGAGAGCAGCACGCTACCAGCAAGCCTTGTGTCGCTACCATAGCCGCAAGGTTCATGCCTGGAGCTTTGAGGAAGGCGACCTTGTTCTTCGGCACATTCAGTCGGCCAAGAATTCCAACAAGTTGACGCCGAAGTGGGAAGGCCCTTATTGGGTAACACGAGTAACCAGGCCCGGTGCAGTCCGGCTGGAGACCGAAGATGCCATTCCAGTGAGTAACTCCTGGAACATCGAGCATCTTCGCAAGTTTTACCCATAAGGCGCGGCTGCCGGGCCTCCCGGCAAGCCACCCTTTTGTACAAGCCTTGCCGGCAAGGCATGTAACCCTTTGTACAAAGCCGGTAGACCACGAGCATAAATAAACAAAGCGCTGGCGCCAAAAGTTATTGCATGCATGCTAGGTTGAGTCTCTTCCTTGGTTAGGGTTGATAGTGCTTAGCGGCGGCTAACCCCTAGCTTAGAGGTCGAGTGCGCGTCTCTCTGTTCTTCTCTGTCTTCTTTGGTTCGCAGGGCACGTAAGTATTCTTGCCGAGCTATTTTGGAAGAAAGGGAACAGACCGGGGCCCGGGCCCCGGCAAGCCAGAGTTTCCGGGGGCTACAAGAACAAGGATCCCTCCACGGCAAGCCAAGATCGCCGAGGGCTGCAGATCCAGATAAGTCCTTTATCCTCTATCATGCATTTCGTTATGGACTGGGACACGTGAAACCCCGTTCTATCTCTGAGCTACCGTGCTCCCCCTTTTCGGCACCCAAGGATTATCCCCTGGGTCTGGATTTGGTCGTAGCCGTGGCAGCAAAGAGAAAGAACGGGGGGCCTAAGCCCACCTCATCCCTGCCTCCGCCAAGAGCGTGAGAAAGGTCGAGCGAAGTGGGGAAACGGCAAGGCCTGTTGCCGGGCGAGAAAACGTTTGTCTTAAAGATAACAAGGACTCACTCCTTGTCGTGGGTTCCTCCCGCGAACGAAAATCCCGGCAAACTTCCCTTTTTCATTAAAAAACATCCCGTACAGGTACAGTTCATACGAAATGAAAAACATGAGCAATGGGATTACAAGCTTTAAATTCTACTAAGGCCCGAAGGCTTACAAACTAAAAAGAGATAAGGTGCCCGTAATCCCTTTCTTATCCCTCTCCTCAGGAAATGGAACAAGAAAAGCGGGAGGGCAAAAGGGACGCCTAGGCAAGCTACGGGTGGCAGAAGACACCAAGAGAACATCTTGGTGGATGTCCAAGGGCTGGATGGTGATGGCGACGCCGGAGGCAGAGCTCGAAGACGAGGCGGCAGGACGTCAGTATACGACGAAGGCGTCGGTGCCCGCGTACTCCGACTTGACGGCCTTGCCGCCCGCCCTCTTCCTCTTCCGCAGCCTCCCAACGCCAGCCGCCCAAGGAGATGACCCCGAGAAGTTCAAGGAGCCGGCGACACAGATGATGGAGTCACCGGTGCCGCCCGGAGCGGCGCCCGACGCCTAGTCGGACCCGTCATCCCGCCGCCCGCTGGCCTCGTCGTCGCTGCCATTTTCCTCCTCGTCACTCTCGCTCGAGGAGGAATCTTCGTCATCAGAAGAGCTCTCCATGTAGCACCTCACGTGGGTCCCGAAGTGCCTGAAGATTTTGACGGAGAGAAGGCCGCCCTCCATTAGTTTGAAATGGAGAGCGAGCCCATTCGTCAAGCTGTGAAGGCGAGCGAAGGTCTTCCACCCTCGGTGAAGATACATGACGTGAGGGGCAGGGAACTCGACGTCGACCCATGTGTCGCTGTCCCCACAACCCCTCATGTGCAGCCGCAGCGCTTGCAGTGGATCCAGCTCCATCTCCCGCGCAAATGGGGTCGGGAGGCGAAGGCGACGGCGCGGTGGATGGCGCAGCCTGACGAAGAATTCACAGGGGTTGTCCCCCGAGTGGCCCTCCATTGGAGGAGGGGCTGCTGGGGGAGGCGAGGCCGATCTGCCGCCCCGTCCTCCTCTCCCTCGAGCACCGCGACGGCCTCGACCTCGCCCCCTCCCCCTCCCTCTAGCGGCCGGCTTTGCCGCTACGAGCTCTTGGGGAGGAGCGATGCGTTGCCTGGCCAAAACCCTCGCCGCCACCGATGAAGCGTCGCCACGCCCCCTCGCCATGGCAGGAGAAGAAAGGAAGCGAGGAATGGAGAGAGCGGGTGGCGAAGATTGAGGGGACCGCTCCTCCGCTCCCCTCTTTATGAAGGGGGGGCAGGCTCGCCGCGCCTCTCGCCAATCCGACTTCCCGGTGACAGCAAGCGGGGCCGTCGGCGCCCTCCCGCTCCATTGAAGGCGCGTGGGAATCCACCACGACGCCGCTGATTACCACACGTCTCGTCTTTGTCACTTGCTGCGTTATGCATGCGCGAACATGGCGCAAGGGGCGGCGCTTGATGGGACACGTGGAACGCAGCGGTTCCCGAGCGAGGGCGATAAATGGGAGGCGGCCCTGTGGTTTCAAGAGACATGCAAGCCGCCTCTTTCTTCATCCACCACAAGGTGACGCCAAGACATGCTTCCGTCATCTTACGCGCACGAGCCCCACACCGCGCATTCAACACGGGTCGTGGGGAAGCACGGCGGACGGAACAGTGGCCGCGGTAAAAATCCGCCCCAACTGCCCGTGCACCGTTCTAGGCCTGGCCCAACAACGTGCTGCGCCTATGTGTGGCCCAGGCCCGGGGGCTCCTGTCGGTGTACAAAAGTAGGGGCTCTGCTTTTGACCCCTTTACTTGTGCACGGGCAGTCAGAGCCTCCCGCCACGACCACGCATAGACATAGCAGGAAAGGGGAGCTGGATAGGAGCCAAAGCCACGAAGACAAATGAAACAACGACAAGGACCAAGGCCACAAGGATCGGTTGGGCGAAGCAGGTTTTCCCGGCAAGGACCCTTGCCAGGGCAGCCTCAGCGGCCCCGGCAAGACCCTTGCCGGGGCAGCCCGCCCACGCCAGCCGAGCGAGCCACCCTTGAGCCCACCAATGCTCAGACTAATGCATTGGGACATGGCTCGAGAGGCACCTCCGTGGTGGCATGCAGATCTGTGTGAAGACATAGAATGCTCAAGATCAAAAGAGGATAAGAGGGCAACCATCCTCACCGAAGAAACCCACAAGACCCCCGGCAAGATCCTTGCCGGGGAGGCCAGCGCGCCACGGCAAGACCCTTGCCGGGCCACCCGACAAGGCCCTTTCCAAAGCGCACCAGCTGGGCCACTACCAGGCCCGCACCAGATAAGTCTTCACCACCGTTCGCATGCAGCTGCCGACCCAACCAGCTGGGCAGGCACCTGCGTGGCGGCATGCAATCCTTCGTGGAGGCTCCACCACCGCGCCACCTCAGCTGCCTGCCTGCCTACATGGCACCGCATGCATCGCTGGCCAGGGCGCGTGTCGAAGCGGAGATGAGCGGCGACGAACGGGACGGGCCTCGCCCCCATCTCCAATAAAGCGAAGGGACACCTAAGCCTCGCATTAAATGCGTCTTGTCCTGTAATACTAGCGATAGACTCGCGACACTGTAGGACTTTCCACCTCCTGTGTGCCACTGTGGCAGCCCCATTCGCCTATAAAAGGAGGCCCATGGCGCACAGAGAAAGGATTCGGCTCTTTGGAACCTTGCAGCACCTAGAGCTAGTTCGAGAGCTCAAGAACACTAAATACATCCACCAAAGCAGGACTAGGGTTTTACGCATCCTCGCAGCCCGAATCTGGGTAAAAATCCCTTTGTGTTGTCTGCTGGTCCCGCTCTTCTCACGATCCCCGTGCGCCGCAACCGTAGAAGGGATTCCAGAGATCCCATAGGTGTCGTTTCCCCCCGACAAAGATGCAAAGTAAAATAAAAGTAAAGTAAAAAAGCAAAGGAAATAACTAAGTGTTGGAAGATTAATATGATGAAGATAGACCCGGGGGCCATATGTTTCACTAGTGGCTTCTCTCAAGAGTATAAGTATTTTACGGTGGGTGAACGAATTACTATTGAGCAATTGACAGAATTGAGCATAGTTATGAGAATATCTAGGTATGATCATGTATATAGGCATCACGTCCGAGACAAGTAGACCGACTCCTGCTTGCATCTACTACTATTACTCCACTCATCGACCGCTATCCAGCATGCATCTAGAGTATTAAGTCCATGAAAACAGAGTAACGCCTTAAGCAAGATAACATGATGTAGAGGGATAAATTCATGCAACATGATAAAATCCCAATCTTGTTATCCTCGATGGCAACAATACAATACGTGCCTTGCTACCCCTACTGTCACTGGGAAAGGACACCGCAAGATTGAACCCAAAGCTAAGCACTTCTCCCATTGCAAGAAAGATCAATCTAATAGGCCAAACCAAACTGATAATTCGAAGAGACTTGCAAAGATAACCAATCATACATAAAAGAATTCAGAAGATTCAAATATTGTTCATAGATAAACTTGATCATAAACCCACAATTCATCAGTCTCAACAAACACACCGCAAAAGAAGATTACATCGAATAGATCTCCACGAGAGAGGGGGAGAACATTGTATTGAGATCCAAAAAGAGAGAAGAAGCCATCTAGCTACTAACTTTGGACCCGAAGGTCTGAGGTAAACTACTCACACTTCATCGGAGGGGCTATGGTGTTGATCTAGAAGCCCTCCGTGATCGATGCCCCCCTCCGGCGGAGCTCCGGAACAGGCCCCAAGATGGGATCTCGTGGGTACAGAAGGTTGCGGCGGTGGAATTAGGTTTTTTGGCTCCGTATCAGATCGTTTGGGGGTACGTAGGTATATATAGGAGGAAGGAGTACGTCGGTGGAGCAACAGGGGGCCCACGAGGGTGGAGGGCGCGCCCTGGGGGGTAGGCATGCCCCCCTACCTCGTGGCTTCCTCTTTTGTTTCTTGATGTAGGGTCCAAGTCTCCTGGATCTTGTTCGTTCCAAAAATCACGCTCCCGAAGGTTTCATTCCGTTTGGACTCGGTTTGATATTCTTTTTCTGCGAAACTCAAATAGGCAAAAAACAGCAATTACGGGCTGGGCCTCCGGTTAATAGGTTAGTCCCAAAATAATATAAAAGTGAATAATAAAGCCCAATAATGTCCAAAACAGTAGATAATATAGCATGGAGCAATCAAAAATTATAGATACGTTGGAGACGTATCAGTACCGGGGAGTTACGGGAATACGAGGAAGAAGTAATGGAGGCCAAGTGGTGGAAGAGAGAAGGCAGGGCGCGTGGCCCCCCTAGCCCAAACCGAATTGGATTAGGGGGCCGGCCCCCCTTTCCTCCTTTTCCTCCCTCTCCTTCCTTCTCCTTCTCCTCCTTCCTTTCCTCCTCCTAGTAGGAGTAGGAAAGGGGAGTCCTACTCCTACTAGGAGGAGGACTCCTCTCCCTGGCGCGCCCTCCTCCTGGCCGGCCGCCCCCTCCCCCTAGTCCTTTATATACGGAGTTAGGGGGCACCTCTAGACACAACAGTTGATCTCTTGATCTCTTAGCCGTGTGCGGTGCCCCCTCCACCATAATCCACCTCGATCATATCGTAGCGGTGCTTAGGCGAAGCCCTGCGTCGGTAGCAACATCATCACTGTCATCACGCCGTCGTGCTGACGGAACTCTCCGTCAAAGCTTGGCTGGATCGGAGTTCGAGGGACGTCATTGAGTTGAACGTGTGCTGAACTCGGAGGTGCCGTACGTTCGGTACTTGGATCGGTCGGATCGCGAAGACGTACGACTACATCAACCGTGTTGTGCTTCCGCTTTCGGTCTACGAGGGTACGTGGACAACACTCTCCCCTCTCGTTGCTATGCATCACCATGATCCTGTGTGAGCGTAGGATTTTTTTTTGAAATTACTACGTTCCCCAACAATGGCATCCAAGCCTGGTTTTATGCGTAGATGTTATATGCACGAGTAGAACACAAGTGAGTTGTGGGCGATACAAGTCATACTGCTTACCAGCATGTCATACTTTGGTTCGGCGGTATTGTTGGATGAAGTGGCCCGGACTGACATTACGCGTACGCTTACGCGAGACTGGTTCTACCGACGTGCTTTGCACATAGGTGGCTGGCGGGTGTCAGTTTCTCCAACTTTAGTTCAACCGAGTGTGGCTACGCCCGGTCCTTAGAAGGTTAAAACAGCACTAACTTGAGGAACTATCGTTGTGGTTTTGATGCGTAGGTAAGAACGGTTCTTGCTCAGCTCGTAGCAGCCACGTCAAACTTGCAACAACAAAGTAGAGGACGTCTAACTTGTTTTTTCAGGGCATGTTGTGATGTGATATGGTCAAGGCATGATGCTATATTTTATTGTATGAGATGATCATGTTTTGTAACCGAGTTATCGGCAACTGCGAGGAGCCATATGGTTGTCGCTTTATTGTATGCAATGCAATCGCTACGTAATTGCTTTACTTTATCACTAAGCGGTAGCGATAGTCGTAGAAGCAATAGTTGGCGAGACGACAATGATGCTATGGTGGAGATCAAGGTGTCGCGCCGGTGACGATGATGATCATGATGGTGCTTCGGAGATGGAGATCACAAGCACAAGATGATGATGGCCATATCATATCACTTATTTTGATTGCATGTGATGTTTATCTTTTATACATCTTATTTTGCTTAGTTCAGCTGTAGCTTTATAAGATGATCTCTTACTAAAATTTCAAGTTATAAGAGTTCTCCCTGAGTATGCACCGTTGCGACAGTTCTTCGTGCCGAGACACCACGTGATGATCGGGTGTGATAAGCTCTACGTTCAAATACAACGGGTGCAAGACAGTTTTGCACACGCGGAATACTCAGGTTAAACTTGACGAGCCTAGCATATGCATATATGTCCTCAGAACACTGGAGACCGAAAGGTCGAGCGTGAATCATATAGTAGATATGATCAACATAGTGATGTACACCATTGAAAACTACTCCATCTCACGTGATGATCGGACATGGTTTAGTTGATATGGATCACGTGATCACTTAGATGATTAGAGGGATGTCTATCTAAGTGAGAGTTCTTAAGTAATATGATTAATTGAACTTTAATTTATCATGAACTTAGTCCTGGTAGTATTTGCATAACTATGTTGTAGATCAATAGCTCACGATGTAGCTCCCCTTTTATTTTTAATATGTTCCTAGAGAAAAATAAGTTGAAAGATGATAGTAGCAATGATGCGGACTTGGTCCGTGATCTGAGGATTATCCTCATTGCTGCACAGAAGAATTATGTCCTTGATGCACCGCTAGGTGACAGACCTATTGCAGGAGCAGATGTAGACGTTATGAACGTTTGACAAAGCTCGGTATGATGACTACTTGGTAGTTTAAGTGCACCATGTTTTACGGCTTAGAACCGGGACTTCAAAAATGTTTTGAACGCCACGGAGCATATAAGATGTTCCAAGGGTTGAAATTGGTATTTCATACTCATGCCCGTGTCAAGAGGTATGAGACCTCTGACAGTACTTTGACTACAAGATGGAGGAGAATAGCTCAACCAGTGAGCATGTGCTCAGATTGTCTGGGTACTACAATTGCTTGAATCAAGTGGGAGTTAATCTTCCAGATAAGATAGTAATTGACAGAATTCTCTAGTCACTATCACCAAGTTATTAGAACTTCGTGATGAACTATAGTATGCAAGGGATGACGAAAATGATTCCCGAGCTTTTCATGATGATGAAATCGATGTAGGTAGAAATCAAGAAAGAGCATCAAGTGTTGATGATTAACAAGACCACTAGTTTCAAGAAAAGGGCAAAGGGAAAGAAAGGGAACTTCAAAAAGAACGGCAAGAAAGTTGCTGATCCCATAAAGAAGCCCAAAGCTAAACCCAAGCCTGGAACTGAGTGCTACTACTGCAAAGATAATGGTCACTGGAAGTGGAACTGCCCTAGATACTTGGAGGATAAGAAGGATGGCATAGTGAACAAAGATATATTTGATATACATGTTATTGATGTGTACTTTACTAGTGTTTATAGCAAACCCTCGGTATTTGATCTTGGTTCGGTTGCTAAGAGTGGTAACTCAAACGGAGTTGCGAATGAATGAAACTAGTTAAGGGTGAAGTGACAATGTGTGTTGGAAGTAGTTCCAAGATTGATATGATCATCATCGCACACTCCCTATACTTTTAGGATTAGTGTTAAACCTAAAATAAATTTATTTAGTATTTGCGTTGAGCATGAATATGATTGGATCATGTTTATTGCAATACGGTTATTCATGTAAGCTAGAGAATAATTGTTGTTCTGTTTGCATGAATAAAACCTTCTATGGTAATACACCCAATGAAAATGGTTTGTTGGATCTCGATCGCGGTGATACATATTTTCATAATATTGAAGCCAAAAGATGCAAAGTTAATAATGATAGTGCAACTTATTTGTGGCACTGCCATTTAGGTCATATTGGTGTAAAGCGCATGAAGAAACTCCATGCTAATGGACTTTTGGAATCACTTGATTATGAATCACTTGATGCTTGCGAACCATGCCTCATGGGCAAGATGACTAAGACTCCGTTCTCTGGAACAATGGAGCGAGCAACAGACTTGTTGAAAATCATACATACTGAAGTATGTGGTCCGATGAATATTGAGGCTCGCGGCGGGTATCATTATTTTCTAACCTTCACATATGATTTGAGCAGATATGGGTATATCTACTTGATGAAACACAAGTCTAAAACATTTGAAAAGTTCAAAGAATTTCAGAGTGAAGTGTAGAATCATCGTAAATAAAATAAAAGCTTCTACGATATGATCACAGAGGTAAAATATTTGAGTTACGAGTTTGGCCTTCAGTTAAAACAATGTGAAATAGTTTCACTACTCACGCCACCTGAAACACCAGAGTGTAATGGTGTGTCCGAACGTCGTAACCGTACTTTATTAGATATGGTGCGATCTATGATGTCTCTTACCGATCTACCACTATCGTTTTGGGGTTATGCATTAGAGACAGCTACATTAATGTTAAATAGGGCACCATCTAAATCCGTTGAGACGACACCGTATGAACTATGGTTTGGAAAGAAACCTATGCTGTCGTTTCTTAAAGTTTGAGGTTGCAATGCTTATGTGAAAAAGTTTCAATCTGATAAGCTCAAACCCAAATCGGAGAAGTGCGTCTTCATAGGATACCCAAAGAAAATGTTGGGTACACCTTCTATCACAGATCCGAAGGCAAGATATTCGTTGCTGAGAATGGATCCTTTCTAAAGAAGGAGTTTCTCTCGAAAGAAGTGAGTGGGAGGAAAGTAGAACTTGATGAGGTAACTGTACCTACTCCCTTATTGGAAAGTAGTTCATCACAGAAATCGGTTCCTGTGACACCTACACCAATTAGTGAGGAAGCTAATGATGATGATCATGAAACTTCAGATCAAGTTACTACCAAACCTCGTAGGTCAACCAGAGTAAGATCCGCACCAGAGTGGTACGGTAATCCTGTTCTGGAGATCATGTTACTTTACCATGACGAACCTACGAACTATGAGGAAGCGATGATGAGCACAGATTCCGTAAAATGGCTTGAGGCCATGAAATCTGAGATGGGATCCATGTATGTGTCACAGCCCTAGAGCTTGCTTGCAACTAGTGGCATTGCATCCATGCATCATGTTTAAATTTCTAAGAAACTTGAAATGGGGATTGCCTAAACCCTAGCATTAAAGCAATTCAAGTAGGTTCAACCAAAATATTTTCAATGACCTTAAAATATCCTTTTAAAATGTCCATGATTTATGGAAAAAGGTGAAAGCCTGTACCAGAGATAATGCATATTTTTCCAGGACATTTTGGTCATTGAATTAAATCATTATGGTATTTGAGTTGGAGTTTAAAAGTTACCATTAAATATTGGTTGCTCCAAATATTCTGAGATTTATTGTGTGGTTTGAAAATAATTCAAATATACCTCACAAAAATTCACAGAATTAACCAAAGTGTTTTGGTTGGGTTTTTAATTGCAAACTTAAAGCAGATAATAGAAAACTAAAACAAATAAAAATAAAAGAGAGAAGCCCAGCCACTTACCTGGCGCCCCACCTGGCCCAGCTCCTACAGCTGGCCCGGCCCAGTCCACCACCGCCCCCTCCCGCGTCGTCTACCTCCTGCCGCCAAGGGAGTAGGGGCGTGCTCGCCAGGCGCCCACACGCCCGAGCCACCTCCTGCCTGGCTGCTCTGCGCCCCGATGGCTGGACGCCCATGCGCCGCCACGCACCCCCGACCCCTGCCCTCTCTCTCTCCCCTGGACCCCATTCCTCCTCTGCTTCCCTGTCGCAGACCACCGAGCGGCCCGTCCGCCACTGTCGCTGTTCGCTGCCACCGCCTCCCCTTGCTTCCCGACCAGCTCAAGAGCTCCGCCGTGCCGCCTCGCCCCCACCGCCACACGCGACCAGAGAAGCCCGAGGCGCCGCCCGCCTTTCCCCTTCTCGGACCCGCATGGTCGTCGCCGCCCGATTGGTCGAACTCCGGACGCCCGAGCCCGCCGACCACCTCTCCTCTCCACGGTGAACTCCTCTTCCTCCCCTAGCTCGTGCTTGTTTGGGCTCCGAGCCGCCGCTTCCACCTCACCCAAAACTCCCCTTGCCCGGCCATGGCGCCGCAGTGGCTGTGGCCACCCGGCTGCGCCCGAGCATGTTACCAAGTTCGCCGCCTCCCAGAGCCCGCAGCGCCTTCCGCTTCCCCTCTAGTGCACCGCAGCGTCGAGCCCGAGCTCCGACGGCCGCCTAGGTCGTCGCGGCGCCGATTCCGGCCACCCCGACCCCAGCTAACTCCACCAAGAGCTTCGGCTCGTCCCCAGCTCCACCTAGATGCCCTCCGCGGCCCATTTGGTGCCGAGCGCCAAAATCACTTCCGCCCGTTGTTTTCGCTGCGGCTAAACGCCGACAGCCGACTTTGACTTTGAACAGGCGGGCCTGGTTGACTCTCTGAGTCAATCAATGATGTGGGGCCCAGCCACAGTAACTATTTAGGATTAGTTTTAATTAAATTTAGTTAAACTAATTATATCGACACGCTGGGACCCACTGTCAGTTTGACCCGGACCGTGTCCGTTGACTCGCTGACGTCACATTGACGTCGGTCGATGATAATACCTTTTCGGATTTATTATAATTCAGGAAATTTCAGAAAATACCCCAAACTTCTAAAAATCATATAAATTCAACCGTAGCTCGAATGAAATAAGTTATATATGAAAATGATCAAAAAATATGAAGAATCTGTTTATGCCATGATCATGCATGTTTGAACAAGTTAACCTCACTGAATAGGATGAATCATGATTAGGGTAATTTATGAAATAACATTTGGAGTTGGAATTTGTTCTTGTTTGAATTCCACTTCAATTAACTTGGCTAGATATTGCATTAGGTGAATTCAGTACCTTAACATAACATGTCATTCATATGAATGTGCATTGCATTGATTGTGTTCTCTCTTGTTTGCCGGTAATTGTCCCCTCTCAGTAGACGACGTACCGACGATGAGTTCGATGACACCGATGAAGAACTATATTATCTTCAGAAGTGCCAGGAAAGCAAAACCCCCCTTATTCATTCCGATATAATCCCACTCTCTCGCTCCTGCTCTATTTTACTGCATTAGGACAACAACGACTCATGTGTTACTTGCTGCGGTAGCTGAACCCCTTTATCCTCTGCATGACCTGTCATTCCACAGTAATTAGATGAAACCCACTAGCATGAGTAGGAGTTGCTTGAGCCATGTTGTGCCTACTCATTCATGCTTGTTTGTCATGCCTGCTACTGCTTAGAGTTGAGTCTGGTCTGATTCATCGGGAATGAATCGGAGGTGTCTGAACATGTCCTACTGTGTGTGTGAGCTAAGTGTGTGAACACGATTTGGTAAAGGTAGCGGTGAGAGGCCATGTAGGAGTACATGGTGGGTTGTCTCATTGAAGCCGTCCTTAGGAACTGAGTTCTGTGTTTGTGATCCATGAAACAGTTACTACCACACATTGGGATCCTTAATTGACTCTCTCGGCTTCTTAACCACCCTTGTCCTCAGTCCGGGAGTTGCAAGTAGTTTCGTGTTTGTAGCATGTTTGGGGCCGCACGCAACGCGCTGAACTTAGGGGTGGGTTGTGTTGCGGTAGGCACGTGGCCGGTGTGCGAATGCCCGCTTGGTATCTCGGGAACCCTGCACACATCGTTCGGGGCTGTATGGGAAACCTCGGCGGACTTCTGCGGATGGAACCGAATAGGCAATAAACCTGGACTAGGGACTTGAGTGTTTAGGTAGGCCGTGGCCGACACCCACGTTGGGCTTCCGCTTGAAGGTTGCCGAGTACATGTCGTAAATGGCGGTAAGTGGTGAGAGCGTGTGAAGAAGTACACCCTGCAGGTTAATATGATCTATTCAATAGCCGTGTCCATGGAAAAGGACTTCGGGTTGCCTATATCAGTTCATAGACAAGTGAAAGTGGATACTCTAAAATACGCAAGATAAGCGTGAGTGCTATGGATGGCGTTCTCGTAGGGAGACGGGAGCGGGTCCATAGTAGTGTATTGATATGGTGAATATGTGGACTCATGTGCGCCACCTCAAGAGAGTTACTTGCAGTCGTAGTTCAGGATAGCCACCGAGTCAAAGCTGGCTTGCTGCAGTCAAACTTCACCACCCCCTTTTGATAATGATGCATATGTAGTTAGTTCTGATGTAAGTCTTGCTGAGTACATTTGTACTCACGTTTGCTTATTTTATGTTTTGCGAGAGACGTCGGTCTCGCTAGTAGTTCCGCTTGGACTTGACGCTTAGCTTGTTACCTCAGCTACGATCTTGTGCCCTCGGCAGATCTGGTAGATAGTCGGGCTTCTCAGCCTTTTTCATTTATAGTTATGCGTACTCGGACATGTTTAGCTTCGCTTGTGCTTTGACTTGTATGCTCGAGTGTTGGGTCATGAGACCCATGTTTGTAATATCTCGCTCCTCGGAGCCTAATGAATAAATATTTGAGTCGAGAGTTATGTTGTGATGCCATGTTGTATTTACACATATTGAGCATATTGTGTGTATGTTTGAAATGCTTGATATGTGGGATCCAACAATCTAGTTGTTTATCCTTGGCAGCCTCTCATATGGGGAAATGTAGTCTCGTGCTTTCGAGTGATAGTAGTCCGCTACAGCCCGGTTCACCGGAGTCCACGCTAGCCCAAAGACTACTGCTTGGACACTTGACTGGCGGCATGTGTTTCACTTCGTTCCTATGTACGTCCCTTCGGGAAATGTCACGGTGATATTCGAGTCTGTCTAGCCTGCTACAGCCCGGGATACCAGAGTCCTGTTAGCCCAGTGCTACAGCCCGAATTCACACGTTGATGACCGACATGCTCGATGTGATTCATGTATGCCTGTCCCCATGGGTTAGTGCCGCTTTGGGTTCACGACTAGCCATGTCGGCCCGGTTCTTTGTCATATGGATGCTAGCGACACTATCATATCGTGAGCCAAAAGACGCATAAACGGTCCCGGCCATGGTAAGGCGACACCGTGGAATACCGTGCGTGAGGCCGCAAAGTGATATGAGGTGTTACCGCTAGATCGATGTGATTTGGAATCGGGTCCTGACAGTGTTGGTATCGAGCCTCGATGCTCAGAGGATTACCAAGCCAAACTGGTGAAGTTGTGTCTAGAAATGCTTTAGTTATGTAAGGGAATTGATTGTGGAAGGGAACGTAAGGCTCTTTTTACTCCTTATACCTCATGGCTTTCTGATCTGAGTCATCCTCTTCTCTTCTACGGGGTTTAAGAATTAGGCTTCTCATCTATCTATTAGGATGACGTGTTACTAATCCATAGACCTTTAAGATTGTTGGTTTTAAGCCTCAGTTCAGTTCCTACTATTTCTGTATGATTACTGTTGATCACGGAACCTTGATGTTGTGATATTGAGTGGTTATGCCACCATTTTTGCAGGATGTCTCAAATCATTTTGAGCATTTACATCCGTTGTGCTGTCCGAGTCATCCCAGGTCTCTAAATAGTCCGATGCATTTGCAAATCCTTTCCTTCCGTTCCCGATGTTCTTTTGGTCAGAATAAGCACACTAACCAGTCAGTCGAGGTACTCTGTTGCCTCGACATATATGTTGGAACTATTATTATGACCCTAGGTGTTTTAGGAAGTCACCTAGCAATTTAGCAATGTTTTGTGTTCCCCGTGTGAAGATTCTGGTCATCATTCTCGAAAGCATCCCGTGATGTTATTAGTTAGTAGGCATTCTATCCCTGGGTTCCTGAACCCGAGATTCACCCTACTTCATGTTGATAGTAATTGCCAGTTCCTTTAGGATATTAGTAACCTTGCGATAGTCCTCGAGGTCCGTGGTATTTCCTTCTTCTAAATGCTATGAACCGCTTATGGCAGTAGTTCCTCGCTGAACTAAAGGATCACAATCAGAGTACTCTTGAGGAGTTCTCCATTCATAATTGTGAATCTGCCAATTCTACTTTCCTGCATGGGTTATCCGGAAGAACCCTGTTGAACTTGATTCGACATACTAACCTATGCATCCACAACTCAGAAAGTTATATGCTCCTCGGGTTGTTCCTCCTTAGTGTATTCTGACCCCCGCCTGTCAATTGATAGTCAAGGGTATGCGTGCATTCGTTATCAATGCCATTATTCTTGTGGTCCGTCAAGCCATTCTGTTCTGGAATGACTAGGAGAAACAAACTCCAGTACCTCATCCCTTTCTAGGATTGGGTCAAAGTAGTTGTATCCCGCAGATCAAGATGCCAATTCAGCTTTGTTCTGGTCTACCTTGGAGTATTACCCCCTTTATGTCAGAATTTTCATGAGAACTGCACCAACTCTCATGAATTTTTGACGTAGTAATACTTCTTGCCATCATTGTTCATTCCTCGGTTCCCATGTTTTGCAACCGGAATGCCGACAAGTGTACCGTGATGTGCGAAATCAATACCTCGAGCAACTCGTTGCTTGAGAGTAAATGGACAATATTCTCATTCTTAGTGTGTTGGTTAGTAAATCATCATCCTAAGATTGATCGTGCTACCTAGTCCTTATTTCTGGTGCACACTTCGATTGATAAGTTAGGATTATATCTATCCCTTGCTCATTTGATCATATCGTCTTGCCCTCAAAAGCAAGATTGTTCTCGAGCTTAGTAACATACCGGTGGTTCGTGACTTTCCAAATATCTTCTTGGAAGTGTTACCGGGTTGTTTCCTGACTGTTATGTTGAGATCGTGATCAAGTTGGTTCTTGTGAACCACCCTTTCTCCAAGAATCTGTGTTGGATATTCCTGAGCTAGTTGGTTAAGCTAGACAACAACTTGGAGAGTTGGAAGATAAAAGCTTGCCTAACTTAGTTCGTTCCAAAGGGATATTCTTGTGTAGTGCGTGTTGAAGAAAGATGATATCTTCATCGATTGGTCCCTGTGATCAGTTGTTGGACCTATTGTCTCATCAATCCTTTGATTTGAGTATGGGCTATCGTCAAATCAAATCGGTACCAACGATGCTCGTAATGTTGTCTTACTCGTGGTTGATCCCTCGAGCATACACCATTATATCTTTTGGTCTGACTAATGCTATCACCGTGTTCACATGATGGTGGAAGTCCAGTGATATGGAAATTCCGATGAGTTGCTGTTGAGCCCATCAGTAGCATTTTGTCTCCCTCATGAGTCATGTTGAACATCAACCTAGTGTTGGAAACTTTGTAAGCAATGCCTTCGTGTTCCGTTCGTGAAGCTTATGCTTGGATGGAAGAAGTGACTTCCTCTAATTCACGTGCATTAGGTGTAAGTTGCCGCCATGAATTTGAGAAAGGTTTGTTTTGTTTCCTTTGGAATCATCCCAAGTCAGTCATGCACGTGCGAAGTATTCTATGGTCTGATAGACTGATCATCTTCATTCTATATGAATTCCATAGCACACCAAGCCACTGATTGATTTGTTCAAGGAAAAGGAGTTGTTGTGTAAATCCTAGGTCGTGCACAAGACTTCGATATCCTCGATGATGGTTCCCAACCTGAACTCGGTAGTGTTTTATTATAAGACTACTAGGTGGTCATGCTTGTCTAGGACAGCATGTCCACATGGGTGTAGCAGAACCAGCTCATGTTTTGGAGCTTTCTATCATAGTTCACTCCCCGAGAATCTCGCAACGTCATCTCGTCGGTTTGTGTTGCAACCCTTCTTTTCAGACATGCTGAGTCTGAAGTGTCCTATCACCAATCGGATCTGAATCTCAGGCAGATATGATGGTTGGAACATTCGAACAGTTGCATTTCGTTCCCAGCTTGCACCGTCCTTGTGCCATTTCACTATGGGTTGCCTTCTTAGTAATTCTTGTCTAGGTTCATCTTCAAAGGTGGACTTACCATGGGTCCCCTCCACCTCCGATGATAAGCAAAAACCATCCATTGTGTTGTCTTCAACAAGGTAGTCCACATCATCCATTCTAGTCTGGGTATGCTATTCTTTTGCACTCCGCCAAAGGATCCTTGTGAATTGCCTTAGGCTGGTATGAAGAGTTTCAATGATCTATGAATCAAAAGTAATTCTTTTTGCCACTTAAGGGAATAGCTCTTTGCGTCACCTTTCCTTAGGTGTCCCGTTATGGAATCATGGCAATCATCTCCTTGTTACTTTGAAACCATGCACCATTTTACTTAAGCGTGGAATGGTTGCCTACCAATTTGAACCTTCGTCATCCATTTCTTTACCATCATTCATAATGTATGTTTGGTGTCTCAACCAAAAGTTGTTCTTACGTCTCCCCATGAACTGATCTTGAGTTGCTCGATCGTCAAGAAGATTAAATCCTGTAGGGTTTCCCCCTTCTTCTGTTGTCGTGTCGAGTGAAGATCTCGAAAGCAAAGACGTCAAGACCAAGATGATGGAATGAATCAACATCTTCGAGAAGGGCAAATGGATCATGAAGACTGTGATAGTTTTGTGACTTCCCTTTCCCTCTTACCTCACGTCTTGAATCTCGGGGCGAGATTCTTGATTAGTGGGGGTGAGTTGTCACAGCCCTAGAGCTTGCTTGCAACTAGTGGCATTGCATCCATGCATCATGTTTAAATTTCTAAGAAACTTGAAATGGGGATTGCCTAAACCCTAGCATTAAAGCAATTCAAGTAGGTTCAACCAAAATATTTTCAATGACCTTAAAATATCCTTTTAAAATGTCCATGATTTATGGAAAAAGGTGAAAGCCTCTACCAGAGATAATGCATATTTTTCCAGGACATTTTGGTCATTGAATTAAATCATTATGGTATTTGAGTTGGAGTTTAAAAGTTACCACTAAATATTGGTTGCTCCAAATATTCTGAGATTTATTGTGTGGTTTGAAAATAATTCAAATATACCTCACAAAAATTCACAGAATTAACCAAAGTGTTTTGGTTGGGTTTTTAATTGCAAACTTAAAGCAGATAATAGAAAACTAAAACAAATAAAAATAAAAGAGAGAAGCCCAGCCACTTACAGGCGCCCACAGCCCGGCTCCTACAGCTGGCCCGGCCCACCCACCACCCGCCTCCCGTCGTCTACCTCCTGCCAAGAGGAGCAGGCGCGTGCTCGCCAAGGCCCACACGCGCCCGAGCCACCTCCTGCCTGGCTGCCTGCGTCCCCGACGGCCTGGACGCCTCCATGCGTCGCCACGCACACCCCCGACCCCCTGCACCTCTCCTCTCTCCCCCTGGACCCCATTCCCTCCTCTGCTTCCCTCTCAGCACCACCGAGCGGCCCGTCTGCTGCCACTGCCGCTGTTCACCATGCCACCGCCTCCCCCTTGCTTCCCCGACCAGCTCAAGAGCTCCGCCGTGCCGCCCTCGCCCTCCCCGCCGTCACACGGGACTGGAGAAGCCCCGAGGCGCTGCCCCGCTGCTTTTCCCCTTCTCGGACCCGCCGGTCGCCGTCGCCCGATTCGTTGAACTCCGGACGCCCCCGAGCCCGCTGACCACCTCTCCCTCTCCACGGTGAACTCCTCTTCCTCCCCCCTAGCTCCCGTGCTTGTTTGGGCTCCGTAGCCGCCGTTTCCACCTCACCCGAAAACTCCCCGCCGCCGGCCATGGCGCCGCCGTGGCCAGGGCCACCCCAGCTTGCGCCCGAGCATGTTACCAAGTTCACCGCGCCCCAGAGCCCATGGCGCCTTCCGCTTCCCTCTAGTGCACTGCAGCGTCGAGCAGAGCTCGCTTGAGCTCCGGCGGCCGCCTAGGTCGTCGCCGGCGCCGATTCCGGCCACCCCGACCCCAGCTAACTCCACCAAGAGCTTGGCCTGCCTCAGCTCCACCTAGATGCCTCCGCGCCCATTTGTCGTGGAGCGCCAAAATCACTTCCGCCCACATTGTCGGGCTCGCCGGCGGCTAAAAGCCGGCAGCCGACTTTGACTTTGACCACGGGCGGGCCCTGGTTGACTCTCCTGAGTCAATGACAGGTGGGGCCCAGCCCTGTTAACTATTTAGGATTAGTTTTAATTAAATTTAGTTAAACTAATTATACTGACACATGGGACCCACTGTCAGGTTTGACCCGGACCGTGTCCCATTGACCCGCTGACGTCACACTGACGTCAGGCTGACGCAGTAATACCTTTTCTGGATTTATTATAATTCAGGAAATTTCATAAAATACCCCAAACTTCTAAAAATCATATAAATTCAACCGTAGCTCAGAATGAAATAAGTTATATATGAAAAATGATCAGAAAAATATGAAGAATCTGTTTATGCCATGATCATGCATGTTTGAACAAGTTAACCTCACTGAATAGGATGAATCATGATTAGGGTAATTTATGAAATAACATTTGGAGTTGGAATTTGTTCTTGTTTGAATTCCACTTCAATTAACTTGGCTAGATATTGCATTAGGTGAATTCAGTACCTTAACATAACATGTCATTCATATGAATGTGCATTGCATTGATTGTGTTCTCTCTTGTTTGCGGTAATTGTCCCCTCAAGAGACGACGCATCTGAAGCGATGAGTTCGATGACACCGATGAAGAACTATATTATCTTCGAAGTGCCGGAAAGCAAAACCCCTTATTCATTCCGATATAATCCCACTCTCTCGCTCCTGCTCTATTTTACTGCATTAGGACAACAACGACTCATGTGTTACTTGCTGCATGTAGCTGAACCCCTTTATCCTTTGCATGACCTGTCATTCCACAAGAATTAGATGAAACCCACTAGCATGAGTAGGAGTTGCTTGAGCCATGTTGTGCCTACTCATTCATGCTTGTTTGTCATGCCTGCCATCGCTTAGAGTTGAGTCGGTCCGATTCATCGGGAATGAATCGAGGTGTGTGAACATGTCCTACTGTGTGTGTGAGCTAAGTGTGTGAACACGATTTGGTAAAGGTAGCGGTGAGAGGCCATGTAGGAGTACATGGTGGGTTGTCTCATTGAAGCCGTCCTTAGGAACTGAGTTCTGTGTTTGTGATCCATGAAACAGTTATTACCACACATTGGGATCCTTAATTGACTCTCTCGGCTTCTTAACCACCCTTGTCCTCAGTCCGGGAGTTGCAAGTAGTTTCGTGTTTGTAGCATGTTGGGGCCGCACGCAACGCTGACCTTAGGGGTGGGTTGTGTTGCGGTAGGCACGTGGCCGTGTGTGCGAATGCCCGTTTGGTATCTCGGGAACCCCGCACACATCGTTCGGGGCTGTATGGGAAACCTCGGCGGACTCCTGTGGATGGAACCCGAATAGGCGATAAACCCGGACTAGGGACTTGAGTGTTTAGGTAGGCCGTGGCCGACACCCACGTTGGGCTTCCGCTGAAGGTTGCCGAGTACATGTCGGTAAACGGCGGTAAGTGGTGAGAGCGTGTGTGAAGAAGTACACCCATGCAGGGTTAATATGATCTATTCGAATAGCCGTGTCCGCGGAAAAGGACTTCTGGGTTGCCTATATCAGTTCATAGACAAGTGAAAGTGGATACTCTAAAATACGCAAGATAAGCGTGAGTGCTATGGATGGCGTTCTCGTAGGGAGACGGGAGCGGGTCCATAGTAGTGTATTAATATGGTGAATATGTGGACTCATGTGCGCCACCTCAAGAGAGTTAATTGAAGTCGTAGTTCAGGATAGCCACCGAGTCAAAGCTGGCTTGCTGAAGTCAAACTTCACCACCCCCTTTTGATAATGATGCATATGTAGTTAGTTCTGATGTAAGTCTTGCTGAGTACATTTGTACTCACGTTTGCTTATTTTATGTTTTGCAGAGAGACGTCAGTCTCGCTAGTAGTTCCGCTTGGACTTGACGTTTAGCTTGTTACCTCAGCTACGATCTTGTGCCCTCGGCAGATCTGGTAGATAGTCGCTTCTCAGCCTTTTTCATTTATAGTTGTGCGTACTCGGACATGTTTAGCTTCCGCTTGTGCTTTGACTTGTATGCTCTCGAGTGTTGGGTCATGAGACCCATGTTTGTAATATCTCGCCTCGAGCCTAATGAATAAATATTTGGGTCGAGAGTTATGTTGTGATGCCATGTTGTATTTACACATATTGAGCATATTGTGTGTATGTTTGAAATGCTTGATATGTGTGGGATCCGACAATCTAGTTGTTTATCCTTGGCAGCCTCTCATATGGGGAAATGTAGTCTCGTGCTTACGAGCGATAGTAGTCCGCTACAGCCCGGTTCACGGAGTCCTGCTAGCCCAAGACTACTGCTTGGACACTTGATCTGGCGGCATGTGTTTCACTTCGTTCCTATGTCTGTCCCTTTGGGAAAATGTCACGCGGTGATATTCGGAGTCCTGCCTAGCCTGCTACAGCCCGGGATACCGGAGTCCTGTTAGCCCAGTGCTACAGCCCGAATTCACACGTTGATGACCGACATGCTCGATGTGATTCATGTATGCTTGTCCCCATGGGTTAGCGCCGCTTTGGGTTCACGACTAGCCATGTCGGCCCAGGTTCTTTGTCATATGGATGCTAGGACACTATCATATACGTGAGCCAAAAGACGCAAATGGTCCCGGGCCATGGTAAGGCGACACCCGTGGGAATACCGTGCGTGAGGCCGCAAAGTGATATGAGGTGTTACCGGCTAGATCGATGTGATTTGGAATCGGGGTCCTGACAGTATGAGAACAAAGTATGGACTTTGATTGACTTGCCCAATGATCGGCGAGCCATTGAGATTAAATGGATCTTCAAGAGGAAGACGGATGCTGATAGTAGTGTTACTATCTACAAAGCTAGAATTGTCGCAAAAGGTTTTCGACAAGTTCAAGGTGTTGACTACGATGAGAGTTTCTCACTCGTATCTATGCTTAAGCCTGAATCATGTTAGCAATTGCCGCATTTTATGAAATCTGGCAAATGGATAAACAAAACTGCATTCCTTAATAGATTTATTAAAGAAGAGTTGTATATGATGCAACCAGAAGGTTTTGTCAATCCTAAAGGTGCTAACAAAATATGCAAGCTCCAGCGATCCATCTATGGACTGGTGCAAGCATCTCGGAGTTGGAATATACGCTTTGATAAGTTGATCAAAGCATATAGTTTTATACAGACTTGCGGTGAAGCCTGTATTTACAAGAAAGTGAGTGGGAGCACTACCGCATTTCTGATAAGTATATGTGAATGACATATTGTTGATTGGAAATAATGTAGGATTATTCTGCAAAGCATAAAGGAGTGTTTGAAAGGAGTTTTTCAAAGAAAGACCTCGGTGAAGCTGCTTACATATTGAGCATCAAGATCTGTAGAGATAGATCAAGACGCTTGATAAGTTTTTTCAATGAGTACATACCTTGACAAGATTTTGAAGTAGTTCAAAATGGAACAGTCAAAGAAAGAGTTCTTGCCTGTGTTACAAGGTGTGAAATTGAGTAAGACTCAAAGCCCGACCACGATAGAAGATAGAAAGAGAATGAAAGTCATTCCCTATGCCTCAGCCATAGGTTCTATAAATTATGCCATGCTGTGTACCAGATCTATTGTATACCCTACACTAAGTTTGGCAAGGGAGTACAATAGTGATCTAGGAGTAGATCGCTGAACAGCAATCAAAAATTATCCTTAGTGGAATAAGGATATGTTTCTCGATTATGGAGGTGACAAAAGGTTCGTCGTAAATGGTTACGTCGATGCAAGTTTTGACACCGATCTGGATGACTCTAAGTCTCGATCTAGATACATATTGAAAGTGGGAGCTATTAGCTAGAGTAGCTCCGTGCAGAGCATTGTAAACATAGAAATTTGCAAAATACTTACGGATCTGAATGTGACAGACCTGTTGACTAAAATTGTCTCACAAGCAAAACATGATCACACCTTAGTACTCTTCGAGTGTTAATCACATAGCGGTGTGAACTAGATTACTGAATCTAGTAAACCCTTTGGGTGTTGGTCACATGTCGATGTGAAATGGGTGTTAACCACATAAAGATGTGAACCATTGATGTTAAATCACATGGCGATGTGAACTAGACTATTAACTCTAGTGCAAGTGGGAGACTGAAGGAAATATGCCCTAGAGGAAATAATAAAGTTATTATTTATTTCCTTATATCATGATAAATGTTTATTATTCATGCTAGAATTGTATTAACCGGAAACATAATACATGTGTGAATACATAGACAAACATAATGTCACTAGTATGCCTCTACTTGACTAGCTCGTTAATCGAAGATGGTTATGTTTCCTAGCCATGGACATGAGTTGTCGTTTGATTAACGGGATCACATCATTAGGAGAATGATGTGATTGACTTGACCCATTCCATTAGCTTAGCACTTGATCGTTTAGTATGTTGCTACTGCTTTCTTCATGACTTATACATGTTCCTATGACTATGAGATTATGCAACTCCCGTTTACCGGAGGAACACTTTGTGTGCTACCAAACGTCACAACTTAACTGGGTGATTATAAAGGTGCTCTACAGGTGTCTCCGAAGGTACTTGTTGAGTTGGCGTATTTCGATATTAGGATTTGTCACTCCGATTGTCAGAGAGGTATCTCTGGGCCCTCTCGGTAATGCACATCACTATAAGCCTTGCAAGCATTGTGACTAAAGAGTTAGTTGCAAGATGATGTATTACAGAACGAGTAAAGAGACTTGCCAGTAACGAGATTGAACTAGGTATTGAGATACCGACGATCGAATCTCGGGCAAGTAACATATCGATGACAAAGGGAACAACGTATGTTGTTATGCGGTTTGACCGATAAAGATCTTCATAGAATATGTAGGAGCCAATATGAGCATCCAGGTTCCGCTATTGGTTATTGACAGGAGACGTGTCTCGTTCATGTCTACATAGTTCTCGAACCCGTAGGGTCCGCACGCTTAAAGTTAGATGACAATCGGTATTATGAGTTTTGTGATTTGATGTACCGAAGGTAGTTCGAAGTCCTGGATGAGATCGGGGACATGACGAGGAGTCTCGAAATGGTCGAGACGTAAAGATTGATATATTGGACGACTATATTCGGACATCGGAAAGGTTCCGAGTGATTCGGGTATTTTTTCGGGGGTACCGGGGAGTTACGGGAATACGAGGAAGAAGTAATGGGCCTCATGGGCCAAGTGGTGGAAGAGAGGAGGCAGGGCGCGCGGCCCCCCTAGCCAAAACCAAATTGGACTAGGGGGCCGGCCCCCCTTTCCTCCTTTTCCTCCCTCTCCTTCCTTCTCCTTCTTCTCCTTCATTTCCTCCTCCTAGTAGGAGTAGGAAAGGGAAGTCCTACTCCTACTAGGAGGAGGACTCCTCTCCCTGGCGCGCCCTCCTCCTGGCCGGCCGCCCTCTCCCCCTGGTCCTTTATATACGGAGGCAGGGGCACCTCTAGACACAAAAATTCATCTCTTGATCTCATAGCCGTGTGCGGTGCCCCCCTCCACCATAATCCATCACGATCATATCGTACCGGTGCTTAGGCGAAGCCCTACGTCGATAGCAACATCATCACTGTCATCACGCCGTCGTGCTGACAGAACTCTCCCTCAAAGCTCGGCTGGATCGGAGTTCGAGGGACGTCATTGAGCTGAACGTGTGCTGAACTCGGAGGTGACGTACGTTCGGTACTTGGATCGGGTGGATCGTGAAGACGTACGACTACATCAACCGTGTTGTGCTTCCGCTTCCGCTTTCGGTCTACGAGGGTACGTGGATAACACTCTTCCCTCTCGTTGCTATGCATCACCATGATCCTGCGTGTGCGTGGGAATTTTTTTTGAAATTACTACGTTCCCCAACAACTTTTGCGTCTCCTTAATTCCTTTTATATCACGGTTTCCTAAATCTTGAAAGCTTCATCCACACCAAACTCAACAAGAACTCGTGAGATAAGTTAGTATAAACCAATGCAAAAACCTTATCATTCTCTACTGTAGCAAATCACAAAAATTATTATTCAGCATTGCATATTAAATGTCTCTGCATATTTAATACTCCTATCCTCAAATAGAATCATTAAACAAGCAAACATATGCAAACAATGCAAACCTAACAGCAATCTGCCAAAACAGTACAGTCTGTAAAGAATGCAAGATTCATCATACTTCCCTAACTCCAAACATTATGAAATTCTACCACACTGTAGAAAATTTATCAGAGCTTATTATGCAAAAAGTTTCAACATTTTATCACATTCTAACCTTTCTAGGGAATTTTTGCAAAAGCGGTAAACTTTCTGTTTTGAAACAACAACATGTATACTTGCAAAATAAGCATAGTAAAAGCTATCCTTGAATTTTTTATTGAAACTAGAGATGCAAAACATTATTCTAAATAACAGCAAGCAAATACCAACAAAAGAAAATGACGCTCAAAGCAAAACACATATCATGTGGTGAATAAAAATATAGCTCCAAGTAAAGTTACCGATGAACGAAGACGAAGGAGGGGATGCCATCCGGGGCATCCCCAAGCTTAGGCTATTGGTTGTCCTTGAATATTACCTTGGGGTGCCTTGGGCATCCCCATGCTTAGGCTCTTTCCACTCCTTATTCCATAGTTCATCGAATCTTCATCCAAAACTTGAAAACTTCACAACACAAAACTTAACAGAAAACTCGTAAGCTCCGTTAGTATAAGAAAATAAATCACCACTTAGGTACTGTTGTGAACTCATTCTAAATTCATATTGGTGTAATATATACTGTATTCCAACTTATCTATGGTTCATACCCTCCGATCTACTCATAGATTCATCAAAATAAGCAAACAACACATAGAAAACAGAATCTGTCAAAAATCGAACAGTCTGTAGTAATCTGTATCAAACGCAAACTTCTGGAACTCAGAAAAATCTGCCAAACTAGGAAAACCTAGATAATTTGATTATTGATCTACTTCAATTTGAATCAGTATTTTATCACTTTCTGGTGATTTTTAACAATTGTTTTCGTGAGCAGAAAGTTTCTGTCTTTTTCAGCAAGATCAAATAATTATCATCCAAGAAGATCCTATAGGTCTAACTTGGCACAAACACTAATTAAAACATAAAACCACATCTAACCAGAGGCTAGATGATTTATTCATTACTAAACAGGAACAAAAAGCAAGGAACAAAAATAAAATTGGGTTGCCTCCCAACAAGCGCTAACATTTAACGCCCCTAGCTAGGCATGATGATTTCAATGATGCTCACATAAAAGATAAGAATTGAAACATAAAGAGAGCATCATGAAGAATATGACTAGCACATTTAAGTATAACCCACTTCCTATGCATAGGGATTTGGTGAGCAAACAACTTATGGGAACAAGAATCAACTAGCATAGGAAAGCAAAACAAGCATAGCCTCAAGATTTTCAACACATAGAGGGGAAACTTGATATTATTGCAATTCCTACAAGCATATGTTCCTCCCTCATAATAATTTTCATTAGCATCATGAATGAATTAAACAATATAACCAGCACATAAAGCATTATTTTCATGATGCACAAGCATAGAAATTTTATTACTCTCCACATAAGCAAATTTCTTCTCATGAATAGTAGTGGGAGCAAACTTAACAAAATAACTATCATGTGAAGCATAATCCAATTGAAAATTAAAATCATGATGACAAGTTTCATGGTTAACTTTATTCTTTATAGCATACGTGTCATAACAATAATCATCATAAATAGGATGCATGCTTTCATCATAATAAATCTTCTCATCAAAACTTGGTGGCAAATAATATCATCTTCATCAAACATAGCTTCCCCAAGCTTGTGGCTTTGCATATCATTAGCATCATGGGTATTCAAGGAATTCATACTAACAACACTGCAATCATGTTCATCATTCAAAAATTTAGTGCCAAACATTTTAGTGCATTCTTCCTCTAGCAATTGAGAACAATTACCGGAATCCTTATTTTCACGGAAGACATTAAAAAGATGAAGCATATGAGGCACCCTCAATTCCATTTTTTTGTAGTTTTCTTTTATAAACTAACTGGTGATACAACAAGAAACTAAAAGATTCGATTTCAAGATCTAAAGATATACCTTCAAGCACTCACCTCCCCGGAAACGGCGCCAGAAAAGAGCTTGATGTCTACTACGCAACCTTCTTCTTGTAGACATTGTTGGGCCTCCGAGTGCAGAGGTTTGTAAGATAGTAGCAAATTTCTCTCAAGTGGATGACCTAAGGTTTATCAATCCATGGGAGGCGTAGGATGAAGATGGTCTCTCTCTAGCAACCCTGCAACCAAATAACAAAGAATCTCTTGTGTCCCCAACACACCCAATACAATGGTAAATTTTATAGGTGCACTAGTTCGGTGAAGAGATGGTGATACGAGTGCAATATGGATGGTAGATATAGGTTTTTGTAATATGAAATTATAAAAACAGCAAGGTAACTAATGATAAAAGTGAGCACAAACGGTATTTCAATGCGTTGAAACAAGGTTCAGGGTTCATACTTTCACTAGTGCAAGTTCTCTCAACAATAATAACATAATTGGATCATATAACTAGCCCTCAACATGCAACAAAGAGTCACTCCAAAGTCACTAATAGCGGATAATAAACGAAGAGATTATTGTAGGGTACGAAACCACCTCAAAGTTATTCTTTCGGATCGATCTATTCAAGAGTCCGTAGTAAAATAACATGAAGCTATTCTTTCTGTTCGATCTATCATAGAGTTTGTACTAGAATAACACCTTAAGACACAAATCAACCAAAACCCTAATGTCACCTAGATACTCCAATGCCACCTGAAGTATCCGTGGGTATGATTATACAATCTTAGATTCATCTATTCAACCAACACAAAGAACTTCAAAGAGTGCCCCAAAGTTTCTACCGGAGAGTCAAGACGAAAACGTGTGCCAACCCCTATGCATAAGTTCACAAGGTCACTGAACCCGCAAGTTGATCACCAAAACATACATCAAGTAGATCACGTGAATATCCCATTGTCACCACAGATAAGCACATGCAAGACATACATCAAGTGTTCTCAAATCCTTGAAGACTCAATCCGATAAGATAATTTCAAAGGGAAAACTCAATCCATTACAAGAGAGTAGAGGGGGAGAAACATCATAAGATCCAACTATAATAGCAAAGCTCGCGATACATCAAGATCGTACCACCTCAAGAACACGAGAGAGAGTGATCAAACACATAGCTACTGGTACATACCCTCAGCCCGAGGGTGAACTACTCCCTCCTCATCATGGAGAGTGCGGGATGATGAAGATGGCCACGGTGAGGATCCCCCCTCCGCAGGTGCGGAATAGGGTCCCGATTGGTTTTGTGGCTACAGAGGCTTGCTTGGCGGAACTCCCGATCTAGGTTATTTTCTGGAGGTTTCAGTATTTATAGGAATTTTGGGCGTAGGTCTCACGTCAAGGAGGTTCCCGAGTCGTCCACGAGGCAGGGGCCCACGCCCAGGGGGTGGGCGCGCCCTCCACCCTCGTGGATTGCTCGGGACTCTTCTGGCCCAACTCTTTTGCTCCGGAGGCTTCTTTTGGTCCATAAAAAATCATCAAAAATTAGCACGTCAATTGGACTCTGTTTGGTATTCCTTTTCTTTAAAACTCAAAAACAAGGAAAAAACAGAAACTGGCACTAGGCTCTAGGTTAATAGGTTAGTCCCAAAAACCATATAAAATAGCATATAAATGCATATAAAACATCCTAGAAGGATAATATAATAGAATGAATACTTCATAAATTATAGATACGTTGGAGATGTATCAAGCAGATCCACGGGTTCATTAGCCTCCACATCGCCTCGATGAATCTCTGATGGATTTATGTGTCTTGTTGGCCCCGCAACAAGACATCAATTGGGAAGAGATCACTCCAGCTGTTCCACGTTATGGTCATTGAGAATGCACCTTTCCTTGAGAGATTGGTTGTATCGGATCTAGAAGGTCCAACAAAAATCAGGGTCATTGACGCGCCGAAATTGACAGCGTTGGTGCACTCATCTGCCAAATTCTCCGAACTCTTTATTGGATCCGTAATCGTTCAGGTATAACACTCATCTTCTTCTCCGTCTTCTTGAAATTCACATTTTTAAATTTCTTCTTGATGTATTTACGACCGTCTTCCGAAAATGATTCCCACAAGCTTGACCCATCTATGTGCACGGTGAAGATCTTGGCAATAAAATCTATCATTTAATCTGGATCAAGTTGTTGGATTCCTTACATGATTTCCGTGCACGGAGAAGCTACTCATCGAGGTGAAACTTCTTTCCTATAAGTAAACGGTAATCACAACATAGCTCAAATTTTTCTTAATTTTCCCAAATTATGATGACAAGTGTAGTGTTCAAAACTGCATCTACATGCACCGAAAGAAATGCTTTTAGTATTTTTTCTCACATGATCACCTGCATCGTTTTTTTTGTTGTACTACTATAGTAGCCTAGGCTAGTCATAGTGGAAAGTAACTTAGACTACTCCAGTAACTCTATGGTTACCCTAAGAGCAAGTACTACCTCCATCCTGGTTTACTCTTCCTATTTTGTAGTATCAAAATTTGACCATAGATTTAACTGACAAAATGTTAATGCATGTCACTAAGAACTATATCGTTGGATTCGTATTTGAACATAATTTCAAATGGTGTAATTTTTAGTGACATGCATTGGCATTTTCTTACATAAATATATGGTCAAAATTTTATACTAAATAAGAGGTAGTACAAAAGCGGGCTATAACGGCCCTCCACTATGTAGGCCAAAACATGTGCCAAATTCACTTGTGATGCATTTGGCATCGATGCCCCTCCATTGCTCACCTGGTGCCCCAATCTGAATCACCTACTTTGCTCCGGTGCCAAATTAACTCACGCAATGAAAAAACACTTGCGTGGGAGAGAGAGAGGACTAAGGCAATAAAAACACTTGTTTGGGAGAGTGAGAGGCTGGTGAAGCTGGTTTGATTGATTTGTTTATACATGTGGGTCTGTGTGCACAACGGTGCCAACTCTTTCACATCGTGAGAGCGGTGCCAAAATCTTTTGATTTGACATCGATGCGTATTATGGCATTGGCCACATAGTGGAAGGCAACAAATGCCCAAGCTCTTCACGTACTCCTAGGTAAATGAGAGGAAAGAGAAAGAGAGAGAGAGAGAGAGAGAGAGAGAGAGAGAGAGAGAGAGAGAGAGAGAGAGAGAGAGAGAGAGTGAAAAAATATCACTAGCCAGCCAACCCTATCGTATGAGCGAATGATATTGGTACCTCTTGATGACACGGCAATCTTATACATCCAGCTGCTCTAATATGTTCTCTTCTTTTGCAGATAAAAAAAGACCTGAAAGTGAAAAATGTGCTGCACTATAACAATCTTATCGAATGCCTTGATCTCCATCTTATAGAAATTGATCTGATCGACTATCGAGGCAGCACATCTGAGATTAAATTGGCCAGGTTCTTTGTTCTGGAGGCAAGTGTGCTCAAGGTAATGAGGTTTGGCGTTCTCTGGCGCAACAATGAATGGCGTGCTGATCACAATGACAAAGTCTCCGCAGAAGCTGAATTTTTTTTTGAAACATCAAGTGGCCAGAGACTCGCTCATTAGTGACTTGTCAAGGCGGTGGATTTTAGTTTGCACGATAATGCTGCATCCACCTAAAGTAACGAAAGTTCTTATGTAAACTTCCTAATAATTCCCTCTTCATAGGTGCAGCATTACTCCTAACATTTGTAATATCAGTTTGAAACTTTTAATATTTCCGTGTCCTATTCCCACGTTTTCAAAATCCTGCGAATCAAACAGGTCCTGAGTTGGTGATGATGTTGTGCCTGCCATCTTTCACCAATAGCCGTCAGATCTAGATCTGACGCAACAAACCAAACTTCTCCAGTTTTGCAAAAAGATGCCTGCACTTGTTCCCTATTTACAAACAACTCCTTGTCTCTCACAATCAGCTTTATCTCCTCCCCACCACATCTAGAAGGCCATGGAAAAATCTGGCACGATGGCCGCTGACGGCGCCGTCCACCCCCCAATCTTGGTGTTCCGTGCAATGCACGGGCATCTCTATATTGTGAAATTATGTCGAACACGGCTAGTTGTAAGCAGGCTAGGTCTACAGCCATGATGATAGTGACTGCAGACGGTGAGGCTGACTATGGTATGCCGAACACGGCGCCTATACTCAGGTGTCATCTCCGGCGTAGGGTCTTGTCACTTCACTATGAGGAGCAGCACGTAATAATTTGACCAACGGGTAGTAGAGTGCTACTACATTGGTAGTACTACTACTACTAGTACTAGCACCACCGTCTGGATTTAGTAGTACTACCACGTCCATCTGGATTTAGTATTTGACTAGCAATATCTAGTAATGCATGTCACAAAAATGTACTACTCCTCGTAAATAAATACATGGTGTATTGTTTTATTCCTATCGGCGAGGTAACTTAATGTCTTTTGCTACTTAATAGGATTACATGCAATGAACTAACCACTACATGTGATGTTTGGTAGTCTCAAGTCATTGAAAGCATGCACGGGCACGGAGGGGGACGCAGCTTCATTGACTTCTGCACTGCCTTTGGGTGTATGACACGTGGGCCCAACGGGTGGCTGGCCAATCTGTCATACAACCAAAGGTAGGTCTTGAGAGGGTGTGAGTAGATGGCCAACACGCACGTGAATTCAACGCATCTGCACTTCTCATATAAAGGCTCCCGCCAGTCCAATCTACAAAATCCTACGCACCTACGCACCCAAGGGCAAGAGTGATAACTCCAATCGCAAGATCAGTTGACTAGAAGCTAGACCCATGGAGGCAATGAGCGCGAGCATCAGCCGGCTGTGCCAGATGGTCCACGACGCCGGCCTGCAGCCACGCACCGAGGAACGTCTCCAGGTAGTGCTTGAGGCCGCCAGGGCGAGGGGCTGCTTGGACAACAACTTCGTCTCCTTGTTCGACGAGGTCCTCGTCGGCTTCCTCGACAAGTTCACCGTCATCAAGAAGCTCGTGGACGACCTTGATGTACGCCTCCAGCCCATGCGCCCAGGCTCTGTGGTGCCTGCCACCCTCAACGGCCTCTATGGTGACAACCTCTTCGACGCATTGGTGGCCCTGCGACTGCCCGCCATCGCGCCGGAGAATGTCCACCTCGAGGTCGCGCTCGCCGCGCAGCGCCTGGCGCAGCAAGACACCATCGACTGGCGCAGCAAGACACCATCGACATAATCACCCACGTCTATGCGCAAATCATCCACAAGGACTACTACATGCAAGAGGAGGACCATAGGACGCTGGCCTTCTTGGACCGCAGGGCAACCTTGGACGGCATTGTTTAGAAGCACGTTGAGCTTGCCGCCAACGCCGCTGCTCCTCACACATCGGTTGGTGACCCCGTGCACTAGGGCGTGAGGATATCGTTGATGGATCCGTATGTATCTTTATCTTTCCATCAAATCCATGTAGTATTATATGGTACTACTAGTAGTTATCTTACCTTTCGCATCAACTTCATAATTTTCCTACGTACTCCATGCATGAACCGCGCCAGAACCAAACTTCTCATTACTCTAGGGAAAATCGTTATTTCTATCTATCGGTCGCCCCATGGAGCAGAACCAAATTTTACAAGTTACAAGTTCAAAAGGAAAGCCTGTCGTGTTCGCGTCACACCCCCACACGGTTTGTCCGGCACGCCGCTCAAGGGGGAATGCGTGCTGTGTTGCATTTTCACTTACAAGCGGGACCGCAGTTGAGCAAACCGACTATCGGCAAACCCCCACCCCGCCCACCGCGCGATGGCTGAGAAAACAGGAGGGAGAAGAGATGGCTATAGCTAGCACGGACTCCAAGAAAATTGGTGTCGGATGGGACTCGTGTGGGTGGCGTGTGCCGTACTGCTAGGCATGAATGCTAGTTATGGCCCATGCCACCCCACTATATCGAGGTGCTGGTTACGTAGAAAAATTTTCCTGGAGTCCATGCTCAGCCCTCCTCTATCTCTCTTCTCAGCTAGCCAGCAGACGCATGGAACCCATCGTCTGTTTGCTCATATGCGGTCCCACATGTCAGTGAAAATGCAAGAGGACCCACTGAACCTGCACATCTTTCACCTCGACGTGCTGGTGATGAAAAACAAATCCAATAAAGATCTTCGGTGGCCGCTTTTGGAGTTACTCAAGAGTAGTAAGATTGTATTTACAGTTTAACCCAAGATGCACATCACGGGGCTTCACCTACCACTCTATTTTCTTGCATGACACGACCTAGATGCTGGATGTCCCACGTGTCGGCAAAAGGAGGAAGAAATCGACCAAATCTTCGGTTGTGCTCTCGGATTAGACTAGTTGTGCTAACTTAAAATTTTATTGTGTAGAATGGATGCAAGTTTTGGTATTGGGAAGAAGAGTACAACGATATATTGATAGAGCGCAATTTAGTAGATGTTCTAGCACTTTTAGCTAGCATACAGGCTAGAGATGAGACTAGTGCACTTGCTGATGAATAGAGGCTAGACACGTCTACTTCTTTACACTCGAAGAAGAAAGAAGCACGCAAGATCGAGCCTCCGCAGATCAACAATGAATGCATCAAGAAGGTACTAATCCAACTTACAGGAGCAGTTATGGAAGTTGGATATCTTCTAAAATGTATTCTTGTGGTTCTTGTTTTCTTTGGTCTTGCTTTTCTAGTCAAAATTTTGGTGATGTATTTCCATGTACCAAAAAATCAATGATGGAAAAAAGATATGTGTTTGCAAAGAAAAATGTACGCGGCCGGGATGCGGTCGCGCGTTCGGCACACGACCACCGCATCTGAGAAATGGCCCGGACACGACCCCATTGCCCTACCCAAACGGACAGAATCTGGGCAAAACAGAGGTCTGTTTGGGGTCGTGCGTTGGAGTCGGCCTTACAAGTGGGACCGCAGTTGAGGAAACCGACTATCGGCAACCCCCACCTTGCCCGCCGCGCGATGGCTGAGTTAGAGAAACGACGAGGTTGAAGAGATTGATGTAGCATGGACTCCAAGAAATATGGTGTCAGATGGAAGTCGTGCTGGTGGCGTGTGCCTTACTCCTGGACGTGAATGCTTGTTCTGGCCCATGCCACCCTACTAATCCTACTACTTAGGTGGTGTTTGGTTCTCTAGTCCTAGGACTTTTTCTAGTCCCTGGGACTTTTTGAAAAAGACTCTCAAGGAGGTGCTTCTAAGGACTTTTAGCAAAACGTCCCAAAAAAGTCCCTGGAACCAAACACCCCCTTATAGTAGTAGTAGTATCGAGGATTCGAGGTGCTGGTTACGTACAGAGAACACATTAACATATGGCCCACCTCACACTGTGTTCAAATTTCCTGGAGTCTGTGCTAGGTTAAAAAGTGTTCTTTGTGAGGATGGGTGGCTGGTCTCAACTTTAAAACTTCTTGTATTATGTACGTAGACGTAGAGATAGTGCAGCACGTGAAGCTAGTACAAATAGTGTACTATTGTTGATTGGCCTCATCCGATAACCTGTTGCAATGCACGTACAATTATGTATTCGGAAAATATTTTTTTGCCTCATCGCAACACCCACTCAGAGAAGCGACTCGATAGCCATTCATAAATTTAGTAAGTTTATCACAGGCATATCATTTTATTACACACAACAGGTCATCAACCAACAACGACAACGAGGATACATTATAAATACTAAAGTTTTCATCACACAACAAATAACAAGCAATGAAATGAACTTCAACTCAACCAATCCTCGGCGTTGGAAACGCTTTATTTGAACCACAAGCGATTCTCTCGGAAGAGCCAGCTACTGTCAATCTCGAGACCAATGCAGGACCTAACGAAACTTACTCATATTTCTTGGATAGAGAGAAGATAACCATAGGATTTCTATTTCAAAAAGGGGAGGCATGAGTAACCAGAGAAACCCTAGGATATATTTGTTGGGGAACGTAGTAATTTCAAAAATTTTCCTACGCACACGCAAGACCATGGTGATGGCATAGCAACGAGAGGGGAGAGTGTCGTCCCACGCTCGTGAGACCGAAAGCGGAAGCGTTATAACAACGCGGTTGATGTAGTCGACGTCTTCACGATCCGACCGATCCAAGCACCGAACGTCACGGCACCTCCGTGTTCAGCACACGCTCAGCTCGATGGCGATCCCGGGCCCGATCCAGCAAAGTGTCGGGATGAGTTCCGTCAAGACGACGGCGCAGGACGATGATGATGCTCCACCGACGCGGGGCTTCACCTAAGCTCCGTGATGATATGACTTCTCCGCGCAGGCTTCGCCTAAGCTCCGCGACGATATGACCGAAGTGGAATATGGTGGAGGGGGCACCGCACACGGCTAAGGAACGATCCGTAGATCAACTTGTGTGTTCAGGGTGCCCCTGCCCCAGATATAAAGGAGCAAGGAGGAGGTGGCGGCCAAAGGGAGGAGGCGCACAGGGGGGAGTCCTACTCCCACCGGAGTAGGACTCCTCCTTTCCTAGTAGGAGTAGGAGAGAAGGAAGGGAAGAGAAGAAGGTGCGGCCCCTCCCTAGTCCAATTCGGACTAGGTCTTGGGCGCGGTCTGCCCTAGGCAGCCCTCTCTCTTTCCGCAGGGCCCAATAAGGCCCAATACTTCTCCCGACGAATTCCCGTAACTCTCCGGTACTCGAAAAATACCGAATCATTCGGAACCTTTCCGAACTCCGAATATAGTCGTCCAATATATCGATCTTTACGTCTCGACCATTTCGAGACTCCTCGTCATGTCCCCGATCTCATCCGGGACTCGAACTCCTTCGGTACATCAAAACTCATAAACTCATAATATAAGCATCATCGAAACCTTAAGCGTGCGGACCCTACGGGTTCGAGAACTATGTAGACATGACCTAGAACTATTCTTGGTCAATAACCAATTCGGAACCTGGATGCCCATATTGGCTCCTACATATTCTATGAAGATCTTTATCGGTCAAACCGCATAACAACATACTTTGTTCCCTTTGTCATCGGTATGTTACTTGCCCGAGATTCGATCGTCGGTATCCAATACCTAGTTCAATCTCGTTACCGCAAGTCTCTTTACTCGTTCGCAATACATCATCTCATAACTAACTCATTAGTTACAATGCTTGCAAGGCTTAGGTGATGAGTATTACCGAGAAGGCCAGAGATACCTCTCCGACAATCGGAGTGACAAAACCTAATCTCAAATCGCCAACCCAACATGTACCTTTGGAGACACCTGTAGTACTCCTTTATAATCACCCGATTACGTTGTGACGTTTGGTAGTACCCAAAGTGTTCCTCCGTAAACGGAGTTGCATAATCTCATAGTTACAGAACATGTATAAGTCATGAAGAAAGCAATAGCAACATACTAAACAATCAAGTGCTAGGCTAACGGAATGGGTCATGTCAATCAGATCATTCTCCTAATGATGTGACCCCGTTAATCAAATGACAACTCATGTCTATGGTTAGGAAACATAACCATCTTCGATCAACGAGCTAGTCAAGTAGAGGCATACTAGTGACACTCTGTTTGTCTATGTATTCACACATGTATTATGTTTCCGGTTAATACAATTCTAGCATGAATAATAAACATTTATCATGATATAAGGAAATAAATAATAACTTTATTATTGCCTCTAGGGCATATTTCCTTCAATATTTGACACATAAATGGGTATAGATGACTAACCAGTTCTCCGTCGTTGTCGGAGTCATCGCCGGAGTCATCGCCAGAGTTGGTGTGGACCTCCGGCTCCAACTGTGGAAGCACGACGCCGTCGACGACGTCAAGGTCCAGCGAGACCTCGTCGGCGGCGACGACAACCTCTGTCTCCATCTTCACGCCGTGCGCCGGTGCTTCAGTAGCCCCGGCGTCGCTACTCCCTCCGATGGGCCGCTTCAACGGCATCCTCATACACTGACGACAGTGAGTACTGAGAGTGGCGTTGAGGATGCAGGCAGAGAGATAGGATTGTGTGTGTGGCGAGGATGGGGGTGTGGCCGCCTATTATGACCAGCGGCTCGGGCGCGCCATTAATATGGAGGAGTGGGAGAGAGGCGGATGGCGGTCAAACCACTGGCTCGCCTCCCGGTGAGCCTGCACAGCGGACTGCTGGCATGCCTACTATCACTTCACACACACCCGGTGACACTGCTTAGCGAGCATGCCCCTCGTCAATTCACACACCTGCATGCACGCCTCCCAGTCTGCCTGCGCGATGGACTGCTTGCATGCGTCCCGTCAACTCACGCATGCTTGCACGGCACACGGGACGCATGGCGGCACGTATATTGGTTTTCAATTTTGATGATTAATGTTGCCGCTTTATTGCTTAACCGAAGCATGACACGTATCCATTGTTGGTCTAACACCCATGGTTCGAATAAATAATCCATTTGTGATATTGTTTCGGAATTATTAATAATCTCCCGTTTGTAAGAAGATAAAAATTACATCAAAACTTGTCTCAAATTTGATAGAAAAGTACAATACCACTGTCTATTGGTGTCCATATGACAACATGATAAATTTCACGAATTTCAACTAAGTTTTGGATTTACTAGATTTTAAAAATCAAGATTCTCAATGTTTGAAATTTCTTGCACGGGGACTAAACATGCACCCAGTGAGACATATATGTTTTTCCAATCCATTTTAGTGCACTGTCACATGTGCATGTAACTCAAATTTGATTTTCGCATATTATACCCCTTGAAAATCAATCAATGTACTAAAACATCTTAATGATCTCTGTTTTTGTTTTAAATTTAACACGTCCCTCCTTTGGTCACATATGTTCACCGCGGAAAAATTTAACATGCTTCGTAGTTCCAGTGGTGTGCGGTGTGTGTGTGTGTGTGTGTATGCGTCTGGGGGGAGGGGTCTGGCAGTACACTACGAGTTGTGAGCCACCGTGTGGGACTGATCGTTCTATGAGGCAGATGCCACATCAAAGTCATGAATTCATTATTTAAAACATTACACAACCCTTTCATACATACGTGTTTGGGCCACATGCAGTCGGTGGTTGTCCTACACGACACTCACTCGCATGTGACGCTTTCTATGGGCCCGCGAGGTTGTCGTCCGTCACTTTGACCTACAGCCGGTATAGAGCTTAATTGGACCAGCAAGGTTTCTTTTTTGTTTGTGTTGCGGTAGGAGTATATAGTACACGTCGAGGAGGTGGGAGGGGAAGCATATGTATTACGTACGCGTCCATGAACACACCTCACTTAGTGTGGGGACTTTTCGGTTTCTGAGGCACGTGACACATCAAAGTTGTGCATTGGCTATTCAAACATCACACAACACCTCTTTGGGCCACATGCATGCAGGCGGTGGTTATCCTAGGACACTCACGTGTGACTCTTCCATCTGTGGGCCCGTGAGATTGTCGTCCATGCACGCATCACTTTGACCTACATCGGGAGAGGTTAATTAATTTGACCATCAAGGAGGATTCTTTTTTGTTTGTATTACGGTAGGAGCATATAGTACACGTCGAAGAGGGGGGAGGGGACACATATAATACACTTGATGAACCTCACTATGTGTGGGGACTTTATGGTTTTCGAGGCATGTGCCACATCAAAGTTGTGCATTTTTTGTATTCAAACATCACAACACACACACCTCCATACATATGTTTGGCCCACATGCAAAGCGATGGCGATTGTCCTCTGGCACCCACTCACGCGGTTATTAGCGATATCGATGCTTTCCATCTGTGGGCCCTCTTGGTCCATCACTACTTTGATCGATAGCGAGAGAGCTTAATTTGACTTAGGAGGGGATTATTTTTTGGTTTGTCTTACGGTATATATAGGTCATGCTCTGGGATGACATGATATAGTTTGAGCGCAGTGTACACATGAATCCCTCCCACCGGGTCGAAGTGGCCGGCGGGGGGAGGGGCAGCAGATGACACATCATGAACCAATCTCGCTCTGTGTGGGGACTGTACGATTTTCGGCGCATGCGCCATATCAATGTTGTGCATGGTATTCAAACATGCACGCATCACCTCATACATACATACATACATACATACATATATATCACGTGAGGTACACATGCATGCAGTGGTTGTCTTCGAACAGTACTCTCCCTTACGTGGTAATCAGCGGCAAGCCTATATATTCGTGGGCTCGCGTGGACACCATGATCACTTTGACCTACAACAAGACAGGTTACCATTGTGGATTCTTCTTCTTTGGTTCGTGTTATTGTAGTAGGTCATGGTGAGATTCCAAACCTAAGTTTGAGCGCATACGTACATACGCATGAATCCCCGTCACCGGCTTGAAGTGTGGTGTGACATACATATATACATCACGTCATCAACTAACCCTCGCTCCGTGTGGGGATATCTGGTTCCAAAGCACGATGCCACATCAAAGTTGTGCATTGGGTATTCAAACATCAACACTCCATACATATGTTTGGGCCACATGTAGGCAGTGGTTGTCTTTGGGCACTACTTGCGTGATTATTGGCGAGCTAGCCCATCTGTGGGGCCGCGTAGACGTCCATCACTTTGACCAACAACAAGAGAGAGGTTGTACGACCAAGGTGGATTCTTCTTGGTCCATTTTACGGTACATCTTGGTGAGATGCCCTCTCCCGCCGACTCAAAGTGTGTGTGTGTGTGTGTGTGTGTGTGTGTGTGTGTGTGTGTGTGTGTGTGTTGTGTTTGTGTGTGTGTGTGTGTGAGCAGGGGCTACTTCGCACTTTGTTGAACCTCCATGGGGTTGGGGATGTCTAGTTAATTTGCGAGGCACATGACGTGCCATATCAAAGTTGTGAATTGGGTATTTAAATATCACACCACCCTTTTCATACATATAGTTGGGCTACCCGTAGGTGGTTCGTATGTGGTCTCACCCCATCTTGCAGGAGAAGCACGCATTTGTGGGCCCGCACATGGTCCACCTTTCACTAGAAGTGAAAGGGCGGCGGGGTTTGACCATGATGGACTCCTATAGGTTTAGTGTTATGGTAGGGTGATATTTTAGACCTAGCTATTTGAGTGCATGCGTTCATAGCTAGGATTCCCCTCCTGCCGACACGAAGGGGGAGGGGGACAAGCAATACCATGCGCTTTGTGAGTCAGGTGCCACATGAAAGTTGTGCATTTGGTATTTGAACATCAAACCACCTTTTTTATACATATTATTTTTGGTCCACATGCAAGTGTGTTCGTGTTCTGACCCTTTCTCGTGTTATTTTTGCCAAATCTATAAACATTAGACAAGTCGGATGACGCAACAAACATGGTTCACTCACACTACCCGTGTTCCACGCCCGTGCCCCTGTCACTCGCATCAGCACAGTACATTGGGCTCCACGAGGCTTCCCTCGCAATCTCAAAAATATCTACCCGCCTGTAGGGTTTTTCTGTTTGATAACACACAGTTATTATGTTTCGACCGTGTGTGATGTTTGTTGTTCCCGCTCCCGCCTGCATCCCTCGAAAATATCTACCCGGCTGGAGGGTTTCTCTGTTTGATAACACACGGTTGTATTTTGGGACCGTGTCTGAAGCATCATCCAAATTTTGAGTAGCCCCGGCATTTTACTCCCGCGTAGTAAAATTTTCAGTAGCCACATCATTTCCTCAAACACCGCCCTCTCGACACACACAACCCAAAAACTTCGCGCACGTGCGCACACACACACCCACACACCCCATCACAACCCCTCCCTTGCTCGAAACCCTAGCAAGGTCACCTCGCCACCGCCGCAAGTCCTCCATTTTCAACATCTGTCGGTTTTCCCATGCATCTTACCCACCGATCTCCATACCCTAGATGCCCTGAGTTTCTTAGATGACGCTTGCCAAACGCCCCTTTCCCAGATATCCCCATCCCCCACTCCAGAGCATCGCAACCTAAGCCCAGCTACGCTTCCCATGGAGCTCAAGGAGCGACTGGCCCAAAAGAGGTGTATCACGGCCTCTTCGCCCGACGTCGTCGAGGTGGCCGCTGAGGAAGCTGATGACCATTACTAGCCGCAGGCTATCAATCAGCGGGCTAGAGTATGCTGGTATGTCGCGGAGGCCGGCTACGACATCGAGGTCGTCGATAGCGACGGCCTGACGTGGGCTATGCCACAGGTTAAGTGTCCCACCCCCAAGCCCATGATATGTCTTCATCGTATCTATAAGTTTTTATTGTTCCATGCCAATATTATACAACTTTCACACACTTTTGGCAACAATTTATATGATTTATTGGACTAACATATTGATCCAGTGCCCAGTGTCAGTTCCTGTTTGTTGCATGTTTTTTGTTTCACAGAATATCCATATCAAACGAAGTCCAAACGCGATAAAAATTTACGGAGAATTATTTTGGAATATATGTGATTTTTGGGAGGTGGAATCAACGGAAACGGAGGCCCACGGCCTCCACTACCCACTAGGGCGCGGCCCATACCCCCTAGCGCGTAGTGGTGTATTGTGGGCACCCCGTAAGTCGGTTGGAGCCCTTATTTCGATGCAAGAAATATAATTTCTGGAAAAAATCTTGTAAAATTTTCAGCGCAATTGGAGTTACGGATCTCCGGGAATTTAGGAAACGGTGAAGGGTTAGAAACAGGAACACGAAACAGAAGAGAACAGAGAGATAGATCCAAACTAGGAGGGGCTCCCGCCCCTCCATCGCCATGGAAACCATGGAACAGAGGGGGAACTCTCCTCCCATCTAGAGGGGAGGCCAAGGAAGAATAATAAGGAGGGGGACTCTCCCCCTCTCTCCCGGTGGCACCGGAGTGCCGCGGGGCAAGGATCATTATGGTGATCTACATCAGCAATCTTGCTACCGTCAACACCAACTTTCTCCCCCTCTATGCAGCGGTGTAACCTCTCTATTCCCGTTGCAATTCTCTACTTAAACATGATGCTCAACACTATATATTATTATCCAATGATATGTGGTTATCCTATGATGTTTGAGTACATCTATTTTGTCCTATGGGTGGATTGATGATCATGATTGGTTTTAGTTGTATATTTTATTTTGGTATTGTCCTATGGTACCCTCCGTGTCGCACAAATGTGAGGGATCCCTGATGTAGGGTGTTGCAATACGTTCATGATTTGCTTATGGTGGGTGGCTAGAGTGACAGAGGCTTACGCCCTAGTAAGGGGGTTGTTGCGTATGGGAGTAAAGAGGACCTAATACTTAATGCTATGGTTGGGTTTTACCTTAATGATCTTTGGTAGTTGCAGATGCTTGCTAGAGTTCCAATCATAAGTGCATATGATCCAAGTACGGAAAGTATTTGAGCTCATGCCTCTCAGTCATATAAAATTGCAATAATGATTATCGGTTTAGTTATCGATCGCCTAGGGAAAAATAACTTTCTTGTATGACAAAAACCTTTCTACTGAACTACTGCTTCTATTACTGCAGTTAATCGACCAATATTTGTAAAAATGTAATAAACTCCCTCCGCCCCATAATATAAGATGTTAATTCATCCAATATGTGAGTATATTGGATGTTATAAGATATTATATAATGGGACGGAAGGAGTGTTGTACTACATCATTGTGCAATTGATGGTTAGCTTTTAATATTAACTTGGTGCTTTTAGGTACATATGTCATTGGTAAATATCCGCGCTTCGACCCTTTCTGCGTCTGGGGCAATGAGATATTGATGAACCAGTATCAAGTGAGGAAACTGATAAAGATTGTTAGTAAAATGGGTCAAAATATGGCAATTAAACCATTTTTTACACTTTACCCAAGACAACAGTGAACTGTAGGATGGTAAGTAAGAATCCGACAGCCTTCTTTTTACTTCCCATAATGAGTTGTGATAGATGAGAATGTCTAAATCTTTTTTCCTTTGCAGTGGTTCCCAAAGCAGTTTACTCAAGATTACCTCTCAAACTACATGATTCGTGGGCATGCAAAGGTTAAAGTATTTCTACCAGAACACGATGACTATCTAGATGTCCTCATGAAGATAGTGAAGGATGGGCGGACGGCCATCACAAGAGGTTGGACTAGAGTCGTGCGTGCCTTCTGCATGGAGGAGGGCATAGTATGGGCATTCCGCTTCACCTTGTTTAGCAACCAGAATGTCTTTCGCCTCTTTCTTTACTGTCTTTAATAGTACAAATACAATTGTGGTTCATCATTCTTTATTTGGTGCTTATGTAATTCTTGAACATATGTACCTATGAATTGAATAATGCATTGGTTGTTTGAACCTGATGGATATGAATAAAGCTATAGCTTACTTTCAAATTCAAATTCAGTATAATTTTAAATAGCAACAATTAAATTAGGGTGAAATTATGCTCTACAGATCGTTACGATGCACACGGTCCATAAAACACAAACGTGTGTGATACACACCATAATCCAACACGGTTCACAGAGAGGAAACATGTGCGAGCATGCACACAGTTGCCGTTTGCGAAGCTTGTGTGATGTCAGACAATATCACAAATGGTGCAAGCAAACTAAATGTTTGTGATAGTCGCCTTATCGTACACGCTTTACAATCATGAACTATTTCCGATGTGGTACGCATCGTAAATGGTGTACCATAGAATAGCGTGTGTGATAGTTATCCTGTACGACGCTGTTACGACGGTCCGACATCTTCTTAGTTAGTTATCGCATACGGTTCGGGAGAAGTGAATTTGTGTGATTGTGTGCTTATCATACACGTTCTATAATCGTGAAATGTTTGTGATGGGGCGCGCATCGTAAACGTAGCACCACAGAAAACCGACTGCGATGGTAATGTAAGCACAAACAAGTAGCAAGGATGGAGTGTTTGGGATATTTGAGATATCAGAAACAGTTGTCTGAAGACTCGCGTTTGGGATACATGCCCGCATTGCATACTGCCTATCCTCGACGGTTTTTGGGTCATGTGGAAGGACCCCCCGTATCACCCACACTAGCAAGGTGACGGTTTAAAATGCCGTCGCGAAAAGGGATTAAAAACCGTTTGTATAGCAGCTCGCTGTACCAGTGTTGGGACTTGGAAGACTTTTCCATCTCCTCGGCAAGAATCTTGCCGGGTCTTCATGCTAGATCTTCAGCATTTCTGACCTCTGTCTCGGAGATCTTCTTTGTATTCTTGTGATCTGGTCTTGAGTTTTCTTTAGTTGTCCTCCGACAAGCCTTGCCATCGGGAAGGCTGCTACTACCTGTGCATAAGTATGGGGGTACTAACGACCCAAATCTTAGTACACTGACAACGTGTCGATGAATCCCTCGAATTCACTAGGTCGAGGTTCAATAATCTCACCTTCAACAAGAAGCATGCAAATTTCACAAAAAATATCAAACGATATTTTGAAGGTTTGCTCATATAAGTGAAATGACACCTTAGGAACTTCCTGCCTAGGCATGAATCAGAAATTTTGCACAAAAGTGTTGTTGAGGAGTTGATACTAATCACACTTATTTGCAACAAAGTTGGCCAAACCAGTGTTTGCCACGAATTGTTCGAACTCGTGTAGGAAACCGGCTTCGCTCATGAAGGTGTCGCATGGCTATTCGCACGGCCGTACCTCGGCATTGCGAGGACGATTGCGCCCAGGTGCTCCCCTCGAAGTTCCCTCGAAACCTCAACTTGAAGAACCCCTTAGCAACCTCCTCAACATTTTTCTTATTCTTTGAAATATTTCTGAAATTTTTGGGCCATAAATAAAAGGTGAAAAAATATTAAAATCATGTTTCTAAAAAGGACTTAGAACCATTGGATGGAAGTCTATATAGATAGATCGAAACATCTGATTATACTAAGATAAGTACTATGACAAAGTTTTAAAGAAGTTTAAAAAAGGAGAAAATATTTTCTCAAAAATATCACATAGCTTAATACTATGCAGAAATCAATAGTTGATTAGCGTGTGTGTGGATGAATTTGATTCGGAGATTGAATTCATCATATGTGCCATCAAATGTACAAAGCCATATGTTTCGTATAAACTAATGGTTAGTTGTAAAATACCAAAGTGATCCTATAGAGGTTCACTAGGGCGATTGCTTAAATATTAAGCACCTTAGTTGAATGAAGATTTTACTTCTTCATAAAGGAGATGAAGAGATTGTTGTAAATAGTTACACAAAAAAATTTTGTGGTAAAAATTACACAAGACAACTTCATGATTGATATAAACTATCAGGCTATAATTTTGAAATGGTTTTAGGAAACGAACATAATTGTGGATCTTATAAATGATAGAGACTGAGGCTTGAGAAGTCCTCAATAGAATATAATCTGGATCAATAAAAGTTTATTGATAAGCTACGGCGTAGTTCTAAATGATATTGACTATATGGAGATATAGTGAAATGTTCTATATAGAGATATAGTGTTACTATAAAATGGACTGTATAGAGATATAGTGTTACCATTAATGTAATATAAGAATTATAATGGGTAAAACCAGATATTACCCACACAATTAACATGAAGATTTGGAGAGTATCAAATCCAGTGACGAAGAATCTACCACTAGTAAAGCATGAGCAACAAAAGATTGCCATGGATGTTAGAAAAGCATGGAACTAGAATATTGACTCTAGTGCAAGTGGGAGACTGTTGGAAATATGCCCTAGAGGCAATACTATTTGTATTATTATATTTCCGTATTCATAATTAAAGAGTTTATATTCTATGCTATAACTGCTATGATCCTGGAATACGTGATTCATATGCACGTGTGGAATGATAAATGGTTAAATAAAAGATTCCTAGTCTTGCCTCTAGGCCTATCTCAAGATTTGTTGGTGATCACGTTTTTCAGATCTTGGGATATCATTTAAAGTGTTAAACGATAGTCCTAAAACAACATTGAGATTATGATGTTAGAAGAACGATCATATTGGATCGACCCAAACTTGCCTGTTATGAATTGAGTAATATCGTCTATAATCAATTGTAATAACATAGAGTGTTAACTTGTGATTTTGCTCCTTATGCCAGAGCATAGTAGTCACTTCTTATCGTACGGTGAGATTAACGTCACCTATAACACGGTGATCATAGCACCAACTTACAGGTTCATCGGAAAGTTTGACAAGGGACTAGATAACTTGAGAGTGGTATTTGCTCCTCCAACGATGGAGAGATATTCTTAGGGACCTCTCGGTGTGATGGCATCCATCATTGTCTGGCCAAACATAGGTGACTACGTCACGGGGATGCCGAAACACAACAACGAGAAAAAAGGAACAAAATCGATAACAAGGATTTCAATATAGTGAGCATGTATTGACTCAAGAGGATACCGATGCATCCCGGCTTTTGTAAAGTATCACGAAGCAAAGGGAACATCACATGATAAACAAAGGTTCACTCGAATATCATTTGTGTTCTCATAGGGACCGATATGGACGTCCACGGTTCCGCTTGATCATTCAACAAAAGGGGTATCGTTCATGTCTATGAGTTACCGAACATACGGGGTCATAAGCTTAAGGAAATCATGCTATGCTGAGTGTTAGTAGGATGGGAGTGATGAGAATACATTTGTGGATTGCTTCATTAATATTCGAAATAGTTCTGAGAGGATACGGAAGCGTTTCGGGGTTACCAGAAGGGTTTCAGAGAGTATCGGGTAATACCGGGTATTAACGATAAATATATATAGGTGGAAAGTGTTTCCAGGGATGTTAAATTCTATATAAAATGATCTAAAAATATTTAGAACTATTTTATATTTAGTTTAATATTAACGGGCATTAAAAGGCCAAGAGGTGGAAGGCAACTTGGCCCACAAAAGCCCAAGTGGGGGAGGCGCCCCCTTCCTGAGGCCAAATTGGAGAGGGGGAGGATTCCTCCTCCCCTCCTTAGGCTAGAACACCAAGGGGGACTCCTTCCCCCTTGGTGGCAGCCCTCCCTCTCCCCTCCAACCTATATATACATGAGGATTTGTGCTCTTTTAATATAAAGTTTTGGAGCCTCCTCTAGTTCTTGTAGTCCTAGTTCTAGTTGGTCCTAGTTGACTAATTATAGCTAGACTAATCCTCTAATCCTCATAATTAGAAGCCCCGTGTGGTTCTAATATCCTCCCTCTAATTCTCTGGCGATGATTGGCTCCAGACCACGAAGCGCTGCCGGATCATGAAGGTTGCACGCTTGCAACCAAGTAGAGAGGTCGTGCTTTCGGTCTTCAGTTCGAGGAACTGTTCGTGGGAGGTTCGCGGGATCGTTCATGGACGATTATACGGACTCCAAGTATGATCTATACCGATAGGTTCTTCTCCACTGCAACTCGGTGACAGTAACAATCGTGATCCCAACCTGTTATGCATCTTCATATTGATCTTGGTTGTGCATAGGCGCGATTTTTTTTTGTTTTCTACTATGTTTCCCAACACCCTCCATGCAGGTGGGACCCACACTAGAACCTTATAGAACCTTCGTTGTACAATACCAAAAAATTTGAATATTTTTCGAAACCCTGTAAACCATTTTCCTTATATGGAGCTTTATCTTTGGACCATTCCGAAGCTCCTCGTGATATCTCGGATCCCATCCGAGACTCTGAACTATCTTCGGTCTCACCATTATGAATATCCCATTACTACCCTAGCGTTACTGAACATTAAGTGTGTGACCCTAAGGGTTCGAGAACATGCAGACATGATCAGGACACCTCTCCGATCAATAATCAATAGCAGAACCTGGATGCCCATAATGGCTCCCACATATTCAATGAAGATCTTTATAGGTTTGAACCACAATGTCAAGGATTGAAACAATCTCGTATTCCATTCCTTTGTCTCGCGATATTTTACTTGCCTGAGATTCGATCGTCGGGATCACCATACCTAGTTCAACCTTGTTAACGGAAAGTTCTCTTTACTCGTTTCGTAATGCAATATCCCTGTGACTAAACCCATTAGTCACATGCTTGCATGCTACTTTGGATGTTGTATTACCGAGAGGACCCAAAGATATCTCTCCGTCATATGGAGCGACAAATCCCAGTTTTGATCCATGTAACCCAACTAGTACCTTCCGAGATACCTAAAGAGCACATTTATGATCACCTAGTGATGAAGTGATGGTCGGTACCCACAAAGCATTCTTCCGGTATTAGGGAGTGGCATGATCTCATGGTCTAAGGAATAGATATTTGACATTAGGAAAGCAATAACAATTTGAATTTAGTGACACGATCAGATGCTAAGCTTACAATTGGATCTGTCCATTACATCATTCTCCTAATGATGTGATCCGTTATTAAATGGCAACTCATGTCTATGGTTAGGAAACCTTAACCATCTTTAATCAACGAGCTAGTCTAGTAGAGGCTCACTAGGGACACAGTGTTTGTTTCTGTATCCACACATGTATTTGAGTTCCCGGTTAATACAATTATAGCATGGAGAATAAACACTTATCGAGAACAAGGAAAAATGATAATAATAACTTTATTATTGCCTCTAGGGCATATTTCCAACAACTACTACTCACTACTAGGGAAAAGCCTAGCAGTAGCGCGGGTCTAAGGCCTATCAGTAGCGCGGGGCACCGCGCTACTGATATGGTGCTACAGCTAATATTTAGCAGTATCGCGCTTCTTCCCGCGCTACTGCTATAGCTACTTAGCAGTAGTGCTGTCCATACCAGTTGTACTGCTAAGTGGCTTAGCAGTAGCGTTTTCCTGTTCAGCGCTACTACTATATTTTTCACATATCTTCTTTTTGCTACGTATTTGCTATGTTTTTGTACAAATTTTATACAATATTCTAATCATATCATAAACTGGCAATATGCTCATCATATCATACACATAATAGTCTCATCGTATCATCCAACACAAATCATGTCGTCACATCATTATCATGATATAGCTATACAAGTTACATGGCATGTCTCATCATACATAATGTAGTACTTCTTGAGGCACCGGTTCGTATCCCTCTCTCGCACTAGCGTGAACCTAAACTAACTACTGTCTGCTTCGGCTCTGCTATCTAACCCTCTCTGGCTGTCGCTCGGAAACCGGTACACCTGGGCCTGACACTCCGGCCAACTCGTCGTACACTCCTAGCGTAGCACTTCTTCGCCATAGATGATCTATGTACCTGCATCGTCACATGAGTCGATAATATGCAACATATATAGTTGAGCAACAGAAAGAGACAGACTTGGAAAAAATAGAATCAACATCTCATAAGCATAAATAACAAAGTTCATAGTACCCAAAATGCCCTAACTAGAGTGATCTTCGCTAGTTGAGGAGGACGGTTTAATTACATCACAAATAAAGTTTCGTCATGCATAACTCAAAGTTTCGTCATAGAGAAAGTATGGACTAAACGGACACTTTGTCATATATCGTCAATCACTCCAACATGTCGTGCCAGCCATCCAAGTCAGGGAGATAGTCCCCAAGAGCAGTGAAAGGCTTCAGGTCGAGACGCTGAGCCAATACACGTGTTCGGACGTCTTCCCGCGACATTTGCCCTTCTTCGTAGAACATCCCTGTTTTTTCAGTGACCTCCTTCATGATGATTTGGGCAAGTTCACACTGGATGTGATAGAACTCAGCTCGAAGTCGATGATCCGGGATATCTCCTAGGTTCTTTGCCCATTGCAGGATATGGGCATCGCCAGATCTAGGTGACATGCGAAGGTTCTGCTGATCCCGTCTGTGCTCCAGCATGTGGTGGGGGACATAGAATCCATCACTAAGAGTACCACTCGGTTGCTGGAGGCAACATAAGTCGGTCTTATGGCCGAAGGCTGGCGCGCGGTTCCTTGTCTTCCTCGTCATGATCTCTCCACCCCGTAGGCCGTAGCTAAAGATAGCACTGTCGAGAATAGACTTGATGTGGGTGTAATCCTTTTTCTTCATGTTCTTCGACGAGTCCAAGTAAAGAGCATGAGAGAATCGGGGGTAAAGGATGATGAGGACGGCACGCCCGTCGCTGCGCAAAATAAGTACACCTCAAATTAGCCTCCACGCGTTCAAATGAATGATTGAAATCGAAGGAAAGATATCTGCGGATGACTTACATGGGATGATAAGGCACGAGAATCGTCTCCTTGTCCTTATTGGCGACCATGAAATCGGCGATGTAGTTACTCATGTATTCATGGTGCTTTGGGCAGACTGCCAAGAAGCCCTCATGCATGAAGTACGGATCAGCAACACAGATATAAGGTATCTGCTCAATCATGATGATGTGGTTCATGTTCAAGACAAAAAGGCGGGCAAACATAAAATCCAGCTTTTTCAAGTGAAACATGTCGAAGATGTAATCGAATCGAAGGAAGAACTTTTCTGCAGGGAATGTGTCGACGTACAACCTTTGCTGCGGCACATTAACCACGTAGAGCGGGTACCCTGGATTTTTCGAGGTGATCAGGCTTTTCTCTCTCTGCAGCACATCGTCATGAAGTCTCCTTAGATCGTCGTATATGGCCTCTACCTCTGCCTTAGGTAGGATCAAATCACCGGGGATATGCCATTTTGCCGCACCGGAGATAGGTATACGGTCTTGAACCCGAGGCTGCTGAGGCGGCCGGACCATAGAAGCAGCTTTGTTGCCTTTCCTCGATCTCTTCCTATGCTTCTTTGCTACTGGAAGTGCGCCTATAATACGTTCATCCTCTGGCAATTCAGACACCAGCTCATCACGCTCAAACCCTGAGTACTCATATTGTTGAGCCATCAATCCTCCGTCATCAGAGGCACCGGTATTGAGATATTGTAGAGGGTCATCGTCATCCTCGTCGATGGCATCATGCATTGCTTCTTCGACGGCGGTGACGTCATCAGCGGCTAATGGAGCCTCTTCCTCACCCGGCACGACAGGCGACACTAATTGGGTAGGTGGAGTGTTGGTGTTCATACCTTGCTGAGGCTGCTTGGTCGTGGGTGTGCTCCCGGCCGCCTCCAGACGAAGCAGACTTTTCGGTCACAACAAGACCCAACGCATGCAATCGCCAAGCCGCTGCGGGGTCTCGTCGTCATCTCCCCCTAGTGCTACCGGAGGAGCCAAATTCTCATGTCCCGGTTCGACACTGTCCACGGAAACCTTGAAGACGTCAGGGGGGATCGACCGGCTGTGGAACAATTGTTCCTTCGGCTTCACTATCGTCGCCTTCCCCATGTCCACCTTCTGGTCGCTGATGGTGTACAGTATGGTGCACGGGGTTACGTCAGCCTGCAAAGACATGTCTGCGACGTGAGACATCTGAAAGGCAATGGAAACGGGAGATTATACATATATTGAAGAGGGTCGGTGTGACAGGTACCGTGAGGGCGTCGAGCTCAGCCAAAGAAGAAGCACCGCCGAGCACGTCCGAGACGGAGGACGGGATATGAGCAGGTGCAGGAGCAGGTGCGGGAGCCGGTGCAGGAGCAGGTGCGGGAGCAAGTGCTGGTGCAACGCTAGTCGAGCTGCTCCCAAAGAAGTTGGAAAGGGGAAAGTCCACTGCATCCTTATTTGGATTTTGCTTGGTCCAACTAACGATAGCCGGAACCAAGACACTATATGAAGCTGCAATCTCCTCTTTTGCGGCAACTGCCGCTGCTTTGACTGTCTCAGCTGATTTCTTATCAGCCACAATCTCAATCTTCTTGTCGATGTTTTCTTCATTTAACCTCCGTCTTTCCTTTCTCTCCTCCGTGGTCTCACGGTAGTACTTCTTCCATGTGGTGTCGTCTCCAACGCCGTGCACGCGTCCATACGACGGTCGAGTGTCCACCGGGAGTCCTTTCAATATATTCAAGGCCCGGTTGAATGGGGTGTCCCACTTGGGCCTCGCCAACACTTCAGACGGCGAGTCGCTTTCGACCGCAATCATGTGCTGCTCTTTCTGCAAAAGGAACGTGGACCGTTTACAAATTTGACTAAAAGTGCAGTTGAATTGATCAGAAGCTAAAATTAGGGGGTAAATTAATAATTACAGCAGTCTCATGAACTCCTTTGTGACCGCGTCTGTATCGAAAACCTTGTTGACTCGGTCCCAACGGTATCGGGCCCTAATGACGTCACGCTCCTGCGGGACGGTGAACTCCGCCAAGGGGTCTGGGATGCCCAGACTTTCATGTTCCGCGTCCTCCTTGTCCCATATGGACCTCTTCCCTGCGTAACCACGGCTTCCGAGGTGGTGGCACCCCATGTTCCTCTCTTGAAGCCCCTTCATGTACTCCGACTTTTCTTTGGCAGCTTCGGCAACGCAAGCCGCCTTGAATATTTCAAACTACTCTTCCATAATTGTCGGATTATCCTTTATAATCTCGGAGTAGGGTTCCTTTTTGTCGATTATCCTTGCTTTCACCCTTAATTTCCAGGCGGACAACGCGTCGCTAAAATTTCCCATGGCGCGTCTGTTTATCTTCTTCATTACGAATCTTTATCTGGATCAGTATATTTGATTTCATCCCGGCCAGGGAACAAGAATACCTGGTGCAGCTTCCTTAGGAGGGAGTGCTCCATATCTGGTATCTTCTTTAATTTCTCATCATTGATGGTGGCGATTGTCCGTAGGATGCACCCTATTTGATTGCAATAGCATGCACGCGCTTCCACACGCAATTTTGGCTCAAAATTGCCGGAGTCCACCTCCATGACCACCAGTCTAGTAGTGATGCGATGGTTTGGGTGTCATGTCCTCTTCGGTTTCGGTTCTATACCGGCTTCGCCGGTCTCGGTGTCGGTCTCGGTCTCAGCGCCAGTCTTGACACCGGTCTCAATGTCGGTCTCAGTCTGGGATGTGACAGGTGGGCCCTACAACAACCGTTGCTTGTCGAGAAGGTTCAAATAAGTGTCTGCCGCCTCGTAGACGTTGCAATCACCAGAACCTTGTCCTTCATCGTTGCTAGCCATGTTTCCTACGATTAAATCTAGCCAATTAATTCTAAACCTAATAAAATGAATAATGACGTAAAAAAGGCCTATGTTTTGCAGGAATGTTGATTCATTCCCGGTGCGGCAAATTCCGGGCACTCGATATGTCCTAGTTTGTAGCACAAGTCATGCCAAAATTCAAGGAAAATTTCGGCACGACCTTTGCTAAAAAGTGGACAAATCGAGCACTTGAAATTTGCTGGAACGGAAATGAATCAACATTCGACAAGCTATAAACCACTCGCTTCATTCCCTGGAAACAACAAAAGGCCACTTGGGCACAATCGAACCACTTCAATGTTGCATATAATAGGACCACTTAAGAACATGTACATGAGCAACTACAACAGTAGATAAACATGAGCAAACACTATTGAGGAATTTTCATATAACATGACCACTTCAAATTTGCATCTCCTAGTGTTTGACACTTCAAGAAAATCTACACAAATCTCATGCTCTCTCAAACTCAATTCAAAAACCAAATATAGATGGATGAATCCTAGAAACCTAGAACCCTTACATATTTCTGTCCTAAATTGTTGTCCTAATAAAAATTATGTCCTAATATAAATTATTAAGCTTAGAACTCAATTTCTGTCCTAAATTTCAAATTATGAACCCTAGAACTCAATTCAAATTATGTCCTAAATTTCTGTCATAATAAAAAATCAGTGAAAATTAAGAACCTAGTAGACTAGCAGCACTGAAAGAAATTTATATTCTTATACTGAATTTTTTTCTCTAAACTAAACCCTACTGCCCTAACTAACATCTAATTAAACCCTACTACCCTAGTATTTAAGCATCTACAAGTACTAACTAATTAGATGAACCCTAGCTAGCTAGTTAAGCATCTACAACTACTTAAGCACCCATTGATGAACCCTAGGAATTATACACTACTTAAGCATACATTGGGTGCAGAACAACTATTCAAGTACTTAAGCAACTATATATACAACCCTATAATATATTTATTTAACTACTTAAGCATATACAAGTTTGTCCTAAAATGATATTTAGTTAAGTACTTAAGCATATACAAATTTGTCCTAAAAATTCAGTTAACTACTAATTTCATTCATTTAACTTCACCTAATTAACCTAGAAAAATCCTACTTCCCTAACTAAAAGCATCTAATTAACATCTACTAGTACTACTACTGCCCTAACCTAATTAACATTTACTAGTACCACTATATATACTACTAACAGCATTGCTGCAACATTTTCTTCATTTTGTTCTTCTAAAAGAACAACTATGAAAACAAAAACCATAATTGAACCCTACTGCCCTAACTAATTTTTTTCTTTAAACCCTACTGCCCTAACTAAATATTTGCTCAAACTATTTTTTCTCTAACCTAGCCAACCTAGTTTACCTAGCTAGTTAACCAAATTAACCTAGCTAGTTAACCTAGTTAGTTAACCAAATTAACCTACCTAGTTAACCTAGTTAGTTAACCAAATTAACCTAGCTAGTTCACTTAGTTACTTAACCTACCTAGTTAACCTACTTAACCTAGCTAATTCCTAGGGTCATAACTAAATTCACCTAAGTTAATTAACCTAGAGAGGAGGGATGGGGCTTATAGAGAGGAGGGCGTTGAGGGTGGCTCGGGGGAATGGTTGCGGGAAGGTGCTCAGGGGAGACGGTGGCGCGGAGGGCGTCGAGGTGGCTCCGGTGGAGTCTACGGCGGCTCCGGTGGCGTCGAGGGAGGCAGGGGTGGCGAGGAGCGGACGAGGATGGTTTCGGGGGCGCGCGGCTCCAGTGGCGGCGATGGCGCGTGGCTCCAGTGGCGGCGATGGCGCGCGGCTCCAGTGGTGGCTCCGGTGACGGCGACAGAGGCAGGGCGACAAGGGAGTAGGTGCGGCGAGGGATAGGTTGGGGAGACGCGAGAAGAATGGAGAATTGGGGGAAGGGGGGACACCCGCACAGGGGCAAGTCAAACTTAGTAGTAGCGTTTTTACCCGACAAGCGCTATAGCTACTTAGCTATAGCGCTTTTTGAACAAACGCGCTGCTACTATAGATAAGTTAGCTATAGCGCTTGTTAGTGAAAATGCGCTATAGCTAAAGTAGCTACAACGCTTTCGTGAAAACGTGCCGCTGCTATTGCTTTCATTTTTTTCTTTTTCTTTAATTTTCCTTTCCTTTTTTTTCTTTTCCTTTTGTTAGTTCAGCACTATCGCCTTAAAACGCGCTGCTACTATTTTGTTAGCAGTAGCGCGGTTTCTAAAAGGGCGCTACTACTATACCAAGCCTGGCAGCAACGGTTAGAATAGTCATAGTAGCATCGCATTTTATGAGGGACGCACTACTGCTATTTGTGTAGCAGTAGCGTGCTGCTTCGTCCCACGCTACTGTTACGTAGCAGTAGCGCTTTGTTTTAACAAGCGCTGCTGATAAGTCTCTGTATATAAGCTTTTTCCTAGTAGTGACTATAGACCCATAGTTCAAAGGAAATTGCTCGTGTGCAATCATGATGGCCTTAAAGTAAATGGAGATGGCCACCATGAAGAATTTCCCCTCCGGAAGAGTATCGAAAAAGACTACCAGATTGGATCATGAAGAAACAGAGGTATGCGACGGCGGAAAATTTCCAGTGATAAAATTCTAGGGGTTTTCAGATGTATATAAAGGAACAGGGACCGGGATGCGGTAAATCAGAGCACCATGGGGACCCCGGCGCGTGGGGCCACAGGATGCTTCTAGACTTCATTTTCACGCTTTTTTCTGGATTTTTTGGGTCCGATAAAATTGATTTTCCTGAAAACTCCAAAAACAACAGAAAACAACAACTGGCACTAGGCACTGAATTAATAGGTTAGTCCAGAAAAATAATATAAATTGGTGTCAAAACTATGCCACTTATCTTTCACTCACCTGAGTTCACCAGGCGGGTGGGTTTTGAAGGTGATGGGGTCGTTGCCTCTGATGCGTTGGCGCCGGTTCCCTAGGTTCTCTTTGCAAAAACTTTGCCATTTATCGCCAACTTGGGGCTTGCTAGCCCTGGCAAGATGATCGGTTGCCTCCTAAAGGAGAAGGAAACTATGGGCAAATGCGAGAAGATGGGTGCTTGCGCTCGATCCGACATCATAAAGGAGAAGTCTTCGAGGAGCAAAAGCAAGAAGAGACACTATAAGAAAGGTGTTTGCAGCCGCTTGATGGATGCACCGTTAATCTGGTGTTGTTCGATGTCTTGGTCGAGGTGTTTACGCTAAGGGCACCTGTGATGTCATGGTCAATGTGTCTGTGATTTTTGGTTGTGTCATGTTGGGAGCTTATTGTTTTTTAGTTAATTAACTGAACAATTCTCTTATGTATAATTAATGAATGATGCAAAGATTTTATCTCACTTTTTCTAAGGGTATAGAAACTTGTGCAGATATTTTGCCAAAAATGCGAGCAGACAATTCACAACTCACTTTTAGCTCCATTTTTGCCGACTAGAATAATCTATTTGACTTGTTTGGGGCATCGCATTTGTGGAATTATTCTTAATTTTCCCGTAATTCCGTCTAGGCTTTTTCCATTCTAGGAACAGGGGGACATTCCTGAAGTTAGCGTATGCTCTGAAAAATAACAAAGCACGGACAGGAAGCACAGCCTCAAGTTAGATGCGTGACGTAGTCGTGTTAAGCGTGTCACCAAGACATGATATTCCTTTTTTCCTGGGAAACCAAGACAATATATTCTGGAAGCTCCCCTAACGGATTGTTGTTTAATCAAATCAGACTTTAATTTCCTTAGCGAGTTATCATCTTTTTCTTTGCCATTTATAGAATAGCATAGCTTTCTTCTGTTATATATATGGTGGCGGGGCTTCAACAAGATTTGAGAGGGGGCTAGATGAGCCTTAGTCGATGGGGCTAATCAAGAGTATTAATGCATCAGATTGTCAAAAAAAGATTATTAATGCATTATGTCTGTTTTGGCCCAAATAGTTTTATATATAAGGAGTTAATCTAAAGAATTTCTTTGTTGGGGAGCCATGGCCATATTGGCCTTAACTAAGCTCCGGCAATGCTCATATCAGCCTTGAAGAAGGAAGACCGACAGTGATGGGAGCTATCTTTGATGATTGCTACTATATGATTTAGGACTTTAAACATGTTTTGTCCGCTTAGTGCAATAGGAAGAGCAATCAGGTTGCCCATGAAATAGCTAAGTTAGCTAGTTTTTCTACCCCGCGGTTGAGGTGGTCTCATTTATTGTATCTGATACGTTGGTTCTCACCGACGAATAAATAAAGTATCATTTGTAAAAAAAAAAGCTTCGACATTGCTCACATAAAAAAATTAAACAAACTATCTTAAAAAAAATTAAAAACCAATATCAACTAAGGTTGTCTTGACAATAGTCCTTTTTTATCCGGATAGAGTTCGTTACAAGTGAACCACAAATACGACATGAATGCTTATTCTTGCAAAAAAATAACCCTAGTTTCTTCGCCTTGGTGGTGACCCAAAGCTTCGCCTCGCACATGACGATGTTGAGCAATTAGTAGTGGGGCGCTCTTGTGACGGAACATCCGAGAGTTCACCTTATTCCAAATGGTCCACGAAATAAGCAAGGTGAGCGAAGCCATGGCCTTTCTATTGTGGATGCCGACGTCGCTTCTATTTTCCCACCAATACTATATGTAGGAAAAACACGTCATAAAAAAAAACAACGGCCTTGGGGCAGGTGGGGAAGTCGAAGCGGCGGCTCCAGAGAGCATCTCTGTATTGTTGATTGTCGGATTTGGTCGCATGGGCGACAGAGTCATCGGCTCATGTGAAGTGCGGCTTCAAGGCCGACATATGTTCGTTGCTAAGGTTTGTAAGCCGGAGTGGCAACCTGGTCGTTTTGTCAGCTCGTTTAGTACGCATCCCCGCGGCTGGCGTGTGTTTCGTTGTATCGATTTTCGGCCAGTTTTCCTTGTAAACTGGCCAATTCTCTTTTTCTTAATATAAAGGCAAAGCTCTTGCCGGTTCCTTAGAAAAAATTATAACAAATAAATAGCATCGCACAAACCATGAGATGAGTCACAACTCACAGCAAAGCTCAACTTGAGCGCATAACAAAGCCGAGGACACGGGGGATTTTATATTTATAGCAAAGCACGAACATCCAACACGTTTTTAGAAAAGCACAAGCCAGCTCTTGGAGTTGTTTAGATCAGACTGCAACTGCGAGCGGCTTATTGGCCACCGTCGCCCAGGTAGCAGGTTCCATCCAAGCAAGCCAACTGGAGTTTATTTTCAGAGTGCAAAAGAAACAGATCGGAGGCCTTAGCATGGCAAAGATCATGTGCTCGACCCAACCTGGACACTCCATTTCTGGAAACAAAGGAGAACCTAACCTTAGTCTATTGCAAAGCTACTATAACAAAATGAAATACAAGTCTAGTGCAAATTAAAGCTACGAAATAGAGGATCCTTCAAGTTGGTCTGACGAGAGGCCACCCTGTGATGTAGCCGAAAAAGAGACCCAGCACACAGTTTTATGCTCGGCAATTGGCCCCTGCGACAACCTCAAAACTGTCACGAGAATAATTAAATCATCAATAGTGGCAAGTCCATCTTGATGCAATGCTGTTTATAGAATGTTCTTTGCAACACTATCTACCAAACCTCAATGCATGGACACGACAAAAGGAGGTAAGAACAGAGGCGCTACGTGTTTAACTCAAACTGTGATAATCGTGCAAAGAATTTATCTTTTTGCGACGGAATCGTGTGGAGAATTTTTGTAGATGGCCTTTAGTAAATAGCCCAACATTTTGCTTATTCAATACAATCCGGCTGGAATTATGTTCGGTTCTTTTTTGCGAAAAAAGGGAACCTTATCCGGATGTGGAGTTTCTGCGCCCGAGCTCATATGAGCTCGGGTGAACAGTAAAATCGAAAAAAAATTAAAAAAAATTCAAAAAATTCTAAATTTTTTTTGGTAGAAACATTGACAAAAGTTTTAAGTGCTTGCAAAAATTCGTCATGAAATCACATTTCTAGAAGTCGTGGCAAAAAAAACAAAATCGGTACTCTGAAAATGCTACTTTCAAAAGCATTTTGGAGGCTGAATTTGTTTTTTTTGCCACGCCTTACAGGAATGTGATTTCATGATGAATTTTTGCAAGCACTTAGAACTTTTGTCGATGTTTCTCCGAGAATTTTTTTGGAATTCTTTGAATTTTTTTTTTTTTGATTTTACTGTTCACCGAGCTCAAATGAGCTCGGGAGCAAAAAGGCACTTTCGACCTTATCCTTCCTAGGTTCATCTATGAACTGTTAAGCAAAATCCGCGTCCAAGGCACATGCGTCTAAATCAACACAACAAGAACCGCGGTGAGGAGGAAAAGCCTGGGTCTTCATACATCTCTATATATGCTTGAGATGGATATCTATGAATATGGCGAACAGAGTCTACAACAGCCAGAAGGGCCACTAGGTTGCTCCGCAGCAGATACATCTTCAAGCAAGAATAAACATAACTGGTCAGCTAAAATAAACTGGGAATGAAACTATTTTTTTTAAAAGCATCGTCGAAAAGGGTAACCCCATCATTTGATCCCCTGCTGAGTTGCCCAGCTCGGCAGCCATCAAATCGGAATGCCGCCTTATCCTTCCTAGGTTGGCACGCTTTGTTTAAGCTTAGTGGAATCCAAAAGTGAAATGGTACGGCGCAGAGAATTCACACAGTATAATGCTTAAATAACTGAAAAAGGATGGACGAAAAGAGCAATGACAATTAGCATAATTAAGCTGGCGGACGGGCAGCCATCTTTGACCTTTCTTAAGATTCACGGGAGTTTACCCACGCGAAACGAAATGCACATGGGAATGAACTGTTTTCGTTTAGCTAGACCCTCCGCACCAATCACATCACTATTTGGTCTGTGTACCGGGTGCGACAACAATTGGCAGTAAACGTACAAAGCTGGTCCAGTGCGCAGTATCCAAACATAAATAAAAGTACTTACGGCAAAATGCCACAGACATGAAAATTGACAATCAGATGATAATTTCAAAAAACTGCTCCCTCCGTTAACAAATGTTCACAAATATAAGATGTTTTCAATATTGTAATATGGACTGCATACGGACTGAAATGAGTGAACAAACACACTAAAACGTAGCTATATACATCTGATTCACAAAAAAGTTACTCCCACAGTAAACTAATGTAAGATGTTTTGAACTGCAAAAACATCTTATATTAGCGTACAGAGGTAATACAACATCTTATATTTATGAACGGAGGGAGTACATAAGATCAGAAATTATCCAAATAACTGTTACAAACACCAAGCCCAACAAGAGCGAATATGAGCAAACTAGAGACAAGCACAGAGGGACGCCAGTGGAGCGCACGCACTCTGTTTTTGCACCCCTTTGGGCTTTGGTGTTCTCCCTGCCGCAATCAAGTTTTTGAGCGCAGAGTTGGAGCATCATATCTCCCTGCTCTCAACTCACTACTGCGCTTTCTTCTTCTTCTTTTTGCGGGTCACTACTGCGCTTTCTCATAATATAATTGTAATACATGATAAAATTACAGTATTGCAAAAATATTCCAGTACAGATCAACAAATAATTTTCCAAATACATATTCTTTTGACTGGGTAGAATTAAACTATATGCATGCATGCATTTTCAAGAGAAAAATAAGAAAAAAGAAGCATTTTGACAGAAATACAAATACATAGTATTAGACTTAATGGTGTAGGCCATACTCAATCATCACTAAGACAATTTTGAAAAAGGCCTTTAAGCAATTGTCAATGCGCTCAAACAGTGTGGCTTCTAATAATGTCCTGCGGAAGGATCGATGAACTGTTTCGGGAACTTGTACTATGGTACAATTGATCTACCTCAGCTTGGGACTTTGTAGGCGCATACATGGCAATAAGGCTTTCTTCTTTTACCAAATGTGTGGATTCTGTGCATTATTAACTCAAACAAACTTCTCCCAAAACCCACCTATCACGAATATACAGACTTATGCTAGTTTTCAGGTTTGAAACCTTTTTAAGGTGTATGCCCCAGTTTTATAGTGCGCAAGCACAGAATAATCAAACATCACCTAGTGATAATCTAGCTTTAAAACTTCACCCTCCTCACACACAGCTCACTCACCTCGCGGCTCTCCACAGCTATAAATAGAGCCTCTACGCCACCCAATCTCAACACCAACCATCAGGCTATACTACCTCATTCCTCTCGTGCTTCTACTAGCTACCTGCAGGCTGTAGATATTTGTCATCGATCATCACCAACTTTTCAGTTCAAGCTAGGTAGCTAGCCATGGCTAGGGTGCTGGAGCCTCTCATCGTTGGAAAGGTCATCGGGGAGGTCATCGACAACTTCAACCCCACAGTGAAGATGACGGTGACCTACAGCTCCAACAAGCAGGTGTTCAACGGCCACGAGTTCTTCCCGTCGGCGGTCGTGTCCAAGCCACGCATTGAGGTCCAGGGTGGGGACATGAGATCCTTCTTCACTCTGGTTTGCGCCTCCTCTCCTCTCCGGCCATCTCATCTGTACACAAAGCTAGCTAGTGTAACATCCAGCTGATAAATGAGTGTTGTCGCTCTTCAGGTCATGACGGACCCAGATGTGCCAGGGCCTAGTGATCCATACCTTAGGGAGCATCTCCACTGGTAATTACTAACCCAAACTAGTTTACAGTACTCGAGCAATCGAAAGCCTAACGACTATAAAGACCAATAAGCTCAGCACAACATGGAAAAATCTCTATAACGTGAAAGACATACATATCAGTCCAAGTGAGCTACATGTTTAAGACCAAATTAATTTAGCTGGTGATCAATTAGGTTCTTTCCTATGGACATAAAACTTATCAGTTTTTGTTTAGTGAATACAAATGGTCAGATTTATATGATCAGCTATGCATAAAAACATGCTTGATCAGATTATGACTTGTGTATGCAGGATCGTCAGTGATATTCCTGGCACCACAGATGCTTCTTTTGGTAAGTCCTTTTCATGCATGACTGCTTTATCTTTTGCTGATTGGTCCCATCCTTAATTTCCCTGAATAAACACATGAATGCATGCAGGAAGGGAGGTGGTGAGCTACGAGAGCCCCAAGCCCAACATTGGCATTCACAGGTTCACCTTCGTGCTGTTCCAACAGAAGAAGCGGCAGGCCATGAACCCTCCCTCCACCAGGGACTACTTCAACACACGCCGCTTCGCTGACGAGAACGACCTTGGCCTCCCGGTCGCTGCCGTCTACTTCAACGCGCAGCGGGAGACAGCGGCACGCCGCCGCTGACGGAAACAATCAGCCCACCCCTTCTTCTCTTGCATGCATGGCGCATGCAACAAGCCTATGGATCAACCTATAGCTACTATTAGCTACCATCTACGTATATCTCCACTCAAATAAGAGTTTGCTTGTGAGCGTCTTGTGTGTGCTGTTTCCAGTAGTCTTTCTACTGTTCAGTTTTTTCTTCGGTCAATTTAGTTACTAGTTGATCTGTGAACCAGTGTACGTGCAACCTACATCTACCACTAGTGTGAATTTGATTCAGCTCCTATTTGTGGAGACGAAGGTTATATGCGTCCACGATGCAGTGTGCTGGCAACACAGTTGGGGGCTGAGAGGCCGATGCATACTAGTGTTGACTGGGACTTTGGAAGCAGATTGATAGCTGAAGACCGTCGACATGTCTGGTAGTGGAAGGAGGAAAAGACAATAGCCATGGCCCAGCCACTAGTACTCCCAGTAACCTACTATTTTGTCATGTGCGTGCATGCATGTGTCGCTGCTAGCTCACTGCAGCTTATAGCTTGCAGTGTACCAGCTTGTACCCGATGCAGTAAGCCTGCTATGTAGGTTGTGACCATTATCTCTCCATCTGTTCCGACCTTTTCTGTATGACAAGACATGCATTGCTATGTATATGCCTCGATTGTGTGTAATATGTTAGGTCTTGACGTATCTACTGTGTGTGGGTGATTTTATAATGTTAATATGGCTGCTGATGAGAAGAGGCATCAGTTCTTGGCCCCCCTTTCCCCATTATTTGGGTGTCCCTTTTGGTCGATTTGGCAATATTAGATCATTAGCATATGCGCCTAAGCCTTAATTAAGTTTCTCGTACTTTCTGGATATGCCTAGCTAGTTTATACATGAAAAGGTAATTTTAATTTTATTGGCCATAATATCTAACATGTACAACACGGTTCATATATACAAGCATACCACAATGGTTACGACTTACGACAATCAACAAAGATGGACAAAAGTGGTAGCACGGAACTTACAAGTAGTTATAACGGATGAATCAATTACGCAATGGAGATTGGAGTGGTTTACATATATCCAACATATCATTACCAAAAGTTTAAATGTACTCACAGGGTAAAATGGTCATTCACAAGGGCGGAGCTCTGTCTGCTCACAGCGACTAGCAGCTAGTGCGCCTCCACCTACAGAATAATCATCAAAATTGGGGTAATATAATCTAGGCGTACGGCGTACATGCATCAGCTACATAGATCGCGTTTATGGACATCAAGTGTAATTTAATCTAGGTGTATATGCATCAGGTAAATAGATTGCACTTATAAAGACGATAAGTTGGTACCTGATTCATTCGGTCATCCACATTATGAAGCCTATCTAACCCAACCAACCGGTCATGCATAATAAGGAAGGCTCATGTTCGCCTAAAGGCTAGAAAAGTAGGGATGCAAATGGGTCGACCGATTGGGCCACCTCACTCAATAGGATGTTCATTTCCAGCTCAATCGACAGTCATTTCTGTACATGAGTTTTTGTCAAGCAAATGAACTGGGAAGAAAATGGGTTGGCCGGCTCCACTTGCATCCCAAGCTAGAATACCTTCTGAGAACATAAACGAGGTAACTAATTTTGGGAGTGGCAATGGGTGCAACCGTGCAATCAATTCAAACTACTAAAGAAACAGGTGGTATCTATAGGCATGAAAAGGCACCAAAATTAGTTGTTCGGGTTATTATGAACGTCAATGCAAGATCAACCAACATCCTTCTCCATTGGTTACAAGGCAATATATCCTCACTTCACGTCATTATCAGTCATAGTATAAAGTATAAACAAGTACGCAAAGAAAAAACAAGAAAATGGAAGAAAATGTCTCCCATACCTTTTGCCCTTTCATGCCCATTGGTCATCTTTACCTGAGATTAATCATGTTCCAGAAAGCCACATTATCACATACTGTATCAAGGAATATTCTTGACATCACTTTCTTATTGTAGATGAGCAGGGACATGGGGTGCAGTTTAAGCGTAGGATGACCACTGTACAACTCAGGAGTTGCTGGCATACTAGACTAAAACAATCATAACATAGCTAGTTGAAAAGGTTTACATAATTTTCAAAGACTTCACCATCAGCGACTGCATCCTGCAACCATCTCAAGCAATGGATTACAGGAATGTTTTCAGCTCAGAATCACATCCAAATGAATCATACAGAAGAGATGAACTAAGAACCAATCAGGTCGTGCCCTAAACTAATTATGAATCTATTACTGTCACCCTCTCATCTTATAGTGGTTTTTGCTAGGTGGTTTTCACTTGTAATGCATTCAACCACTTCATTATGACTTTCAACATGACGTCTCAACTCTCAACTTCTCAGTTCCCAAATTAACTGGTTCTTGAAGAAAATTTGTCCAGAGCACATGCTTGACAGGCGTATTACGAGCCATGCATGCATGGCTGCCAGAACTTCTATGCAACTCTCTACAAAGAGCAAGAGCCTGCTCATACGAAACTAACTGGACAGGTAATATGCTATGAAAAATATATCATAGGAATTCCCACAAGTACAGAAACAACATGTGTACAAACTTTAAATATTTTGTCAACAAAAAAAAAAAAAGACAAGGCCTGTAGATTTTTAACTGACTTGCTATTTAACACGGAGGTCTTGCCTTTTTTTATTTAGATCAGCAACACTTGGTTTAGTCATCCAGATTACAACCAAAGCTATGCAATCAGTGCCTATGTTTCTGCCACCAATTTCATGCGAAATTCGTGCAGATGACACACTGGGTGTGACCATACTCCAGTTTTGCAGAAATGAAGTTCAATATAAATCCAAAAATTAGAGAGCTAATACCAGTTGCTTCAGTTCAGCTACAGTTGAGCCAAGTTGTTTTCATACTGCCCTATCAGGTTGCTACCATTATCGTTCCCAACCATGTTCACAGAAGTACAATCGTCACAGGATTCAGAACATGCAAACAGAACCAGCAGTACTCCAATAAACTAACATTAACAAACATGAAGGACAATAGACAGATTTGACAGGGAAAAAGATGGGAGATAAGGGCACTCACAGTACTGATAAGTCTTGGCAACAAATAGGATATTTCTCAGTCTCCAATGTAGCCTCGCCGACGTGTCGACACTGGAAGCTGTCTCGCCCTTGAGAATTTAACCCCCACTCTCGCATAGGCCGTAGAAACAACAGCCATCACCACTTGACATGATTGCATGCAAGAAGCAGTAGACGTGCTCACAATCGTACATTACAGAGTCACGCAGAACTGGGAATTCACCAGAGAAGCTATACAAGCTGAAGAGGTTTAGTTTTCAGACTGTGAATCACTGTATTGGAAATGCCCATTGTAACCATGAGCAGTGAGCATTTTTCAGTTGTATAGATATTTTTCCCTACTACCAAAAGCTGCCATTCTCAAACACATGCGCCGCTTGGATCCCAGTCCATTGAACCAAGCATGTGCATCATTACTCACAACTCTTGTATCGATAGGTCTTGTACCATGTACCTTGTGACCCGTGTAACTTTGTCAAGTATGGGTCAAGTTCCCCTTCCAGCTTTTGCTAAAGAAAGACTGTTGCTTCTTGCATGCTAAAGACCTACAAGTGGGCTGTGGGCTGTGGGTACTGGATACACCGTACACCTACAAGTGGAAAGTCCTCTGGCTGATTCACCAGCAAAATTGACTGTGCCCACTGGTGATCATTATTGGAAGTTCAGTTTTGGGGATTTTCCATTGAAAAGGAGGAACTAAAGAATAAAATATAGGTGAGACCTGCTTTGCTGGACCATGACATAGAACTTATGGTTCCTGCAATCTCAAGATTACAGCCTACATGAGATTATAGCTGGTATATGCATATATGTTTTGTGGCCTCACAAACTTGTTCTGGCAAAGAAAGCACATAAGAATTAGGATATTATCCTACACTGTAACTCACTAACATGTACTCCCTCCGTTCCTAAATATTTGTCCTTTTAGAGATTTCAAATGGACAACCACATACAGATGTATATAGACATATTTTAGAGTGTAGGTTCACTCATTTTGCTTTGTATGTAGTCACTTGTTGAAACCTGAAATGGACAACCACATACGGATGTATATAGACATATTTTAGAGTGTAAGTTCACTCATTTTGTTTTATATGTAGTCACTTGTTAAAACCTCTAGAAGGACAAATATTTAGGAACGGAGGGAGTATTTTATAATATGCAAAAGACTCGTAATACATTGGCACGGCACACTAGCCATTACGAGAAAAGACTACAGGGGTCAAGCAATTTCGGCCACACTTTTGGAGTGTCTGAAGGTAATCAAATAAATACTGCCTTCCAGATAAGAATAGAATATATCTTCACCACGTACTCTCCTAAAAAGGTCAAATATTTGTTGGTATACAGTATACACACAGGTTTGCTGAAGTAATAACCATCAGTAATCATATAAACATTTCGCAAAAAAATCACATAAATATTTATACGAGAATATGTGTTATTATAAGAATCAGTTTCTGATGCTGATGAGCATGTTAAGTTATACTCCCTCCGTTCCACAATGTAGCGCATTTAGATTTTTCTAAAAGTCAAACTTTATAAACTTTGACCAAGTTTATAGAGAAAATCATATACATCTAGAATACCAAATACATGTGCTTAGATACATCACAAGACATACTTTCATATTATATACATCTTGTATTGTAGATATAAATAGTTTTCTCTATAAACTTGGTCAAAGTTTATAAAGTTTGACTTTGTAGAAAATCTATATGCGCTACATTATGGAATGGAGGGAGTATTATGTTCCATGTATACCCTGTATATTTTCCCCATAGTATGAGGGGTTTCCTGCAAATTTACCACTTGTATGTGTATATATATACTGGCCCTTGGCCCCGGGAAATGCAAGTTGCACATTTCATAACATGGTATTAGAGCCCTAGGTATTTTTTTAACATGCACAACTCATGCTCTTCCTGATCCAATCTTGCGCCACCGTTGCATTCTTGTCGGTCGTTGTTGTCTTCCTCTTCCCCACAGGCCAGCCGCTCCCATCGACCGTCACTACGCCTCCTGCCACCCGATTGCCGAGCCCACGACTTCCACCACCTGTGACTCCCACGCCTCAAGTCACCTACCATCTGGTGCCCATCCATCCATGCCTCTAGCACCCGCCACCCGATTGTCGTGCCTACGCCTCCCATCGCCTGTGTCTCCCACGCCTCCAGTCGTCTGCCTTCCTGTGCATGCCCGTCTGGGCCTCTAGCGCCCGGCGCCGGCCTCTAGCCAATCAATCCCTGTCAGCCCGCCGCTTACAACCACACATCAGATCTCGCCACCACTCTACCCGCAGGCTTTGTCCGCCGACCTCCCAAGTAGGCCCGTCCATCTGCGCCTTTAGCACCCGCCACCCGATTGTCGCGCCTACGCCTCCCATCGCCCGTGTCTCCAATGCCTTCAGTCATGTGCCCTCCTGTACCTGCCCATCTAGGCCTCTAGCGCCCGGCGCCGACCTCTAGCCAATCAATCCCTGTCGGCTCGCCGCTCACAACCACACACCGGATCCCGCCGCCACTCTGCCCGCCGGCTTCGTCCGCCGACCTCCCAAGTCGGCCTCACCCGCTGACCTCCTGTGTGGGCTTTGCTCGCTGCCTTCTGAGCCAGCCGCCACAATTTGGTGTTGGTTCGATGTGGATGGTTGACGCGATTTGGTTTTGATTTGATTTGGTTGGTTGACTTTTGGTAAAAAAAGAGAAAAAAGAAAGAAAAAAACAGGTACAATGTCTTCATCGTCGGACTACATTGTTATTCCTCGTTGCCTGTGTTAAGCTTCATGCACTAGCCAACGCAACCAAAAGTCAAAACTGATGGAAAGGGCTAGGCAATCTACATATACACTTCAACACCCCCTCCCATGTGTGACGCGAAAAGTCAACACGTGAATAGACTCAAAGGTATGGCTCAAGAGGCCTATACATGGACACAGAGGGGCGCAGCAACAATTTTTGGATAAATTGGGAAAGCCAGAACTTGAACTCAAGACCTTAGGCTCTGATATCATGTGAAGCTTCATGCACTAGCCAACGCAACCAAAAATCCGAACTGATGGAAAGGGCTAGACAATCCACATATACACTTCAACACCCCTCTGACATGTGACGCGAAGATGGCTCCGCTCCCACCCACCCTGCTCCCACCCCGCTCCGCCTAGCCTCCTAGCTCCGCCGCCGTCGAACCCCCGCCGGCTGCCCTCCTCCCACCCCTCCCCTAGCCTCTGCCATGGCGGCCCTCGGCACTGACCCTATTGACCGTCGTGCGACCCTCTGCAGCGAGCGCGTGTCCTCCGGCGACCGCTGGCTCAGCTCGGAGAGCGAGTCCTCGAGGCATGGCGCGCCGCCCTCCCACGGCCCTACGACGGAGAGCTCTAGGCAGCCGGCCAAGAACCACCTCGGCCCACGCTCGGAGGTGCACCGCGTCTCAGGCGGAGATGTCGTCGACGCGGACGGCTTCCAGCAGCCACGGCGCAGGAATCGTTGCCGCGGTCCGCGCGAGGAGCACACCCCCAGCCCACCGCCACTTCGCCGGCGGAGCCCTTCGCCTGAGGAGGTTGCCGGCCTCTGCTTCCGTTGCCTGGACCACCGCCACCGCGTGCGCGAGTGCACTAACGACATCAGGTGCCGCACTTGCCTAGAATTCGACCATGACTCCCGCTCCTGTGACCCGCGTCGTCGGGACGTGCAATCCCGCCACCGCCGCGGTCCCACGGACGCCGCCCGCGCTCCTGGCGCCCCCTGCCGCTGCGGCCCCCGCGCAGCAAGCCCCTTCCGCTGCTAAGGTGGCGTCGGCGGCCGACACGCACTCGCCTGAGCCAGTGCGGGTTATCGTGTCGCGCACTGTGGAGATGGAAGACCCGGAGTTCGTCCTAGGCCGCGCTATGGTGGCGTCCATGACCGGCAACTGCCCATCCATCTCCCCCGACACGGTGGCCAGGCTGCTCCTGGACTCCTTCGACTTCACCGTCCACCGGCACCACCCCGAGGACTTCTTGATTCTCTTCAGCTCGCTATCCACCAAGGAACAACTCGCCGGCGACCACTTCATCCACTCGCCCCGCTTCTCCCTCTCGATGCGGCCGTGGTGCAAGCTGGCTCACGTCGGGTCCAACGAGTTCGAATTCCACGTCGAGCTCGAGCTGCGCGGCGTCCCCGCCCAAGCATGGCTCCTGTCCACCGCCAAGCACATCTTGGGGCAAAGCTGTTGGATCGAGCGCCTCCATCCACAGACCCACTCCCGCGCTGACCTTGCCACCTTCCGTCTGTCCGGGCGCACGCAAGATCCTGCCAGCATCCAACGCGCGGCCATCCTGGAAGTGGTGAAGCAGGTGTCAGCGTCCTTAAGCTCCGATGCCCCCACCATCAGGACGCTGACGTACCCCATCTCCATCGTGCTCGCCCCCGCCACCATGATCAGGGCGCCGGCTACCTCCGTGTCGCCGGGCACCGGCCAGGACGGCGACCACGGCGCCGGCGAGGATCGCGATCCCGCCCCTGGCCGTGGCCCTGGGCGTGCACATCGCCGCGGCCGGAAGCGTAGGCGCATGGACGCGCCACCTCCTGGTCGCTCCGACGGCATGGCAATTGACGACCTAGGCTGGCGTGCCGGGAGGCATGCACGCGCGGACGGCCTCTCCATGTCACTGGCGTGGCCTGCCAACTCCGGCACGGCGCCACCCACAATCCCGCCATGGGCTGGCGTGCTGCCCTGGCCAGGTCAGCAAGGGGCCTCCATTGTATGCTTGCAAGAAACGAAAGTGGAATTGCTCTGTTCGTCTGTTGTCCTTGACACTCTTAGCTCGGAGTATGACGACTACACATACCTCCCAGCCATTGGCACACGGGGTGGCATCTTGCTAGCGTGGAAGAGCAGGGCCATGTCCATCACGGACCTAATGTTCACCACTAACGCGATCACCGCGAAGGTGTCCATGACCACCGGAACGCCGTGGTGGCTTACGGTGGTATATGGCCCGCAGGACGATGTTGACAAGATCGCCTTCTTGCAGGAGCTCCGCGAGATAAGGGCGGTTTGTCCGGGGCCATGGATTGTTTGCGGCGATTTCAACCTCATACTCCGCGACGAGGACAAGAACACGGGCAACGTCAACAGACGGATGATGGGAAAATTCCGCCGCCTGACCAATGACCTTGCGCTCAAGGAGATTTACCTCAATGGGCGGCGCTACACTTGGTCAAACGAGCAGACCCCGCCGACCCTTGTGCACCTTGACCGCGTGCTCTGCACCTCCGACTGGGAAGACGCACACGGCGGATGCCACCTCCGACGCCTCGCGTCTGTCATGTCCGACCACTCCCCGTTGCTGCTAAATTGCTCGACGGTGCCCACCTCTCATAGGCGATTCCATTTTGAGGAATTCTGGCTGCGCTTGGATGGGTTCCAGGAGGTGGTGACCACGGCCTGGGGGGGCTCCACATACCACGCCGACCCCTTCCGTCGCCTCATGCTACGGCTCCAGGCAACGGCGACTTGCTTCACGAGCTGGAGCTCCAAATCCACGGGTAACATCAAGGACAAGCTAGCCATCTCCCACGAGCTCATCTCGCGCTTCGACAAGGCCCAGGAATCACGCATTCTCTCGCCCCCGGAGGCCTGGCTACGCAAGCAACTCAAGATCTCCTACTTGGGACTTGCGTCCATGGAACGCACGATCGCCCGTCAACGCTCCCGATAGCCAACCTTAAAGACAGCGATGCCAACACGGGCTTCTTCCACCGGCAGTGCTCATTCAGACGGCAGAAGAACCGCATCTTTAGCCTCGCCGCGGATGGCAGAGTCCTCACGGAGCATGCTGAAATGGCGCAGGCGGCCTTCCTCCACTTCGACGCCCTGCTCGGCACCGCCGCCGATCGCGAGCATTCCCTGGACCTGTCGCGGCTCATTGAGCCGACAGACCTTGCCGACCTCAACGAGTCGTTCAGCATGGAGGAGATATGGGAGGCTGTCAAGCGCCTTCCCGCGCACAAAGCGCCGGGCCCCGACGGATTCACGGCGGAGTTCCTCCGCACGTGCTGGAGCATCACCAAGCAGGACTTCCTTGACGTGTTCCAACAGCTCTACGACCTGCGAGGAAGAGGGTTCAGCAAGCTGAACCAGGCGCTGCTGACGCTGCTCCCTAAGAACGCCGCCGCCCATGGTCTGCGCGACTATCGGCCGATCAGCCTCATCCACATAGTAGCCAAGCTATTTGCCAAAGTGCTTTCGATCCGCCTCAGCGCCAAGCTAGACCGCCTTGTCAGCCGCAACCAGAATGCATTCATCCCGGGACGAAGCCTACACGACAACTTTGTCCTCGTCAAGCAGTCGCTCAAGATGTACCGACTGGGAGCTCCGCGAGTTATGCTCAAACTCGACCTCACGCGCGCCTTCGACTCCATATCTTGGCCATTCCTCTTCGAGGTTTTGCGCCAATACGGATTCGGGAACCGCTTCATGGAATGGACAGCCATCCTCCTGTCATCTTCCAGCACGCGCATTCTCATGAACGGCAAGCTCGGACCACCCATCTGGCATCGACAAGGGCTCCGACAGGGTGACTCTATGTCCCCACAGCTCTTCGTGCTCGCCGTCGACACACTTGGACGGCTCTTGGGACGCGCCCACAGCTTGGCCATCCTGCAGCCGCTGCACCAGTGTCGGAACATCCCGGTGATCTCCCTATACATTGACGACGTCATGATCTTCTGCCATGCCACGGCTGACGACGTTGCTGCGGTTAGGGAGATCCTCGCCCTGTTCGGCAGGGCCTCTGGACTCCAGGTGAACTTCGCCAAGAGCTCCGCTATTGTCTTGCATGGCGAGCAGACGGCCACGGAGACGATCGCGCACCTCAGCTGCCCGGTGGTGACACTCCCTATCACCTACCTCGGCATCCCCCTGTCCACGAGCCGTCCATCTGCCGCCCAGCTGCAGCCCATGGTCGACGCGGTCGCCGCGCGCCTCCCATCCTGGAAGGCTTGGCTGATGACCAAAATCGGGCGCCTGGCACTAGTTAAATCGGTCCTGTGTGCTATCCTAGTGCATCAACTGCTCGCATTTGCGCCCCCCAAGAAGACCATCAAGCAGCTCGAGAAGATCCAGCACGGATTCCTCTGGGCCGAGCGCGCCGCCACCAACGGAGGGCACTGCCACGTCAACTGGAGCCGCGTCTGCCGCCCCATCAAGCTTGGGGGGCTAGGCGTGCGCGACCTTGAACGCGCCGGCCTCGCTTTGCGGCTGCGATGGTTGTGGTTCGCCAAAACGGGCCCCGAGCGAGCATGGCAAGGGCTCGGTCTCCAGTTCTCACGCACGGAGCGCGTGTTATTTTGGGCATCCACGACCATGGCCATCGGGAATGGGCGGACCGCCCTGCTATGGGAGGATCGCTGGATCAATGGCCAATCCGTCCGCGAACTCTTGCCCAATCTCTACGATTGCATACCCAAGCGACGGCGCATGGCAAGAACCGTGGCGGACGGGCTGATTGGCAACTCCTGGGCACGCGACATTCACGGCAACCTGGGCTTGCACGATATTGGGCAGTACCTGCAGCTATGGCAGGTCATGCAAGCGCACGGTGCTCTCCGCCGCCCCGGACCAGCTGATTTGGAAACGGACAGCGAGCAGCACCTACTCCGCACAATCCTGCTACCAGGCCACCTTCCATGGATCGATCACTTGCTACTCCTGGAAGCTCATCTGGAAAAGTTGGGCCCCACCGAGAATGAAATTCTTTCACTGGCTGGCCAATCAAGACCGGTGCTGGACGGCCGAGAGGCTGGCTCGACATGGACTGCAACATCACCCTCGCTGCCTCCTATGCGATCAAGAACAGAAGACGCTCCAGCACTTGCTGCTGGAATGCCCCTTCGCCCGACAGGCATGGCACGAGGTACTGGCCTGGCTGCACATTCCAGCGCCAATCCCAAACCGCGAGCCCTCCCTCATGGACTGGTGGAAGCATGCCAGGGAGAACACGCCACCGGGACTTCACAAAGCCCTGAAATCTGCTGCGCTGCTCGTGCCCTGGGTGGTTTGGAAACACAGGAACAGCTGCGTCTTCGACAACACAACGCCATCCATGAACACACTCCTCAACAGGATCAAGGACGAGGCCTCCTCTTGGGCGGCTGCTGGGGCACCCAGCCTCCGGCTGGTACTGCCACAAACTTGGGATGTACACTAATCACGCTGTAATTCACGCGTCCTTGGACGTTTGTAACTGAACTCCTCACTTTTCAATGCAAAGAAACGCAAAGCTTTTGCATTTTCTCGAAAAAAACATGTGACGCAAAAAGTCAACACGTGGATAGACTAAGAGGTATGGCTCAAGAGGCCTATACGTGGACAAAGGGGTGCAACAATTTTTAATAAACTGTGAATGCCAGGACTTGAACTCAAGACCTTGGACTCTGATACCATGTTGAAGTGCATGCTCTAGCCAATGCAACCAAAAGACCGATCTGATGGAAGAGACTAGGCAATGCATTTATACGTCAACACTCCCCCTCACGTGTGGCTCCCTCGAGCCTAAACATGGAACGAAAGTGGGCTGCAGTTTAATTGCGCCAGCCGGGTCTTGAACTCAAGACCTCTTAGCTCCGACACGATGTAGAATTGCATGCTCTAGCCAATGCAACCAAAAGACCGATCTGATGGAAAGGGCTAGGCAATCTACATATACAGTTCAACAGCCCGCTGATGTTTTATTGCACTAACTACATTGAGTTTGTTGCCTTTATGCACATTCATATGTGTGGCCTTCGTCTCTGGAGCATTCTCTCTAGTGAGATTCTCTGTTCACCCCTTGTTCCTCTTGTGGCTCCTAGTTCACCGACGCCATCAGTTCTTGCCTCGGATGCTTCCCAGGCTGATAAGGATGCCACCAAGGTTGTTGATGATGTTGCGTTGCTGCTTATGAGTATCAGGCCTCGGACTAACAGGTGGCCCTTGAGATGTATCGTGATGAGTTGTCTATCTACACTAAGTAGTTTGACGATGATGATCTTGTTGTGGCTTTTCTTTGTTCCAATGTTCTACCTCAAGTTACCTCTGAGTTTATGGGTCTCACTACTGTCTTCGAGATGTAGATACATCTTCGACAGTGCTATCAGCCCTTTGGTGATGCCCTATAAATATCTGTGGTCCGCCAGGACCATGCTCTCCAGCAGGGTGACTCAATTCTGATGATTTCCACGCATAGAGTTCCGCTATCTCATGCCAGCTTGATTCTCCTTGCACTACTGGTTGTGGTTCTTGCCAATGTTTACAGGTTGTGCGGGCCAACTTGGAGTTTCAGCGCGTCTATGAGTTCTATTCTCCGCTCCGTAAGGAGTTTGAGCCATGGCGCGCTCAGGTGTTAGCTTGTGGCGTGTTTCTGTTATGGAGGTGATTTTGAAGATTCATGTTGAAGAGACTCGCCTACGTGGTGTCGGTTTACTTGAGGTTCCCTTTCAATGTACGAGCTCCTGTTACGCTATTTGCTGCATCGACCCTTTCCTGCTCCAGTGCTCCTGCCCACTCCTCCTAGTGGTGAGGGTCGCCATCGTACTCATTGCAGCTACTGCAACAAGGATGGTCACCCCGAGTCTGATTGCTTCACGAAGAAGCGGCACATGCGCAACAAGGTGGACACATCTTCTTTTGGAACTTGTGCTTCTACTTCGACATCCTCAGCCATCGCCTTGACTGAGCAGGATATTGTGAGGCTTAAGTGTTTGCTTGCCGCTTCCGATTCTTCTTCGATGGCTGTTGCAAGTCATGTGACTGATGCTTCAACGACCGCCGCAACAGTAAGTACATCCCCATGGGTTCTGAATTCTGGAGCTTCCTTTCATATATCTTCTGATTCTTCCACCTTATCATTTGTTAGATCTCCCTTGTCGTCTTTAGTTCGTATAGGTCTTATTGGGTCTATCACAGGAGATGTCTCTTTAGAGTGTCAGGGTTGTAGACTTGGCGAACAGATTCAGTTACCTTATGATACTAGTGAGTCGGTCTCTCAGGTTATCAGCATCCTTTTGATACTAGTGAGTGGGTCTACAAGGTTAAGACTCACTCTGATGGTTCTCTTGAGCGCTACAAAGCTAGTCTTGTAGCTCGTGGCTCTCAGCAGGAGCATGGTCATGGTTACGATGAGACTTTTGCTCTTGTGGCCCATATGACCATGGTTTGCACTCTTCTTGTTGTGGCCTCTGTTCGATGTTGGTCTGTATCTCCGCTTGATATTAAGAACGTTTTTCTTAATGGTGAGTTGTGTGAGGAGGTTTACATGCAGCCACCACCTGGGTATTCTTTTCCTAATGGCATGATATGTCGTCTTCGTCGCTCTCTCTACGGCCTTAAGCAAACCCCTCGTGACTGGTTTGAGCACTTCACCTTCGCGGTGACTGCCGCTGGTTTTTCGGAGAGTTCTCATGATCCTGCAATGTTTGTCCATCTTTCCGCTTGTGATCGAACTCGTGTTCTTATATATGTCGATGACATGATCATCACTGGTGACGACCCTGACTACATTGCCTTTGTAAAGGCACATCTTAGTGCGCAGTTTTTTATGTCTAATCTTGGCCCTCTTTGCTACTTTCTCAGGATTGAAGTTTCTTCTACCTATGATGGTATTTCCCAAGAGAAGTATATCCAGGGTCTTCTTGCTCGTGCTGCTCTTGTTGATGAGCGCACTGTTGAGACTCTTCTGGAGCTCAATGTTCACATCTGTACTTCTGATGGTGACACCCTGTTTGATCTGACCCGTCATCGCCATCATGTTGGGTGTCTTGTGTATCTAGTTGTCACTCGTCCACATATCTCCTATTCTACCCATATTCTTAACTATAGTCACCTTCTTCACATTGTCTGATATGTTGGTGGCATGATCTCTCACCTTCTTTTCTTACTCCGCTCGTTATAGCTTCAGGCTTATTCAGATGCTACTTCATTACAGCTTCAAGCCTATTCAGATGCTATGTGGGCTAGTGATCCCTCGGATCGTCGTTCACTTTCTGCTTACTGTGTTTTTCTTGGTGGTTCTCTCGTTGCCTAGAAGACGAAGAAACCGATTGCAGTTTCTCGATTGAGTGCGGAGGCTTTGCGAGCTATGGCTCTTCTGACGACAGAAGTGACTTGGTTACGGTGGTTACTTCAGGAGTTTGGTGTGTCTGTTACTACACCTACTACACTCTCGTCTGATAGTACAGGTGCTATCAGTTTTGCGCGCGACCCTGTGAAGCATGAGCTCACCAAGCATATTGGCATTGATGCTTCTTTTGTGCGCACTGGTGTGTAGGATCAGGTTATTGCTCTTCAGTATGTGCGTTCCTAGTTACACTTGATGGATTTCTTTATGAATAACTAGATTAGAGCGTAGCATGGATTTTATTTTAAGGGGGGTGTTAGAGTTATATTATGTTCCATATATACCCTGTATAATTTCCCTGTAGTATCAGGGGTTCCTACGTATTTATCACATTTACGTGTATATATATAATTATATATACTGGCCCTTGCCCCTAGGAAATACAAGTTGCATATTTCCTAACAGAGCAAACTTGTTGAAGTGCAGATGAGTAAAGCAATGCTCTGTTTATATCACTTGCTAGACTAAATCACTCCGGTAACATTTCTTTTTTTCAAACTCATTTCAAGATACATACATTTTCTATACTGCTTTGTTAGCTACACAAGTTAAGCTATTAAAAAGGGTTACCACTTATTCAACGACATGGAAATACCATCACAATCTTCCTTACAAATAATTGCACCAAATAGCTGCAGACAGCACACTACAGGGTAACCAAATACAAATTGTTACACATTTTTTCCAACAAATTGTTACAATTTGAAACATAAAAAAATAACATGTTTCAAAATGATATGCCGTACATCGCAATAGTAGATGGATTATTCACAGTAAGTACCAGCAATTTACTGTAAACACGTCGAACTGATCCACTGATATATGAACCAGAAACAGGTCCAGAAGAAAGAAAGGGCGGAGCTGTAGCTGAAAAATACCTGGTTAACGTGTGGAATAACAAAAGGAATGGCCAGCAATCCAGATTTCACCTCCACGCTGCACAAACACAGCATCAGCAGAATAATGGCAATTTTTCCTTAGGACGCAACATACTAGTGAGTATATGGAAATATACATAACAAATGATGAACACAGATTCAAGTCCTGAGCCCCTGGATGCCATTAATAACTTAATCTACAGGTCGAATTTACAATGGGCATGCATCAACGTATTCCAAGCTTTGAGTACTTTTTGGGGGGTAGATTGAAATAGCGTGTTACCACCATAGTCGCAAGCATCTTGGTACTAACTGATCCAATGATCAAATACCACCGCACGCCTCTGCTAGTCTGCTCCATGTTATTCAGATGAAATACTAATTTAAACCACTGAAACTACTCCAAACCCTACGGCAGCTTCAACTAGACAAAAAATGGCAGATTCCCTTCTCCAGCATTCCCCAGCACCTCAATCGAACAGAAACCAGAGGCCCGGTAGGGGACAAATCGATCACCAACCGGCAGAGAGCGGCTTCCCGCGGCAGAGAAAGGAGAAGCCACGGTGACTCGGCGCATCTACTAGCATACGGCTTCGGAGCAATAGCTCGTTGGGAACTGGAAAGTTTGGGGCGGCGCGGATTGGGTGCAGCGGGGGATTCGAGACGTCGCCGGTTTCGAGTTTCCGCGAGGCGGTTAACCAGTGGATGACGGCGCGCAGAGGCGGTGGGGTAGCGGTGGTGGACGAGGACTGAGGAGGCATGGTCCGGCGGCCGGTTGGCAGGAGCCACCCATTGCGACGGCCATCGCCGCCGCGCGGCGCTGCGGCGGGGTGGACCCCCCAAAACGGTGGGAACTTCCCAATGCGGGTCGAGGAAGAAAGTTTAACTCGGCCATAAGGCCGGATGGGGCCCCAAAACTACCAATAATACGCGCAAAACGGTGTCAAGTCCACCCCATCCTTAGCAAGCCCACCATGTTAAAGGCCTATCTGCAAGTCTGGTCCGCAGGGCTGGAGATTTCCGCGCAGTTAAGGACGCCCCCGTTAACGAGCTGGCGCCTGCAGCGTCGCTGGCATGGGCCGGCCCAACGCGCGCTTGCACTCGTTCGCTGTTGAAGTAAAAAAGCAAAAAAACTGAGGATCACTGGCGATTCAAACTCTTTTTTTTGTGGTTGCTAGATATGCAGACCGCACAGGTTGGAGTGGATGTGCTCACTTTTTGGCAGGATCGCTTTGTTGCGAGTGCACCACACTAACCAATAGAACAAACTAATTTTGTTGTCTACTACAAGAAAACAGTTCTAGTTAACCTTTTCGTGCAGTAAAACATTAATATATACTCAATATAAATTATCTCAAAAAAGAAAACGTAAATTCTAAAAAATGTTCATCAAATTTTAAGAAAAGTTAAAAAAATGGAAAAGGTTCATCGATTTAAAAAAAGTTCATTGAATTTGAAATAAATTCACCGAATTCAAAGAAAAGTTCATCGGATTCGAAAAAGTTCACCAGTTTTGAAAAAAGTTCATCGAATTCAAAAAAAGTTCACAATTTAAAAAAAAGTTCATCGAACTTTGAAAAAAGTTCATTCGATTTGGCCAAAAGAATAGAAAACCGAACAAAATAGTTCCAAATAAAAAGAAAATGGAAAAAGAGAAAAGAGGGAAGGACATAGAAGAAAAAACGTGAAGAAGGGCAATTGCGCACATGATTTGGCTGTTGTCTGGTGGTTAGTGCAGTCCCCCCTCGAGCAGGATGTCGCTGGTTCGATCCAACCTAGCGTCGCTGTCCGTGGGTGATGACGGGGGACGCGGGCTCGCCCCGGCGGGTGGCCTCTGGCCTGGCGCGGCCGGATCTGGTGGACCCTTGCTGGCTGGATCTGGTGTTTGGCGGCCAGAGGCCCGGAGGTGGTTCGGCTGGCGACTGTCTGCAGCCGGGTTGCGTGGTGGCTCCCTGACGGGTTGGTGGTCCACGGTGGCATGGTCGGGGCAGGGCCTTCGGGATGCTCTGGGCTTGCGCACCGGTGATGCTTCGGCTAGTTCTTGGGCGGTGTAGCAAGTGGCGCTTGCTGCTCCGGTTTGGTGGTGGTGTGTTGGAGACGCCGTCTCCGGCATAGGTGCTCGGCTCCCTGACGAAAGTCATGCTCGACATCGGTCTAGGCTGGTGGCGAATGATGCCTTCTGGTGTGTTTTTCCTTGTTGGAGGCGCCATCGAGGGGATCCGACACCTCTCCCTGCTTGAAGCTCTTGTCCGCCGGTGAAAACCGTGTGTAATGGTGGCGTCATTGGTGTCATTACTTTGTTGGAAGCATTACCTTGGAGCTAAGCCTGATGTCGGGAGCACTTGGTTAGTGGAGGTGCAGTGGATCTGAAGCGGGCAGCGTTTTGGTGAGCTTGGAGCTGTTGGTGGTGCATCCGTCTGGGGCCGGTCGTTTGGTCGAAGGGAGGGCATTAGGCACCCCTCGGCGGCATGTCCGTTAGGGGTGATGGTGGTGGGCACTTGGAGCACACACGACATGCTTGCAACGCGAGGCGAGTCAGGTTGGCGCCCTCTCGTGATTGGAGAGGCACATGTTTGCTCCTCTTTCGTCGAACATGTCATCTCTCTCCGGTGACGATGATGTCGTCAAACATGCTTGTGGCGGCCTTGTCCAAGACGACTGAGTGGTGCTCTTTGGTGTGGTTGAAGCGAAGTCGAAGTCGCCGGGCCGTGTGCGCGGTGGGTGATGTACGATGACGTTCTTTTGTCTTTCAGTTCGTGTTGTGTCGGCCTTAGTCGTTCCTGTATGTCCTGTTGTGCTCGAGCCCTAGCTTTGCTAGGTGTAGTGTGCTCTTTGTAAAGGTTTTAGCTCGGTTTTCTTTAATTAACCGAGCATCGGTTTCTTTACCGCTTCCTCTTAATGAATAATAGCAGCTCTCCTGCTATCTTTAAAAGAAAAGAATTAGAAAACAGATACGAGGTAGCAAGATGGGCTGAGCCCAATTTAATGCGCCTGCAGGCGCCGGTTGGCGAACCGGCGCATATGCGCCAAATAGGATTTGCCGGCTGCGACGACCTCATCTCAAAAAAAAAAAAAAACGGCGACTACCAACCGACGGCCCCTTCTCGTCAGCCGCCCCCTGCCGGTCGCCGGCGAACCACGCCAGCCGACCTGGTAAGCTCCCAGAGACGAACCTCTCGTGCTAATGAATCTCGCGTAGCCCCGCCCTTTTTTGTGGAGTTACCTCCCGCGATCAGTGCTATAGGAAAAGTAGTAGAAATTGCCCGTGAGATTTCCCTGATGCCGCCGTGCTGAATGACTCTGTAGAGTAAATTTCTCTGTTGCGCGTCCTGGCTGTATCAGGGCGATCATTGTGTTTTTGGTGTGGAGAGGGAAGCAGCAACCGGCGATTGCTCGGGCAATTCGATCAGGTGCTCTCGTACCGTTGCCATCAGCACAGATTTCCGTGTCTAATCGGTCGCTTGTGTTGTGTGTCCCAATCCCAGGCTGCTGGTCCCAGTGTGAGTTGAGCGAGCCTTACATGTGCGGACTTCACAATCGGTCGGCTCGCTTCGGGTTAGAGATTGGTCACATGGTGGATGCTAGGGCTTTGTGATCATCATGAAATAAGATTTGATTTGTTCCGTCAGGGTTCGCGTCAAGCAAGTGATTGTTCTGTAGAACATTGATGATAGTATGATGCTTGTTTGGTTAACGTGCTATGCCCAAGCCAATGTAAACAGCAGGAGAGATGTGACTTTGGACCTGCTATTAAGTGACCACCCTTGATCCCTGTACAGTTCAACACGGTTAGTTGTGCCTGGTCTTTCTTCTTTCCTGTGCAGGTATTGTGTGCGCTTTTTTAGTTAGTTTTTAAACGGGATGCTAGCTAATTCAGCGTTATTATTGCATTCCCCTTGCTAGAAGCGCACAAAATACTTGATTGTTACACCCTCTGTTCCCAAATGTAGGACATTCTGGCAGTTCAAAATACTTGATTGTTACAGAGGTAGTACATGATTGACGACCTCATGTTGAGATTGTTACATGTGAACAATGATGACCAGTTAGCTGGAGCCTGGAGATAGTCTAATCATAAATGATTGCGCAGCTAGTAGCTGTTGTAATTTTCCTCGTGCTATGAATCTTGTTGACAACATGGTAGTATTGTTAAAACAATTACCATATGTTGTATCCTAGCTAAAACCTGGTTTATATCTGTGTTCTGCCTGTTTATATGACTATCATCTACTCCCTTCATTCCTAAATATAAGTCTTTTTTAGAGATTTCAATATGGAGTACATACGGATGTATATAGACATATTTTAGAGTGTAGATTCACTCATTTTGCTCCATATGTAGTTCATATTGGAATCTCTAAAAAGACTTATATTTAAGAACGGAGGGAGGATGTAGAATATAGTGTGCCCAATAAAAGCAATGTTCATATCGCAAGGCAAAAAAAAACGAGGTTCAGATATAATCTTGCAGCAAAGATGGCATCTGGTCATGTTGCAGACAAGGCGATCTATAAGACTAAATGCTCCCAACTTTTGCCAACTTGCCCTCTTATTGTGTATGATGATGTCAAACTAATTTACTGCAACATCAATGCGAGTTTACTATCTACATGTTATGTGTTGGGAGCTTGGGATGCATATGATGCAAGGGATACATGATTCATAACTGACGGTTGTACGGCCCCCGCGTCGCCTAGCTTAGGCGACACGGGCGGCGACCCAACCCCGCCGTCCAGCAGCTCCATCCACCGGTGCCTCCTCCCTCGCCGCCGCCTGAAGCCACCGCCGGGCAAAGCCCGTGTGCTGGCGGCGGCGGCGGGGCCTCTCCGTCGCTCGGTGCCTTTCCTGGGGGGTCGCAGCTGGGAGCGCTCGATCCAGATGCGCCCGGCGCTTTGCGCATGGCCGGGCCGGCAGCTGGCCGCGCAGCGGCCTCGGGCTTCTCGGGTGAGGCTGTGGTGGCGGGGGCGGCCGGTTTCGGTTGGTTTCGGCCAGATCCACGTGCAGCGCGGGGCGCGGATGGTGAGGCGTGGCGGGTGGGGCGCGGGCGGCGGCCTCGGTCCGGCTCCGGTGTGGCCTGGCGTGGACGGCGCAGCAGCGTCGGCGGCGGCTCGGCTCGGATGTGCGCGTGGGGCGCAGATCGACGGCTGGGCACGGCGACGGCTGACGCGCGTCGGGCGCGGCGACCGGTGGCTGGGCGTGGTGGATGCGCTGCTCTGGAGTGCGTGGTGTGCTGCGGAGGGAGCTCGTCTGCTCTGTCGTCGCTCGTGCGGCTCCGATTGGATCTGGTGCGAGCTCGTGCTTCGATCTGGATGCTGCGCGATGCGATGAGGCGTGGGTTGCTGCGGTGGTGGTGGTCACGGTGGTGCTGCGGTGGTGGACGGCAGCTTCGGCCGGGGGGTGGTGTGTCTCTGGTCGCGGTGGATCGTGGGATCCCGCGGTCAGACCGAGGTCGGCCTCAGCAGGTGGTGATTAGTGGGCGGCGGTCGGTGGTGGTAGTTGGTCGCGCATCTCCGGGAGAAATCTTTGCTCCGGTCTTCACCGGAGCCGGCGACGGCGGCGCCCGCAGGTGCCGTGATCTTTCTTGGAAGCGTCGTCGTGGAGCTGTGCTCCTCCTCCCCACGGCTTTGGCTCCAGAGGGAAACCTCAGATCCGCTGGATCGGGCGATGGAGGCGTCTTCGCGTCTTTCTCCTCCTTGGGGGCATCGTCTTGGAGCCGGCTACGACTGGGAGACTGGTGGATTGCGGCATCTTCGTCGTGGATGGCGGCATCTTCGCCGTGTGGTTTGCTGAGGCGGGGCGCTGGTTTCTGTTTGGCAACGATGATGGCGTCGATTGGAGCTCGGGTTGCGGCGTGGACTTCGGTAGTCGGTTCTTCCCGGCGTGTCCGAGGTGCTCTCCCGTAGGTTGTTTGGTTGCTTTGAAGTCAGAGCTGCGGTGGAGCGGGTCCAGATGGTGACGATGACAGGCGCCCGGTGGTCGTTTGCGGTGTGCACGGTCGGCGCAAGTCCAGCATATTTCCCTTGTGAGGCTCGTTGTCAAAGTCGGAGCTCTCGGTTGCTTGTGTGTGTGGTCATCCGGTGGCATGTGCCGTCGTGGTTTGTCCCATGTCGGTGGCCAGGTTGGCCGGTGGTGCCCATGTCATGTGGGTTGAGTTGTATCGGTTTTAGCCCGGTTTTCCGTCAATTAACCGGGCAATTCTCTTCTTCTTAATCAATGAAAATGGCAAATCTTTTGCCTCGTTTCAAAAGAAAAATAACTGACGGTTGTTTTGCAATGATCTTGAGTACTCATTTCTACTTGTCCTTTGTTCATGCGGTGCATCTATTGACAACTTGACATCCAAAACAATCATTCGTAGTGATGAGCAAGTCCTTTATAGAAGGACAGGTGCCAGGTACAGATTTTTGTGTTGCTTCTTGGGCTGCTATCAGATGGTCCCTGACTGAACTCTTAAATATGCTCATGTGGTATTTTCTTGGGATTGTATGTAGGCTAAAACCATGGCCCGTGAAAGCAGGAGGTCCCGCAAACACGTAATAATACTCACATGTGTGTCATCTTATGTCAAAGCAAAGAAGTGTTTTTTCACTTTGCTCGGAGAAACCAAATCCATGTTTTCTGGACCAAAGTGTGGGAAAACCCAAGCAAACTCAGACTGACACCAGCAACCAACCTCTGTAAACGTCATTGAGGACATAGATTTTTCTTTCTGTATATATACTGGAATATATGACTCGCTTAACACATAACAAGCTCTTGCAAGTCCAGAGTCTTCCCTGTGCTAGTTTCACAGTGACGATTTGTAGGAGGGCTCAGGTCGTCAGGTGTATGTTTGGTGGTACAACTGTACAAGGAAACAACTCCGCAGGATGGTGTGTTGATGTGATCGAGGAAGAGTCGATATGTATATGTTCTGTCAAATAGCTCCTGGATTCTTGGATATGTGCGACAAAACAAGGTCATGATAGATAGGTGAGCAATGCGTGATACTTCTTGCATGTGCAGCGCAAGAATGTTGGCCAAGCTACTGCGTACACCTCATACTCTGTTTCTTATCTCTCGTTTAAGTTGTATCAGAATTTGGTGGCTAGTGGGGAAATTTGACAGTATGAATGTTAACATACCAACTGTAGTGTAATGGCAGAATTAGATTATGTTATTGCATCGCAAGAAGTATCATATTTTCTCTTATTGTTATGCTACCCTGAATGTTAGTATGTACTCCTAATACTTACTGATATTACTGAACGATATATATATCATTATCACTATAGTAATAGCTTGGCCCTTTTCTACTAGAACCAATCATGTTTCCTTTTCAATATTGCCAAATTGCTTAATAATGGTCCTCAGATGGTCAGCCTATTATATGTTGACGGTCAGAAACACTTGAAATCATTGAACTTCTCAGTGGAGATTATATGTCCTCTTTTGCTCATTGGCTGGAGATTATATCTCTCTTTTAGTCATTGGCAGATTAATATGCATGATGACTGAAGTGTGGCCACTGATTCCCTTGCGAATGCTCAATGTGAAGGCAGAGTAATCTGTTTTGCTGGACTGGAGGTCAGTATATTTTCTGCATGAACCATTGCATTGTTGCTTGGCGTGTGACCGACCTTGACTGCTACTTGTACCAAAAAACTACACTATTGTCATATATTCGGTGCTTGTGGTTGCTTTACTTGAATTTTGAAATTTGAGTCACCTCCATTAGTCAACTTAGCAATCGAAGCCAGAATTCAAGGTAGCATCGTGCACTAGAGCTGGTACATTGCCATCAAAGGAGCTGTAAATGACATTTCCCAGGACTGGAAAGGAAGAAGCTGGTCCAATGGCACAGCCATGTAGCGCGCACATTGACCCAACCACCTTATATACTCCTAGTTGATCTGATCTATCTATCCATTCAGAAGGAGGAGGACTCTGCTACCAAACTAACACGAAGGAGGAGTACATAACAGTACGTAGGCATGCAGTTCCATAGCTAACACGAAGCAAACATTCCTTAGCGGCTACAAATGCAAACCCTACTTGATGGCATGGCAGTAGAGTACCAAGGAGAACATATCCAGTACCAGTACGTACTATCTAATGGGTGAAAGCAAGCACTGGATATGTTCTCCAGTACCCAAGCAAGCAAGCAGCTTCAGTTTGCAACAGTCTTCTTGGACTTGGGCGCCGCCTTGTCATGGACGGCGTGTGCCGGTGGAGCCGCATTGAGGTCAGGGAGGGGCGCACGGGCGCCAGCAGCCGCGTTGCCGTTGCCGTTGCCGGTGGGCTTGGTGGCCGCGGTCTTGGCGAGGCGCTGCTTGAGCTCGGTGAGCAGGGCCTGGTTCTCCTGGTTCAGCAGCTGGGCCTTCTTGCGCAGCCGTTCGTTCTCCTTGAGGATGTAGCAGTTCTGCATGTACAGCTTGGCGTTGAGCCTGTCCATCCCGCCTCACGCCTGCCACCAAAAAAACAAAAAAAAGCAACAGGGTAAGGAAATCAGGAGCCATATGTGGGGGCCCTGTTTCAGAACTTGGTTACAATACTCGTTTTTTATCCTGCTCTGCTGCACGCGACTCGTATTATTAACTTGTATGTGTCCTACTATGAGTGCAGGAAAAGAAGAAACGGAAGCAGAAACAGTGAAGCGTGTTGATTGTGGTCGTGTGGCAGCAAAAATTCCAGGATACCCAGGGGATGTCCCTGCAGTGGCAACATCCTTGGAGGTAAGAAGAAGAAGAAGATGAAAAACAGAACACTAGCAGTAGAGTGTAGCATAGAGACCCTGAAGGTTTCTTCTTCTGTAATAAATAAACTAAAGAAAGTGGAGGGTCACTCAGCAAATCATGATGGTTGTTTACACTTTACACACATGTTAACGCTATTGCAACTGCTATCAGTACTAGCAACTTGCAAAGGCTCGTGGAGACATGCATAAACAAATCAAAGGCATGGGATGGGATGCAGCAGATTGCATGGAATGCAACTAGAAACGAACAAAAAGGGCAACACTAGGAAAGGGGAGAGGCCAGCAAGTTGCAGTTGCAATTGGCACACATGATTGTGCATGCATGCAAGGGCACATCGACTGAGGGCATTACCTTGTTGGAGCTGCTAGAGAGAGAGCAGAGGAACTCGGCAAAGGCAGAGTCAGAGCGCGATGAGGCAATGAGATTTGCTGTGGGGCGGGCGGGGCAGGAAGGGAGGCAAAAGGGATGGAGAGGATCAAGTCGATCGATCTCCTCTGCTGTATGTGTGATGTGCTCCTTGTGCTGGGCGGTGGGGCGGTATTTATAGGCTCACCATCGTTTCATGCTACTAGTTCATCGTGGAGTGCGGCTGGGCTAGCTCATAGTTATCCTTCCTTTTCTTCTTCTTCCAGCCTCAAAAACCTCGAGCTGTGTGGCTGACAGGCGGGCCCGCGGCAGGCGCCGTGGTCCACGTGCTAGCGTTCGCACGTACGTACGAATGGGAGGCTCTCATGAGGCCTTTGAACGGGAGCGGCAGAGGGGTCTCGTGCATGGTCGTAAGGAGACGATCCAATCGATGACGATGCGGCAGAGGCTTAAATGGCACCTAATCATGAGGTTGGCCTCCCTCACGTGCCGCAATTTTTTTTTCTTCTTCCCTTCCTTGTGTACGCGCCAGTGCAGCCGTTCCCGCGCCAGACTTGTTTATGGATGGATCATGGATGGATGACTAATCCGCATTGCTATGGCTTGTGTGAGTGAGAACCATTCTAGTACTATGATGATGGGTAATCTAAAGCACGATTAACACAAGCAAGCATGCATGCTTCTAATTAACCGGTAATTGATCCAACGACCAGCGTGCATGGACATGGCTTCCTGTGCTCTGTGAACTGTCCCCTTGCGTACTTTTGTATTATTACTGCCTCCGTCCCATATTAATGTTGCTAAAATGAATGTATCGAGAGAGAGGCGCTGTAATTTTGTGACAGTGGTTTAGGTGGCCAAACCAAATATGGTCAACGAGCGAGCGCAAGTGTGCAAGAGCAAGAGAGAGGTGGGAGGATACGACGATGGGAGGGGGCTTCAAATGATGATGATGATGGGCCTCGGCCGGCCCAAGATTCGTAATGATGGCTATCTTCGGGTCCTCGCCCATCATCACGCTCCATCCCTGTTCATATATTCCTCCCCCTTTTGTTTCCATCTCTCTCTTTTTTTTTTCCTCCTTACTACTGCACCCCCTTCCCTTCCTTGAATACCAGCCTCGGTTGGGGGGTGATGATGATCCCCTCTTCCCTCAATTGAATGCATCACAATTGTGCCACACACACCTCCTCGCTTCTTTGCTTTTGTAGTACACCATGCATCTTTTTCTTTGTGGCCCATCTCAACTCTAGCTTTTTGCGAGCCTTTTGCTGAATGTGATTGTTGCAAAGGAACAGAATCTCGGAAGGAAGATGCACATGTTAGCAGAGATGAGATGATCTAGGGCCAGAAAAGTGGAGGGAGGAAAGGTAAAGGTGGTAATCATCGCTGCTGGCCAGCCTGGACTCTCTAGTCTAGGCTATGTATGTACTCCCCCGTTCTAAATATAATCCATTCTAGAGCATCTACAACCGGATCTCTCAAATTCGCCTTATACATTTGGGTGGGCCGCTCGGTCAATGTCCGGTCACGATTTTTTGACCTAGATGGGCTTCTCAAATGGGCCTCAAACGTCCGGGTTGACCGGCACCCCCATATCCAGCCCCACGTCGGACCCGACAGCCCGACCACACCCCAAATTGCACCAAATCCACCAAACCCTTCCTCCTTCTCCCACCGCCCTCCAACCATTCCCGTGTCCAGACCCTCGCCGTCCTCCACCCTTGCTGCCAATCCTCACCTCCGGTCTCGATCCACCGTCGGAGATGTCGTCCAGCCCGACCCACACCGCCGCGACGGATACGCAGTCCGCCTCGCCCGTAGGCGGCGTAATTCGTCAACGGTGACTTGCAAGGCGGAGAACGTCGCCCGCAAGTTGCGGCGACGCCGACAGCGAGAGAGGGAGGCGGCGGCGTCGCAGGGAGGTTCGAACATGGTGGAGCAGCTATTTCCTCTGCCGCAACCGGATCCCCGCACCCCTTCCCTCCGAGCGCCTTCGCGGATTACGCCGTCCGCCCCCCTTGGGACACAGGATGATTCGACCGCCGACTGGGCCATTATGGACAGCTTTCCGCCCACGCAAATGCCGGCGGTCGACATGTCTGACTCGCCGCAGCTCGTTCAGGCGCGCATGAGCACGGGCTCCGACATGTTCGACGGAATGACCGAACAAGAGTCGGTGCATTTTCTTTGCTCTTGTCCGGTCATGTTGGCGACATAGAGCTTGAGGAGGAGAGGTTGCAACTCGCACGAGACGCGAAAGATGCGAGGATCATGTTGGCGGATGAGACCTTCTATGATGAGCATAAGAAGTGGCTTGCGGACAAGAAGATGGAGATCAACGACCGCAGGAAGTACGAGGCGGCGTTGGCGGCTGCGGCCCGGATGCAGGCGGATGAGGCAGCCTGGATGCAAGCGGAGCAGGCAACCCAGATGCAGGCGGAGGAGGCTGCCCGGATGCAGGGAGAGCAGAACGTATTCCGCTCAGAGCAGGCGCCCATCCAGTGATCCGAGGCCATCCGTCACGCTCGGACATTGATTTCATTTTGACATGTCGGTTTTGTTGAACTATGATTTGCTTTGCTTGTTTCGAACTTTGGCATTCAGACAGTTTGTACTGTATGATCGACGTGCATGGATTGCATGGTTTGAGGATCGGAATTTGCGGTATATGGATGTGCGGCGCAATATTTGGGGGGCGCCCGGTCAATGCCCGCGGGCTCATCCAAGCGCGTCCGCGGGCATTTGAGGGTCCGGATTTGCCAAGTCCGGCTGTAGATACTCTTAGGGCATCTCTATTGGCAACCTGTAAATTTCCTACCGCATCCGTCCGCGTACAAGGGGATCAGTCCGTAGACACAGATGCTGGAGGACGACAACCAATGCTAGCCGCATACATTTTAAACTCTTTTTCAACAAGCCGGATGAAATTCATGCAAACACGACAGAATTTCATAGAAACATGACGGATTTCATACAAACACGGCGGATATCATTACATTTAAAACATCTAGAAAAAAAGACTTGCCCCTAAACCTATCCTACAGCGGTGGCGGCCGGCGTCCAAGCCCGTGTTATCCTCCATCTGTCGTCTCCATAAGCACCGACGATAAGACCGATGAAGTGAAGGTGAAGGTGCGGTCTCTGGTAAGGAAGAGTAGAACACAGGAGACGTACCGACCCACATGGGACACCAGGCCCCGCCGCCTCCCGTGGTCTACTCATCCTCGGAGGAGTCCACGCCTTGTCCGTCGCCAGTGGACGTGAGGTCCACGAGGGAAATGATGGCGTCGGCGTTGTCGTCGTCCCACCGGGCCGGCTGATGGTTCGTTGGCGGCGCGTAGGAGGCGCAGCTGGCATTGTTCTCCTCTGCGGTCGCCTGCAGCTACGCCTTCGTGGTTGCCACTTCCTGGCGAGCGGCATCTTGAGCGCGGATGATGACGTAGATGGCATGCTGCTCCGCGATGAAATTTGGGTTCGCCGCGGCTATGGCCGCCATGGCCTCCTCGCTCGCGCGCTCACCGTAGATCCTCCGCCAGTCGGTGCTGCTCCAGGAGGAACATGTTGTACCGTTGTTCCTCATGCGCCTGCTAGAACACCGACAAAGGCGTCGACGCAGGCTGAACCTCCGCCATGGCGGCTGATACGTCCATTTTGCATCATGCTTTTATATCAATATTTATTGCATTATGGGCTGTTATTACACATTATATCTCAATACTTATGGCTATTCTCCCTTATTTTACATGGTTTACCATGAAGAGGGGGGATGCCAACAGCTGGAATTCTGGCTGGAAAAGGAGCAAACATTGGAAACCTATTCTGCAGATCTCCAAAAGTCCTGAAACTCCACGAAACAACTTTTTGGAATTTATAAGAAATTATGAGCAAAAGAAATAGGCCAAGGGGCCCACACCCTGTCCAAGAGACAGCCCCCCCCCCCACAGGGCGCGCCCCCTATCTCCTGGGCCCCCTGGTGGGCCTCTGGCGTCCATCTTCTGCTATATCATCACTTTTACCCTGGAAAAAAATCGTGGGCAAGCTTACGGGACGAAACTCCGCCGCCACGAGGCGGAACCTTGGCGGAATCAATCTAGGGCTCTGTCGGAGCTGTTCTGCCGGGGACACTTCCCTCCGGGAGGGGGAAATCATCACCAACGTCATCACCAACGATCCTCTCATCGAGAGGGAGTCAATCTCCATCAATATCTTCACCAGCACCATCTCCTCTTAAAACCCTAGTTCATCTCTTGTATCCAATCTTGTATCAAAACCACAAATTGGTACCTGTGGGTTGCTAGTAGTGTTGATTACTCCTTGTAGTTGATGCTAGTTGGTTTACTTGGTGGAAGATCATATGTTCAGATCCTTTATGCATATTATTACTCCTCTGATTATGAACATGAATATGCTTTGTGAGTAGTTATGTTTGTTCCTGAGGACATGGGTGAAGTCTTGCTATTAGTAGTCATGTGAATTTGGTATTCGTTCGATATTTTGATGAGATGTATGTTGTCTTTCCTCTAGTGGTGTTATGTGAACGTCGACTACATGAAACTTCACCATTATTTGGGCCTAGAGGAAGGCATAGGGAAGTAATAAGTAGATGACGGGTTGCTAGAGTGACAGAAGCTTAAACCCTAGTTTATGCGTTGCTTCGTTAGGGGTAGATATGGACCCATATGTTTAATGTTGTGGTTAGGTTTGCCTTAATACTCCATTTTGTAGTTGCGGATGCTTGCAATAGGGGTTAATCATAAGTGGGATGCTTGTCCAAGTTAGGACAGTACCCAAGTGTCAGTCCACCCACATATCAAATTATCAAAGTACCGAACGCGAATCATATGAGCGTGATGAAAACTAGCTTGACGATAATTCCCAATGTGTCCTCGAGAGCTCTTTCTTCATTATTAGAATTTGTCCAGGCTTATCCTTTGCTACATAAAGGATTGGGCCACCTTTCTGCACGTTATTTACTTTATTTACTTTTTGCTCGTTACTATTTATCTTATCACAAAACTATCTATCACCTACTATTTCAGTGCTTGTAGAGAAAACCTTACTGAAAACCGCTTATCATTTCCGTCTGCTCCTCGTTGGGTTCGACACTCTTACTTATCAAAAGGACTACGATAGATCCCCTATACTTGTGGGTCATCAAGACTCTTTTCTGGCGCCGTTGCCGGGGAGTGTAGCGCTTTTGGTGAGTGGAACTTGGTAAGGAAATATTTATATAGTGTGCTGAAATTTTCTGTCACTTGTCACTATGGAAACTAATCCTTTGAGGGGCTTGTTTGGGGTATCTTCACCCCAACCGAAGAGCAAAGGATGCTCCTCAACCTACTGAACTTTATGAAAATATTCACTTTGAGATTCCTTCGGTATGATAGAAAACTGCTAGCTAATCCTTTTGCGAGGAGGCGGAACATTGCATCCCGATTTACACCTTATCTTTGTGGATGAAGTTTGTGGATTATTTAAGCTTGCGGTATTCCCGATGATGTTGTTAAAAGGAAGGCCTTCCTTTATCTTTGAAGGAGATGCATTGACATGGTATAGGCTATGTGATGATACGGGATCTTGGAATTATAAGCGATTGAAGTTGGAATTTCACCGAAGTTCTATCCTATGCATCTTGTTCATCGTGATCGTAATTACATATATAATTTATGGCCTCATGAAGGAGAAAGCATCGCTCAAGCTTGGGGAGGCTTAAGTCAATGTTATATTCATGCCCCAATCATGAGCTCTCTCGGAAATGATTATTCAGAATTTTATGCTCGGCTTTCTCTTAATAATCGCAACCTGCTCGATACTTCTGTCTTTGGTTCTTATATCTTTGAAGACTATTGATTTCAAATGGGACTTATTGGAAAGAATTAAACGCAACTCTGAAGATTGGGGTTCCGACGATGGTAAGGAGTGAGGTATGACACCTAAGTTCGATTGTGTTAAATATTTTATGGATACCGATGCTTTTCGTGGATTTGGCGCTAAGTATGGACTTGACTCTGAGATAGTAGCTACTTTTTGTGAATCTTTTGCTACTCACGTTGATCTCCATAAAGATAAGTGGTTTAAATATAATCCTCCTGTTGAAGTGAAAGTAGTTGCACCCATTACAGTCGAAGAAAAGACCATTACATATAGTGATCCTATTATTCCTACTGCTTATGTCGAAAAACCTCCTTTTCCCGTCAGGATAAAAGGTCATGTTAAAGCTTCGACTATTGTTCGTAAGACTAATACTAGGACCTATACACCTCCTAAGCAAATTAATGTTGAACCTGGTATTGCTATGATTAAAGATCTCTTGGATGAGGACTTAGATGGGCATGTTATCTCTTTCGTGGGTGAAACCGCTAATATTGCTAGACCCGATACTAAGACACGTAGACCTGTTGTAGGCATGCCTGTTATTTCTGTTAAAATAGGAGATCATTGCTATCATGGCTTATGTGATATGGGTGCTAGTGCTAGTGTGATACCTTATGATCTATATAAAGAAATTATGCACGATATTGCACCTGTTGAATTGGAAGACATTGATGTTACTATTAAGCTTGCTAATAGGGACACCATTAAGCCTATTGGGATTGTTAGAGATGTTGAAGTCTTGTGTGGGAAGATTAAATATCCTGCTGATTTTCTTGTACTTTCTTCCCCACAAGATGATTTTCGTCCCATTATTTTTGGTAGACCCTTCTTGCATACTGCTAGTGCTAAGATTAATTGTGAAAAGAATATTGTCACTGTTGGCATAGATGGTATGTCTCATGAGTTCAATTTTGCTAAGTTTAGTAGACAACCTCGTGAAAGGGAACCACCTAGTAAAGATGAGATTATTGGTCTTGCTTCCATAGTTGTTCCTCCAACTGATCCGTTAGAACATTATTTGTTAGACCATGAAAACGATATGTTTATGAAGGAAAGGGAAGAAATAGATGAAGTGTTCCTTAAACAAGAACTGTCTTTGAAACATAACCTTCCGTTGAAATTCTTGGGATTCCCTCCACCCAAGGGTGATCCGTGTTTGAACTCAAACCTTTACCCGATAATCTTAAGTATGCTTATCTTGATGAAAAAGAAATATATCCTGTTATTATTAGTGCTAACCTTTCAAAGAAAGAAGAAGAAAGATTATTGAAAACTCTGAAGAAGCACCGGGCTGCTATTGGATATACTCTGGATGATCTTAAGGGCATCAGTCCCACATTATGTCAACACAAAATTTCAGTGGAGAAAGATGCCAAACCAGTTAGAGATCCTCAAAGACGATTAAATCCCAAAATGAAGGAAGTGATAAGAAAGGAGATTCTAAAACTCCTTGAGGCAGGTATTATTTATCCCATTGCTGATAGTGAATGGGTAAGCCCTGTCCATTGTGTCCCCAAAAAGGGAGGTATTACCATTGTTCATAATGATAAAGATGAATTGATCCCGCAAAGAATTATTACAGGTTATAGGATGATTTTCGTAAGTTAAATAAAGATACTAAGAAAGATCATTACCCTTTACCTTTTATTGATCAAATGCTAGAAAGACAATCCAAACACACACATTTTTGCTTTCTAGATGGTTATTCTGGCTTCTCTCAAATACCTGTGTCAGCAAAGAATCAATCTAAAACTACTTTTACCTGCCCTTTTGGTACTTTTGCTTATAGACGTATGCCTTTTGGTCTGATTTTTGTGAAAAGATTTGTGAGGTATTCATGGATGACTTCTCCGTCTATGGGTCCTCTTTTGATGATTGTTTGAGCAACCTTGATCGAGTTTTGCAGAGATGCGAAGACACTAGTCTCGTCCTGAATTGGGAAAAGTGTCACTTTATGGTTAATGAAAGCATTGTCTTGGGGCACAAGATCTCCGAGAGAGGTATTGAAGTTGATAAAGCCAAAGTTGATGCTATTGAAAAGATGCCATGTCCCAAGGACATAAAAGGTATAATAAGTTTCCTTGGTCATGCCGGCTTTTATAGGAGGTTCATTAAGGACTTTTCTAAAATCTCTAGGCCTCTGACTAATTTATTGCAAAAAGATATTCCTTTCGTCTTTGATGATGATTGTGTAGAAGCATTTGAAACACTTAAGAAAGCTTTGATCACTGCACCTATTGTTCAGCCACCGATTGGAATTTACCTTTTAAATTATGTGCGATGCTAGTGATTATCTTTGTAGGTGCCGTTTTAGGGCAAAGAGTCGATAAGAAATTGAATGTTATCCAAGTATGCTAGTAAGACTCTTGATCTTGCCTGAGAAATTACGCTACTCTGAAAAAGAGTTCTTAGCAGTTGTGTTTGCATGTGATAAGTTTAGACCTTATATTGTTGATTCCAAAGTCACCATTCACACTGATCATGCTGCTATTAAATATCTTATGGAAAAGAAAGATGCTAAGCCTAGACTCATTAGATGGGTCCTCTTGCTCCAAGAATTTGACTTGCATATTATTGATAGAAAAGGAGCTGAGAACCCCGTTGCAGACAACTTGTCTAGGTTAGAGAATGTTCTTGATGACCCACTGCCTATTAATGATAGTTTTCCTGATGAACAATTAGCGATTGTCCATGCTTCTCGTACTGCTCCTTGGTATGCTGATTATGCTAATTACATTGTTGCTAAATATATACCGCCTAGTTTCACATACCAGCAAAAGAAAAAGTTCTTTTATGATTTAAGACATTACTTCTGGGATGATCCACACCTTTATAAAGAAGGGGTAGATGGTATTATTAGGCGTTGTGTGCCCGAGCATGAACAGAACAAATCCTACATAAGTGTCACTTTGAATCTTATGGAGGACACCACGCTGGAGATAGAACGCACACAAGGTACTTCAATCTGGTTTTTATTGGCCTACTCTTTTCAAAGATGCTCGTAAGTTTGTTTTATCTTGTGATGAATGTCAAAGAATAGGTAACATTAGTAGACGTCAAGAAATGCCTATGAATTATTCCCTTGTTATTGAACCGTTTGATATTTGGGGCTTTGATTATATGGGACCTTTTCCTGCCTCCAATGGTTATACACATATTTTAGTTCTGTTGATTACGTTACTAAGTGGGTAGAAGCTATTCCAACTAGTAGTGCTGATCATAACACTTCTATTAAAATGCTTAAAGAAGTTATTTTTCCGAGGTTTGGAGTCCCTAGATATCTTATGGTGATGGTGGTTCACACTTTATTCATGGTGATTTCCGTAAGATGCTTGCTAAGTATGATGTCAATCATAGAATCGCATCTCCTTACCACATGATCTAGTGGTCAAGTAGAATTGAGCAATAGAGAGCTCAAATTAATTTTGCAAAAGACGTGAATAGATCTAGAAAGAATTGGTCCAAAAACTTGATGATGCATTATGGGGCTATAGAACTGCATACAAAAATCCTATGGGTATGTCTCCATATAAGATGGTTTATGGAAACGCATGTCATTTACCTCTTGAACTTGAACATAAAGCATATTGGGCTATTAAAGAGCTCAATTATGACTTCAAACTTGCCGGTGAGAAGAGGTTGTTTGATATTAGCTCACTTGATGAATGGAGAACCCAAGCATATGAGAATGCCAAGCTTTTCAAGGAAAAAGTCAAACGCTGGCATGATAAGAGGATACAAAAGCGTGAGTTTAACGTAGGATATTATGTGTTATTATTCAACTCTCGTTTAAGATTTTTTGCAGGAAAACTTCTCTCAAAATGGGAAGGTCCCTACGTTATCGAAGAGGTCTATCGTTCTGGTGCTATAAAAATCAACAACTTCGAAGGCACAAATCCGAGGGTGGTAAACGGTCAAAGAATTAAACATTATATTTCAGGTAATCCTATTAATGTGGAAACTAATATTATTGAGATCATAACCCCTGAGGAATACATAAGAGACACTTTGCAGAACGTTCCAGACTCTGAAAAGGCATAGGTACGTGGTATGGTAAGTAAACTGACTCCAAAACAACTCTAATGGCAATTTTTATCAGTTTTGGATTATTTAAGAATTTTAGGAAGAAAGAAGTAGTCCGAAAGGGACACGAGGCTCTCACAAGAGAGGAGGGCCCCCCTGTAGGGCGCGCCCCTGTCTCGTGGGCACCTCGTGTGCCTCCCGGACTCCGTTTTCTTGTATGTTACGTATTTTGGTCGGTAAAAACTCATTATATATACACCCGAAGGTTTTGACCACCGTATCACGCAAATATCCTCTGTTTTCGTTTCGAGCTGTTCCTGTTGCAGATTTAGATCAACATGTCGTCCTAGGATTCGGAAGGAGAAAGCTATGTGGATGATTACCTAGCAAATCCTAAGGTCTATGGAGATGTGGAGCACGATGGTTGGACCACGGAGGAAGAAGAGGACTATGAACCCAAGGGGAAGGAGGAGACGAGCTCAGATGAAGATGAAGCCCCATTACCTCAACCTGGGGACATGCACATGCAGTTCAAAAAGTCAAGTCTCCCCGATAGGGTAAAGAAACGAAAGATCGAGTTTATTCCTTTTCATCTCTTGCAGGAAAATAAGCAGGACCTATGCAAAAAGATATTAACCCTGGAGTGGGAGATTGATGATTTGAGGGACCAAAATTCTGTCCTCAAGCGCAAATTAAAGGAGAAGTCTATGCCATCAACTAAGTCAACATCACCACCGCCTTCTTCACCAGCAAAGGAGCAATAATCACATGCGTATGGGCACTCCCCTTGGCAACTGCCAAGCTTGGGGGAGGCGCCCCGGTATCGTATCACCATCACACTCCTATCTTTACCGCTTTATTTAGTTTGATCCTTTTAGTAGTATCTTAATCTAGTAGATTGAAGTTTTGATATCAAGTAGTTTTGAGCTTTGCTTTGTGATCTCTTTATGTAAGCGAGTCTGTGTGCTATCTATAATAAAGATTAGTGTTGAGTCAAGGGCTTTGCTATGATGCTATGATCTTGAGAAAATAGAAAGAATAAAAGAGTTCATACTGATCTTATGGATAGTGATAACTTCACATATAGAAAGTATGAGGCATAAAAATTGTTGAGAGTTGATGAATGTAGCCTCGGTCATCGTTGCAATTAATAGGAAGTGATAATGAAAGAGGGGTTCACATATAAATATATTATCTTGGACATCTCTTATGATTGTGAAGCACTCGTTAAGTATGACATGCTAAAAGAGTTGACGTTGGACAAGGAAGACAACGTAATGGTTTCTGTTTTCCGACATCTCAGTTGAAGTATATTGTCATTGACCTTCCAACCATGTTGAGCTTGCCTTTCCTCCTCATGCTAGCCAAATTCCTTGCACTAAGTAGAGATACTACTTGTGCTTCCAAATATCCTTAAACCCAGTTTTGCCATGAGAGTCCACCATACCTACCTATGGATTGAATAAGATCCTTCAAGTAAGTTGTCATCGGTGCAAGCAATAAAAATTGCTCTCTAAATATGTATGACTTATTAGTGCAGAGAAAATAAGCTTTGTATGAACTTATTGTGGAAGTAATAAAAGCGACGGACTACATAATAAAGGTCCACATACAAGGGGTATATAAAGTGACGTTCTTTTGCACTAAGATTTTATGCATCAAACCTAAACGTGCATGACAACCTCTGCTTCCCTCTGCGAAGGGCCTATCTTTTACTTTATATTTTACTTTATGCTTGAGTCAAGGTGATGCTCACCTTTCCCTTTTTATTTTTATCCTTTGGCAAGCTTTTCGTGTTTGAAAGATCATGATATATATATCCAATTGAATGTAAGTTGACATAGGCTATTATTGTTGACATCACCTAAAGGTGAATACGTTGGGAGGCAACACAATAAGCCCGTATCTTTCTCAGTGTCCGGCTGAAACTCTATAAACACAAGTATTGCGTGAGTGTTAATAATTATAGGGGACTACGAGATAGTTGAGTATGTGAGCTTGCTGAAAAGGTCTATTATTGACTCTTTCCAATATTACGATAAATTGCAATTGCTTCAATGACTGAGATTATAGTTTGTTAGTTCCCAATGAAGTATTTGAAAAATACTTGATATTGTGAATTGCTTATTACTTGAGCATAGGAAATCATATGACAAAATCCATATATGTTGTTGTTATTAGAATGACCATGATGCCCTCATGTCTGTATTTTATTTTTATCGACACCTCTATCTCTAAACATGTGGACATATTTTTCGATTTCGGCTTCCGCTTGAGGACAAGCGAGGTCTAAGCTTGGGGGAGTTGATACGTCCATTTTGCATCATGCTTTTATATCAATATTTATTGCATTATGGGCTGTTATTACACATTATATCTCAATACTTATGGCTATTCTCCCTTATTTTACAAGGTTTACCACGAAGAGGGGGGATGCCGGCATCTGGAATTCTGGTTGGAAAAGGAGCAAACGTTGGAAACCTGTTCTGCAGATCTCCAAAAGTCCTGAAACTCCACGAAACAACTTTTTGAAATTTATAAGAAATTATGAGAAAAAGAAATAGGCCAGGGGGTCCACACCCTGTCCAGGAGACAGGGGGGCACGCCCCCCCCCCTACAGGGCGCGCCCCTATCTCCTGGGCCCCCTGGTGGGCCTCTGGCGTCCATCTTCTGCTATATCATCACTTTTACCCTGGAAAAAATCGTGGGCAAGCTTATGGGACGAAACTCCGCCGCCACGAGGCGGAACCTTGGCGGAATCAATCTAGGGCTCTGGCGGAGCTGTTCTGTCGGGGACACTTCCCTCCGGGAGGGGGAAATCATCACCAACGTCATCACAAACGATCTTCTCATCAAGAGGGAGTCAATCTCCATCAACATCTTCACCAGCACCATCTCCACTTAAAACCCTAGTTCATCTCTTGTATCCAATCTTGTATCAAAACCACAAATTGGTACCTGTGGGTTGCTAGTAGTGTTGATTACTCCTTGTAGTTGATGCTAGTTGGTTTACTTGGTGGAAGATCATATGTTCATATCCTTTATGCATATTATTACTCCTCTGATTATGAACATGAATATGCTGTGTGAGTAGTTACGTTTGTTCCTGAGGACATGGGTGAAGTCTTGCTATTAGTAGTTGATACGTCTCCAACGTATCTATAATTTTTGATTGCTCCATGCTATATTATCTACTGTTTTGGGCAATATTGGGCTTTATTTTCCACTTTTATATTATTTTTGGGACTAACCTATTAACCGGAAGCCCAGCCCAGATTTCTTTGTTTTATGCCTATTTGGTGTTTGAGGAAAAGGAATATCGACGGAGTCGAAACAGAACGAAATCAAGCTGGAGAAGTTATTTTTGGAAGGAAAGCCACCGGATAGACTTGGACTCTACGTCAGAAGATACGGGAGCTGGCCACGAGGGTGGGGGGCACGCCCACCCCCTAGGGCGCCCGCCTCGTGGGGCCCCCGCAGCTCCACCGACGTACCCCCTGCACCCATATATACCTACGTATCGTAAAACTTCCGAACAGAAGATAGATCGAATTCCGCCACCGCAAGCCTCTGAGCCACCAAAACCTCTCGGGAGCCCGTTCGGCACCACTGGGGGGAACCCTTCACCGTGGCCATCTTCATCATCCGGCGCTCTCCATGACGAGGAGGGAGTAGTTCACCCTCGGGGCTGAGGGTATGTACCAAGAGCTATGTGTTTGATCTCTCTCTCTCTCTCTCTCTCTCTCTCTCTCTCTCTCTCTCTCTCTCTCTCTCTCTCTCTTCTCTCTCTTTCTCTCTCGTGTTCCCTCTATGGCACGATCTTGATGTATCCCGAGCTTTGCCATTGTAGTTGGATCTTATTGTTGGAAATATGCCCTAGAGGCAATAATAAAAGCATTATTATTATATTTCCTTGTTCATGATAATTGTCTTTTATTCATGCTATAATTGTATTATCCGGAAATCGTAATACACGTGTGAATACATAGACCACAATACGTCCCTAGTGAGCCTCTAGTTGACTAGCTCGTTGGTCAATAGATAGTCATGGTTTCCTGACTATGGACATTGGATGTCGTTGATAACGGGATCACATCATTAGGAGAATGATGTGATGGACAAGACCCAATCCTAAGCATAGCACAAGATCGTGTAGTTCGTTTTGCTAGAGTTTTTCCAATGTCAAGTATCTCTTCCTTAGACCATGAGATCGTGTAACTCCGGATACCGTAGGAGTGCTTTGGGTGTACCAAACGTCCACAACGAATCGGGTGACTATGAAGGTGCACTACTGGTATCTTCGAAAGTATCATTGGGTTGACACGGATCGAGGCAGGATTTGTCACTCCGTATGACGGAGAGGTATCACTGGGCCCACTCGGTAGTGCATCATCATAATGAGCTCAAAGTGACCAAGTGTCTGGTCACGGGATCATGCATTACGGTACGAGTAAAGTGACTTGCCGGTAACGAGACTGAACGAGGTATTGGGATACCGACGATCGAGTCTCGGGCAAGTAACATACCGTCTGACAAAGGGAATAGTATATGGGGTTGCTTGAATCCTCGACATCGTGGTTCATCCGATGACATCATCGAGGAGCATGTGGGAGCCAACATGGGTATCCAGATCCCGCTGTTGGTTATTGACCTGAGAGCGTCTCGGTCATGTTCGATGTCTCCGAACCCGTAGGGTCTACACACTTAAGGTTCGGTGGCGCTAGGGTTATTAGGAAGACTTGTATGTGATTACCGAATGTTGTTTGAGTCCGGATGAGATCCCGAATGTCACGAGGAGTTAGGAAGGGTCCGGAGGTAAAGATTTATATATGGGAAGTTGTCAAACGGACACCGGAAAGTTTCAGGGCATACGGTATTGTACTGGGGCCACCGGAAGGGTTCCGGAGGTCCACCGGGAGGGGCCACCCCTCCTGGGGGGCCACTTGGGCTGCGTGGGGCAGGAGCCAGCCCCTGGTGGGCTGGGCACGCCCCCCCCCCCTTGGGCCCATGCGCCTAGGGTTGGGGAACCTAGAGGGGCGCCTTGCTTGGGGGCAAGCCCCCTCCTGCCGCCGCCCCCTCTAGATGCCATCTAGAGGGGCTGCCCCTGCCCCTTCCCCCTATAAATAGAGGGGTGAGGGGAGGGCTGCATACACAAGTCAAGGCGCAGCCCCTCCCCTTCCCAACACCTCTCCTCCTCCGTACGTGCTTGGCGAAGCCCTGTCGGATTACTGCTGCACCAACAACACCACGCCGTCGTGCTGCCGTTGGAGCTGTCTTCCTCAACCTCTCCTTCCTCCTTGCTGGATCAAGACGGAGGAGACATCGTCCGTACCATACGTGTGTTGAACGCGGAGGTGCTGTCCGTTCAGCACTTGGTCATCGGTGATCCGAATCACGGCGAGTACGACTCCCTCATCACCATCCCCTTGAACGCTTCCGCACTCGATCTACAAGTGGTATGTAGATGAAAACTCACTCCCTTGACTCGTTGCTTAGATGAACTCATAGATGGATCTTGGTGAAACCGTCGGAAAAATTTTAATTTTCTGCAACGTTCCCCAGCAGTGGCATCATGAGCTAGGTCTATGCGTAGTTCTCTATTGCACGAGTAGAACACAATTTTGTTGTGGGCGTAGATCTTGTCAACTTGCTTGCCGCTACTAGTCTTATCTTGCTTCAGCGGTATTGTGGGTTGAAGCGGCCCGGACCAACCTTACACGTACGCTTACGTGAGACCGGTTCCACCGACTGACATGCACTAGTTGCATAAGGTGGCTGGCGGGTGTCTGTCTCTCCCACTTTAGTTGGAGCGGATTCGATGAAAAGGGTCCTTATGAAGGGTAAATAGAAGTTGACAAAAATCACGTTGTGGTTATTCGTAGGTAAGAAAACGTTCTTGCTAGAACCCAATTGCAGCCACGTAAAAGATGCAACAACAATTAGAGGACGTCTAACTTGTTTTTGCAGCAATTGTCATGTGATGTGAAATGGCCAAGTTGTGATGAATGATGAATGACATATTGTGATGTATGAGATCATGTTCTTGTAATAGGAATCACGACTTGCATGTCGATGAGTATGACAACCGGCAGGAGCCATAGGAGTTGTCTTTATTTTTGTATGACCTGCGTGTCATTGAAGAACGCCATGTAAATTACTTTACTTTATTGCTAAACACGTTAGCCATAGAAGTAGAAGTAGTCGTTGGCGTGACAACTTCATGAAGACACGATGATGGAGATCATGGTGTCATGCCGGTGACAAGATGATCATGGAGCCCCGAAGATGGAGATCAATGGAGCTTTATGATATTGGCCATATCATGTCACTACTATATAATTGCATGTGATGTTTATTATGTTTATGCATCTTGTTTACTTAGAACGACGGTAGTAAATAAGATGATCCCTTACAACAATTTCAAGAAGTGTTCTCCCTAACGTGCACCGTTGCTAAAGTTCGTCTGTTTCAAGCACCACGTGATGATCGGGTGTGATAGATCCTTACGTTCACATACAACGGGTGTAAGACAGTTTTACACATGCAAAACACTTAGGGTTAACTTGACGAGCCTAGCATGTACAGACATGGCCTTGGAACACGGAGACCGAAAGGTCGAACACGAGTCGTATGGAAGATACGATCAACATGAGAATGTTCACCGACGATGACTAGTCCGTCTCACGTGATGATCGGACACGGCCTAGTCGACTCGGATCGTGTAACACTTAGATGACTAGAGGATGTCTAATCTGAGTGGGAGTTCATTGAAATAATTTGATTAGATGAACTTAATTATCATGAACTTAGTCTAAAACTTTTGCATAATATGTCTTGTAGATCAAATGGCCAACGCTCATGTCAACTTTAACTTCAGCGTTCCTAGAAAACCAAGCTGAAAGATGACGGCAGCAACTATACGGATCGGGTCCGGAACCCGAGGATCATCCTCATAGCTGCCAGAAACAATATGTCCTAGAAGGACCGCTAGGTGACGCTCCTGTCCCGAGAACCAAGACATTATGAATGCTTGGCAGTCTCGTGTTGATGATTACTCCCTCGTTCGGTGCGGCATGCTTTACAGCTTAGAACCGGGCTCCAAAAGCGTTTTGAGCAACACGAGCATATGAGATGTTCGAGGAGCTGAAACTAGTTTTCCAAGCTCATGCCCGGTCGAGAGATATGAAGTCTCCGACAAGTTCTATAGTTGTAAGATGGAGGAAAACAGTTACATCGGTGAGCACATACTCAAAATGTCAGGTTGCACAACCGCTTTGTCCCACTGGACATAAACCTCCCGGACGAGGCGGTCATTGATGAATCCTTGATCACTCCCACCAAGCTACAAGAGCTTTGTGATGAACTACAATATGCAGGGGATGGTGAAGACCATTCCGAAGTATTCTCAATCTTTGAAGTCGCAGAGGTTGAAATCAAGAAAGAACATCAAGTGTTGATGGTCAATAAAACCACTAAGTTCAAGAAGGGCAAGGGCAAGAAGAACTTCAAGAAGGACGGCAAGGAGGTTGCCACGCCCGGTAAGCAAGTTGCCGGGAAGAAGTCAAAGAATGGACCCAAGCCTGAGACAGAGTGCTTTTATTGCAAGGGGAAGGGTCACTGGAAGATCGTACGACTACATCAACCGCGTTGTGCTAACGCTTCCGCTTTCGGTCTACGAGGGTACGTGGACAACACTCTCCCTCTCGTTGCTATGCATCACCATGATCTTGTGTGTGCGTAGGAAAATTTTGAAATTACTACGTTACCCAACAGGAGGATGTGGAGCGGATGTGTTGTGTTGTGGAGATAGTCGGGTGTGGCCGCCCTTAAATAGCGGATTCTGGTGAGGCCAGGCGTCAATGAGGGATGCCGGAGTGGGCTTCTCGGGTGGCGAGCCTACTTAATGGCGGCATACGGACGAACGGGGTATTGGACGGGAGTGGTAGATATCCGTCCCGTCCCGTCCAGTCACGCTTCCCCGGCATTGAACACGCGCGGACACCGAGACCCGTCACGGGCGGCGCCCTCGGCCGGCGAGCCGCTTCAATGCCGGCGCTAATGAGAGGTCGCGTCCGCTCTTCAATGAGGACCGGCCACTCTACAGCGGCATGAATGCGGGAAGCTGGCGCGGGAGGATGGGTTTGGGTGGGCCGGTGTGGTCAGAAGCGGGCGTGGGATCAGTCCAGACTTCCGCGAAGCCCCCCACGTTCGTCTCCGATTTGCGGAAGAAATCGCGTCCGGACCGCTCTGCGGGCCAATACAGGTCAACGTTGGATGTCTTTCGCAGTCCGGACAGCATAATTCGGACGAATGCGGGCGGTTTGCAGGTCCATTTTGGAGATGTCCTTGAAGATTTCAATATGAACTACGTATAGATATATATGGGCGTGTTTTAGAGTGCAGATTCATTTATTTTATTCTAAAAAGGCTTATATTTAGGAACGCAGGGAGTATATGATATGAGAGAAAAAATTGAGCTTTTTAAGGGGATGAGCTAATACACTCGTATCCTAATTAAACAAAACACACGTTTTTTTTAACACAACAAAACACACGCTTGGCCTTGGCCCATTGCAACTAACAAAATATCCCATGTACTGTATGGAGAGATCGATAGACGTAGCTGTTGAAAATTCGCTCCGGTGTAGCATACCAGCCAGTGATTGTATTGACCGGGCAGCACCGCAGCGATGTCAATCCTAGACGGCATTGGCACTGGTGGTGTATTGATTTCCTTTGGCAATGCGGTGGTAGTAACCACACAAGCTCTGCCGATCATAACCGTTTCAAGCTTTCATCAATGGACGCATGGGCATGGGCTCGTCTCGCTTGCAGTATTGCGTGCAGCTGGTGCTGCACATGGAGACAGGCCATTAAGATTCTAGGAGAGTACGAGCGTACAAAACCATGATCGCCGATTAAAAGCAAAGCCATCATGTGCATCCATGGATTCCCCCTTCTTGTGCTCATGCTATTGCTAGCTGCCATCATTTTTATCTCGCCGCACGAAAGCTTCATCGACGCATCCGCCCAAACCATCCCACGCACATCTACCGGATCATGATCATTGTTCAGGAAAAATGAAAAAGCAGCCTTACTCGATTTGGCTAACGACGTTTCTCACTCTCTTCATCTACTCTTAATTAATAAGAGAATAATACCCCCTCCATCCGAAAATACTTGTCATCAAAATGAATAAAAGGGAATGTATCTATATTCCCTTTTATTTATTTTGATGACAAGTAGCTACATCCTCTTTTATTCATTTTGATAACAAGTATTTTCGAACGGAGAGAGTATAAATTAAGCAAAGCAGAGCAAGGTCCAAAGATCAGAAGGAAAATAGGGTTTAAGTGTGGCCAGCAGATCTTAAACCCTAGAGCTGAACGGATTGGATAAAGTTGTCATTGCTTCTTCTGCTTCCTAATATTTTTATTTAAATCAAAAAAAGAAAACGTAGCTAGCTGCGCTTTGTGTACGGAGTCGACGGTGATGATGTTGGTGTCAGACGATATTTAGCTACATGTCTCCATCCGCCGGAAGACAGACCACCCAGCCCAATGCACATCGATTGCATAAATTTATTTATTTCAGAACCATAATCACGATGAAGCTTCCCTTCCCTGTGTTTACTTCCTGCCACTGGTAGTACAAATACCACAAATGTACCACGTTGCCAACCCATCCTCTCGAGTAGTAAAAGAGGGTGTGCCATGAAGAAACTGTTGCTTGACCAGATGGATCAAATAGTAATCATAACCTGCCCTGCATTGTTTCTAGAAAGGCATGATGGAAGGAGGCAGATCGACGCGATGAAGTACTCTTGATGGACAGAGGCGGGACAGAAAAAAGTTAGATATTGCATGAGCATGACGAATGGGCCTTGCATTGACAAGATGGAAAGGAAGAAAGGGCAGGGGCGCGCGGGCCGGTCAATGTCGAGCATCAGTTCGCCCCATGAATCCTCACTTGTTCTTCCTGCAGCCGGCCTGCCTAATTACACATGCTGGCGCGGTGAAAGCGATGAGTGAGCTATGGGTGCTAGGGTGCTCGATGCGCTAGCTGCGGTAGTATTTAGCGTGGCATCATGACCAGTGTACCGCAGCACTCGATAGAGATGTTTGTCCCGACTAGCTCGCAGAATCTAGATTGGACGGAGCACGAGAACTACTCGCGCCCAGGGTCAGGGCACGACGGTGGTACGTACTCTACCATGCCAGAGAGAGCGCGGCTGCTGTTTCGCCAATGCTATACTCCAGTGGCGGCAGTAGGGTGCAATCCATGGCGTTGCATTCAAGCGTATGCATGTATGCCCCACCTGTTGCGAGTCAAACCAATTTTTTTTTTGAATTGGTTGCGAGTCAAACCATTGCCGCGCCTCATCATGGCAGGCAGCCGATCGATCCAGAGCGCCGTGGAGGATCGATAGGCACGGTCGTGGGCATGCTCCCTGACAGCTGGGTCCCGCCGACCCTTCTGTGGGCCCAGCACGTCATACCCTGGGGCTTCGGTCCATACATGTCGAGCCAGTAATAAAAGGGCGCACCAGGCATCGATCGTTTTTGCTTGCCGCGGCAGGAGCTCCTGCTCTGCATTTGCTGCTCGTGCGCCTCGTCAATTGATTGTGTTGCAGGCCTGGGCGAGGCAATTGGATACGCGTCCACTGTTGACGCGCGCATGTTGCTCGGCTGCTGAACTCATGCTCTGCTAGTGGCCGGCCGGTCGGTCGCCTCTTGCGGCCTGACACGGCTTCGGTCGTGTGTGCCATCGCAACAGTGGCCTACGCAGCGGGAGGGGAATCATGCGTGTCGGGTGTGTGACATAAGCTACTCCATCTAGAGTGGAGTAGCTGGCTAGCATCGACACGGGTGCGAGCGAATACCGCCGGACGACCGAATCTACCTCTGCGCCGGCGCGCTCTTCTTGTTCTTGGCGTGGATGCCGGGTCGTTTGTGCCCTCGTATGCATGATGCGGCCAATTTTCATGTTTTCACCTTTTATAAAAAAATTAACCAGATCGGACCCTGGTTTAAAAGAATTTTGAGATTTGACCCTCTTATCTACCGTTAGTGCCCTCGGTGGTAGGGTACAACAGGCTACCGCCAGAACCCTGGGCATAGCCCACTCATCCACGTCAGCCCGAGTCAACGGCAACCGTCGACACTGGCGGTAGGCTGTGCAACCCTACTGCTGGACAGTAGCGGGTTGGCTAACACCCCAGGCGAGAAACTTAACAGCTAAAACTATACCCCTAAAAAACTCTAGTCTAAAGGCATACAAAAGTGAATCTATGTTGCATAATTAGTAAGAAACTAAACACAATAATTCAATGGCAACATTTGTTCCATGACGGGTCACCTAATAAAGCAAGACAAATCAAAGGACAATATGTAGCATATGTGTAGATGATACAAAAGATTGATTAAAATGAAAGAATTGGTTGATCTGAGACTCACGTGAATGCATATGAAAGAATTGGTTGATCTGAGACTCACGTGAATGCATCTTCAATAGCAGAAGAAAATCAACCTTCAATGATAAATTTTGAAATTCAAGTCCTCAATCGGTACTCTCTTACCATGGTCTGATTCAATATCAATGGCAGCATCCAGCAACAAAAATTATCATCAAACAGTGGCATCCAGATCACTGCCGCAAAGATTTGGAGCTACCAGCTTAGCTAGATCGGTTGTAATGACCCATTGGCATGTTTCTACTACCTCTCTAAATAAACTTGGAAGAATGACTAACATAGAATTTGGGAAGAGCTACCTTTGCTCTATTGTCTACTCTGTGTTGCGGCTCGGCAGAGGACAAAGGCCGATGGGGTGGGTTGCCCTTGCGCTACTCCTTGCAAACAACAGCCGCCTTGTCGGACGCCGGATGCCGGGCAGGGCAGCATCCCGCAGCGCTGCAACCTGATGCCGCATAAGGGGATCGAAAGGGGGACGGCTGGGTAGTGAAGGAAATATGCCCTAGAGGCAATAATAAAGTTATTATTTATTTCCTTATATCATGATAAATGTTTATTATTCATGCTAGAATTGTATTAACCGGAAACATGATACATGTGTGAATACATAGACAAACATAGTGTCACTAGTATGCCTTTACTTGACTAGCTCGTTGATCAAAGATGGTTATGTTTCCTAGCCATGGATAAAGAGTTGTCACTTGATTAACGGGATCACATCATTAGGAGAATGATGTGATTGACTTGACCCATTCCGTTAGCTTAGCACTTGATCGTTTAGTATGTTGCTATTGCTTTCTTTATGACTTATACATGTTCCTATGACTATGAGATTATGCAACTCCCGTTCACCGAAGGAACACTTTGTGTGCTACCAAACGTCACAACGTAACTGTGTGAAGGTATCTCTGGGCCCACTCAGTAATGCACATCACTTAAGGTACTCTATAGGTGTCTCTGAAGGTACATGTTGGGTTGGCATATTTCGAGATTAGGATTTGTCACTCCGATTGTCGGAGAGGTATCTCTGGGCCCACTTAGTAATGCACATCACTTAAGCCTTGCAAGCATTGCAACTAATGAGTTAGTTGCGGGATGATGTGTTACGGAACGAGTAAAGAGACTTGCCGGTAACGAGATTGAACTAGGTATTGAGATACCGACGATCGAATCTCGGGCAAGTAACATACCGATGACAAAGGGAACAACGTATGTTGTTATGCGGTTTGACCGATAAAGATCTTCGTAGAATATGTAGGAGCCAATATGAGCATCCAGGTTCCGCTATTGGTTATTGACCGGAGACGTGTCTCGGTCATGTCTACATAGTTCTGGAACCCGTAGGGTCCGCACGCTTAAAGTTCGATGACGGTTATATTATGAGTTTATGTGTTTTGATGTACCAAAGGTAGTTCGGAGTCCCGGATGTGATCACGGACATGACGAGGAGTCTCGAAATGGTAGAGACGTAAAGATCGATATATTGGACGACTATATTTGGATACCGGAATGGTTCCGGGTGAGATCGGGATAATATCGAAGCACCGGGAGGTTATCGGAACCCCCCGGGAGGTATATGGGCCTTAATGGGCTTTAGTGGAAAGGAGGGGAAAGGAGCAAGAGAGCCCCCCCCCCCACCCAAGCCCAATCCGAATTGGGAGGGGGGCCGACCCCCCCTTTCCTTCCTCCCTCCTTCATCTTCCTTCCCTCTCCCTCTCCAAATAGGAAAAGGAGGAGTCCTACTCCCGGTGGGAGTAGGACTCCCCCCTTGGGCGCGCCTCCTCCCCTGGGCCGGCCTCTCCCTCCCTCCTTTACATACGAGGGCAGGGGCACCTCTAGACACAACAATTGATCTCTTGATCTCTTAGCCGTGTGCGGTGCCCCCCTCCACCATATTCCACATCGATCATATCGTAGCGGTGCTTAGGCGAAGCCCTGCGTCGGTAGCATCATCATCACCGTCACCATGCCGTCGTGCTAACAGAACTTTCCCGTGAAGCTCCGCTAGATCGGAGTTCGCGGGACGTCATCGAGCTGAACGTGTGCTGAACTCGGAGGTGCCGTACGTTCGGTGCTTGGTTCGGTCGGATCATGAAGACATACGACTACATCAACCGTGTTGTGCTAACGCTTCCGCTTTTGGTCTACGAGGGTACGTGGACACACTCTCCCCTCTCGTTGCTATGCATCACCATGATCCTGTGTGTGCGTAGGATTTTTTTTGAAATTACTACATTCCCCAACAGTGGCATCCGAGCCTGGTTTTATGCGTAGATGTTATATGCACGAGTAGAACACAAGTGAGTTGTGGGCGATATAAGTCATACCGCTTACCAAAGATGTCATACTTTGGTTCGGCGGTATTGTTGGATGAAGCGGCCGGACCGACATTACGCCAGACGCTTACGCGAGACTGGTTCTACCGACGTGCTTTGCAAACAGGTGGCTGGCGGGTGTCAGTTTCTCCAACTTTAGTTGAACCGAGTGTGGCTACGCCCGGTCCTTGAGAAGGTTAAAACAACAATAACTTGACGAACTATCGTTGTGGTTTTGATGCGTAGGTAAGAACGGTTCTTGCTCAGCCCGTAGCAGCCACGTAAAACTTGCAACAACAAAGTAGAGGACGTCTAACTTGTTTTTGCAGGGCATGTTGTGATGTGATATGGTCAAGGCATGATGCTAAATTTTATTGTATGAGATGATCATGTTTTGTAACCGAATTATCGGCAATGGCGAGAGCCATATGGTTGTCGCTTATTGTATGCAATGCAATCGCCTGTAATTGCTTTACTTTATCACTAAGCGGTAGTGGTAGTCGTAGAAGCAATAGTTGGCGAGGCGACAACGATGCTATGATGGAGATCAAGGTGTTGCACCGGTGACGATGGTGACCATAACGGTGCTTCGGAGATGGAGATCACAAGCACAAGATGATGATGTCCATATCATATCACTTATATTGATTGCATGTGATGTTTATCTTTTATGCATCTTATCTTGCTTTGACTGACGGTAGCATTATAAGATGATCTCTCACTAAATTTCAAGGTATAAGTGTTCTCCCTGAGTATGCACCGTTGCCAAAGTTCGTCGTGCCCAGACAACACGTAATGATCGGGTGTGATAAGCTCTACATCCATCTACAATGGGTGCAAGCCAGTTTTGCACACGCAGAATACTCAGGTTAAACTTGACGAGCCTAGCATATGCAGATATGGCCTCGGAACACTGAGACCGAAAGGTCGAGTGTGAATCATATAGTAGATATGATCAACATAGTGATGTTCACCATTGAAAACTACTCCATTTCACGTGATGATCGATTATGGTTTAGTTGATTTGGATCATGTGATCACTTAGATGATTAGAGGGATATCTATCTAAGTGGGAGTTCTTAAGTAATATGATTAATTGAACTTTAATTTATCATGAACTTAGTCCTGGTAGTATTAGCATATCTATGTTGTAGATCAATAGCTCACGTTTAGCTCCCCTGTTTTATTTTTGATATGTTCCTAGAGAAAAATAAGTTGAAAGATGTTAGTAGCAAAGATGCGGACTAGCTTCGTGATCTGAGGATTATCCTCATTGCTGCACAGAAGAATTATGTCCTTGATGCACCGCTAGGTGACAGACCTATTGTAGGAGCAGATGCAGATGTTATGAACGTTTGGCTAGCTCAATATGATGACTACTTGATAGTATAGTGCACCATGCTTAATGGCTTAGAATCGGGACTTCAAAGACGTTTTGGACGTCATGGACCATATGAGATGTTCCAGGAGTTGAAGTTAATATTTCAAGCAAATACCCGAGTTGAGAGATATGAAGTCTCCAACAAGTTCTATAGCTAAAAGATGGAGGATAATAGCTCAAGCAGTGAGCAGGTGCTCAGATTGTCTGGGTACTACAATCGCTTGAATCAAGTGGGAGTTAATCTTCCAGATAAAATAGTGATTGACATAATTCTCTAGTCACCATCACCAAGTTAGTAGAACTTCGTGATGAACTATAGTATGCAAGGGATGAAAAAAATGATTCCCGAGCTTTTCTTGATGATGAAATCGATGAAGATAGAAATCAAGAAAGAGCATCAAGTGTTGATGATTAACAAGACAAGTAGTTTCAAGAAAAGGGCAAAGGGAAAGAAAGGGAACTTCATGTAGAATGGCAAGCAAGTTGTCACTTCCGTGAAGAAGCCCAAAGCTAGACTAAAGCCTGAAACTGAGTGCTTCTACTGTAAAGGGACTTGTCACTGGAAGCGAAACCGCCCCAATTATTTGGCGGATAAGAAGGATGGCAAGTGAACAAAGGTATATTTGATATACATGTTATTGATGTGTACTTTACTAGTGTTTATAGCAACCCCTCAGTATTTGATACTAGTTCAGTTGCTAAAGAGTAGTAACTCGAAACGGGAGTTGCAGAATGAACAGAGATTAGTTAAGGGTGAAGTGATGATGTGTGTTGGAAGTGGTTCCAAGATTGATATGATCATCATCGCACACTCCCTATACATTCAGGATTAGTGTTGAACCTAAATAAGTGTTATTTGGTGTTTGCGTTGAGCATGAATATGATTTGATCATGTTTATTGCAATGCGGTTATTCATTTAAGTTAGAGAATAATTGTTGTTCTGTTTACATGAATAAAACCTTCTATGGTCATACACCCAATGAAAATGGTTTGTTGGATCTCGATCGTAGTGATACACATATTCATAATATTGAAGCCAAAAGATGCAAAGTTAATAATGATAGTGCAACTTATTTGTGGCACTGCCGCTTACATCATATTGGTGTAAAGCGCATGAAGAAACTCCATGCTGATGGGATTTTGGAATCACTTGATTATGAATCGCTTGATGCTTGCGAACCATGCCCTTTGGGCAAGATGACTAAGACTCCGTTCTCCGGAACAATGGAGCGAGCAACTGAATTATTGGAAATAATACATACTGATGTATGCAATCCGATGAGTGTTGAGGCTCGCAGCGTGTATCGTTATTTTCTGACCTTCACGGATGATTTGAGCAGATATGGGTATATCTACTTGATGAAACATAATTCTGAAACATTTGTAAAGTTCAAAGAATTTCAGAGTGAAGTAGAAAATCATCGTGACAAGAAAATAAAGTTTCTACGATCTGATCGCAGAGACAAATATTTGAGTTACAAGTTTGGTCTTCAATTAAAAAAATGTGGAATAGTTTCAAAAATACGTGCCACCTGGAACACCACAACATAATGGTGTGTCCGAACGTCATAACCGTACTTTATTGGATATAGTGCAATCTATGATGTTTCTTACCGATTTACCACTATAGTTTTGGCGTTATGCATTAGAGACAGCTGCATTCACGTTAAAGGGCACCATCTAGATCCGTTGAGACGACACCATATGAACTGTGGTTTGGCAAGAAACCAAAGTTGTTGTTTCTTAAAGTTTGGGGTTGCGATGCTTATGTGAAAAAGTTTCATCCTGATAAGCTCAAACCCAAATCGGAGAAATGTGTCTTCATAGGATACCCAAAGGAGACAGTTGGGTACACCTTCTATCACAGATCCGAAGGCAAGACATTTGTTGCTAAGAATGGATCCTTTCTAGAGAAGGAGTTTCTCTCGAAAGAAGTGAGTGGGAGGAAAGTAGAACTTGATGAGGTAACAGTACATGCTCCCTTATTGGAAAATAGTTCATCACAGAAACCGGTTCCTGTGACGTCTACACCAATTAGTGAGGAAGTTAATGATGATGATCATGAAACTTCACATCAAGTTGTTACTGAACCTCGTAGGTCAACCAGATTAAGATTCGCACCAGAGTGGTACGGTAATCCTGTTCTGGAGGTTATGTTACTAGACCATGACGAACCTACGAACTATGAGGAAGCGATGATGAGCCCAGATTCCGCAAAATGGCTTGAGGCCCTGAAATCTGAGATGGGATCCATGTATGAGAACAAAGTGTGGACTTTGGTTGACTTGCCCGATGGTCGGCAAGCCATAGAAAATAAATGGATCTTCAAGAGGAAGACGGACGCTGATAGTAGTGTTACTATCTACAAAGCTGGACTTGTAAAAAAAGGTTTTGACAAAAGTTCAAGGTGTTGACTACGATGAGATTTTCTCACTCGTAGCTATGCTTAAGTCTGTCCGAATTATGTTAGCAAATTGCCACATCTTATGAAATCTGGCAAATAGATGTCAAAACTACATTCCTTAATGGATTTCTTAAAGAAGAGTTGTATATGATGCAACCAGAAGGTTTTTTCGATCCTAAATATGCTAACAAAATGTGCAAGCTCCAGCGATCCATCTATGGACTGGTGCAAGCATCTCGGAGTTGGAATATACACTTTGATGAGTTGATCAAAGCATATAGTTTTATACAGACTTGCGGTGAAGCTTGTATTCCAAGAAAGTGAGTGGGAGCAATACAGCCTTTCTGATAAGTATATGTGAGTGACATATTGTTGATTGGAAATGATATAGAATTTCTGGATAGCATAAAAGGATATTTGAATAAGAGTTTGTCAATGAAGGACCTCGGTGAAGCTGCTTATATATTGGGCATCAAGATCTATAGAGATAGATCGAGACGCTTAATTGGACTTTCACAAAGCACATACCTTGACAAAGTTTTGAAGAAGTTCAAAATGGATCAAGCAAAGAAAGGGTTCTTGCCTATGTTACAAGGAGTGAAGTTGACTAAGACTCAATGCTCGACCACGGCAGAAGATAGAAAGAGAATGAAAATCATTCCCTGTGCCTCAGCCATAGGTTCTATAAAGTATGCCATGCTATGTACCAGATCTATTGTATACCCTACACTGAGTTTAGCAAGGGAGTACAATAGTGATCTAGGAGTAGATCACTGGACAATGGTCGAAATTATCCTTAGTATAATAAGGATATGTTTCTCGATTATGGAGGTGCCAAAAGGTTCATCGTAAAGGGTTACGTCGATACAAGTTTTGACACTGATCCAGATGACTCTAAGTGTCAATCTGGATACATATTGAAAGTGGGAGCAATTAGCTAGAGTAGCTCCGTGCAGAGCATTGTAGACATAAAATATTTGCAAAATACATACGGCTCTGAATGTGATGACCGCTGACTAAACTTCTCTCACAAGCAAAACATGATCACACCTTAGTACTCTTTGGGTGTTAATCACATAGCGATGTGAACTAGATTATTGACTCTAGTAAACTCTTTGGGTGTTGGTCACATGACGATGTGAACTATGGGTGTTAATCACATACAGATGCGAACTATTGGTGTTAAATCACATGGCCATGTGAACTAGATTATTGACTCTAGTGCAAGTGGGAGACTGAAGGAATATGCCCTAGAGGCAATAATAAAGTTATTATTTATTTCCTTATATCATGATAAATGTTTATTGTTCATGTAAGAATTGTATTAACCGGAAACATGATACATGTGTGAATACATAGACAAACATAGTGTCACTAGTATGCCTCTACTTGACTAGCTCGTTGATCAAAGATGGTTATGTTTCCTAGCCATGGACAAAGAGTTGTCATTTGATTAACGGGATCACATCATTAGGAGAATGATGTGATTGACTTGACCCATTCCGTTAGCTTAGCACTTGATCGTTTAGTATGTTTCTATTGCTTTCTTCATGACTTATACATGTTCCTATGACTATGAGATTATGCAACTCCGCCATCAAGGAACACTTTGTGTGCTACCAAACGTCACAACGTAACTGGGTGATTATAAAGGTGCTCTACAGGTGTCTCTGAAGGTACTTGTTGGGCTGGCGTATTTCGAGATTAGGATTTGTCACTCCGACTATCGGAGAGGTATCTCTGGGCCCACTAAGTAATTCACATCACTTAAGCCTTGCAAGCATTGCAACTAATGAGTTAGTTGCGGGATGACGTATTACGGAACGAGTAAAGAGACTTGCCGGTAACGAGATTGAACTAGGTATTGACATACCGACGATCGAATCTCGGGCAAGTAACATACCGATGACAAAGGGAACAACGTATGTTGTTATGTAGTTTGACCGATAAAGATCTTCGTAGAATATGTAGGAGCCAATATGAGCATCCAGGTTCCGCTATTGGTTATTCACCGAAGACATGTCTCGGTCATGTCTACATAGTTCTCGAACCCGTAGGGTCCGCACGCTTAAAGTTCGATGACGGTTATATTATGAGTTTTTGTTTTTTGATGTACCTAAGGTAGTTCGGAGTCCCGGATGTGATCACGGACATGACGGGGAGTCTCGAAATGGTCGAGACGTAAATATCGATATATTGGACGACTATATTTGGATACCGGAATGGTTCCGGGTGAGATCGGGATAATACCGGAGCACCGGGAGGTTATCGGAACCCCTTGGGAGGTATATGGGCCTTAATGGGCTTTAGTGGAAAGGAGGGGAAAGGAGCAAGGGAGGGGCGCGCCCCCCAAGCCCAATCCGAATTGGGAGGGGGGCCGGCCCCCCTTTCCTTCCTCCCTCCTTCCTCTTCCTTCCCTCTCCCTCTCCAAATAGGAAAAGGAGTCGTCCTACTCCCGGTGGGAGTAGGACTCCCCCCTTGGGCGTGCCTCCTACCCTGGGTCGGCATCTCCCTCCCTCCTTTATATACAGGGGCAGGGGGCACCTCTAGACACAACAATTGATCTCTTGATCTCTTAGCCGTTTGCGGTGCCCCCTCCACCATATTCCACCTCGATCATATCGCAGCGGTGCTTAGGCGAAGCCCTGCGTCGATAGAATCATCATCACCGTTACCACGCCGTCGTGTTGACGGAACTCTCCCGTGAAGCTCTGCTGGATCAGAGTTCGCGGGACGTCATCGAGCTGAACGTGTGCTAAACTCGGAGGTGTTGTACGCTCGGTGCTTGGATCGGTCGGATCGTGAAGACATACGACTACATCAACCGCGTTGTGCTAACGCTTCCAGTTTCGGTCTACGAGGGTACGTGGACACACTCTCCCCTCTTGTTGCTATGCATTACCATGATCATGTGTGTGCGTAGGATTTTTTTTTGAAATTACTACGTTCCCCAACAGGTAGGCACGCACGATGGTAGGCGACGGCGGGCGGCGCCGGAATGCAGGTCATGCAGCCACGCCTAGGGTTCATCCAAGTCGGGGGAAGGGGCGGCGGGCGGATGGTTCGTTCGTCCAAGTCGAGCACAGTAGACGCAACGAATCAAAGCGTACGAAGGGAGATAGGCCTCAGTGCCTCACACCCAGGCGAATTAGGCCAGGCCCCAGGCCGCCTTCGTTCCAATATATAGTATTTGTTACAGTGCACGAAGGAGATGGGCCGCACGCCGCAGGCCGCTGCTTGGGCTGCCTGGGGCCTGTCTCCGCCCGTGTCGCCGGAGACCGTGGCGATAGATGCTCAACGGTTATAAACCGTGGGGCCGGGGCGCGGGGCCCACCCACGAACCCCAGCCCTATCTTCTCCCTCGCGCGGCCACAATAACAGAGAGGGATGCGCCTCTCTCATCCCCTCCACTCCCTCCTTCGGTCTTCTTCGTTTCTCCACCATTTTTGTGGATCGAGATTGCTCTGAAACGATAAAAGTAAGCTCTCTCAGTCCCTCCAATTAGTTTTAGTTAAAACTCTTTCGATTCATTGCATTATTTGGTGCAAATAAACCCTATTTTCCTACTAGATTTTAGTTGTGGTTGACTCTAGTTTTGCTTAGCTTGATTCTATATGACGTATGAGGTTGAATATAAACTCTAGTAAACTAGTTGGAGAGATTCTATGTAGTTTCCATATGAACCCTAGTTCATCAGCAACTTAGTTGGAGATTCAATTTTTTTGAATGAATGGTCATATGATTGATGTTGGAGGGATTGTAACTAGTTAGCTACATATGATGGATGTTGTTGAATGAATGAATCATATACGTAGTACAATGTTTGAATATGATGGATTTTGAGGAATTATGCATATACGTATGTCAATTTTTTTATAAATGTTAAATAAAAAAATGAATGCATAATGGTTGAATGTCGCTGTCGGATTCTGGGCCCCGCGGACCCTGGATAGATTCGAACTCTGGGGTGCGTACGAAGAACTCAACCTCCCAGTCCGCCAACTCGTCGATCCCACGACCTAACTCGATGAACAGGAAAGAAATGAGACTCGGCAGTTTACCCAGGTTCGGGGCACCTTGCGGTGTAAAACCCTACTCCTGCTGTGTGGTGGATTGGCCTCGAGGTGGTCTGAGGATGAACTAGTACAGTGGGAATAACCTCAGGAGGTGTGTTCTTGTGCTGGTGTGAGCTAGTCAGGATCTGGATCTTCCTCTATGATGGTGGCTAGGCTATATTTATAGTGGCCTTTGTCCACTGCCACCAAAATGAAGGCGGGAAGGGATCCCACAACGACCAAATTTGAAGGGAGACAACTAGTACATCTTATCCTGACGAAAAGTAGACTTCGCCTGCAAAGCTTCTGGTCGTGACACCGTGGTGGGCTCGGCAATGACCTCATTCCTGCCGTCCTGGCGGTCTTGGTCTTGTAGCATGGAAATGGAAACCTTTGGCTGATTCCTCGGGACTCCGCGCCTGCGCTTTCCTCTTTAGCTGAAGGAAATATGCCCTAGAGGCAAGAATAAAGTTGTTATTTATATTTACTTATATCATGATAAATGTTTATTATTCATGCTAGAATTGTATTAACCGGAAACTTAGTACATGTGTGAATACATAGACAAAAAGATTGTCAGTAGTATGCCTCTACTTAACTAGCTCGTTAATCAAAGATGGTTAAGTTTCCTAGCCATAGACATGAGTTGTCATTTGATGAACAGGATCAAATCATTAGAGAATGATGTGATTGACTTGACCCATTCCGTTAGCTTAACACTTGATCGTTTAGTATGTTGCTATTACTTTCTTCATGACTTATACATGTTCCTATGACTATGAGATTATGCAACTCCGAATACCGGAGGAACACTTAGTGTGCTATCAAACGTCACAACGTAACTGGGTGATTATAAAGATGCTCTACAGGTGTCTCCGATGGTGTTTGTTGGGTTTGCATAGATCGAGATTAGGATTTGTCACTCCGTGTTTCGGAGAGGTATCTCTGGACCCTCTCGGTAAAGCACATCACTATAAGCCTTGCAAGCAATGTGACTAATGAGTTAGTTGCGGGATGATGCATTACGGAACGAGTAAAGAGACTTGCTGGTAACGAGATTGAACTAGGTATTGAGATACCGATGATCGAACCCCTGGCAAGTAACATATCGATGACAAAGGGAACAATGTATGTTGTTATGCGGTTTGACCGATAAAGATCTTCGTAGAATATGTAGGAGCCAATATGAGCATCCAGGTTCCGCTATTTGTTATTGACCAGAGAAGTGTCTCGGTCATGTCTACATAGTTCTCGAACCCGTAAGGTCCGCACGCTTAACGTTCGATGACGATTTGTATTATGAGTTATGTGATTTGATGACCTAAGTTTGTTCGGAGTCCCGGATGAGATCGGGGACATGACGAGGAGTCCCGAAATGGTTGACAGGTAAAGATCGATATATTGGAAGACTATATTCGGACATCGGAAAGGTTCCGAGTGATTCGAATATTTTTCGGAGTACCGGAGAGTTACGGCAATTCGCTGGGAGAAGTATTGGGCCTTATTGGACCATACGGACATAGAGGAGGCAGACCAAAGGGAAGGAGGCGCGCGCCCCCCATGGGTCCGAATTGGACTAGGGGAAAGGGGGCGGCGCCCCCCTTGCCCTTTCCTACTCCCTCTCTCTTTCCCTCTTTCTTCTCTCCTACTCCGGAAAGGAAAAGTGGAATCCTACTAGGACTTGGGAGTCCTTGTAGGACTCCCCACACTGGCGCGCCCCTTCTAGGGCCGGCCTCCTCCTCCTCCCTCCTTTATATACGTGGGCAGGGGACACCCCAAAGGCTCTCCAAGAATTTTCTTAGCCGTGTGCGGTGCCCCCCTCCACAATTACACACGTCGTTCATATCGTCGTAGTACTTAGGCGAAGCCCTACGCCGGTAACTTCATCATCACCGTCACCACGCCGTCGTGCTGACGAAACTCTCCCTCAGCCTCAGCTGGATCTAGAGTTTGAGGGACGTCACCGAGCTGAACGTGTGCAGATCGCGGAGGTGTCGTGCGTTTGGTACTTGGATCGGTTGGATCGCAAAGACGTTCGACTACATCAACCGCGTTACTAAATGCTTCCGCTTTCGGTCTACGAGGGTATGTGGACACACTCTCCCACTCGTTGCTATGCATCACCTAGATGGATCTTGCGTGTTCGTAGATTTTTGTTTGAAATTACTGCATTCCCCAACAGTGGCATCCGAGCCAGGTCTATGCGTAGATGTTATATGCACGAGTAGAACACAAAGAGTTATGGGCAATAATAGTCATACTGCTTACCAGCATGTCATACTTTGATTCGACGGTATTGTTGGATGAAGCGGCTCAGACCGACATTACGCGTACGCTTACGCGAGACTGGTTCTACCGACGTGCTTCGCACATAGGTGGCTCGTGGGTGTCTGTTTCTCCAACTTTAGTTGAATCAAGTGTGACTACGCCCGGTCCTTGTTGAAGGTTAAAACAACACACTTGACGAAAAATCGTTGTGATTTTGATGCGTAGGTAAGAACGGTTCTTGCTAGGCCCGTAGCAGCCACGTAAAACTTGCAACAACAAAGTAGAGGACGTCTAACTTGTTTTTGCAGGGCATGTTATGATGTGATATGGTCAAGACGTGATATGATATAATTTTTTTGTATGAGATGATCATGTTTTGTTAAAGTTATCGGCAACTGGCAGTAGCCTTATGGTTGTCTCTTTATTGCATAAGATGCAAGCACCATATAATTGCTTTACTTTATCACTATGCGATAGCTATAGTTGCAAAAGCAATAGTTGGCGAGACGACCATGTGACGACACGTTGATAGAGATCAAGATGATAGAGATCATGGTGTCATGCCGGTGACGATGGAGATCACGACAGTACTTTGGAGATGGAGATCAAAGGCACAAGATGATGATGGCCATATCATGTCACATATTTTGATTGCATGTGATGTTTATCTTTTATACATCTCACTTTGCTTAGTTCGGCGGTAGCTTTATAAGATGATCCCTTACTAAAATTTCAAGGTATAAGTGTTCTCCCTGAGTATGCACCATTGCGACAGTTCTTCGTGCTGAGACACCACGTGATGATCGGGTGTGATAAGCTCTACGTTCACATACAACGGGTGCAAGCCAATTTTTCACACGCAGAATACTCGGGTTAAACTTGACGAGCCTAGCATATGCAGATATGGCCTCAGAACACTGGAGACCGAAAGGTCGAGCGTGAGTCATATAGTAGATATGATCAACATAGTGATGTTCACCATTGAAAACTACTCCATCTCACGTGATGATCGGACATGGTTTAGTTGATTTGGATCACGTGATCATTTAGATGACTAGAGGGATGTCTATCTAAGTGGTAGTTCTTAAGTAATATGATTAATTAAACTTTAATTTATTATGAACTTAGTCCTGGTAGTATTAGCATATCTATGTTGTAGATCAATAGCTCGCGATATAGCTCCCCGTTTATTTTTGATATGTTCCAAGAGAAAAATCAGTTGAAAGCTGATAGTAGCAGTGATGCGGACTTGGTCCGTGATCAGAGGATTATCCTCATTGCTGCACAGAAGAATTATGTCCTTGATGCACCACTAGGTGATAGACCTATTGCAGGAGCAGATACAGACGTTATGAATGTTCGACAAAGCTCGGTATGATGACTACTTGATAGTTTAGTGCACCATGCTTTACGGCTTAGAACCGGGACTTCAAAAATGTTTTGAACGCCACGGAGCATATAAGATGTTCCAAGAGTTGAAATTGGTATTTCATACTCATGCCCGTGTCAAGAGGTATGAGACCTCTGACTGTACTTTGCCTACAAGATGGAGGAGAATAGCTCAACCAGTGAGCATGTGCTCAGATTGTCTGGGTACTATAGTTGCTTGAATCAAGTGGGAGTTAATCTTCCAAATAAGATAGTAATTGACAAAAGTTCTCTAGTCACTATCACCAAGTTACTAGAACTTCGTGATGAACAATAATATGCAAGGGATGATGAAAACAATTCCCAAGCTCTTCGCGATGCTAAAATCGGCGAAGGTAGAAATCAAGAAAAGCATCAAGTGTTGATGATTTGATAAGAGCACTAGTTTCTAGAAAACGGGCAAAGGGAAGAAGGGAATTTCAAGAAGAACGGCAAGCAAGTTGCTGCTCAAGTGAAAAAACCCAAGTCTGGACCTAAGCCTGAGACTAAGTGCTTCTACTGCAAAGGGACTGGTCACTGGAAGCGGGACTGCCCCAAGTATTTGGCGGATAAGAAGGATGGCAAAGGGAACAAAAGTATATTTTATATACATGTTATTGATGTGTACTTTACTAGTGTTTATAGCAACCCCTCGGTATTTGATACGGGTTCAGTTGCTAAGATTAGTAACTCGAAACGAGAGTTGCAGAATGAACAGAAACTAGTTAAGGGTGAAGCGACGATGTGTGTTGGAAGCAGTTCCAAGATTGATATGATCATCATCTCACACTCCCTATACTTTCGGGATTAGTGTTGAACCTAAATAAATGTTATTTGGTGTTTGCGTTGAGCATGAATATGATTTGATCATGTTTATTGCAATATGGTTATTCATTTAAAGTCAGGGAATAATTGTTGTTCTGTTTACATGAATAAAATCTTCGATGGTCACACACCCAATGAAAATAGTTTGTTGGATCTCGATCATAGTGATACACATATTCATAATATTGAAGCCAAAATATGCAAAGTTAATAATGATAATGCAACTTATTTGTGGCACTGCCTTTTAGGTCATATTGGTGTAAAGCGCATGAATAAACTCTATGCGGATGGACTTTTGGAATCACTTGATTATGAATCATTTTATGCTTGCGAACCATGCCTCATGGGCAAGATGACTAAGACTCCGTTCTCCGGAACAATGGAGAGAGCAACAGACTTGTTGGAAATAATACATACTGATGTATGCGGTCCGATGAGTGTTGAGGCTCGTGGCGCGTATCGTTATTTTATGACCTTCACAGATGATTAGAGAAGATATGGGTATATCTACTTTATGAAACATAAAGTCTGAAACATTTGAAAAGTTCAAGGAATTTCAGAGTGAAGTGGAAAATCATCATAACAAGAAAATAAAGTTCCTACGATCTGATCGTAGAGGTGAATATTTGAGTTATGAGTTTGGTCTTCATTTGAAACAATGTGAATAGTTTCGCAAACTCACGCCACCTGGAACACCACAGCGTAATGGTGTGTCCGAACGTCGTAACCGTACTTTATAAGATATGGTGCGATATATGATGTCTCTTACCGATTTACCACTATCGTTTTGGGGTTATGCATTAGAGACAACTGCATTCACGTTAAATAGGGCACCATCTAAATCCGTTGAGATTACACTGTATGAACTATGCTTAAGTCTGTCCGAATTATGTTAGCAAATTGCCACATCTTATGAAATCTGGCAAATGGATGTCAAAAATGCATTCCTTAATGGATTTCTTAAAGAATAGTTTTATATGATGCAACAAGAAGGTTTTTTCAATCCTAAAGGTGCTAACAAAATGTGCAAACTCCAGCGATCCATCTATGGACTGGTGCAAGCATCTCGGAGTTGGAATATACGCTTTGATGAGTTGATCAAAACATATAGTTTTACACAGACTTGCGGTGAAGCCTGTATTTACAAGAAAGTGAGTGGGAGCACTACAACTTTTCTGATAAGTATATGTGAATGACATATTGTGTTGGGGAACGTTGCAGAAAATTAAAAAAATTTCTACGGTTTCACCAAGATCTATCTATGAGTTCATCTAAGCAATGAGTCATGGGAGAGAGATTGCATCTACATACCACTTGTAGATCGCGTGCGGAAGCGTTCACTAGAATGTGGATGATGGAGTCGTACTCGCCGTGATCCAAATCACCGATGACCTAGTGCCGAACGGACGGCACCTCCGCGTTCAACACACGTACGGGATGGGAGACGTCTCCTCCTTCTTGATCCAGCAAGGGGAAAGGAGAGGTTGATGATGATGGCTCCAGCAGCAGCACAACGGCGTGGTGGTGGTGGAGCAGCAGCACTCCGGCAGGGCTTCGCTAAGCGCGTGACGGAAGAGGAAGAGGTGTAGCAGGGGGAGGGAGGCGCCAGAGTTTCAGGGTGCTGCTGCCCCCTCACCCCTCCCTTTAGATAGGCCCCAGGCGCCGCCCTGGGGATCCCATCTCCCAAGGGGCGGGCCAAGGGGAGGAGTGCCCCCAAGGCAGTGGGCGCCCCCCCCTAGGGTTTCAACCCTAGGCTAGGTGGGCCAAGGCGCACCAGCCCACTATGGGCTGGCTCCTCCCCACTTCAGCCCATGGGGCCCTCCGGGATGGGTGGCCCCACCGGTGGACCCCGGGACCCTCCGGTGGTCCGGTATAATACCGGTGACCCGAAACTTTCCCGATGGCGAAATACCACTTCCTATATATAATTCTTTACCTCCGGACCATTCCGAAACCCCTCGTGACATCCGGATCTCATCCGGACTCCTAACAACATTCGGTTTACTGCATACTCATATTCATACAACCCTAAGCGCCACCAAACCTTAAGTGTGTAGACCCTACGGGTTCGGGAGACACGAGACATGACCGAGACGGCTCTCGGGCAATAACCAACGATGGGATCTGGATACCCATGTTGGCTCCCACATGCTCCTCGATGATCTCATCGGATGAACCACGATGTCGAGGATTCAAACAATCCCGTATACAATTCCCTTTGTCAATCGGTATGTTACTTGCCGAGATTCGATCGTCGGTATCCCAATACCTCGTTCAATCTCGTTATCGCAAGTCACTTTACTCGCATCGTAATGCATGATCCCGTGACGGACACTTGGTCACTTTGAGCTCATTATGATGATGCACTACCGAGTGGGCCCAGTGATACCTCTCCGTAACACGGAGTGACAAATCCCAGTCTCGATCCGTGTCAACCCAGCAGACACTTCGGAGATACCGTAGTGCACCTTTATAGTCACCCGATTACGTTGTGACGTTTGGTACACCCAAAGCACTCTTACGGTATCCGGGAGTTACACGATCTCATGGTCTAAGGAAGAGTGAGGGAGTCCCAGATTATGGGGTGTCCGGATAGCCAGACTACCATCATCGGCCGGACTATCATTGGCGGACTATCATCATCGACCGGACTCCAAGACTATGAAGATACAAGATTGAAGACTTCGCCCGTGTCCGGATGGGACTTTCCTTGGCGTGGAAGGCAAGCTTGGCGTCTACGGATATGTAGATCTCCTACCATTGTAACCGACTCTATGTAACCCTAGCCCTCTCCGGTGTCTATATAAACCGGATGGCTCTAGTCCGTGGGACAGAACAACAACCCTTACAATCATACCATAGGCTAGCTTCTAGGGTTTAGCCTCCTTGATCTCGTGGTAGATCCACTCTTGTAAATATACACAATATCAATATCAATCGAAGCGGGACGTAGGGTTTTACCTCCATCAAGAGGGCCCGAACTCGGGTAAAACATCGTGTCCCTCGTCTCCTGTTACCATCCGCCTAGACGCGATTCGGGACCCCCTACCGAGATCCGCGGTTTTGACACCGACATTGGTGCTTTCATTGAGAGTTCCTCGTGTCGTCACCGATTGGCTTGATGGCCTCTTCAATCGACAAAGACGCAGTCTGGGTGAGACTTTTCTCCCGGACAGATCTTCGATTTGGCGGCCGCATCGCGGGCCAACTCACTTGGCCATCCGAGCAGATCGAAGCTACGCCCCTGGCGTCAGGTCAGGTTCGAAGCCTAAACTTCACGGCCGATATCCGCGGAGACTTGATCTTCGATGGATCGAGCCACACCGGCGTGTGCAGCTGTCACGATGGGCGTGACTTAACTTCTGCCACGGACAGCACCTTGAGGTCGCTGCACGAATCCGCTCCGACCCATAGTCCGGAGCCGATCGCTCGGATCGAGGATGGATGGCTGGACACCTCGGAGCTGCAACTCTACGGCGATGGAGCCGAACACTTACCTTGTCCCGCATAAAGCTCATGACTCGAGGTGCGGACTCCTTGCGGACTCCAACCTCCTGCGCCCGCCCAATCGAATCCGATTGGCGCCGATCATGGAATTCACCGCTGCGGACATCTTTCAAAGCTTTTCGCCCTTGGCGATATCATAAATTCACTGAAGCATCTCTCGCTATTCAGAGAGCCTCGGCGAACTACGGCGGGGACGGTTGGGACGCGGACGACGAAGAAATTGAGCCCACCTACCACCCACCGTAGCCACCGTCGGCGATTTAACCGGCGTGCTCGACTACGACTCCGAAGACATCGACGGTATGGACGACGATGCCGGAGACTACCAAGAACCAGTGCCTACAGGACACTGGAAGACCACCTCGTCATACGACATATACATGGTGGACACCCACTATGCTTCATTGACGAAGTAATGGATCATCAAATCCCTGAAGGGTTTAAACCCGTTAATATCGAATCCTACGATGGCACAACAGACTCCGCGGTTTGGATTGAGGATTATCTCCTCCATATACATATGGCCCTGGCGGCGCATCTTCATGCCATCAAATATCTCCCGCTCAAGCTTAAAGGACCAGCTCGGCATTGGCTTAACAGCTGCCCGCAGAGTCAATTGGATCTTTGGGAAGACCTAGAAGCCGCATTCCTCGACAACTTCAGTGGCGCGTATAGTGCGACCACGGACGCAGATGACCTAAGCCACATAATCCAGCAGCAGACGCATTTAATCGGCCGGGCAATTCTCGACACGGTTCTTAACAAAGAAAAATCAAATCGTCATTTGTCCGGATGCGAGAGGCCCTTGCTGCCTTCAAACATAACATCCGCGACGAGTGGCTGGCCCGCACCTAGGACGGGAGAAACCGAAATCCATGGCAGCCCTCACATCACTCATGACCCGCTTCGTGCGGGAGAGGATAGCTGGCTAGCTCGCAGCAACAACCTCAAAGAAAACGCTGGCAGTCCGGATACCAAGGACCGCAATGGCAGGTTGCGTCGAAACAAAACAAACGCGCCGATTAACGGCGGCGGCAATGAGGATACGGCAATCAACGCCGGATTCCGAGGCTCCAAGCCCGGTCAACGGAAGAAGCCATTCAAAAGAACCACTCGGGCCCGCCCAATTTGGACCGAATAGTCGACCGCTCTGTCAAATACATGGAACCCCGAAAAGCCAGCTTACCACACCAACAGAGATTGTTGGGTATTCAAGCAGCGAGCAAATTAATCGCGAAAACAGTGACAAGGGGCTACACAGCGATGACGAGGAAGAGACCCGCCGCCGAACAACAGAGGACAAAAGGATTCCCCCTCAAGTTCGGACGGTAAACATGATATACGCAACGATATTCCCAAGAGGGAGCGAAGCGTGCACTAAAGGACGATATCGGCGATGGAGCGATCGCCCAAAATTCAACCCATGGTCCTCTTGCCCGATCACTTTCGATCGAAGAGACCATCCGACCAAAGATCCGCCATGGCGGATTCGCCGCATTGGTTTTAGACCCAATCGCCGATGGATTTCACCTCACGAGTCCCGATGGACGGCGGCGAGCTGAACTCTGCTTTATCGGGATACGGGCGCAAGATGGGCATAGACCCTTCAAGGATTAAACCTACAAAGACAACCTTCAAAGGCGTCATACCAGGTGTCGAGGCCGGTTATGCTGGCTCGATTACATCGAAGTGGTCTTGGATCCCCGGATAATTTCGAGCGAGGAGTTAATCTTCGACATAGTCCCGTTCGCAGCGGCTATCACGCTCTGCTCGGACGAACGCGTTCGCAAAATTCAACGCGGTGCGCATTAAGCATACCTTAAGCTCAAGATGCCAGCCCTCGTGGAGTCATCACGGTCAATGGAAATACGGAACGCTCCCTCCAAGCGGAGGAACATACAGCGGCTCTCATGGCGAAATCTGAGCAGCCTTTTAAGGCAATTTTGAGTCCGCCGTTAAGCGACCGGACACGCCAAACGTGCCGGAGCAACATCAACCAAGACCACCAGCACGCCCGAGCACGCAGCGTAGCAATGCGGCCTCAACCCCAGCCCTCGCAAAATTGTAAGACAAACTCTCCGCGTACATAATTATGCCTGGAGATACCATGGGCATAGGGGAAAGGCACAACCACAATAGACCCAGTGCGGTTCGACCACACCGGGGGCTCCCAAGTGTGTCGCTCTTTTTCTTTTATTTCTCTCTTTTTATACAGAACTCTGTCCGTGGCGAACCTGCCGAACTCATGATGCAACAGCCAGGGAAGGACAAAGGCGCGGCGAACACTCGGTGGTCTCCATCACGAGCATTAAATTTGTTAAATACAACATTCCGTGGCCTACCCTCGAGGGAGACGCCTTTAATTCGTCCAATCCCTTGCTTTCCGCACTATTTGTATCATTCCGCACTCATAGCATATCTTCTCGAATAAAATGCAGCACCTTTTGCCCATAATTGCATTACCTTATATATATATGTTCATTTACGACATGTTGCACCCATTACATTTTAGTACGGCCAAATACACGAGGGCTTATGTTCTCCGCATTATGGTGTGATAAAGTCCGAACACTTTCACAAGTGCGGCACCCGAACTTATAGCATTATATGAATCGGCTCGAATCATGTCTTGGGTCAATAGTTGGGTTTGCCCGGCTCCCATGTTTGGCACCTTACGCCCGCTCTATCGGCTAAGGTAGCACTGGAGAACCACTGCGATTGCGCCCGGTTGAGCCGGGTTAACGCCTCGAAGGAGAAAGCTAAAACTGATTTGTCATGATAAGGCGAGACTGGTCGCTGTTCGAGAGGTCCTTCGGGTCCTTAAAGACCTACGCCACTTGACGAAGTTCGGATAATGTCCGACGAAGGCGTGGATAGCGCCCCAATTGGGTCCTCCGAATACTAGGGGCTTCACCGAAATTTAAAATTATAGAATTCTATGGCTAAGGAGAGTGTTCAAGCACTATAAGTCCGGTTGCCTTGTTCGTTGTGTTGGCGCCTCCTAGATGGACCCAAAATGGGAACAAGAGTGCTCAAGTTTATCCCGAACACCCCAAAGACTCGTGGCATGGGGGCTGAAGCCGACGACTTGCCATCTCTCAGATTTAATAAGCGGCCGCCTGAAGGTAATATTTTAAATTAACAAGCGTTGCTTTGGCGCATATGAACAAAGTTTTCAGCGCACAGGATAACACATTGCGAGTTTACTCAATAATTACATCCACAGGGCACTCATCCGCAATCTTGCGGGCACCCTTGAGACAGTCTTATAGTACATTTGGGCGTCGATATTCCTTGCCCGCTGGTGGCGCCTCGATGATTAGCTTCTCCGCATCCAGCTTGCCCCAATGCACCTTTGCACGGGCAAGGGCCCGACGAGCACCTTCAATACTGGCGAGCGCTTGATAACCTTCACCGAGGGCACGCATCCACCAACCGTCGCATGAGGGCAAGTAGCTCCTGTGCATGGACTCTCGAGCCACGGCCGGACTATGAGGCCCTTCATGGCCTGCTCGGCCGCCTTGTGGAGCTCGACCAGCTGCTTCACTGGTCGCTAGGGGGCACCGGATGGCGGCCTCAAAGATCTCGAGACCGTAAGACCTTCTCCGTTGAGCTCCCTCCTCGGCTCGGTAGAATGCGGCGGCATCGAGACACGCCTGAGGCAGATCTGCAAACGCCTCGAGAGCTCGAATTCGGGTAAGTAACATGTAATTTACATTAACATGCTTGCTTTGCATGAAAAATGCCTTACCCACCGCTATCTTCCTCATCAACTCAATCTCTGAAGGGACTTATGGGCATCGGCCTTGGCAGTTTAGCACTTTCGAGAGCGAGGCAAGCTCGGACTCTCGAGTCTTTGAGTCACGCCCAAACTCTCATGCTTTTCCATGAGAGCACAGAGCTCTTGCTGAACCACCGCCACCGCGCCTCCTGCTTTTCTCGCTCTGCCCGTTCGTGGCGCATTATGCGTTCGCGGACACGGCCTCCTTGTGGTCGCCACCTCGTTCGTGGCCCTGCAGTACCCATGTTATCCTTGTTATTTTTTGTTGCAACCTAAATCCTTTTCTGTAAGGTACAAGTTCAAAGTGGTGTTACTCACCTTCTTTGTCCTGGAGCTGCTTCCTGGCGCGGCCAAGCTCTTGCTCGGACCGCTCGAGCTCCTGCTTCAAAGCACCGACCTCTGCAGTCAGTGCGGCAGAGGTTAGCAGCACAACCTGCAACCCATATTGACATAATTTTTAGCAACCTGCGTATATCTTTTTTTCAGATCCTCGGTCCGCTTTTCTTCCGAACACGAACCGAGCATCGAGGGCTACTGTCTATGCGGTATTACATTGCATATTTTAACTTCTTACCTCAAAGCACGATAGAAGGCTACTGCAGCTTCGGTCAGCCCGCTCTTAGCAAGCTGCACCTTCTGAATCACCGCACTCATAATAGTGCGGTGTTCTTCCTCGATGGAAGCGCTCTGCAGCGCCTCCAACAAATTGCCCGGCGCCTCCGGTTGGACGGAAGCCGCCGGCGTCACGGTCTTGCCCTTCATTCGAAGGGGCCGCCGGCCGGACTCCGGAACCACTGCGGGTTCTGATATGGAGTCCGGCGCAAAGTCCGGAGGGCGCCTTGTGGCGCCCCGGGCCTCCCCGATGGGTCCTTCTTGGGATCCCACCCCGGCATCCTCGGCGTCGCGAGGGGTGGAGGCGGTCGGGATGGAGTCTACATCCGACGGAGCCAACAACCCGCTCGACGAAGCAGGGAGATCATCACTGGCCGGACTACAGGCAACATGCGGCATCAGAATGACACTATGTGGCGCGAAAAGAAATTATAAATCATTCAGAATCCGGATACTTACGATCTCGCCGGAGGCTGGCCCTTGAAGGCCATTCTTCCTCGCCAGCGTTGATGTTGGCGGAGCCGTCCGAGGGAATAGTCCTTCCCTCTTGGACCCTTGGCCTCCCTGTTGGGGAAGCCTTCCTCTTCCTCTCTCCTCCTCCGGGAGAGAGTCCTCTTCTCCTCCTCGTTTTGGGAGGAGTCCGCCCGAGTCGTCGGACACTGAAAACGGAACTCTTTCGAGCACCCGTGGCCTCCTTCTTGGCCTTCTTCTCGGCACCACGTGCGGTGCCGAAACCAGCAACCTCGCTAGGCAGGCGTCTCTGGATTTTTCGGCATAGGAGCCAGGCAGGTAATCTGCTCCGCCTTCCTCATCCAGTCTGTCAAAGGAAAAGGGAAATTAAAACCGCATAGAGTCAAACTATGAAAAGCAAGTGTCCCGTAAATGGGTAGAATCACTTACCTCGTTGGCTTGGCGCTGCGGCGAAATCCGCGATCTTGATCGCGGATGCGAAACCGGCGCCTTTGACAGCACCCTCCAGCGCCTTCGTGCGTCGTGTCGAAGAGCCCGCTCAGCGCTGGTGCTGTTCGGATCGAACTCCACAGATTGAATGCCGCTCTTGGCATGGGAGAATCCGGCGGACGAGCATGACTTGGACCACGTTAACCAGCTGAGCTTCTTCACCAGCTTCGGATATAGGCTTGGAGTCCGTCGGCTCCTCCGAACTACCCACAGCAAGCCCTTCTCTTTCCGGAGGTGAGCTGCGTGGGGATACCAGATCTAAACTCGGGGCCGCCGCCCATGTAGGGTCACGCGGCTCGGTGATATAGAACCACCCGATTGCCACCCTTGACGGATTCCACGAAGGCCCCTTGAACCAAAGGACATTGGGCATCTTGCCCAACATGGCGCCTCCGCACTCCGGCAGTGCCCTTCACTACCTTCGCTTGACATTGAAGGTCTTGAGCCTGGCGAAGTGGGGCTGGATGCGAGAGGAAGGCCTCGCACACGACGATAAGCGCCGGGATGTTGAGGATGAAGTTGGCGCGGATCATGGAAATCCAGGCCGTAGTAGAACATGAGCCCCGGACAAAGGGGTGAAGTGCAAAGCCCGATCCAGCGGAGGAAGTGGGGAAGGAAAGCGACCCTCTCATGGGGCTGGGGTGGGGATGAGCTGCCCCTCGTCGGGCAGCCGGTGCTGTGATGTCGCGGAGAGGTATCGGCGCCCGCGCTAGTTTAGCGATGTGCTCCTCCTTAGCGGTGGAGGCCAACCATTTACCTCCGCTCCGGACATGGTCGGAGAAGGTTGAGACGAGATCTTGCGAACTTGGTATTTGGAGCTCGAGTCTTGCGGAGATGGATAAGCAAAGGAGGAAGAAGGCGTGGGTGAGAAGGTGAATCCTTATCCCTTATATGGGCGGGCGAAGTCTCGCGTCCCCACCGGCCTGGTAAAACTCGCTTATCTCCCAAGCGTCACCATCAATGGCGCGGTTGGGTTACCCACGTCCGTATTGATGAGAATCCCGGATTAAGGGGAAACATGATCTCTGCTTCGACAAGACGTGCCAAGGAAACAGCTTTGCTAAATCTGTTGAGGTGGTAGAGTAAAAATGATTTAAATAATGGCTTGGTAGTGGCGTGATGTCATGCCGCAGAAAACGTCGCAGATTGAACTTGTGTATATATTATTCTCTCTACGGTGGAATGTGGAATTTATTTTGCGAGCGGACACTATCTGGTGTTCACAATCTTCTATCATTCGGAGGAGGAACCCGCCTTGCAATGCCAAGCAATACACGCCCGGACTTATCGTCATTGAAGCCTGGTTAGGGCTACTCTTGAGGAGTCCGGATTAGGGGTGTCCGGATAGCGGACTACCATCATCGGCGGACTATCATTGGCGGACTATCATCATCGACCGGACTCCAAGACTATGAAGATACAAGATTGAAGACTTCGCCCGTGTCCGGATGGGACTTTCCTTGGCGTGGAAGGCAAGCTTGGCGATACGGATATGTAGATCTCCTACCATTGTAACCGACTCTATGTAACCCTAGCCCTCTCCGATGTCTATATAAACCGGATGGCTCTAGTCCGTAGGACAGAACAACAACCCTTACAATCATACCATAGGCTAGCTTCTAGGGTTTAGCCTCCTTGATCTCGTGGTAGATCCACTCTTGTAAACATACACAATATCAATATCAATCGAGCAGGACGTAGGGTTTTACCTCCATCAAGAGGGCTCGAACCTGGGTAAAACATCGTGTCCCTCGTCTCCTATTACCATCCGCCTAGACGCACAGTTCGGGACCCCCTACCCGAGATCCGCCGGTTTTGACACCGACAAAGAGATACTTGACATTGAAAAAGCTCTAGCAAAACGAACTACACGATCTTGTGCTATGCTTAGGATTGGGTCTTGTCCATCACATCATTCTCCTAATGATGTGATCCCGTTGTCAATGACATCCAATGTCCATAGTCAGGAAACCATGACTATCTGTTGACCAATGAGCTAGTCAACTAGAGGCTCACTAGGGACATGTTATGGTCTATGTATTCACACGTGTATCACGATTTCCGGATAATACAGTTATAGCATGAATAAAAGACAATTATCACGAACAAGGAAATATAATAATAACCCTTTTATTATTGCCTCTAGGGCATATTTCCAACAGTCTCCCACTTGCACTAGAGTCAATAATCTAGTTACATTGTGATGAATCGAACACCCATAGAGTTCTGGTGTTGATCATGTTTTGCCCGCGGAAGAGATTTAGTCAACGGATCTGCGACATTCAGATCCGTGTGCACTTTGCAAATTTCTAAGTCTCCATCTTGAACATTTTCACAGATGGAGTTGAAGCGACGCTTGATGTGCCTGGTCTTCTTGTGAAACCTGGGCTCCTTGGCAAGTGCAATAGCTCCAGTGTTGTCACAGAAGAGTTTGATCGGCCCCGACGCATTGGGTATGACTCCTAGGTCGGTGATGAACTCCTTCACCCAAATTGCTTCATGCGCTGCCTCCGAGGCTGCCATGTACTCCGCTTCACATGTAGATCCTGCCACGGCGCTCGCTTGCAGCTGCACCACTCTTGCTCCACCATTCAACATATACACGTATCCGGTTTGTGACTTAGAGTCATCGGATCGTGTCGAAGCTAGCGTCGGCGTAACCCTTCTGACGAGCTCTTCGTCACCTCCATAAACGAGAAACATGTCCTTTGTCCTTTTCGGTACTTCAGGATATTCTTGACCGCTGTCCGGTGTTCCTTGCGGGATTACTTTGGTACCTTCCTACCAAACTTACGGCCAGGTTTACATCAGTCTGGTACACAACATGGCATACATAATAGATCCTATGGCCGAGGCATAGGGGATGACGCTCATCTCTTCTTTATCTTTTGCCATGGTCGGGCATTGAGCTGAGCTCAATCTCACACCTTGCTTCTTGGACTGATCCATTTTGAACTTCTTCAAAATCTTATCAAGGTATGTGGTTTGTGAAAGACCTATGAGGCGTCTCGATCTATCTCTATAGATCTTGATGCCTAATATATAAGCAGCTTCTCCAAGGTCCTTCATTGAAAAACTTTTATTCAAGTAGGCCTTAATGCTGTCCAAGAGTTCTATATCATTTCCCATCAAAAGTATGTCATCTACATATAATATGAGAAATGCTATAGAGCTCCCGCTCACTTTCTTGTAAACGCAGGCTTCTCCATAAGTTTGCATAAACCCAAACGCTTTGATCATCTCATCAAAGCGAATGTTCCAACTCGAGATGCTTGCACCAGCCCATAAATGGATCATTGGAGCTTGCATACTTTGTTAGCATTCTTAGGATCGACAAAACCTTCCGGCTGCATCATATACAGCTCTTCCTTAAGATAACCGTTAAGGAACGCTGTTTTGGCGTCCATCTGCCATATCTCATAATCATAGTATCGGCAATTGCTAAAATGATTGGACGGACTTAAGCTTCGCTACGGAGAGAAAGTCTCATCGTAGTCAATCCCTTGAACTTGCCGATAACCCTTAGCGACAAGTCGAGCTTTATAGATGGTGACATTACCATCCGCGTCCGTCTTCTTCTTAAAGATCCATTTGTTTTCTATCGCTCGCCGATCATCGGAAAGTCTGTCAAAGTCCACACTTTGTTTTCATACATGGATCCTATCTCGGATTGCATGGCTTCAAGCCATTTGTTGGAATCTGGGCCGCCATCGCTTCTTCATAGTTTGAAGGTTCACCGTTGTCTAACAACATGATTTCCGGGACAGGGTTGCCGTACCACTCAGTGCGGAATGTGTCCTTAATGGACCCTCTGAGTTCGGTAGCAACTTGATCCGAAGTACCTTGATCATCATCATTATTTTCCTCTTGGTTGGTGTAGGCATCACGGAACATTTTCTGAGCTGCACTACTATCTCGTTCAAGAGGTAGTACTTCATCGAGTTCTACTTTCCTCCCACTTACTTCTTTCGAGAAAAACTCTTTTTCCAGAAAGGATCCGTTCTTGGCAACAAATATCTTGCCCTCGGATCTTAAGTAGAAGGTATACCCAATGGTTTCCTTAGGGTATCCTATGAATACGCATTTTTCCGACTTGGGTTCGAGCTTTTCAGGTTGAAGTTTCTTGACATAAGCATCGCATCCCCAAACTTTTAGAAACGACAGCTTAGGTTTCTTCCCAAACCATAATTCATACGGTGTCGTCTCAGCGGTTTAGGCGGTGCCCTATTTAAAGTGAATGTAGCTTTCTCTAGGCGTATCCCCAAAATGATAGCGGTAAATCTGTAAGAGACATCATAGATCGCACCATATCCAATAGAGTGCGATTCGACGTTCGGACACACCGTTCTGTTGAGGTGTTCAGCGGCGTGAGTTGTGAAACGATTCCACATTTCCTTAAGTGTGTACCAAATTCGTGACTTAAATTTTCTCCTCCACGATCTGATCGTAAGAACTTTATTTTTCGGTCACGTTGATTCTCTACCTCATTCTGAAATTCCTTGAACTTTTCAAAGGTCTCGGACTTGTGTTTCATCAAGTAGACATACCCATATCTACTTAAGTAAATGCGTGAGAGTGAGAACATAACGATATCCTCCATGAGCCTCAACGCTCATTGGACGTCACACATCGGTATGTATGATTTCCAATAAGTTGGTTGCTCGCTCCATTGTTCCGGAGAAGCGGAGTCTTGGTCATTTGCCCATAAGGCATGGTTCGCATGTGTCAAATGATTCATAATCGAGAGACTCTAAAAGTCCATCAGCATGGAGCTTCTTCATGCGCTTGACACCAATGTGACCAAGGCGGCAGTGCCACAAGTATGTGGGACTTTCGTTATCAACTTTACATCTTTTGGTATTCACGCTATGAACATGTGTAACATTGCGCTCGAGATTCATTAAGAATAAACCATTGACCATAGGGGCATGACCATAAAACATATCTCTCATATAAATAGAACAACCATTATTCTCGGATTTAAATGAGTAGCCATCTCGTATCAAACGAGATCCAGATACAATGTTCATGCTCAAACTTGGCACCAAATAACAATTATTAAGGTTTATAACTAATCCCGCAGGTAAATGTAGAGACAGCGTGCCGACGGCGATCACATCAACCTTGGAACCATTCTCGACGCGCATCGTCACCTCGTCCTTCGCCAGTCTCCGCTTATTCCGCAGCTCCTGCTGTGAGTTACAAATATGAGCAACGACACGGTATCAAATACCTGGAGTTACTACGATCTTGGTAAGGTACACATCAATTACATGTATATCAAATATACCTTTAGTGTTGCCGGCCTTCTTGTCCGCTAAGTATTTGGGGCAGTTCCGCTTCCAGTATGGTACAATAGGGCAGGGTATACAATAGGTCTGGTACCCCCTTGCCAAACTTAGGACAGGGTATACTTAGGGCAGGGTATACAATAGGTCTGGTACATAGCATGGCATACTATATAGAACCTATGGCTGAGGCATAGGGAATGACTTTCATTCTCTCTCTATCTTCTGCCGTGGTCGGGCTTTGAGGCCTACTCAACTTCACACCTTGCAACACAGGCAAGAACTCCTTCTTTGACTGTTCCATTTTGAACTACTTCAAAATCTTGTCAAGGTATGTACTCATTGAAAAATCTTATCAAGCGTCTTGATCTATCTAGGAGTAGATCACTGGACAGCGGTCAAAATTATCCTTAGAGGACTAAGGAAATATTTCTCGGTTATGGGGTGATAAAGAGTTTGTCATAAAGAGTTACGTCGATGCAAGCTTTGACACCGATCTAGATGACTCTAAGTCACAATCCAGATACATATTGAAAGTGAGAGCAATTAGCTAAAGTAGCTCCGTGCAGAGCATTGTAGACATAGAAACTTGCAAAATACACACGAATCTGAATTTGGCAGACCCATTGACTAAACTTCTCTCACAAGCAAAACATGATCACACCTTAATACTCTTTGGGTGTTAATCACATGGCGATGTGAACTAGATTACTGACTCTAGTACATTTGAGTGTTGGTCACATGTCAATGTGAACTATGGGTGTTAATCACATGGTGATGTGAATTATTGGTGTTAAATCATATGGCGATGTGAACTAGATTATTGGCTCTAGTGCAAGTGGGAGACTGAAGGAAATATGCCCTAGAGGCAATAATAAAGTTGTTATTTATATTTCCTTATATCATGATAAATGTTTATTATTCAGGCTAGAATTGTATTAACCAAAAATTAGTACATGTGTGAATACATAGACAAACAGAGTGTTAGTAGTATGCCTCTACTTAACTAGCTCGTTAATCAAAGATGGTTAAGTTTCCTAGCCATAGACATGAGTTGTCATTTGATGAATGGGATCACATCATTAGAGAATGATGTGATTGACTTGACCCATTCCGTTAGCTTAACACTTGATCGTTTAGTATGCTGCTATTGCTTTCTTCATGACTTATACATGTTCCTATGACTATGAGATTATGCAACTCCGGATACCGGAGGAACACTTAGTGTGCTATCAAGCGTCCTGGCGAAGCTGGGTGATTATAAAGATGCTCTACAGGTGTCTCCGATGGTGTTTGTTTGGTTGGCATAGATTGAGATTAGGATTTGTCACTCTGTGTTTCGGAGAGGTATCTGTGGGCCCTCTCAGTAGTGCACATCACTATAAGCCTTGCAAGCAATGTGGCTAATGAGTTAGTTGCGGGATGATGCATTACGGAACGAGTAAGAGACTTGCCGGTAACGAGATTGAACTAGGTATTGAGATACCGATGATCCAACCTCGGGCAAGTAACATACCGATGACAAAGGGAACAACGTATGTTGTTATGCGGTTTGACCGATAAAGATCTTCGTAGAATATGTAGGAGCCAATATGAGCATCCAGGTTCTGCTATTGGTTATTGACTAGAGAAGTGTCTCGGTCATGTCTACATAGTTCTCGAACCCGTAGGGTCCGCACGCTTAACGTTCGATGACGATTTGTATTATGAGTTATGTGATTTGATGACCGAAGTTTGTTCGGAGTCCTGGATGAGATTGGGGACATGACGAGGAGTCTCGATATGGTCGACAGGTAAAGATCGATATATTGGAAGGCTATATTCGGACATCGGAAAGGTTCCGAGTGATTCGAATATTTTTGAATCTGGGAGAGTTCTGAGAATTCGCCGGGAGAAGTATTGGGCCTTATTGGGCCATACGGGAATAGAGGAGGCAGGCCAAAGGGAAGGAGGCCCCCATGGGTCCGGGTGGACTAGGGGAAAGGGGCGCCCCCTGCCCTTTCCTACTCCCTCTCTCTTTCCCTCTTTCTTCTCTCCTACCCCGAAAAGGAAAAGTGGAATCCTACTAGGACTTGGGAGTCCTAGTAGGACTCCCCACACTTGGCGCACCCCCTCTAGGGCCGGCCTCCTCCTCCTCCCTCCTTTATATATGTGGGCAGGGGACACCCCAAAGGCTCTCCAAGATTTGTCTTAGCCGTGTGCGGTGCCCCCCTCCACAATTACACACCTCGGTCATATCGTCGTAGTGCTTAGGCGAAGCCCTGCGCCGGTAACTTCATCATCACCGTCACCACGACATTGTGCTGAAGGAACTGTTGGAAATATGCCCTAGAGGCAATAATAAATTGATTATTATTATATTTCCTTGTTCATGATAATCGTTTATTATCCATGCTAGAATTGTATTGATAGGAAACTCAGATACATGTGTGGATACATAGACAACACCATGTCCCTAGTAAGCCTCTAGTTGACTAGCTCGTTGATCAATAGATGGTTACGGTTTCCGACCATGGACATTGGATGTCATTGATAGCGGGATCACATCATTAGGAGAATGATGTGATGGACAAGACAATCCTAAGCCTAGCACAAAGATCGTGTAGTTCGTATGCTAAAGCTTTTCTAATGTCAAGTATCGTTTCCTTAGACCATGAGATTGTGCAACTCCGGATACCGTAGGAATGCTTTGGGTGTGCCAAGCGTCACAGCGTGATTGGGTGGCTATAAAGGTACACTACGGTATCTCCGAAAGTGTCATTGGGTTGGCACGAATCGAGGCTAGGATTTGTCACTCCGTGTGACGGAGAGGTATCTCTGGGCCCACTCGGTAGGACATCATCATAATGTGCACAATGTGATCAAGGAGTTGATCACGGGATGATGTGTTACTGAGCGAGTAAAGAGACTTGCGTAGCGAGATTGAACAAGGTATCGGGATACAAGCGATCGAATCTCGGGCAAGTATCGTACCGATAGACAAAGGGAATTGTATACGGGATTGATTAAAGTCCTTGACATCGTGGTTCATCCGATGAGATCATCGTGGAACATGTGGGAGCCAACATGGGTATCCAGATCCGCTGTTGGTTATTGACGGAGAAACGTCTCGGTCATATGCGCATGGTTCCCGAACCCGTAGGGTCTACACATAAGGTTCGATGGCGCTAGGGTTATAAAGGAAGCTTGTATGTGGTTACGAATGTTGTTGAGTCCGGATGAGATCCGGACGTCACGAGGAGTTCGGAATGGTCGGAGGTAAAGATTTATATATGGGAAGTCTGTTTTGACCATCGGGACAAGTTTGGGGTTATCGGTATTGTCTGGGACCACCGGAGGGTCCGAGGGGCCCACCGGTGGGGCCACCTGCCCCGGGGCCACATGGGCCCTAGGTGGTGCGCCTAGGCCTGCATGGGCCAGGGAACCAGCCCCAAGAGGCCCATGCGCATGAAACACTTGGAGAGGAAGAGTCCATAGAGGGAAGGCACCTCAGGGGTGCCTTGGGAGGATGGACTCCTCCCCCCTCTTGGCCGCACCCCTCCCTTGGAGGAGGGGCAAGGCTGCGCCTCCCCTCTCCTTGCTCCTATATATAGTGGGGGGGAGGGCAGCAACACTTGAGCCCCTGGCGCCTCCCTCTCCCTCTCCAACACCTCCTTCTCCTCCGTAGTGCTTGGCGAAGCCTGCGGGATTACCACGCTCCTCCACCACCACCATGCCGTTGTGCTGCTGCTGGATGGAGTCTTCCTCAACCTCTCCCTCTCTCCTTGCTGGATCAAGGCGTGGGAGGCGTCACCGGGCTGTACGTGTGTTGAGCAGCGGAGGTGCCGTCCGTTCGGCACTAGGATCATCGGTGATTTGAATCACGGCAATCGACTCCTTCAACCCCGTTCTCTTGAGCGCTTCCGCTTAGCGATCTACAAGGGTATGTAGATGCACTCTCCTTCCCTCGTTGCTGGTTTCTCCATAGATAGATCTTGGTGACACGTAGGAAAATTTTGAATTTCTGCTCGTTCCCCATCGATGGCATCATGAGCTAGGTCTATTGCGTAGATTCTTTGCACGAGTAGAACACAAAGTAGTTGTGGGCGTTGATTTTGTTCAATATGCTTACCGTTACTAGTCCAATCTTGTTTCGACGGTATTGTGGGATGAAGCGGCCGGACCGACCTTACGTACTCTTCGTGAGACAGGTTCCACCGGTGACATGCACTTGGTGCATAAGGTGGCTAGCGGGTGCCGATCTCTCCCACTTTAGTCGGAGCGGATTCGATGAAAAGGGTCCTTATGAAGGGTAAATAGCAATTGGCATATCACGTTGTGGTTTTGCGTAAGAAAGCGTTCTTGCTAGAAACCCATAGCAGCCACGTAAAACATGCAAACAACAATTAGAGGGCGTCTAACTTGTTTTTGCAGGGTATGCTATGTGATGTGATATGGCCAAGAAGAATGTGATGAATGATATGTGATGTATGAGATTGATCATGTTCTTGTAATAGGATTCACGACTTGCATGTCGATGAGTATGACAACGGCGAGAGCCATAGGAGTTGTCTTTATTTATTGTATGACCTGCGTGTCATTGAACAATGCCATGTAATTACTTTACTTTATTGCTAACGGTAGCCATAGTAGTAGAAGTAATAGTTGGCGAGACAACTTCATGAAGACACGATGATGGAGATCATGATGATGGAGATCATGGTGTCATGCGGTGACGATGATGATCATGGAGCCCGAAGATGGAGATCAAAGGAGCAAAATGATATTGGCCATATCATGTCACTATATAATTGCATGTGATGTTTATTATGTTTATGCATCTTGTTTACTTAGAACGACGGTAGTAAATAAGATGATCCTCATAACAATTTCAAGAAGTGTTCTCCCACGTGTGCACCGTTGCTACAGTTAAGTAAGCTTCTAAGCACCACGTGATGATCGGGTGTGATGGATTCTTACGTTCACATACAGCGGGTGTAAGACAGATTTACAGCAAAAACACTTGGGGTTAACTTGCGAGCCTAGCATGTACGGACATGGCCTCGGAACACGAGACCGAAAGGTCGAGCATGAGTCATATGGTAGATCGATCAACATGAAGATGTTCACCGATGATGACTAGTCCGTCTCACGTGATGATCGGACACGGCCTAGTTGACTCGGATCATGTAATCACTTAGATGACCGGAGGGATGTCTATCTGAGTGGGAGTTCATAAGATGAACTTAATTATCTTGAACATAGTCAAAAGACCTTTTGCAAATTATGTAAATGGCTCGCGCTTTAGTTCCTTTGTTTAGATATGTTCCTAGAGAAAATATAGTTGAAAGTTGAAAGTAGCAATTATGCGGACAGTAGAAAGCTTATGTCCTTAATGCACCACTCGGTGTGCTGAACCCCAAGCGTCGTTTGTGGATGTTGCGAACATCGGACATACACGCGTTTTGATAACTACGTGATAGTTCGGTTAAGCGGTTTAGAGTTGAGGCACCAAAGGCGTTTTGAACGTCGCGGAACATATAAGATGTTTGAGGGCTGAAATTGGGATTTCAGGCTCGTGCCACGTCAAGAGGTATGAGACCTCCGGCGATTTTCTTAGCCTGCAAACTAAGGGAGAAAAGCTCAATCGTTGAGCTTGTGCTCAGATTGTCTCGAGTGCAACAATCACTTGAATCGAGTGGGAGTTAATCTTCCGATGAGATAGTGATGTTTCTCCAAAGTCATTGCCACCAAGCTGCTAGAGCTTCGTGATGAACTATAACATATCGAGGATAGATATGATGATCCTTGAAGTGTTAGCGATGTTTGACACATGAAAGTAGAAATCAAGTAGGAGCATCAATTGTTGATGGTTGGTAAAACCACTAGTTTCAAGAAGGGCAAGGGCAACAAGGATACTTCATGAAACAGCAAAGCAGTTGCTGCTCTAGTGAAGAAACCCAAGGTTGAACCCAAACCGAGACTAAGTGCTTACGTAATGAGGAGCGGACATGAAGCAGAACTACCCTAGATACTTGGTAGATGAGAAGGCTGGCAAGGTCGATAGAAGTATATTGGATATACATTATGTTAATGTGTACTTTACTAGTACTCCTAGTAGCACCAGGGTATTAGATACGGTTCGGTTGCTAAGTGTTAGTAACTCGAAATAAAAACTACGGAATAAGCGGAGACTAGCTAAAGGTGAGCCGACGATATGTGTTGGAAGTATTTCCAAGGTTGATGTGATCAAGCATCGCCGCTCCTCTACCATCGAGATTGGTGTTAAACCTAAATAATTGTTATTTGGTGTTTGCGTTGAGCATATACATGATTGGATTATGTCTATCATAATCTGATTTATTCATTTAAGGAGAATAATGGTTACTCTATTTATTTGAATAAAACCTTGATGGTCTTGCACCTAAATAAATGGTTTATTGAATCTCGATCGTAGTGATACACATTTTCATGCCAAAAGTATAAGATAGTAATGATAGTACCACTTACTTGTGGCATTGCCATGTAAGTCATATTGGTGTAAACGCATGAAGAAGCTCCATGTTGATGGATCTTTGGACTCACTCGTTTTGAAAAGTTTGAGACATGCAAACCATGTCTATTGGTGTATCGCATGATGAAACTCCATGCAGATGGATCGTTTAGACTCACTTGATTTTGAATCACTTGAGATATGCAAATCATACCACATGGACAAGATGGTGAAAAGCCTCGGTTTGATAAGATGGAACTAGATAGCAACTTGTTAGAAGTAACACATTTTGATGTGTGCAGTCAATGAGTCTTTGAGGCATGCGATGAATATCATTATGTTCGACTTCACAGATGATTCGAGTAGATATTGAGTATATTTACTTGATGAAGCACAAGTCTGAATTATTGAATGGTTCAAGTAATTTCAGAGTGAAGTTGAAGATCATCGTGACAAGAGGATAGAATGTCTATGATATGATCATAGAGATGAATATATGAGTTCTGAGTTTTGGCACACAATTAAGACATTGTGCAAATTGTTTCACAATTAATACCTTTGGAACACCATAGTGTGATGGTGTGTCCGAACATCATAGTTGCACTCTATTGGATATGGTGCGTACCATGATATCTCTTATCGAATTACCACTATCGTTCATGGGTTAGGCATTAGAGACAACGCACTCACTTAAATAGGGCACCACGTAATTCCGTTGAGGCGACACCGTTTGGAGAAACCTAAGTTGTCGTTTCTTAAAAGTTTGGGGCTGCGACGCTTATGTGAAAAAGTTTCAGGTTGATAAGCTCGAACCCAAAGCGGATAAAATGCATCTTCATAGAACACCAAAGCGGTTGGGTATACCTCCTAATTCAGATCCGAAAGCAATAGGGATTGTTTCTTGAATCGGGTCCTTTCTCGAGAAAAGTTCGTCTCGAAAAGTTGAGTGGGAGGATGGTGGAGACTTGATGAGGTCATTGAACCGTCACTTCAACAAGTGTGTAGCGAGGCACGGAAGTTGTTCCGTGGCACCTACACCAATTGAAGTAGAAGCTTATGATAGTGATCATGAAGTTTGGATCAAGTCACCGGCGTACCTCGTGGGGTGACAAGGATGCGTGCCGCTTGAGTGGTACAGTAATCATGTCTTGAAGGTCATGTTGCTAGACAACAATGAACCTCGAGCTATGGAGAAGCGATGGTGGGCCCAAATTCCGACAAATGGTTAGAAACCATGAAATCCGAGGTAGGATCCATATATCATAACAAAGCATGGACTTTGGTGGACTTGCCCGATGATCGGCAAGCCATTGAGATGAATGGATCTTTAAGAAGAAGACGGACATGGACGGTAAGATCACCGTCTATGAAGCTTGACTTGTGGCGAAAAGTTTTTCACAAGTTCAAGGAGTTGACTACGATGAGATTTTCTCATTCGTAGCGATGCTTAAGTCCGTCGGAAACATGTTAGCATAAGCTGCATTTATGAAATCTGGCAGATGGATGTCAAAATGAGTTTCCTTACCAGTTTTCGTAAGGAAAGGTTGTATGTGATACAATCAGAAAAGTTTTGTCGATCCTAAGGATGCTAAAAGGTATGCTGGCTCCAGCGATCCTTTCTAAGGACTGGAGTAAGCATCTCGGAGTTGGAATGTGCACTTTGATGTGATGATCAAAGATTTTGGATTTATACAAAGTTTATGAGAAACTTGTATTTCCAAAGAAGTGAGTGGGAGCACTATAGAATTTCTGATGAGTATATGTTGTTGACATATGGATGATCAGAAATGATGTAGAAATTCTGGAAAGCATATAGGGTTATTTGAAAGATGTTTTTCAAATGAAAAACCTGGATTAGGCTACTTGAACAATAAGCATCAAGATCTATAAAGGATAGATCAAAATGCTTAATAATACTTTCAAATAAGCACATACCTTGACATGATCTTGAAGGTGTTCAAGATGGATCAGTCAAAGAAGGAGTTCTTGCCTAAGATGTAAGGTATGAAGTTAAGAGTTAAAGCTCGACCACGGCAGAAAAGAGAGAAAGGACGAATGTCGTCCCCTATGCTTTAGACGTAGGCTCTATAGTATGCTATGCTCTGTATCCGACGGAAGTGTGCCTTGCCATGAGTCAGTCAAGGGGTACAAGAATGATCCAGAACGGATCATTGGAAGCGGTCAAAATTATCCTTAGAAGAATAAGGAAATATTTCTCGATTATGGAGGTGATAAAGAGTTGGCGTAAAGGGTTACGTCGATGCAAGCTTTAACACCTATCCGAGTGACTCGAGTAGCAAACCGGATCGTATAGTGGAGCAACCATTTGGAATAGCTCCAAGTGGGCGTGAAAGCAGCATTTACAATATGACATAGAAATTGCGAAGTACACACGGATCTGAAAGGTTCGAGACCGTTGACTAAAACCTCTCTCACAAGCAAAACATGATCAAACCCCGAACTCATTGAGACTTAATCACATGGTGATGTGAACTAGTTTGAGACACTAGTAAACTCTTTGGATGTTGGTCACATGGCGATGTGACCTATCAGTGTTAGTCACATGGGGATGTGACCTTGGGTGTTGGAATCATTGCAATCACATATCGATGTGAACTGGATTATTGACTCTAGTGCAAGTGGGAGACTGTTGGAAATATGCCCTAGAGGCAATAATAAATTGATTATTATTATATTTCCTTGTTCATGATAATCGTTTATTATCCATGCTAGAATTGTATTGATAGGAAACTCAGATACATGTGTGGATACATAGACAACACCATGTCCCTAGTAAGCCTCTAGTTGACTAGCTCGTTGATCAATAGATGGTTACGGTTTCCGACCATGGACATTGGATGTCATTGATAGCGGGATCACATCATTAGGAGAATGATGTGATGGACAAGACCCAATCCTAAGCCTAGCACAAAGATCGTGTAGTTAGTATGCTAAAGCTTTTCTAATGTCAAGTATCGTTTCCTTAGACCATGAGATTGTGCAACTCCGGATACCGTAGGAATGCTTTGGGTGTGCCAAGCGTCCTAGCGTGACTGGGTGGCTATAAAGGTACACTACGGGTATCTCCGAAAGTGTCTGTTGGGTTGGCACGAATCGAGACTGGGATTTGTCACTCCGTGTGACGGAGAGGTATCTCTGGGCCCACTCGGTAGGACATCATCATAATGTGCACAATGTGATCAAGGAGTTGATCACGGGATGATGTGTTACGAGCGAGTAAAGAGACTTGCCGGTAACGAGATTGAACAAGGTATCGGGATACCGACGATCGAATCTCGGGCAAGTATCGTACCGATAGACAAAGGGAATTGTATACGGGATTGATTAAAGTCCTTGACATCGTGGTTCATCCGATGAGATCATCGTGGAACATGTAGGAGCCAACATGGGTATCCAGATCCGCTGTTGGTTATTGACGGAGAACGTCTCGGTCATATGCATGGTTCCCGAACCCGTAGGGTCTACACATAAGGTTCGATGGCGCTAGGGTTATAAAGGAAGCTTGTATGTGGTTGCGAATGTTGTTGAGTCCGGATGAGATCCGGACGTCACGAGGAGTTCGGAATGGTCGGAGGTAAAGATTTATATATGGAAGTGCTGTTTGACCATCGGGACAAGTTTGGGGTTATCGGTATTGTCTGGGACCACGGAGGGGTCGAGGGCCCACCGAGGTGGGGCCACCTGCCCTGGGGCCACATGGGCCCTAGGTGGTGCGCCTAGGCCTGCATGGGCCAAGGGAACCAGCCCCAAGAGGCCCATGATGAAACACTTGGAGAGGAAGAGTCCATAGAGGGGAAGGCACCTCCGAGGTGCCTTGGGGAGGATGGACTCCTCCCCCCCTCTTGGCCGCACCCCTCCCTTGGAGGAGGGGGCAAGGCTGCGCCTCCCCCCTCTCCCTTGCTCCTATATATAGTGGGGGGGGGAGGGCAGCAATACTTGAGCCCTGGCGCCTCCCTCTCCCTCTCCAACACCTCCTTCTCCTCCGTAGTGCTTGGCGAAGCCCTGCAGGATTACCACGCTCCTCCACCACCACCATGCCGTTGTGCTGCTGCTGGATGGAGTCTTCCTCAACCTCTCCCTCTCTCCTTGCTGGATCAAGGCGTGGGAGACGTCACCGGGCTGTACGTGTGTTGAGCAGCGGAGGTGCCGTCCGTTCGGCACTAGGATCATCGGTGATTTGAATCACGGCAGTCGACTCCTTCAACCCCGTTCTCTTGAGCGCTTCCGCTTAGCGATCTACAAGGGTATGTAGATGCACTCTCCTTCCCCTCGTTGCTGGTTTCTCCATAGATAGATCTTGGTGACACGTAGGAAAATTTTGAATTTCTGCTACGTTCCCCATCAGGAACTCTCCCTCGGCCTCAGCTGGATCTAGAGTTCGAGGGACGTCACCAAGCTGAACGTGTGCAGATCGTGGAGGTGCCGTGCGTTCGGTACTTGGATTGGTTGGATCGCGAAGACGTCCGACAACATCAACCGTGTTACTAAATGCTTCCGCTTTCGGTCTACGAGGGTATGTGGACACACTCTCCCGCTCGTCGCTATGCATCACCTAGATGGATCTTGCGTGTTCGTAGATTTTTTTTTGAAATTACTGCGTTCCCCAACATTAGCATCAAAGAGGAAACCTGTTATACTGCGCCCGTTGGTGCTCGCCTGGCCTTGGTCGTCATGGCTTGCGTCATCCGAACCTCACGAGGAGGGGGCTTGCATAGAAATCTCTGCTCCTCAGGAGCCAGCCTAAGGAGGCCGCTCCTTCTGGAGGTCTTGACGTCGTCCGCCTCGCGAGGCTTGGACCCTCCCGAGGGTCTTGAGTTGTTGATGTTGAAGTAGGCCATAGCAGGCCGTCGATGGAGCCATGCCGTGGGCCGCAGGCAGGCAAGTCTGGGTACCCCCGTTCCCAGGACGCCGATAGTCGTTGAATTAATGATGTTAGTTGAATATGATTTATTTGCATTGATCATTTATATTTGTTGAATATGATATGAATGTTAGTTGAATATGTGATAATTGATGAAAATGCTATCATTTATATTTGAACTTGATTCATTGGCATTTGTTTTATTCGCCCCCCTTGTGCCCGAAATCAGCGTGAAATACACCATGCTTGATCATGCTTTTGATAACGGTCACCGCGCCCGTTTGGTGGAGTACGGAGTGGTAATGCTTATGCTCAAGTTGGTTGTATTGGTTATTATGAGAAATGAAGTTACTAACCACTTTGTTCCGTTTACGTTTTGATAGATGCTACCCCCATTGCGGATGATGGGCCACACCAAGGCCATTGAGATGCAGTACGACGAGCGGTACACGCCGTACTTCAGGAGAGCATGCTGCTAGGTTTCCCGCTTCAGTTCAAACGGAGGCCGCCGACGCTCGTCCACTCGGCTCTCATGGCATACATCGATCGGTGGCGCCCCAAGACGCATAGCTTCCATCTCCCATGTGGTGAGATGACGGTGACTCTTGTGGACTTCGGCATGATCACGGCCGTACCGATCCAGGGCCATGCTCCCACTGGGCGAGTGGAGAGGACCAACTGGCAGGAGAGGGTGATCGCCCTCATCGGTGACTGCCCTCCCATGAAGGGGAACGTAACATCCGGTGTGCAACTCAAGTGACTACTGGAGAACTGGTCTGTATGCTGACAAGATGCCGATGGGCGGACCGTGGAGCAGTACGCGAGGACCTACTTGTGGTACCTTCTGATGGAGGTCGTGTTTCGACACTGCTCGCGAGATAACGCCCTATGGATGTATCTCGGCTTCCCGGAGGACTGGGATGTGGGGTATAGCTGGGGGTCCGCTGGCCTCGCTTACCTATACCGCTCAGTACGATAAAAAATCTTAATATTCGTTTATGGACTATGTTGCTGCTTTAGATTGTGTTATATGATCATCATTTGATGTTGGTAGGTTGACGACGCAACGTAGAGGACCGAAACGACCTCCGGCATGTGTGGATTTGTCTAGGCCCTCTCTATTTGGATGTGGGAGAGCGGTTGCCGGTCGGCCGTCCTTAGAGAGAAGAGTAGAAGACCCACTTGCATGGATGGAGTATGGCGAAGAACGTGACATTACTCGATACCCGACCGTCGCGTACGTTTGGGACAAGGTGAAGGTCTACACGGGCAAGGCTAGTACGCTGTACAAGATCTTCACCAACGAGCTAGACAACCTGTCAGCTTACCAGGTATATGAGTAGCTTACCAATCGTTATGTAGCCACTTTCACTATTCTAACCAATCCTTTTGTAGGTTAACTAGTGGTCGTACCACGACCGAGACTAGGGGTTCACGCTCAACTCGTTGTGCGGGGAGGACCGTCTTGCCTAGCGGTGCATTGTTCCATTGATATGTGTGTACGCCATCGAGTGGCACTTACCACAGCGTGTGGTCACGCAGTTTGGTATGTTCCAAAATACCCCAGCGGCACCCCCCACCGACACCGGTGGCTCTGGGCTTCACTAGTTAGGACATTGTTTTCTATTTGCCATGTTTTCGTTTGTGTTTGACGTTATCATGACGTCCACTGCTTCTTATGCCTTGTAGGAAGAGTAGGAAGAATTGTTAGTCGATCACAGACTGGGGACAAGAGACAAGGACCACGTGAAAGCGTGGGACAAGAGGAGGTACCGCAAAGACGGCGAGAGGAGAGCAGTTGACTGGGATGCGTACGGTGACAAACACATGAAGTGGTATGACGATGGCGTGAAGTACCGTCTGCACCTGAGGCCACAATGGACGGAAGCCGATATCGCCGACATTAAGGATGATGACCCCGAGGATGAAGCCTATCGTGACCAACTCAGAGAGCTCAAAGGTGATTTCAGAGAGTATGCACACATGATGAACAGAGTGGTAAGTGGTGTTCTCTATTGTTTTGAGCTGTCAGCGGTTGGGTGAAAACTGCTTTACTCAGTGTCACTTGGCCTTTAACATGATGCTTACATGCGCAGGCTTCGGAGCTTAATAGAAGCATTCTTGATGGCTCGAACGCGCTTTCGTATTATGACGTCGGAACCGTGGAGTCTGAGACCAAGCTGAGGGATATGGTGAAGGTAACATCGAGCCTCCTAGCCATCATGTTACACTTTAATTGCACCCTAAATTTGATCTGTAGTATGTTCTTGGTTGTTTGCTATTGCAGAAGTTCATGACCCATTGTCGTAAGCTAGTGGCTATGCTTGGGTGCGCTCGCGCGGCCGATGTGCATGATCCTGCTCATGGAGGGTCGATGCGTGCCATCGCTTCATCGAGCCACGCTGGCGGAGCTTCCTCTACCCATGCCGCCTCATCGTCTCGCATTGTTGAGGAGGAAGAGGAAGAAGATGACGAGGAAGACGAAGAAGAAAACGAAGAAGAAGAGGAAGAGGGGCAAGGCGATGAGGAGGAGGAGGAGGAGGAGTATGACGACGATGGCGGACCTCCACCGACTCAGCCAACCCAGGAGAAGAGAGGGAAAGTTCCAAAGAAGGACTGGCAGAGTCCATCCCCGTTTCAGAGACCGCCTACTCGTCGTCGCACGAAGAAGCTGGACAAAGACCGCTCGAAGAGAAACGAGGAGCATACTGCCAAGAGGGGGAGGAGCAACTGATATGGTCGTGTTGGTGATGTCGCTTAGTTGAACTACTTGTGAACAAGAACTTATATGCTACGTTGGTGATGTCGATTCGCTATCTTTAAACTATGTTGGACCTATTTGATATTTCAAACCTATTTCCTATGTTGATATGATGTTGTCGATTTGGTACCTACAATGTGTGAGATCATCACATTTCGATTTGCAAACAATATTTGATGATGTGTTGAACCATTATTCATATGTTGTTAAAAATGATCAAGATCTTCTCCAAAACTAAGTGACACAACACCCTACCACCAGGGTCTCACAGCCCACTGCAAAACACCCTGGTGGTAGGGTGTGATACCCTACCGCAAAAATGGGCCGGTCTCCATCACAGAACCCTCGCGCGCGTAGGACGCTCTACCGCCATCCACTCTGGCGGTAGGGGTGACACCCTACCGTAGAAGACGGTGAATTCCCCGTCACAGAACCGGCGCGCGCAGGCACACCCCTTACCGTCGAGGCGGGTGGCGGTAGCCTTAACTATCCTACCACCATTAACTACGGCGGGAGAGCCGTTACGCCACGTCAGCCCCAATAGGATGGCTAATGGCGGTTGGTCCGGCGGCAGCCTACACAACCCTATTGTCAGGCGGTAGGCGAAGGGTTAGATCCTAAATTCTCTCGAATCAGGGTCAGATCCAACAGAACTTTTCGCAAAAGGTCAAAACATGAAAATTAGCCGCATGATGCGTCGGTTCCATCGGTGTTATCTCGCAGACTGAAAGCGTAACGTCCATGAGCTCAGACGACCTTCACTCACGCCGTGCTTCAAACACAACGTGAAGCCCGACCAGCTGCCATGATGCGCCTAAGGAAAAGAAGCCGAAATGATTGGATAAACTTGGGTGGGGATTTAATTCGGACAACAGTCCGGTCGGAAGGGCCACGGCACGGAGCCGGGCGCCCCCGCCTCCGGATGATGGCGCGGTTGAACAACACTGGAGCAGGAGCAGGGCAGGGAACGTGCAGGCCGATCTGCTGCTTCGCTCTGCGTAATTAGGCTCTTGTTTCTTTCCTCTCGCGATCGATTGACGCCAGGAGCCCAGGACGACGAGGACGGACGAACGCAGGGGACAAGGAAAAGCGGGTGTGCATGGGCGGACAGGTAGATCTCCATCGGATGGCTTGGACCCCGGAGCCCAGAGCGAGGCCACGCTGCGTTATCGTGGCAGGTTGATCTCCATGGGTAGAACATGGTCGCCGGCCACGGCGACGTTGTGCAACAAGGAAATCCTCCAAGAACGGGCTCGCTCTGCGTTGGCATCTGCGCTGAGAGTCTGCAACCTGCGACCGTACATGGGTTAAACAAGGCATGCCTGCTCATGGTTTGCCCGGAAATGGTCGCCACACGCATTGGCGCGAGGTGTTATGCCAGCGGTGGAGACGGACGTGGACTAATCCACATGCATGCTACGAGGCATTGGAGTTGTCGGAGACGAGCTCGGCGAACATCGATGCCCGTGCTCGTCTCCGCCTTGCCGCCAAATATGTGACGGTTGACGGCGACCTCGTGCTCGGACTCGATTGTTGCCTCAGGATTAGTACTTCTATTTTAGAAAAAATTTAGGACTAGTGAAAACAAACCATGTTATCGATGCAGTTGTTATTGAATGAGGAAAGTATCGTTTTCCCCCTTAAATCTTGTCTCATGGATCAATTTCCTCTCAAAGTCTAAAACCAGATCAATCAGCCCCTAAACTCTCCAAAACCGGATCAATTCTCCCTCATGGTGGTTTTGGACAAGATTTCGGCGGTTTTGACTTTTCTCCTTGCTGACTGGACAGTGCTGAGTTGGCAGTTTTCAGGTGTTTTCATCGATTGGGGGAGTCGGTTGACAAATCATCCCCCAATTCAGGTGATTTCGGTCCCTGTGCCTCGACCAAACTCCCTGTGCCTCGACGACGACGACGCCCGACCTCAACGTCGGCGCCCGACCACGACGACGACGCCCGGCGCCTCGACGTCCGCCCACGCCGCCATGGCGTCAACCATGCCGCCGGCCTCCAGTAGCTGTACTGCGCCGCCCAATGGTGAGTCAACCGCCCCCTTTCTTTCCCCGGCGAATTCATCTACTGCATGATCATTTCCCCGGCGAATTAAAGATCAGGAGGGGGTTTGTGGCACCCAATTTTGCTGCCATGGCAGGCAAATCGTGGAGGTGCAGGGTAGATCATAGGAAGATCTTGACCTGAACTATGTAATGAGGTAAATGTTGTTTTTTTGGGCAGGTTTTGTTGATGAGGCAACAGATGAAGATGACATATTGTATGTGTCACTACATTATTTTGGCAAATTTGAGACAGTGGATGGATTGCCTGTATACAAGGGAGGTCTGATGATTACTTTTCCGCTGGATAGGAAGAACCTACGGTTTGAGCTGTTGTTGTTGTATGCTCAGGACATGTATCATGTAGAAAGAGGGCATGCTAGGGGGAATTATAGTTACAAGATGCACTGGCTTATTCCAGGGAAAGAATTGAGTGAGGGTTTGCAATTTATTTTTGATGATTCAAGTGTGGAGAAGATGGTGGATGCAACACCTATTGGGTCATGTGCAGAGATCTATGTGGAGGAAGTGTCATTGTGTGAACAAGCAGTAAAGCAGTTGGAAAACAGAGCAGATGATGTGCCAGTGGTTGTTTCTGAAACATATTCCAAGCATAAAGGTAGCAGATTTGCATTGTTAAATGTGGATGCTGTGGAGACAGACATGGTAGATGAGATGTTTTTATCAAATGCAGCAGCTTTAGCAGAGAAAAGAGCAGAGCCAGAAGTTGTTGTAGGTGTCAAAAGGTCAGCAGCTGAGGAAGAAAATTTGAGGATAATAAATGAGGCTAATGACTTTCTTACTACATTTGAGAGTCCAGTGAAGATCAAGAAAAGTAGAGCAAGTAGAGTTACAGCTAAAAAAAGAAAAGTACCTCTTGCAGCTCCAGTTTCAGCAAGTACTCCTTCAGGTGCAGCTCAAGGTGCATGTGCTCCTCCACCATCTTCAGTTGCAGCTCAAGGTGCATGTGCTCCTGCACCATCTTCGGGTGCAGCCCAAGGTGCATCTTCTTCACGGCCAGGTGCATCTTCTTCAGCTCCGGTAGGAAAAAAACCAAAATCTACAAAGACCAAAGCAGCAGCAGGTACAACACAGAGAGGAACAATGCCACAATTTACTGAAAGACAGAACCCAGCAGCTACCTCTGAATTTGAGTATACATCTGCTGATCATGTTGAAATTGGAACAAGTGGTAATGAAGCATTACATGAAAATGTAAAAGAAGGAGAAGAAGGTGATGATGAGAGTGACATTGACTACCAGCCTTTGTCAGAGCACAGTTCTGCTAAAGAATCAGAGGCAGAACAAGTAAGGAAATTAGCAAGGGAAATTAGGAGGCAGAAGAGAGCAAAGAAATTAGGGGATGCTGTTGGGCCTGTCATCAAAGATAATAATGTGTTTGAAGGATTGTCTGGTGATGAGAAGCTGGATGGCATAGAAGATGATGTTGTGTCATCAGATGATGACTGCTCTTTTGATGAGGAAAGTGATGGTGAGGGGGCCACACAACTAGTGAGAAGGAAAAGTGAATGGAAGAAATATGACAGCAAATCAGAAATGCCTACATTTGAGATAGGAATGGTTTTCAGAGGAAGACATCAAATGAAGAAAGCTCTAATAAAATATGGCATTAAGAAGCGTGTGCATATTGCTTTCACAAAGGATGAAAACCATAAAGTTGGTGCAAAGTGTACTTGGCCTGGCTGCAACTGGATGATATATGCTTCTAAAACTAGTAGAAATAAGTGGCTACAGGTGTCTACCTTTGTAGATGAGTACCATTGCATTCCAAGAAGAGATAACAAACTGGTCACATCATCTGTGATTGCTACAAAATATGGCAGGCTTATAAGAGCAGAACCAAGTTGGAAGTTAGAAGATTTGAGAAAAACTATACTTGAGGACTTATTTGCTGATGTCACAGTTGCACAGTGCAAGAAGGCAAAGAGAATGGTCATGCAGAAACTGTTGCATTCCACTGAAGGAGAGTACTCCAAATTGTTTAATTATCAGTTAGAGCTCCTGAGAACTAATCTTGGAAGCATAGTAGCAGTGAAGTTGGACCAAAATGAAAAGGATGGGTCATATGTATTCCAAAGATTTTACATGTGTTTTGATGCCTTGAAGAAAGGTTTCTTAGCAGGTTGTAGAAAATTTATAGGCCTTGATGGGTGTTTTTTCAAAGGTGCTTGCTATGGACAGATGTTGTGTGCTATAGGAAGAGATGCAAATAACCAGATGTATCCTATTGCTTGGGTTGTTGTGGAGAAAGAAAATTATGAGTCATGGTTCTGGTTTCCTGCCAAAATAAACCAGGACTTGAAAATAAGCAATCAAGGAGATGGATATATATTTATGTCAGATCAGCAAAAGGGACTTATAGGGGCAATGGAGGACATTTTTCCTAAAGCTGAGCATAGAATGTGTGCAAGACACATATATGCTAATTGGAAGAAAAAACATCCAGACCATGATCTTCAGAAAAGGTTTTGGAGATGTGCAAAATCACCAAACAAAGTGATTTTCAACTACAACAGGGCAAGGCTTGCACAATCTACTGTTGAGGGTGCAAAAGATATGATGAACAATGATCCAGTTCATTGGAGTAGGGCCTACATGTAGCTGGGGTCCAATTGTGATTCAGTTGATAACAACATGTGTGAATCTTTCAACAACTACATCCTGTTAGCTAGGTACCTTGCTATTGTCTCAATGCTTGAGTGGATCAGGTGCAAAATTATGGTAAGGGTACAAGAAATAGAGGAAAGTCAGTTAACTGGAAAGGAACTATATGTTCCAACATTTTCAAAAAATTAAAGCAAAACATAAGGAGATCAGGTTTCTGTCCTGTGCTGTGGAATGGAAAAGATGGATTTGAAGTGCAAGAGCATGAGAAATTCAAATTTACTGTTAACTTGCAGCTCTGGACTTGCTCATGTAGATATTGGCAGCTGTCAGGTTTACCATGCTGCCATGCCATTAGTGCTATCTACAAAACAGGACAGAAAATAGATGATTATATTGCTCCTTGTTACTCCATAGATGTGTACAACAAGATATATGATCATTGCTTACAACCTTTGGAGGGAGAGGAGAGTTGGCCTATTTCAACAAATCCAAAGCCACAACCACCTGGTCACATTAGCTTGCCTGGAAGGCCTAAAACAGAAAGGAGGAGAGAGGAAGGAGAAAAACCAAAGGGTACTAAGATGAGCAAAGTAGGTGGCAAGATCACTTGCAGTTCTTCCAAAAGGCAAGGACATAATAGATCAAGATATAAAAACAATGATGCATCTAAACATCATGGAAATGCACATTTGGTCAGAGAAGCTGCAAAACAAAAGAAGCAAGACAAACAGGCTTTTGATGCTCTTCAGACTCACAAAGCTATGCTTCAAAAGCAGGTTAAGATTGTTAGTAGTAATGAAAATTTGGTTGCATTTGTTTGTACTAATGAAAACTTGTTTCCATGCTGCTGATATAAAAGGCAAGGCAGTGGTTGTGCAACCTAGGCCACAGAAGATGGATGTTAGAAGAAAACCAGGCACTCTGAAGATCAATGAGCCTACATCACAACAAAGCTCACAGCCAAGCTCTGAAACTAGACTTCCACAACATTGTGTGTTCAACCTGGCTGCATACAAGGAGGCACTAAATGCTAAGAAAGGGCCATCCATTTGATTACAACATTGTGCTCTGCCTAGTTGTAATACTGTGCCACAAATTTTGTGCTACACTTGTGCTATATTTCTGCTTATGTTCATTGGAGGCAGCATTTCTGCTAGTATAATTTTCTTGATTGAAACAAAGAGGACAACAGAATTGGAAACATTAATACTTAAACATCTTCAGTACATTTGTTCCCTGCATTTGTTCAGTACATAACTTAAACTCTGACAGTGCATACTGAAACTGCAAACTTAACTGCATTTCACCACTACTTAACTACAAACTTAACTGCATTTCTCCAGTACATAACTAGAAACTTAACTAGAAACTCTCAGGGGATACTGAACTAGAAACTTAGCTGCATTTCTCCTTCATCTCCTTCATCTTCACTTCTGCATTTCTTCACTTCTTCATCTCCTTCATCTTCACTTATGCATTTCTTCACTTCTGCGTCTCCTTCATCTTCTTGATGCGGTCGGAGTGGCGAATGCCGACGCGGATGTAGGTCTCCGCCTCGATTGGCATGCTCCTGTCGCCGAGCTGCGGGAACCCCGGCGCCACCATGTACACGTTGTCGTCGGCAGGCGCCACATCCACCACCACCTGCTCCCCCTCGTTGTCGTCCTCCACATCCACCACCACCTGCTCCCCCTCGCTGTCATCCTCCGCATCCACCACCACCTGCTCCCCCTCGCTGTCGTCCTCCCCCTCGCTGTCTTCCTCCTTGTCTTCACTGTATCCTCCGTCGCTGTCAGAATGGACAGTAACTTGCTTCACTTCAGCTGGTGCGGCGACCACGACGCCGACGAGACCTTCCACTAGAGGTGGAGGGGGGCGACGGCGGGAGCGGTAGTCGTACCACCTGGCACGCTGACGCGGATCTGGTGACTTCTCCGCCTCATGCATAGCCCAAAGGAAAACTGAGACCGCTGGAATTGCACGGCCGCCGGGGAACATTGCCTTCTTCTCAACATCAGTTGCGACAGCGATGAGGCCCCTCGCGTGGTCCAGGCACATCTGCAAGCTCGAAAATCTGTTGCAAATCTCCTCTACATCCACCCTCTTCTCTGAATCCCCCTTGCAATACCTGCTGACAGTTTCCTCCCACTGCTCTTGAGCACGGCGAACATCTTCTGTAGATCGCCTCTTCTTGGGCGCCATCGCCGGTGTTGAGAAGTGAGGGGACGAGAGGTGGGTGAGATGAGAATGGGGAACGACAGACAGCGGTGGGTGGGCGAATGGTGTCTGCCCGAGCGCTGGCTTTAAATGAGTGAGTGGGTGCCTGTCAAATGCAGTGGCTGCTGAAAGTTTAGACAACAGTTAACTTCAGAAAAATACAGTTAACTTTAGAAAAATTCAGACAAAAGTTCAGTTAACCTCAGACACAACTTCCTGTTCTGAAATTTTAAACTCAAATACATTTGTTGCCTGGAGCTTACATAGGTGGTTGACAACACACACAATGCTTCCTACATAGTACATCACATCTTCAAAGCCATGATAACAACACACACAATGCAGCAAAAGATGGCAAATTTGTACATAAACTTGCTTCTCTGAAATTCCTTGGCAAGAACATCCATTTGTTGAGCATGTTGCGCTTTCAAATCCAGCACATAAACATCAGCATCACCAATGCTGCACTTGGCATCCATGAGAGCATGCTCTAGCTGTGATTTCTCAGTCTTGAGCTTCCTAACCTCTGTCTTCAGCCGATTAACAACATCTCGCAGATCACCCACTAACGTACTGAGAAACTGATCCAGGGGATCATCATGCCACTTGAAGTACCCACAATCATATCCCTAATCAACAATTTGTGCAATTTTGTCAACAGACTGGCGCAAAGACTATAACTTTGCTGCTCAAGAAAACAACGGCCGGCACAGATCGACTTACCAGAGACTGGCTGCAGTTGTAGTATCGACGACCGGGGTTGGCAATGCTCCACGAAATCCACCTCGGAGCCTTGACGTTGCAGTAGCACAACTTCTCAGGCGAGTACGCCATCGGTGGCTCCCGATATGGCACCGACGACTGCCCTGAGAAGGCCATGGACTGCAGCCGCCGGTGACTGCTTGACGAGCTAGCAGACGAGGCCATGGACCGCGACGAGGGGCCGACGAGGGGGCGGCGAGGGGGACGGCGACAAAGTGCTTCACGGCGAGGGGACGAGGACAGACATAGGGATTGCAACGAAAAATTGGGGAAAGTTGCATATGTCCAGTCAGCAAGGAGAAAAGTCAAAACCGCTGAAATCTTGTCCAAAACCACCATGGGGGAGAATTGATCCGGTTTTGGAGAGTTCAGGGGCTGATTGATCCGGTTTTAGACTTTGGGGGGAAATTGATCCATCAGACAGTATTTGAGGGGGAAAACGATACTTTCCTCTTATTGAATTATAGATGGGCCTAGAGCCTATATATAAGTAAAATTCTCAAAATCTCAAGGCCCATGTGAGGTGACATTGGTGGACTTTTCTTCTACACAGCAGGATGTCTTCTTTCTTCCACACAGGCACACTGCAGGATCTATCTTTTCTTCCTGATGCATTTTCCTGTTCTTCAGCAGGATCTGATCTCTTTCTTATGATGCATTTTCGCTTGTTCTTCTCCTCTTGCTATCCATTGTAATAGTTCACTACTATTACTTTCTAGTAGAGATCATTTTGCCTTCACAAAGAAGCAGTGTGATTTGGACAATAAAAGTGAACATGGACAAATAAAGTAGTGTGGTACTTGAAACTACAAACCAGCAGCAACAAAGTTTACTTGGCAAGTACTGTATAATCCGGATGGTGTAAAAGTTTAGTTATCTTATAAGAGCCTACAAACCAGCAGCAATAGAAATTTACGAACATGTTTGTATCGCTCAGTCTTAAAAAAAACATACCTGCCAAGTAGTATATTACAAATATTCAGGCAACAAAGTTCGCATGGAACTACTGCATCCTCAGTTGTTAATATACTTGCTCAAGACTTCATTCTTGTTCAGTCAATAATTATCTTACTATTTTCAATCCAGCTTGAATCCGTAGTTCTTCTCAGTTCACAAGTGTAGAGCTTGTAAACAATGAGAAAGAAAAATAAGTGTACAACAATAATTTTCTCTGCAGTGGATTTGATTAATAAGTTCAATGAGAAAGGTCGTGGATTCAAAAATAAATTTACATGTTTATCCTGGAATCCTTGAGAAAAGGTAATCTAATTATGCTGTACTTGTTTGTCAGCATTTGAAACACAAATTTTTCTCTTAAAGCTTGGACATCAAGCTGAAGAAAAACATAAGCTAGAAGAAAGAAGTAAATTTAAAAGTGACAGAATATTATCCAGGTAACTAAATAATGGATAATATGTGGTCTGGATACAAATTTTGACCAAGTTTATCTAGGTATGAATTGAGGGAATGAATTTGTGAATCTATAGAACAGAATTATTAAAAGAGAGTCATGGTGAAAAAAAAGGATAATATGAACATCTGAAAAATTCTCTGTTTCTATAGCATCGTAGGTTGTTATGTACTTCCAGACATAGATACCTGAATCGACAGAATTTCTGTATTCAAGATGTTAGTCTACCCATCACACTATGGTCATAACACAATAACTGTAAAAATAAAACAATGGGAAATTAAATAAAATATACAACTACTATTGTGAAATTGTTGCTAGGGTGAAAGAAAAATGTTCATTATGTGCTTAATAAGTGTACATCAAATTTAATTTGGTGGTAAAAGAATGCTACTTTTAATAATTGTATTTTCCATTTCAAAAAGGGTTGACACCGTATTTTAAAAATGCATTTGGAAAATGTTTATCACATACTCTTAATAAAGGATGAAAATGTACAACTAGTATTGTAAAAAGAAGAAATTGTAGTACTGGTATAGTGAAAATGTTGGTAGGATCAAAGAAAAATGTTCATTATGTGCTTGATAAATGTATATAAACTAATTGGGTAGTTAAAAAATGTTGTTGTTGTATTTTAGAAATGCGTTTGGAGAAAGGTAATCACCTACTACTGGGAGAAAATAAGAACATGTAGAACTAGTGATGTCAAATTGTTGGTAGGGTGAAAGAAAAATGTTAATTATGTGCTTAATAAATGTATTGAAAAAATGTTCATTGCTTACTATTTTTAGAAGAAAAAAAATGCATACTAGATTTATGAAATTGTGGATTCATCAAAATAAAAATGTTCATTATGTGCTTAATAAGTGTATTGGAAAAATGCTCATTGTTTACTACTTTTAGAAGCAAAAATGTAAAGAAAGTTATGAAAATATTTAGTCATAAAAACATAAATGTTCATTATGTGCTTAATAAATGTATTGAAAAAACGTTCATTGTTTACTAGTATTTTAGAAGAAGAAGAAAAGTAAACTAGAGTTATCAAAATGTTGATTCATCAAAAGAAAAATGTTCAATTGCCATTTAAGAAAAATGTATGTGCCTGGATTGGTAATGCGCGTCAACTAAATTAGGTATGAGATTGGTACCTTTCATAAATATATTTCCCTTTCTGAATAAGTGTAGGCACTACATTTCAAAAATGCAATATGAAAAAAAGTTCATCATGTACCATTGGAAAAAGGAAAAAAAATAATGCATAACTTATTGTGAAATTGTTGGTAGGGTCAAGGAAGAGTGTTCGGTATACGCTTAGCAAATGTACATGAACAAAATTTAGTGGTAAAAATGCTACTTTTCATAAATTATTTTCATTTTCTAAAAAATTGTTGACACTGCATTTTAGAAGTGTATTTGAAAGAAATGTTCATCACCTACTATTGGAAAAAAGAAAGAAAATGTACACCTACTACTGTGAAATTGTTGATATGTCTAAAGACAAATGCTCATTTTGTACCTAAGAAATGTACAACAACTAATTTGGCGCATTATAATGCTACTTTTAATAATTTCCCTTTCTGAAAGAATAGTTACCGCTTTACTTTGTTCTAGTGGTGCATGGGCATCAAAACAAAGCCAAACGAATGAACGTGATAAGTTCTTAATCTCCTCCAACTGCTTTACTACCACTTAACCGCACTAATAGAGAGTAGTTGTTTGTCATCAGGTTGTTCAAGCTATATACCTAGATTTAAACAGTGAGCCGATGTTGATGTATCGTCGTGTTTCAGTAGGTAATTTCACATGGCATGATCCTAAAATACCCCCATGTATATATGTAATCATTTCAATTCATTCAAACAGTAAAAGTAACCCATCAATTTTGTTGTGAGGTGTAACAATCATCAAGTATTAATTCCGTCAAGATAAGTAATCGAGTAGGACAAATTAACAAAACAATAACGTATTACCGATCAAGTAAAAGGTACAAATTACGCTGAAAGGAATTAGATTTATCGCAATTTATACATTGGTGCTTGCTGTCGGAGGCGAGGAATACATATAGAGGTGGTGGCCAGTGGTGAGGGAGAAGATGATGGGGGCCTTTTGGTTTGGGGCTGTATGAAGAATTGTGAGTGACAAGCGTGGACCTTCTTTTCCATCTTCCCTCCAATCCAAGGCAGGATCTGATTCCTTAGATTGAAATTTATATATTAAAAAATTTAGTTTTTTAATTCGCATTTTCATATGTTTTGGTTTACTGTGAAAAAAGTGACTTGGCACGAAAAAATTGCCAAGTTATCTTGCGTGTGCTAATGTTTCATTTTTTATTGCTTCGTCAATGTTTGTGTGTTGGATTTTCTATGTTTAGGTGGTGATTGTTTTTGTAGTCACACGACTACCTAATTTGTGTTAGGGACTTACAATGGAATTCATTTTTAACTAATTCCATCAAATCACAAATGTTATAAAAGTTTCACTATTTTACGCTTGCTTTGCATTGTACAGGAGAGTGCAAGTTTTGTGTTATTTATGTGCAATTATCAATATATTCTAACTGCCACATATAAGAAAAGAGTTTGAAAATAAGTATTTATAACTTGTTCATGTTAGGCATAGTTGTATAATATAAATATTCTTTTAAACTTCCTGTCATTCTTTTTAGGATTAAACCACTCCCATAAGTATTTTTCTTGAATAAATATGTTCTTCTTTTTTTGTTCATGATCTAAATTGCTATAAAGCTAAGTACAGTTTTGTTTTTAAGTTTGTTTTTGCTCATTTTTATTCTTTCTTCTTTTAGGGTAATACCAATGTTCTTAATTCATTCATCCTTAGAATAAATTTTGTTTTATTTTCATTTTCACTTTCATTTTGTTTTTCTAGAGAACATCACTTTCATGATTCTATCTTCCTTAGATTGAAATTTCTATTTAAAATATTTAACCTTTTTTGTTAATATTTTTATATGCCTTCTATTATTGGTAAAAAGTGTGTGACGTGAAAAAATATTTCTAATTTTCTCTGTGCTAATGTCTCACCTTGTCTTTGTTTTGTTGCTTAATAAATTATTTGATCACTGGATTTCTTTGTATAAGTGGTGGCTGTTTGGTTGACTAATCACATGACTGCTTAATTTCGGTTAGAGACTTAAAATGGAATTCATTTTTGATTAATTCAGTTAAATCATAATTATTATTTGCACTATTTTACACTTATGTTGCACAGCATGGAAGAGCGCAAGTTTTGCAAAATTTATGTGCAATTTATTTTAGCACATCGCTTGTGCTAATGTGTTCTTCTTTGTTTTATTCATGAACTAAATTTGTACTAAAAGCTAAATGATATTTCTTTCCAATTTTGTGTCTGTCCATTTTTATTATTTCTTCATTTTCTTTCTTCTTTTAGGTAATACCAATGGCCTTAATTCTTTCTTCCTTAGAATAAATTTTGTTTTATTTCCATTTCCATTTTTATTTTAGGTGACGCCACTTAGCTTGACTTTGATAATTCTTTCTCCCTGAGAAAGAAATGTGTACCTATTTAATTTTATTTTTTATTTTTCTTTGAGGTACGATATGGACATGTCTGCTTCTGATATGACCAGAGATATTACATGCGTACATATATTTCAAGCATTTTGTAATTATAAAATATATTGTTTTATTGTTGAGAATAAAGACTACTATTTTTATGTTTGTGCAAAACTAAAGAAGGTGGAGATTTGCACATGGCACAAGTCAATATGTGTAATTACATGCTATTTGTGAACCCTCTATTCCATAATATAAGTTCGTTTTGTAAGCTGCTTTAGCTTGCAAAACAATCTTATATTATGAACCTGATGGGTATTTTCTAATTGAGTCACAATCACGAACTCAAAATAAGATGAGCTTAGGCTCGTACATGTTGTAGCATCACTGGAAATGCAAAACTTGCATGCATTCGCTTCTCCAGGAATGAAAAACTTTGCATGTGGATGCATGGTGGGTCAATGCAGGCAAGAAACGGACCCATCAGGAGGCTTTAGATTGGTCTTGGATGTTAATCTAAGGGCATAGAAAAAATTGACTGAAGGTTAAATAAAATCCAGCACCTGACATAAAGGTGCTCCCATAGTAGGCAACTTACATTTAGGTAAAATGTAAAATAAAACACAATACCTACACGTAAGTAACCTGAATTTAGAATTTGGGTCAGTCGATTTTAGTGTGAAGGAAGGAACTGCCAGAGGAAAGGAAAAGCTTGTCGGAGGAAAGGAAGGAGCTCGCCGGAGAAGCCCTCTGGGTTTATCTTAGGGTGGGAGCCTACCCCGGTATCTATCTAGGGTGGAAGGCAACTGAAATTGCATAGGAGCACTCGGTGACTACGCACACTGGAATCTGCCCCATCAATTCTCATCGGGATCCGCAATCACTATATTAGTTGATTTGTATTCAAAGTTTCTTAGTCATGTATTTGTCGTGCACTGCTCTATATGTCTGTACCACAGTCCATGTGCTTCTGTCCTTGAGGGTAATCTTTCTGACAAATGTGGTTGAGCTAGCCTCAACCGCTATCTCCCAACCACCCATCAGCCTTCAATACACAGGCTCCTCCCCAACGGCACTGTAGCGACCAGACCCGAATGGATCAAGTCTCTGTACTCAGTGTCATCCCTGGATCGATAATCTTGACACCACACAAGACTTCAAGGATTTATAGCGAGTAGCAATCACACACTTATTACATCGTTGTCCACAAGGGAACTTATTACAATAATATGGCTTAAGGCCATCTAATGATAACAGCGAAGGCTTGGAAGATAAGTGAGTCCATCAACTCCATCGGCATCCTTGAGTATAGAACCACGACCTAACACCTTACTGTCGTAAATCGAAAAGTCTGCAACGTGAAAGTTGCAGCCGAAAATGGGTCAACACATGGAATATCTGGCAATGTAACACATAAGGAGCAATGAAGGAATAAGCCTATACTACATGCATATATGGCTGGTGGTAAGGCTCTACTGTTACATTTGCATAAAGCTGATTTTTCCCTACATCAAAGGAATAATTTTATTTAACTATCATGGTGGTTGTTAAACATTGAGAATGGTTGACAGCATCCTCAATCCCAATTAAAAAGGTACTCATCAAAACCCAATAACTTTTATTTAGAAGTAACATGTTGAGATTCACATGATATTCAATTACCGGATACTCAAAACGTCCATAATCGGGGACACGGCTAATCATGATTAGTTTATACACTCTGCAGAGGTTTGCGACTTTTCCCCACAAGACTCGATCGCCTCCGCTTGGTTCTCGTGACTACATGGTGTTTGAGAAACGGATGACCGAGACATAGTCTTTCAGAAGCGCTAGCACCTTACATGTGGGTAGACCGTACCAACCTACATCCCCTACATCAGCTAGCCTACCCGTAAGAGTTCGCACGACTTAGTCAACTACGCCAGAGCCCATAATTGGCTTGTGGCTGCACACGGAAGTTTCCAGTTTGAATAATCTTATGATCCCTTAGAGCACAGGTGGCGGTCCAAGAAATACAGCAAGTCTGATAGAAACCAGTGCCTCAATCCACCCAGATGTGTGTTTAGGTTGCCACCTTAGATAAACCATTAATTAACAATCTCACATCTGTCATGGATATTCACTCACCCAATCCACGTCTACTTAGCATAGCATGGCATAAACAAGCAAACGTAGAAGTAACTCCCAAGGTTTCATAAGTAAAACAGGTAATAGGTACTACCTCAATCTACTTCCCAAACCCACAATTTAATTTGATCCTAAACATGCAAGTGTTTGAGGGTTTGATCTAATGCAATAAAACTGGGTAGTAGAAAAGGGTATGATCAAGTGTTACTTGCCTTGTTGATGATCCGCGAGACCTAGCGATTCGAAGTAATAAGCGGCGCACTCCGGGTGATCTAACGCAGACAAACAACAAGCATACAATAAGTACTCATCTAATGCACAGGGAAATCTCGAATAAAAGATCTAACCAGATAGTTCAACTTAAGAACCCTGGTTGCAAAAAGAATCGAAGCAAATAAAACATCGAAAGTCGAAACTCGAGAGAGAACTACTCGGTTTAGCAATCCGAAACTAGGTCAAAATTTTACAGTGGCAAAACTCTGTGTAAGTAGGTTAGTCGGAACGGCGGTTTCGTTACGAAACTCCAGGCGCTTGAATCACCTGATTCCGATAAACGAGCAAGAAATAAAACAGATTTGAAAATCGGATCGGAAATCGAATCTGAAAATTAACGGATTAAATCCGATTAAAAGAAAACGACGAACGGTTTAAATAACGGACGTTCGTTAACAGAACTAATCCAACGAACACATTCATTGAAACGAACGGTTCGGTGAACGTTCGTTAATTAAGAAACCGAAAAAAATAAAACCATCTAGGGTTTTTTTTTATAAAAACCGAACATCACAAAAATAAACCGGATCGGTCTTTTGAAAAAAACCGGATCGGGGGGGTTGCGGCGGCGGCTACCTCCGGCGGCTCGCCGGCGGGGCTCCGGCCTCCGGTGGGGTCCGGCGGTGGGCGACGGCGATCGGGCGGCGAGAGGCGGCGCGTGCGGCGGCGGCTTTTCGGCCTTGTGGCTTCAAGGCGGGGGTGGCGGGGTGGCTCGAGAAAGGGGGAGAGGGGGTGGCGGGTTATAAAGGAGGGAGGTGAGTCGGCTTGGGGAGGGCAAGCCGAGGCGAGGGGAGCGGACTCGGCGGCGGGTGGCGTCTTGTGGCAAGGGAGACCCAGTGAGGAGGAGAGGAGGTGGGCTGGGGGGCCGGGCAAGGCTGGCTGGGCTGGGCTTGGGCTGGGCCTTGGCCCTTGGGAAGCGTTTTTTAAACAAAACTAAACGAATTAAAAAAAATACCAAACGAACTCCGATTTTAATAAAAATAATTTTCCCCGACTCCTAAAAATGAGTCGAACAAAATGAACTTTAAAAACGGCAAACATGCATATATTTTTAAAATGTTCATTTTTGCCTAAGCAAAATAAATCTTTCAAAGGCCAAATTTGATTTATTTATAAAATCTTCGTTTTTCCTAAATGTTGGGAAAGTCATATTATTCCCTCTCTTAAAACTTTTATAGGAAAAACTTTATGAAGATAATTTAAATAAATCAATGATCCTATTTTCAAAATTTGAGAAATCCCAAATATGAAAATAATGAAACTTCCAACTCTCCGAGGGTCCTTGAGTTGCGTGAAATTTTCTAGGATCGGAAAATGCGAGAAAAATATGATATGCATGATGACCTAATGTATAACATTCCAAATTGAAAATTTGGGATGTTACAAACCTACCCCTTAAGATGAATCTAGCCCTCGAGATTGGGTTGGCTAGAAAATAGGTGAGGTGGTCCTTAAGCAAAACTTCCTCTCTTTCCCGGTGGCTTCATCCTCGGTGTGGTGGCTCCAATTGAACTTTGCAAAACTTGATAACTTTGTGCGGGTAACTCTGCTGGCATAATCGAGAATCTTAACGGTTTTTCCTCATATGTTAAATCATCCTTCAACTGAATTGCTTCCGGTGGCACTTGTGTCTCTTAACGGTACCTCTCTGCTATCTCGGGTGACATTTCTTCAATCGAGAAACATGGAATACATCATGAACTCCTGACAGTCCTTCCGCAATTCCAACTTATACATAACTTCTCCCATGCGTTGCAAAATCTTATATGGTCCAACGAAGCGGGTGCTAACTTTCCTTTCACTCCAAAACGCTTAACTCCTCAAGCGGGATACTGGAGGTATACTCTGCTCCAACCTCATACTCAATCGCTGCGCTTTGAATCGGCATAGCTCTTTTGTGCAGGTGGGCTACCTTGAGCTGTCTCGAATCAACTTAACCTTCATTCGGACTCCTTAATCAAATCTGGTCCAAACAACCGACGATCTCGGTTTAGTCCCATGACAACGGTGTCCTGCACCTTCTTCCATACAGCGCCTCGAAGGTGCCATCTTTAAGCTGGTTTGGTAGCTGTTGTTGTAGGAAAATTCTGCATACGGCAAATTATCATCCCAACTAGATCCATAATCTAGTGCACAAGCTCTCAAAGATGTCCTCCAAAATCTGATTGACTCTCTCGGTCTGTCCATCGGTCTGTGGGTGCAAAGCTGTCTTTGAATTCCATCTGGTTCCCAATGTTTCGTGTAACCGGTTCCAAAATTTCGAGGTAAACTGGGTTCCTCTATCCGATATGATGCTCCTCGGAACTCCGTGTAAACACACAATTCTGGTCATGTATATCTTTGCCAACTTAGCACTGCTATAGGTAGTCTTGACTGGAATGAAATGAGCTACCTTGGTCAAACGATCGACTATGACCCAAATCGAGTCATATCCTGAACGAGTCTTTGGCAAACCTGTGATGAAATCCATGCCTAGTTTATCCCACTTCCATTCGGGTATCGGCAACGGTTGTAATAATCTCGCTGGCTTCGATGCTCGCCTTTACTTTTCGACATACGCCGTAAAGCTGCTACATACTCCGCAATATCCTTCTTCATTCCGGTCCACCAGAAAATATTCTTCAAATCCAAATACATCTTGGTATTTCCTGGGTGAATCGAATAGGGTGAATCATGGGCTTCTTGCAAAATCAACTTCCTGATCTCTGGGTCATTTGGCACATAAACACGGTCTTCAAACCATAGGGTATCGTGCTCATCCTCACGAAAACCTTTAGCTTTTCCTTTACTCATTTTCTCCTTTATAGAGGCAACTTCCTTATCTGCCTTTTGGGCTTCTCTGATTTTGTCCATTAGTGTCGACTGAATCTCCAATGCTGCTACATAGCCTCTCGGAACTATTTCCAAACATAGCTCTCGAAGGTCCTCGGCTAACTCATTGGGTATTCCTCCCATCGTTAGGGTATTGACATGGCTCTTACGGCTCAATCCGTCAGCACGACATTAGCCTTTCCGGGGTGATAATGCAATCTCATATCATAATCCTTGATAAGTTCTAACCATCTCCTTTGTCTGAGATTCAATTCCTTCTGTGTGAAGATGTACTTCAAACTCTTGTGATCCGTATATACTTCACAATGATTTCCAATGAGAAAATGTCTCCATGTCTTTAAGGCGTGCACAACGGCTGCTAACTCCAAATCATGAGTGGCATAATTCAACTCATGGGGCTTAAGTTGTCGTGAAGCATACGAAACAACTCTTCCTTCCTGCATAAGCACGGCTCCAAGTCCTCGACGTGAAGCGTCGCAATACACCTCATAATCCTTGGTCTGATCTGGCAATATCAAAACTGGTGAGGTAACCAATCTTTTCTTCAACTCCTGAAAACTAGCCTCACAGTCCTCAGTCCATATGAATTTGTTTTCCTTTTTCAACAATTCAGTCATAGGCTTTGCAATCCTTGAGAAATTCTCAATGAATCTTGGTAGTATCCTGCGAGTCCAAGGAAACTCGAATCTCTCCAACTGTCGTTGGTGCTTCCCATTTGGTTACTGTTTCAACCTTTGTGGGGTCAATCGCTATCCCTTCTCCGGATATAACATGTCCGAGAAATCCAACTTCCTTTAGCCAAAACTCACATTTGCTGAACTTGGCATACAACCTGGTGTTCCCTCGTTTCTCCAAAACCAATCGCAAATGTTCCTTGTGTTCCTCTTCATTCTTCGAGAAAATCAAAATATCATCAATGAACACCACGATTTAATTTATCCAAAACTCCATAAACACTTTGTTCATCAGGTTCATGAAATAAGCTGGTGCGTTAGTCATCCAAATGACATAACGGTATACTCATACGATCCATATCTCGTGGTAAATGCTGTCTTGGGTATGTCTTGCTCCCGAATCTTCAATCGATGGTACCACGATCGCAAGTCGATCTTGGAAAACACTTTAGCTCCTTGCAAGCGATCAAACAGATCATTTATCATAGGTAGTGGGTACTTGTTCTTGATTGTTACTTCATTCAATCCACGATAATCAACAACCATTCTCAAAGATCCATCCTTCTTCTCCACTAACAATACGGGTGATCCCCAAGGTGATGAACTTGGGCGAATAAAACCTTTATCCAATAGTTCCTTAATCTGTTTCTTGATTTCCGCCAAATCCTTTGCGGGCATCCTGTACGGTCGCTTCGATATCGGGCCTGTTCCTGGCAACAGCTCGATCAAAAACTCAATGTCTCTATCCGGTGGCATTCCTGGCAATTCTTACGGAAATACATCAGGATAATCCTTCACCACTGGTACTTCTTCCTGCACCACTCCTGATAAGCAATTAACTTGTGCTCTCCTCGGCTCGTGCCGTGATACATACTTAATCCTTCTTCCTTACGGTGTGGTGAGCAAATTGACCTTGTGGTACAATCTATGTTTCCTCCATACTTTGATAGCCAATCCATTCCTAATATCACATCCAATCCTTGGGATTCCAGAACTATTAGGTCTGAGGGGAAAACATAGTGTCCAATCCTTAGTGGCAGTCGATCACACCATTTACTAGCCATGTACTCTGCTCCGGGTGAGGTTACTAGCATGGGTGACCTAAGGGCTTGGGTCGGTAATTTGTACTTATCCACAAATCCCCTTGATATGTATGAATGCGATGCACCAGTATCGAAAAGAACAACTGCAGTAAATGACTTAACCAAAAACTTACCGATTATCGCATCGGGCTGATCTTCAACCTCCTCCACATCAATGTGGTTCACCGTCCCTGTTGAAAGGGTTGGGCTTCTTTCGAGCTTCCATTGCCATTTCCGTTCGCCTACGGGCCGTCATTGGCATAATGCCCATCTTGCGGCACTTAAAGCAAGTAATGTGACTCAGTCTACCTTGGATGGTGTTGACGGGTTGGTGCGGTTTCGTCCATGGCTTCCTCCATTCCGTTCCCATTCTTGGTGCCATTATGGTTATGCTGAATTACCTCCTCCATGGGTATGCTGAAACTGAATTCTGATTTAGGGTATAACGAGGCTTCTTGGGATCCGAGTTATACTTCCCTTGTCCATACTTCCGCTTGCAGTTCTCAATTTGTCTTTGCTTTCCTTCAATCATGAGAGCTCGGTATACTAACTCCTGGTAGTTGTTGAAACTTGCCACCATCAACGGCATCTTGAACTCATCATTCAGTCCTTCTAGAAACTTCTCCTGCTTAGCTGCATCCAGTAGTAACGTCATCCGGGGCATAACGTGCTAATTTGCTAAAGTCATCCACGATCGCCAACATCCTTCCTCCTTGGCGTAAGTTGCGAAACTCACGCTTCTTCATGGCCATGGCTCTGTTGATACATGGGCGGTAAAAGCTTGTGAAACCGATCCCATGTGACAAAGGTGTCACCGGGTAAGTGGTCTGTGAAATTCTCCCACCATCTTTGCTGCGGGTCCTTCAAGCTGATGTCTGCAAACTTCACTCTTTCACCATCTGCATCCCGCATGGTCAACTCCTTCCTATCTTGCGGAGCCGGTCATCTGCTACAATCGGCTCGGTGCTATTGGAATACACCGCGGATTCAGTCTAAGGAAACGAGTCGATGATCCATGGTGGTGGTGGTGGCGGTGGGTTGTTGTTGTTGTTGTTGTTGTTGCCTGGTTACGCACCAATGTTTGAATCAGGTATTCTCTCGCTGGATCAATTGGGTGATCTCTGGCGGGAAAACGAATCTGGGGTCGCGTCTCGGAGGCATCTGATGGGTTTAGAAAAGAAGAGAAATGTAGAATAGAATAAGGTCTAAGGGGAATCACTACCCAAATGCACATGAGCAAATGCACACAAAATCACTTCATTCAATCAAACAAGGGCTTACAACGATCTAACTATCGCAAAGGTGCGTGTGCTATAATGTTTACATGGAGGGAATACTACTAATATGTGGGGGACTTCTACTAATTTGAACCGGTGGAAGACTCCATGATGTCTGCTCCAGCTTCGTCTTCAAAGTCGGGTTCACTTGGATCCGAATCGGTGTCGTCGATGTTGATGTAGTCGCTTGGGCATTCGACATACTGGTCTTCATTCTCGAGCGCCAACTTCTTCTTGAGTTCTTCGATCTCGTACTTAAGATCGTTATTGTGTCTTGCCGAGCTACGATCTCGCCCATGTAGTCCTTGCGTGTAGTCTTTAGTTCTTATTCCATTCGATGATCCTTCCTTTGTCTTCGCAACTCCAACATGTCGTTGCACATTTGGTTCTCTGGCGCCGAATGTGCTGATTTAACTCCTGGATGAAAGCTGCAATGGATCTATCCTTCTTGGTGCCGACTATCTCCCATTGTTCATCTCGGCGCCCACAAATCTGGTAGATAGTGTCCTTGAGGTCTTCTTGATAAACTTCTCCAATGCGTCCCATGGTGATATGAGCTGCCATGCTCTTTCCTGCACTCCAAGTTGGTGCAATCGAAAACACTATCTATAGGCTTGGTGATTGGGGCGAATGTCCTTCCCGAACATGAGCGTGAATCTTCCAGCTCCTCTTGAGCAGAGTGGCGTTGAAAGTCCCGTGAAGCTTGGTAGTCCAATGTTCAGTACTTGGTAACTTCCTTGAAGTGAAATCCAAAAGGTGTGCCTTCATCCGGTTGGGTGTACTTGATCTTCGCGTCCGTCATCCTAAAGAGAGTAGAAAAGATGAGGAGTTAGAAAATGGGAAGAGAGTAGTGATCTATGGCTTTAACTTAGTGGTCGTGTCCTACAGTCGGCGTGTGCTCGATACCATTCTCAGAGCGACCAGACCCAATGGATCAAGTCTCGTGCTCGGTGTCATCCCCGGATCAAGAATGTCGACACCACACAAGATTTCAAAGGATTTATAGCGAGTAGCAATCACACACTTATTACATCGTTGTCCACAAGGGAACTTATTACAATAATATGGCTTAAGGCCATCTAATGATAACAGCGAAGGCTTGGAAGATAAGTGAGTCCATCAACTCCATCGGCATCACCGAGTATAGAACCACGACCTAACACCTTACTCGTTATGCGAAAAGTCTGCAACATGAAAGTTGCAGCCAAAACGGGTCGACACATGGAATATGGCAATGTAACACATAAGGAGCAATGAAGGAATAAGCCTATACTACATGCATATATGGCTGGTGGTAAGGCTCTCTGGTTACATTTGCATAAAGCTGATTTTTCCCTACATCAAAGGAATAATTTTATTTAACTATCATGGTGGTTGTTAAACATTGAGAATGGTTGTGAGCATCCTCAATCCCAATTAAAAAGGTACTCATCAAAACCCAATAACTTTTATTTAGAAGTAACATGTTGAGATTCACATGATATTCAATTACCGGATACTCAAAACGTCCATAACCGGGGACACGGCTAATCATGATTAGTTTATACACTCTGCAGAGGTTTATGACTTTTCCCCACAAGACTCGATCGCCTCCGCTTGGTTCTCGTGACTACATGGTGTTTGAGAAACGGATGACCGAGACATAGTCTTCGTAAGCGCTAGCACCTTACATGTGGGTAGACCGTACCAACCTACATCCCCTACATCAGCTAGCCTACCCGTAAGAGTTCGCACGACTTAGTCAACTACGCCAGAGCCCATAATTGGCTTGTGGCTGCACACGGAAGTTTCAGTTTGAATAATCTCATGATCCCTTAGAGCACAGGTGGCGGTCCAAGAAATGAGCAAGTCCTGATAGAAACCAGGTGCCTCAATCCACCCAGATGTGTGTTTAGGTTGCTGTGACGCCCTCGGTTCAATCGTACACTAATCATGCACGCAAATGTGTACGATCAAGATCAAGGACTCACGGGAAGATATCACAACACAACTCTACAAATAAAATAAGTCATACAAGCATCATAATACAAGCCGGGGCCTCGAGGGCTCGAATACAAGTGCTCGATCATAGACGAGTCGGTGGAAGCAAACAATATCTGAGTACGAGACATAAGTTAAACAAGGTGCCATAAGATGGCTAGCACAAACTGGGATACAGATCGAAAGAGGAGCAGGCCTCCTGCCTGGGATCCTCCTAGGTCACTCCTGGTCGTCGTCAGCGGGCTGCACGTAGTAGTAGGCGCCTCCGGAGTAGTAGTCGTCATAGGAGGTGGCGTCGCCCTGGCTCCAACGTCGATTGCAGCAATCGAGTAGAGGTAGGGGAAAAGGGGAACAAGGCAACCGTGAGTACTCATCCAAAGTACTGCAAGCAAGGAGCTACACTACATATGCATGGATATATGTGTAAAGGCCATATCAGGTGGACTGAATCTGAGAATGCCGAATAAGAGGGGAAAGCTAGTCTTAACGAAGACTACGCTCGGACACCGTCTTGCAATGTAGGAGGGACAAACGGAAGTCCTCCAAGTAACAACATATAGCAATAAACCTACCCGCAATCCCCGCTCATATCCTCGAGCGAGAGCGACCACCGGTTGTATCCGCACTTGGAAGGTGTGTTTTATCAAGTATCCGGTTCTAGTTGTCATAAGCTCAAGGTACAACTCCAAGTCGTCCTGTTACCAAGATCACGGCTATCCGAATAGATTAACTTCCCGCAGGGTGCACCATCTTACCCAAAGACGCTTGATCCCATTTGGCCGGACACACTTTCCGGTCATGCCCGCCGCAGAAGATCAACACGCCGCAGCCCCACCTAGGCACAACAGAGAGGCCAACACGCGGTCTAAACCTAAGCGCAGGGTGCGGGGCCCATCGCCTCGAGCACACACAAGACGCTATGAGGGCGGCCGGAAGGCACCTAGCCTAACGAGCGTTCCAGTCCAATCCGCCAAGGCGCTCCGTCGCCGACGTCTCAAGTGCTTGGTGATACCACGACGCCGGGATACCCATAACTACTCCCGCGTAGATGGTTAGTGCGATAAGCTCAGAGCCAACCCAGATCAAATACCAAGACCTCGTTAAGCGTGTTAAGTAACCGCTGAACGCCGAACAGGCCAGCCCACCTCTCTCCTAGGCGGTCTCAACCTGCCTCGCCGCTCCGCCACAATGATCCACTCATGGTGCTCCATCACCGACCCGACTTTAGTCTCCACATGTATCATGTATAAGTATATAGTATATACCGTGATCAACTCCCGAGTGATCACGGCCCGATAGTATAGCACGGCGGGCGGACGGGAAAGTAGGGCCACAGATGAAAGTACTAGCATCCTATACTAAGCATATAGGATTGCGGTAAGGTAACAATGGTTACAAGGACAAAGCTATGCAAAGAAAGATAGGAGTATCCAAAACAAGAATATGCTATGCTACTCTAATGCAAGCAGTGTAGATAAGAGTAAGCGATATCCGTGATCAAGGGGGGCTTGCCTGGTTGCTCTGGCAAGAGAGAGGGTCGTCAACACCGTAGTCGAACGGCCACCGGCTGGCGTCGGTCTCGTAGTCACCAAGAGAAGAGGGGAAGAAACAATGAATACACGATAATGAGATGCATAACGATGCATGACATGCCAAGAAGCGATGCTAGGCGTGCCCTAACGTGGTAAGAGGGGTACTGGTTTAGGGGAAAGCATCCGGAGGTTATCCTGTTCCGGACGTCTGTCGACGTGATGAACCGGAGAGGAAAGTTTGCAGGTTCGATAGGTTAGAGACGTGTGGTGGACGAGCGGATTGCGATCCGGATTCGTCCTCGTTGCTCGAGCAACTTTCATGTTGAAATTATTTTAATCCGGATTACGGATTAAAAGATATGATTTATAAAAGATTTTATTAATTTCTAGAATATTAATTAATTATTTAATTAATTTCGAAATGGCATTTATGACATCAGCATGAGGTCATGCTGACGTCATCAGCCAACAGGGTTGACTAAGTCAACCCTGATAGGTGGGTCCCGCATGTCATTCACTAATGACTAATTAATTTAATTAGCCTAATCAAAGTTTAATTAACCTTAGTTAATTAAGTTAATTAATGATTAGCGCTAATTAATTCAGAATTAATTAGTTTAATTAATTACCCAATTAATTTAACTAATGATTAGGTTAATTAATCCGAATTAATTAGATTAATTAATTACTCAATTAATTAATTAATTATTTATTTAGTTAATTAGTTTAATTCATTTCTATTTCATTTTTTATTCATTTTTTAATTAAAACGTTCTTTGTGGGTGGGGCCCCACGTCGATGGGTTCGAGGCCGATCGGTATGGCGATGCGAACAGGCACGAACCCGGCCCGTTCGGGGCGCGATCCAGTGGAATCGGGGCGCGAGCTGGCGTGGCCGAGGCCACTGGCCTTGGCCACGGCTGCAGCGGCGTGGCGAGGTGGTGGTCGGGACCGAGCCGAAGCGTCAGGCATGAGGGGGAGAACGGGGCTCGGTCGGGGAGGCGGAGAGGCGCCGAACGGGGCGAAAGCAGGGGGCTCTGGGCGCCAAGACGGTCGCCGACGAGGTCGCCGTCGGGGAGAAGGAGAGGAGAGGGGGCACGCGGTGGGTCGGGCAGTCGGGCCTCGAGCGGCGGATCCCAGTGGGGGAAGAAGGAGAGGATCGTGGGGTCGGCTGCGCGATCACGGGTGCCCGATCCGGCGACGGGCCGGGCTGGGCCACGGCGACGAGCGAGGAGAGGGAGCCGAGGGGAACCGGAGGGCGGCATGATCGGGCGGCGGTCAAGGACATGGTGCCCGATCCGGCTGACGGGCGGTCGGGGCCACGGCGACGAGAGTGAGGGAGCCGGAGGGGAACCGGAGGGGGCGTCAGGCTGGGGCGGGCGGAGCCGGTCGCCGACGGGAGAGGGGGGAAGGAGGGAGCCTCACAGGGGAAGCCGGGTCTCGGCGGTGGGCTCGGTGAGGGAGGCGGGGCAGCCGGGAGGAGGCCGGGAGGCGTGCCGGCGACGGGAGGAGCGAGGCCGAGCCATGGCGGGCGGAGGCCGCTGGCTGGCCATGTGGGCGAGAGGGGAGGAGGGAGCCTGAGCCGCGAGGAGGAGGAGGGAGGTCTGGGCGGCGGGGCAGGGTGGGGTCTGGCGCAGGCGGGTTGGTGCTGTGGGGTGGTTCTGGTCTCGCCCGATCCGATCGGGGAGAGGAGAGGCGAGGGCGCGTGGGGAGGAGTGGGCGATGCGGTCGGTGGCTAGGGTTAGCCACCGGTGGGAGGGGTGTGATGGTGGGCGTGGGCGGCCTGTGGGGAAGGGGGAATGGGCCAAGGGCCAAGTGGGGGGGGGCGGTCGGGTGGGCCAGGGGTTTATCCCTCACTGCTTTTATTTTGTTCTTTTCCTTTTCCATTTGTTTCAATTTTCTGCATTTTGGTTTATTTAAAATGTTCGACATTTGTAAATATTATTGCACCCCACTAATATTAGGTTAGGTATTTTAGAAAACCCCGAACATTTTAGAACTTATTTTCGAACCTTTTATCGCTTACTTCATTTTTGATTTTTGTTTTAGGTCGGGTTTAAATCAACGAGAGGTTAATTAACATAACAGGGTGATTATGTTGCCTAACCATCCCAAGCATAGCTTGCCACCTTAGATAAACCATTAATTAACAATCTCCCATCCGTCATGGATATTCACTCACCCAATCCACGCCTACTTAGCATAGCATGGCATAAACAAGCAAACGAGAAGTAACTCCCAAGGTTTCATAAGTAAAACAGTAATAGGTACTACCTCAATCTACTTTCCAAACCCACAATTTAATTTGATCCTAAACATGCAAGTGTTTGAGGGTTTGATCTAATGCAATAAAACTGGGTAGTAGAAAAGGGTATGATCAAGTGTTACTTGCCTTGCTGATGATCCGCGTGACCTAGCGATTCGAAGTAACAAGCGGCGCACTCCGGGTGATCTAAGGCAGACAAACAACAAGCATACAATAAGTACTCATCTAATGCACAGGGAAATCTCGAATAAAGGATCTAACCAGATAGTTCAACTTAAGAACCCTGGTTGCAAAAAGAATCGAATCAAATAAAACATCGAAAGTCGAAACTCGAGAGAGAACGACTCGGTTTAGCAATCCGAAACTAGGTCAAAATTTTACAGTGGCAAAACTCTGTGTAAGTAGGTTAGTCGGAACGGCGGTTTCATATTTAAACTACAGCGCTTGAATCACCGATTAGATAAACGAGCAAGAAATAAAAGCAGATTTGAAAATCGGATCTAAATCGAATCGAAAATTAACGGATTAAACCGATTAAAAGAAAACGACGAACGGTTTAAATAACGGACGCTCGTTAGCAGAACTAATCCAACGAACACATTCATTGAAACGAACGGTTCGGTGAACGTTCGTTAATTAAGAAAACCGAAAAATAAAACCATCTAGGGTTTTTTTTAAACCGAACATCACAAAAATAAACCGGATCGGTCTTTTGAAAAAAAAACCGGATGGGGGGGGTTCTGGCGGCGGCTACCTCGGCGGCTCGCCGGCTGGGCTCCGACCTCGGTTAGCGGCGGGGGTCCGGGGTGGGCGACGGCGTCAGGCAGAGGAGGCGGCGCAGGGCGGCGGCGTTTTGGCGGCGGTTTCAAGTGAGGGGGTGGCGGCGGCTCGAGGTGAGGGAGAGGGGGGGGTGGCGGGTTATAAAGGAGGGGGGTGAGTCGGCAGGGAGGCAAGCCAAAGGGGGGAGCCGGACTCGGGCGGCGGGGTGGCGTCGGCGGCGGGAGATCACATGAGGGAGGAGAGGAGGTGGGCGGGGCTGGGCTGGCTGGGCTGGCCGGGCCTTGGCCCAGGGGAAGGTTTTTTTTAAACAAAACTAAACTAATTAAAAAAATACCAAACTAACTCCGATTTTAATAAAATAATTTTCCCGACTCCTAAAAATGAGTCGAACAAAATGAACTTTAAAAACGGCAAACATGCATATATTTTTAAAATGTTCATTTTTGCCTAAGCAAAATAAATCTTTCAAAGGCCAAATTTGATTTATTTATAAAATCTTCGTTTTTCCTAAATGTTGGGAAAGTCATATTATTCCCTCTCTTAAAACTTTTATAGGAAAAAATTTATGAAGATAATTTAAATAAATCCAATGATCCTATTTTTGAAATTTGAGAAATCCCAAATATGAAAATAATGAAACTTCCAACTCTCTCCGAGGGTCCTTGAGTTGCGTGAAATTTTCTAGGATCGAAAAATGCGAGAAAAATATGATATGCATGATGACCTAATGTATAACATTCCAAATTAAAAATTTGGGATGTTACAGGCACTTAAGTCCTTAGTCCTCTATCCCCAAATAACGGACTATGCATTTCCAATATGTATGTACTCTTGTTTTATGTCAATCACCCCCCGAGCTTGCTCCTTGTTACCTGAAATGCCTATTTGAAATTTTAATAACAAGTCAACTTATTCATGCACGCACAAATTGCAGACAAAGTCACGCATGGCAATAATTTCTAAACCTCGAACTCACACTTAAAAGTTTGCATTCGAACTCCATCCAATTTCCACCGATCAACTATTTTAGTTATCACAAATCATACTTACCGAAGTAACCCGGAGTAACAAACATTTTCACCGACCCAACTTTATCTCCATATCGTTTTATTCACACATGCTATTAAGTCATTGTACAAAAGTCCTGCAACCAATCAATGCAAGCAAAAATCATAGACAAATTCAATATACTTGGCCCCACCGCGCAACAAATCTAGCAGTGCGCCACTATACTAGAACAACCACGCATGCTTTCCATCTTCACTTATAAACAACCAAAAATATCTCACCGCCCTAGAACCCAACACACATACCACCACTCGCCAGGCGCAACCCACCTCCCACAGCCCACACAAACAAAAGAAATCTCCAAGCATACCCCCCATGAGGATCAAACCATAGTTCCATCCAGATTTTGCTCCCTCGTAAGTAATCTACCTTCCATTGCCACCGTTGACCGGATCCATCCACGGATCTGGCGAAGGAATCATCTCAGTTCGCCAAGATATAGAACGACTCCAATTTTTAGTTAATAAGTGGATGGCGCCGAACCACATCACACTAAATATCCTCTTTCTCTATTTCTAGAATGTTTGGAAGAAGAACAGTTCGCTCGCCCGAGAGTTATCCTGCTTCTGCTCAGATCTATCATTGGAGTCTAAGCCGGGTCGGAGGTAACTCGAGGAGGTAGGTGACGGAGGATTGAATTAATTACCCACGCCCACTGTTCTGCTAATGTTTTCCTTGCTGCTATATTAAATGCCGAAGCACAGGTACGCACTGTTGACTTGTACGCCGGGGTCACGTATTAACCGGCAACAAGCATTTCCTCCAAAGTTGCACAGATCCCGAGATAGCAGGGGGGCGGACGTGATTTTCGGTAGGGCGTGTCATCGAGTGTTCTTAGTCCGCTTTCGGAAGGCAGCCCCATTATCTATCTTAGATATGTGTCTGTGGGTTCCCGCTAGGGACATTACTTAACTGAATACACCAAAATATTGCATTTGGCGTGGACAGGTGCATAATGCATTTCCGTCCATAGTCATGAGGGAGATCTGATCCTGGGATCAGACTCCCCATACCCAGTATGGAGCCGGTGTCATCTTCGGTATGGCGTGGGCCACATACTAATGAGACCCAATAACGTCCGTTCATGTTCAGCTTTAAACATAGGACGCTACCAGATCACTGCCTTCTTGTCTTTTGATGCTAGTATGAAGTGAGTTTGTTGCTTCTTCCTCTCCGGACAGTCCTCCTGAAGTGGGTTCAGGTTGGTTTTTACGTCGTTCACTGGTTGGGGCAAGCTTGTTCAACTTCCTCAGAACTAAGTTCGCATGGGTCCCCGTTCATTGTAAAGGCTAAGATACCAATCTTCCGGGCCACATGCGGGTGGGGGTGCAAGTTCGCTGGAAAAAGTTGGTAGTGACTGGGGTTAGAGGGATGTCCAAGGTGTTGGGGAACGCAGTATTTCAAAAAAAATCCTATGATCACACAAGATCTATCTAGGAGATGCATAGCAACGAGCGGGGAGAGTGTGTCCACGTACCCTCGTAGATCGAAAGCGGAAGCATTAAGTAACACGGTTGATGTAGTCGAACATCTTCGCGATCCAACCGATCAAGTACTGAACGCACGACACCTCCGCGATCTGCACACGTTCAGCTCGGTGACGTCCAACGAACTATTGATCCAGCTGAGTTCGAGGGAGAGTTTTGTCAGCACGATGGCGTGATGACAGTGATAATGAAGTTACCGATGCAGGGCTTCGCCTAAGCACTACAACGATATGACCGAGGTGGAAATCTGTGGAGGGGGGCACCGCACATGACTAAACAATCAACTTGTGTGTTTATGGGGTGCCCCCCCTCCCCCGTATATAAAGGAGCAAGGGGGAGGCCGGCCGGCCCTCATAGGGCGCGCCCAAGGGGGGCAATCCTACTCCAAGTAGGAGTTGGATCCCCCTTTCCTAGTCCTACTAGGAGAAGAAGGAAGGAGAGGGGAAAGATAAGGAAGGAGGGGGCGCCGCCCCTCCCCCTAGTCCAATTCGGACTAGGCCCATGGGGGAGGGGGCGCGGCCAGCTCTTGGCTGCCCCTCTCTCTCTCCCCTAGGCCCAATAAGGCCCATTACTTCTCTGGTGGTTCCGATAACCCTTCCGGCACTCCGATATTTATTCGGTGACCCCCGGAACTCATCCGGTGTCCGAATAACATCATCCAATATATCAATATTTATGTCTCGAACATTTCGAGACTCCTTGTCATGTCCGTGACCACATCCGGGACTCCGAACAACCTTTGGTACATCAAAACACATAAACTCATAATACCGATCGTCATCGAACGTTAAGCGTGCGGACCCTACGGGTTCGAGAACTATGTAGACATGACCGAGACTCATATCCGCCAATAACCAATAGCGGAACACGGATGCCCATATTGGCTCCTACATATTCTACGAAGATCTTTATCGGTTAAACCGCATAACAACATACGTTGTTCCCTTTGTCATCAAGATGTTACTTGCCCGAGATTCGATCGTCGGTATCTCAATACCTAGTTCAATCTCGCTACGGCAAGTCACTTTACTCGCTCGTAATGCATCATCCCGCAACTAACTCATTAGTCACATTGCTCGCAAGGCTTATAGTGATGCGACACGAGAGGGCCAGAGATACCTCTCCGACAATCGGAGTGAAAATCCTAATCTCGATCTATGCCAACTCAACAAACACCATCGGAGACACCTGTAGAGCATCTTTATAATCACCCAGTTACATTGTGACGTTTGATAGCACACTAAGTGTTCCTCCGGTATTCGGGAGTTTCATAATCAAATAGTCATAGGAACATGTATAAGTTATGAAGAAAGCAATATCAACAAACTAAACGATCATCGTGGTAAGCTAACGGATGGGTCTTGTCAATCACATCATTCTCTAATGATGTGACCCCGTTAATCAAATGAAAACTCATGTCTATGGCTAGGAAACTTAACCATCTTTGATTAACGAGCTAGTCAAGTAGAGGCATACTAGTGACACTCTGTTTGTCTATGTATTCACACATGTACTAAGTTTCCGGTTAATACAATTCTAGCATGAATAATAAACATTTATCATGATATAAGGAAATATAAATAACAACTTTATTATTGCCTCTAGGGCATATTTCCTTCAGTCTCCCACTTGCACTAGAGTCAATAATCTAGATTACACAGTAATGATTCTAACACCCATGGAGTCTTGGTGCTGATCATGTTTTGCTCGTGAGAGAGGCTTAGTCAACAGGTCTGCAACATTCAGATCCGTACGTATATTGCAAATCTCTATGTCTCCCTACTTGACTTGATCACGGATGGAACTGTAGCGTCTCTTGATGTGCTTGGTTCTCTTGTGAAATCTGGATTTCCTTGCTAAGGCAATTGCACCAGTATTGTCACAAAAGATTTTCATTGGACCCGATGCACTAGGTATGACACCTAGATCGGATATGAAATCCTTCATCCATACTCCTTCATTTGCTGCTTCCGAAGCAGCTATGTACTCCGCTTCACACGTAGATCCCGCCACGACGCTTTGCTTAGAACTGCACCAACTGACAGCTCCACCGTTCAATATAAATATGTATCTGGTTTGTGACTTATAGTCATCCGGATCAGTGTCAAAGCTTGCATCGACTAACCATTTACGACGAGCTCTTTGTCACCTCCATAAACGAGAAAAATATCCTTAATCCTTTTCAGGTATTTCAGATGTTCTTGACCGCTGTCCAAAGGATCCACTCGGATTACTTTGGTATCTCCCGCTAAACTAATAGCAAGGCACACATCGTGTCCGGTACACAAGATTGCATACATGATAGAACCTATGGTCAAGCATAGGGAATGACTTTCATTTCTCTCTATCTTCATGTGGTCGGGCATTGAGTCTGACTCCACTTCACACCTTGTAACATAGGCAAGAACCCTTTCTTTGCTTGATCCTTTTTAAACTTCTTCAAAACTTTATCAAGGTATGTGCTTTGTGAAAGCCCAATTAAGCGTCTTGATCTATCTCTATAGATCTTGATGCCCAATATATAAGTAGCTTCACCGAGGTCTTTCGTTAAAAAACTCTTGTTCAAGTATCCTTTTATGCTATCCAGAAATTCTATATCATTTCCATCAATAATATGTCATTCACATATAATATTAGAAATGCTACAGAGCTCCCACTCACTTTCTTGTAAATACAGGCTTCTCCAAAAGTCTGTGTAAGCCGTATGCCTTGATCACACTAGCAAAACATTTATTCCAACTCTAAGATGCTTGCAACAGTCCATAAATGGATCGCTGGAGTTTGCACACTTTGTTAGCATCCTTTGGATTGATAAAACTTTCTGGTTGCATCATATACAACTCTTCTTTCAAAAATCCATTCAGGAATGCAGTTTTTACATCCATTTTCCAAATTTCATAATCATAAAATGCGGCAATTGCTAACATGATTCAGACGGACTTAAGCATCGCTACGGGTGAGAAGGTCTCATCGTAGTCAACTCATTGAACTTGTTGAAAGCCTTTCGCAACAATTCGAGCTTTGTAGACAGTAACATCACCGTCAGCATCAGTCTTCTTCCTGAAGATCCATTTATTCTCTATGGCTTGCCGATTGCTACCTCTTGAGCACTGCGTTGGTTTTCCCTTGAAGAGGAAAGGGTGATGCAGTAAAGTAGCGTAAGTATTTCCCTCAAGTCCCTCGCACCTACACAAACAAATAAAAACCTCGCAACCAACGCAATAAAGGGGTTGTCAATTCCTTCACGGTCACTTACGAAAGTGAGATCTGATAGATATGATAAGATAATATTTTTGGTATTTTTATAATAAAGATGCAAAGTAAAATAAAAGGTAATAAAAATAGCTAAGTGTTGGAAGATTCTAAAATAGGCACGGGGCCATAGGTTTCACTAGTGGCTTCTCTCAAGAGCATAAGTATTACGGTGGGTGAACAAATTACTGCTGAGCAATTGATAGAATTGAGCATAGTTATGAGAATATGTAGGTATGATCATGTATATAGGCATCACGTCCGCGACAAGTAGACCGACTCCTGCCTGCATCTACTACTATTACTCCACACATCGACCGCTATCCAGCATGCATCTAGAGTATTAAGTTCAAAAGAACAGAGTAACGATTTAAGTAAGATGACATGATGTAGAGGGATAAACTCATGCAATATGATATAAACCCCATCTTGTTATCCTCGATGGCAATAATACAATACGTGTTTTGCTGCCCCCATCACACCGGGAAAGGACACCGCAAGATTGAACCCAAAGCTAAGCACTTCTCCCATTGCAAGAAAGATCAATCTAGTAGGCTAAACCAAACTGATAATTCGAAGAGACTTGCAAAGATAACCAATCATACATAAAAGAATTCAGAAGATTCAAATATTGTTCATAGATAAACTTGATCATAAACCCACAATTCATCGGGCCTCAACAAACACACCGCAAAAGAAGATTACATCGAATAGATCTCCACGAGAATTGTGGAGAACTTTGTATTGAGATCCAAAGAGAGAGAAGAAGCCATCTAGCTAATAACTATGGACCCAAGGTCTGAGGTAAACTACTCACACATCATCGAGAGGCTATGGTATTGATGTAGAAGCCCTCCGTGATCAATGCCCCTCCGCAGACGCCGGAAAAGGCCCCAAGATGGGATCTCACGGCATGTAAGGTTGCGGTGGAATTAGGTTTTCGTGGATGCTTCGTTGGTTTTGGGGCATGAGGTATATATAGGAGGAAGAAGTACGCCGGTGGAGCAACGTTGGCCCCACGAGGTGGAGGGCGCGCCAGGGGTAGGCGCGCCTCTACCTCGTGCTCTCCTGGTTGCTTTCTTGACGAGGGTCCAAGTCCTCGGATCACGCTTTGTTTCAAAATCGCTCACGAAGGTTTCATTCCATGTGGACTCGTTTGATATTCTTTTTCCGTGAAACTCAAATAGGCAAAAAACAGCAATTTGGGCTGGGCCTCCGATTAATAGGTTAGCCCCAAAAATAATATAAAAGTGTATAACAAAGCCCATTAATCATCCAGAACAGAATATAATATAGCATGAAGCAATAAAAAATTATAGATACGTTGGAGACGTATCCCCGATAATCGGGCAAGTCAAGCAAAGTCCACACTTTTTTCTCATACATGGATCCCATCTCAGATTTCATGGCCTCAAGCCATTTTGCGGAATCTAGGATCATCATCGCTTCCTCATAGTTCGTAGGTTCGTCATGGTCAAGTAACATGACCTCCAGAACAGGATTACCGTACCACTCTGGTGAGGAGTGCTACCTCTTGAGCGCTGCGTTGGTTTTCCCTTGAAGAGGAAAGGGTGATGCAGCAAAGTAGCGTAAGTATTTCCCTTAGTTTTTGAGAACCAAGATATCAATCATGTAGGAGGCTACACGCAAGTCCCTCAGACCTACACAAACAAATAAATCCTCGCAACCAACACGATAAGGGGTTGCCAATCTCACACGGTCACTTACGAGAGTGAGATCTGATAGATATGATAAGATAATATTTTTGGTATTTTTATGATAAAGATGCAAAGTAAAGAAAGCAAAATAAAAAGGCAATGGAAGTAGCTTGTTGTCGAGAGATTAATATGATGGAAAATAGACCCGGGGGCCATAGGTTTCACTAGTGGCTTCTCTCATGAGCATAAGTATTTTACGGTGGGTGAACAAATTACTGTTGAGCAATTGACAGAATTGAGCATAGTTATGAGAATATCTAGGTATGATCATGTATATAGGCATCACGTCCGAGACAAGTAGACCGACTCCTGCCTATTAATCCACACATCGACCGCTATCCAGCATGCATCTAGAGTATTAAGTTCATAGGAACAGAGTAACGCTTTAAGCAAGATGACATGATGTAGAGGGATAAATTCATGCAATATGATAAAAAAACCCATCTTGTTATCCTCGATGGCAACAATACAATACGTGCCTTGCTGCCCCTACTGTCACTGGGAAAGGACACCGCAAGATTGAACCCAAAGCTAAGCACTTCTCCCATTGCAAGAAAGATCAATCTAGTAGGCCAAACCAAACTGATAATTCGAAGAGACTTGCAAAGATAACCAATCATACATAAAAGAATTCAGAAGATTCAAATATTGTTCATAGATAAACTTGATCATAAACCCACAATTCATCGGTCTCAACAAACACACCGCAAAAAGAAGATTACATCGAATAGATCTCCACGAGAGAGGGGAGAACATTGTATTGAGATCCAAAAGAGAGAAGAAGCCATCTAGCTAATAACTATGGACCCAAGGTCCGAGGTAAACTACTCACACTTCATCGGAGAGGCTATGGTGTTGATGTAGAAGCCCTCCGTGATCGATGCCCCTCCCATGAGCTGTAGCAGGCCCCAAGATGGGATCTCGTGGGCATGTAAGGTTGTGGCGGTGGAATTAGGTTTTGGCTCCATATCTGATCATTTGGGGTACGAGGTATATATAGGAGGAAGGATTACGCCGGTGGAGCAACATGGGGCCCACGAGGTGTAGGGCGCTACTGGGTGTAGCGCGCCTCTACCTCGTGGCTTCCTCGGTAGCTTTCTTGACGAGGGTCCAAGTCCTCTCGATCACGCTCGCTCCAAAAATCACGCTCCCGAAGGTTTCATTCCGCTTGACTCGCTTGATATTCTTTTTTTCGCTAAACTCAAATAGGCAAAAACAACAATTCTGGGCTGGGCCTTCGTTAATAGGTTAGTCCCAAAAATAATATAAAAGTGAATAATAAAGCCCAATAATTTCCAAAACAGAAGATAGTATAGCATGGAGCAATCAAAAATTATAGATACGTTGGAGACGTATCAAGCATGCCCAAGCTTAATTCCTGCTCGTCCTCGAGTAGGTAAATGATAAAAACAGATTTTTTGATGTGGAATGCTACTTGGCATAATTTCAATGTAATTCTTCTTAATTGTGGTATGAATATTCAGATCCGAAAGATTCAAGCATACTAACTAAGCAATTATGTCCTCTCAAAATAACATGGCCAAAGAAAGTTCATCCCTACAAAATCATATAGTTTAGTCATGCTCCATTTTCTCACACAAGAATGCTCTCATCATGCACAAACCCGATGACAAGTCAAGCAATCGTTTCATACTTTAGTAATCTCAAACTTTTTCAACCTTCACGCAATACATGAGCGTGAGCCATGGATTTAGCACTACGGGTGGAATAGAATATGATGATGGGGGTTATGTGGAGAAGACAAAAAAGGAGAAAGTCTCACATCAACGAGGCTAATCAATAAGCTATGGAGATGCCCATCGATTGATGTTAATGCAAGGAGTAGGGATTGCCATGCAACAGATGCACTAGACACTACAAAAAAATACACTTCCGTGATGATACGTGTTTGTCACAAGAGGTCGTTTTTGTCATGCATGTACATCCATGACAAATTTATGATGTAATCAAGATAGTCATACCAGGTTGTCATAGAAGTGTTCCATGACATTACCAAAATTATCATCACGGAAGTGTCCATTTCCATGACGATAAATCGCGGTCACGTAAGTGCTTTCACGAGGGTGACCGACACGCGGCATCCACCGTAACGGAACGCCGTAAGCTTATCGGGTCGGGTTTTGGATCCGATAACCTGTTATCAGCCCGACCAATGGGGATTTTCCACGGTAAAATCATCATTGGTCGGAGGAAACACGGTCGGCTCATCATTGGGACAGATGTCATCCACTCAACGGATGTAGGCGCCTATGATACGTCGACAGTGGCACGCCCAACAAAGGGCCCATTCTCGTGAAAAGGCCGCCCGCTTGACTTGGTCAAAGTGGCGGCCGCCCATGGAAAGCTCGTTAACGGCCTCGTTAGCATATAGCCCATTTACAGCCCGCTAACCCAAGGCCCGTTACGCCTTATGCGTAATTAGGCCCAAGAGCGCTATCCGGCCATCCAATATGATTCCAGCCTGCTTTCACTTTCGCCCATGTATGGCCCATGACGCCTTTTCGCCCATATGAGACCCTTTGTAACTCTTGGCCCATTAGCGCCCGCTCAAATCGCCCGTAATGAACAAAGGTATTACTTTACACCCATTAACGCCCGTGGTGAAATCGCCCGTAATGAACAAAGGTAACACTTTATACCCATTAACGGGCCATTATTCCGCTAATGCTTCAGCCCAAGTTAACTTTCGCCTTCGAGGGCCCATTTATTCTGGGCTCATTTGCAAGATTTGGTTACTTACATACCACATCGCTATTTTTTCTTGTGGGCCAAATTCAGCCAGAGTTACGCCGCCCGCTTGTGGTCCGTTAGTCTGCTTGGCCATTTTCATAGCATCACCAACACGGCCTATTAACGGCCCGTTATGGTCAGCCCATAAAACGCACGATTTCCATTATAGGCCCGCTCACGACCCATTAAAGGCCAAGACAAGATCCCAAAATGAGTCGGCGCCCATGGATCCTACGTGACGTAGAAGGCCCATGGATCCTCGCGAGACGTAGAAGGCCCATGGACACCGCGAGACGAGAAGGCCCATGGATCCTGCTAGACGAGAAGGCCCATGGATCTCGCGAGACGAAGGCCCATGGATCCTACGATTTAGAAGGCCCATGGATCCTACGAGACGAGAAGGCCCATGGTCAGGCGATTTGGCCCCCGTTTGAACGATATAGCATATTCAAAGAATTATCCTACTAAGAAGCATACACTATACAACAAAGAGATCAAGGCATAGGAAAGTAGAATAATCCTACACTATACAATAAAGAAATTACAGCCGATTATACCCACTGGGCATTATGGTACGGCACAGGTGATAATAAAGCATACACAAACAGCAAATTACACACACTGGGCAAATATGGCTCATACATCATGGACGCGCATCAACTTAACTCCATTTGAACTATAATCTCTTCAGAAAATAGGATTGGCCGGATTCAGATAGCACAAATTTCAGTCTGCAAAATCTCCAATTCCTTCATGGTTACCTAGGTGTCTTGTTTCATTTTTTGACTCCTGCATCTAATACCGCATGTCCAGCCTCAACTTGTTGATTATACGCTGACAATCATGTACACGTTGTCTTGCCACCTCTAGTTGATGCTCGAGAACATCAAGACATTCCAATCCATAATCATTCGGTAACGGCCATGCCGCATCGCCGCATATTTTTGTGTTGATGTCACTTCATCCTGAAATGTTTCGTAAGTACACATGACTAGAGCAAAATATAGTTACAACAAAGAAGCTTAACAAGACACTATTTTGTACTACATGGCAAAACAGGACTAACAATAATGTTACACGCCACTTTCACACAAAAAATGTTACACGTCATGAAGCATAAGCAGGTGATATTTTAAAATTATAAAAAGATAGTCTGTGCAGCTTGCATACAGAATCCTCTTAGCTCACCAGAGGAGCATGATGTTAGCCCAATCGAAAACACGTAAAAGTTACAAATTTATACAGCATGTTGCGATAAGTAAGCAAGCAGTTGGCCATTCAGAGCTCAATTAAAGTCTTAGGGAGCATAATGAATAGCAGAGGGTTTCATACAAACATACTACAACAAGCAAAACTATGCAATCATTAGCGTAGTATAAACTAGATTGTGAGCCTCATGCAATAATAGTTGGTTAATAGACTTCAAAGCTTCAGCACACTTCGCAGAGTAATTAAATGGTAAGGCCTTTAATTATGTCAACTAATAGTGATACAAGTCCCTAACATCGTGCATAATTATTTGGGCATCTCATTAAGTGAGGACAAATAAAGCAATTGAAAAGAGAAAATTAACTATGCCTCAAACAAACAAGGAATTGAACTGTTGAGTTGCATATAGTGACTTACCTTAGCAGGTTGAAGAGGCTCAAGCAGCTCCTACTTCTCTTGCAAGGCTCCTTCCTAACATCTTGTACTTGGAAATCCTCAATCTTATCTTCATTGCACCCCTCGCAAGGTGACACAAACTAGTTACTCATCTCCTTGAAGATAAATATGCATACTTTCCATCAGGAACACAAAAGGATGAGATTATAACAAAACAACACCACATAATGAAACATGCCGCATCTCTTGCACTTGCACACAATGAAATGAGCATTTACTATGTCTGCACTATGTAAAAACTAGGCATACCTTCGAACTGGATCTCCAGGTACTCTTGGAGAGCCTATCAGAGTGTACAACCAAACCTTTATGTCATCTATGAGTTAGACAAGGACCCACTACAAGCAGCCCTTAGTGTTTAAATCGCTGACAAGCTCTGTTAGAGTGTTAGGTCAAGAACAACAAGTAATCAAAGCAAACAGTCCTAGTATGGCTGGCTGATGCAAACAAGCAATTGAACAGATGTGTGAGCAAATCTTACATATCAAGAAAAGAAGCAAAGAAGGAGGCTTAAAGACCATCACTTGATCGACCAGATTTAAGGGCATTTAAACATCATGTGCAACGATGAACTAACATAAACATTGCATATTCCAGATTCTACAATGGAATGCACATGTATTAGGTTATGCCATGTATGATGATGCCTAAATGTACAGATAGCTGCAGGAGTGATTCATCATTGCACGACAATTGAATTGCGTGTTAAGGGCCGCTCGATTCCGCTTTTCGTGGCATATTGTCAAAATAAGCCATAAAAGATGTAAATAAGTCATTTTTGAGTTATGGGCTTGGGCTTAACTAATTTCGCTTTGAGGGGTGTTTCGGTAGAACCTCACTAAAATTGAAGGAAGGGAATAGTGAAATGACTCGTTGTTCCGCCTATATTACACTCAAATGCAATCACACGCCTGTCACACCCGACCTCAAGTAAAACAAACACGCAAGCATTCATTGCCCTGCCCGCTTGTATCTCCTCTCCCTTCTCTCTACTCGATCCCCGCTGCAAAGACTAGGGTTCCTCCAATGAGCCGTCGCCATCGGGTCCCATCCGCCCTGGTCCTCGACGATGCTATGTCCAGCTAGGCTACATGGCGGCGGGTAGGGGCAAATCTCCCCGGCGCTCCTCCTCCGCGCCGCCTCATTCTCATGGTCTCCAAAGCAATGCTTCCACCGTGGTTCGCTCAACGACTACTCGGCCGGGCGCTGCACAACTACGGCCGATGCCACATCATGCGTAGGCACCTTGTTCCTCCTCCTCCGAGGCCATGGCCTTGAGGTGTGTTGAAGGATGAGCTCATCCAACAAGGTGAGGATCTCTCCGATTTTTTGCCAAATTTTCATTCGATCCACTATACGATGAATTGCTATGAGCTGCTTCGCTGCTGCTATATGATGCATTGCTATGAGCTGCTCCTCGCTGCTGCTATATGATGAATTGCTATGAGCTGTCGCTGCTGTATGATGAGTTTCTATGAGCTGTCGCTGCTGCTATATGATGAATTGCTATGAGTCGCTGCTATATGATGAGTTGCTACAAGTCGCTCCTCGCCGCTGCTATATGATGAATTGCTATGAGCTGCTCCCGCTGCTGCTATATGATGAATTGCTATGAGCTTCGCTGGTATATGATGAATTGCGCATCGCTGTCATTGTATGATGAGTTGCTATGAGCTGTTGCTGCTATATGATGCTTTCGTGTGGTGCTGCTATATGATAATAACCAGCCACTTGGACCATCGAATTTCAATAAATAATTGTTCTTCATTTAAATGTGGGTCATGCGCTCTTCGCTTAAATTAGGCAATGGGATCTCTATGGAAAACATTGACCAAAGTAGATTGTGCCAAGTAGATGGTATCTTTGTATTTGCATTTTGAGCAAATAGTGATGGTCTGTTTTCCTATCATATTAATTACTGCACCGGGTTCAATTTGTGATGTTTGCAAGTCAAATTAATTTCCATATGGGCAGCAAATGAAATATATATATATATATATATATATATATATATATATATATATATATATATATATAATGCAATCTAGACTTTCCACGATCATAAGCTGAAAACGCAATGAAAAGAACTGGTTGGCGACACATGGAGCTTATATTCACAGTGCTTATTTTCTTAGGATAACTCGTAATAACTGTCCCTAAGAAACTTGGCTAATAGAACTGCATACAAATAACATGTCACGATGATTGCAATGGAGGAGTGACGCACCATAGCACACATCAGATAGGCTCACCGCTGCCTCTCCTTTTTTATGATGTTCCATGAAATTGCCACATACATCTTGTACTTTTCATTGTGTAACCCTATCTCGCAAGTTAACACGGCTAATTTCAGACATCTCTACATGATACTACATTGCATATCCCTTATGCATATTTAAACCACCAATTAACGATTGTGTGCGCATTCATAAACTAGCCATGACTCAGATGTCGGACCGGCAGACACTCTAAGGGAGCCTAATGTAGTGACCGGAATTCCTACATGCCACCTATGATTTTGTGTAATGTATCGCGCTCTGTTCCTAAATATATGTCTTTGTAGAGATTCCAAGATGGACCACATACAGATGTATATAGATGCATTTTCGAGTGTATTCACTCATTTTGTTCGTATGTAGCCTTTAGTGGAATCTCTAGAAAGACTTATATTTAGGAACGGAGGTACGAGGTAGTATCATGTATGACATCTACATATCTAATTTAGCAGCCAAGAGTAGAAATCATTGTCCGCACAAAGGGATTATCGGTCGAAAATCCTAGCAAAGCACGCTAGCGTGCATGTAACAATACAAGAGAGAGAGACACACTTACAAGATCATAGCAATGCCTCACCAGATCTTGGTTGGCCAAGCTGTTAGATCCGTAAGAAACATCGCCCTTGTAGTTTTTTCCACCTGCATAACAGTAACAAACGACCGTTAGTATATTTGAAGTACATCGGGAAGGTGATGCCGGACGGGTTTAAAGGTGACAAGTACCTAGGCTATGGCGGTGCTTGTCATCTCCGCACGGTGGGAATCAGGTTAGAAACGCCGAGGGTGATGACGCCAGGCTGGCTGTCGGGTCCGTAAGGAGATCTAGAACCGCCGAGTAGGGTGTTTGTGGAGCGGCCCGTAGGGTGGACTAGGTGTGGGCGAAGCGGATCAGAGCCGTGGACGAGGGCGAGGTGAAGCTGCCCGTGGTTGGGTTAAGGATGGTGTGGACGACGCGATCAGCGGCCGTGGACGGGCGCCGGTTGCCCGTGGTTGGGTTAAGGATGGTGTCGACGATGCGGATCGCGACCGTGGACGGGCGCCGGTTGCCCGTGGTTGGGTTAAGGGTGGTGTCGACGATGCGGATCTGCGACCGTGGACGGGCGCCGAAGATGCTCCGGTAGGTTGGATGAGGGTGCGAGGAAGCGGATATGAGGCCGTGGACTTGTGAGTTGGCAAAGCGGCCCCAGTAGGGTTGACGCTGGTGTCGGCGAAGCGGCTCCGGTAGGGTTGACGCTGGTGTCGGCGGCGGATCGTAGGGTTGAGGAAGGTGTCGGCGGCTGGATCGTAGGGTTGAGGAAGGTGTCGGCGAAGAGGATCGATCAGAGGCCGATGGGGCGCTGTGGGGCGGCCGTGGGTGTGGACGGTTGCCTCCGTGGGGAGTACGAATGAACCGCTGCAGATGCACGGCGGTTGACGAGAATACCGCTAAGCAGATCCGCACCGTGGACAAGGCCGACATGAATGGGCTGTGGTACAGGGTGGATGAGCAGTCTACTTGTTTCTAGGGAGGTGGGAGGGTAGATGCGGCTGCGTAGCAGATCCGGCGAGGTGGACGCCACCGGGCAAAGTGAATGGGCTATGGTACGCCGGTGGATGAGCAGTCTAGGATTTCAGAGGGAGGGGAGAAAGGGCGATGAAGTATGGACGGCGTGATGTAAGATGCTCCGTGTGTGGAGTTAGTCGCTTTTTATGGAGGGGAGAGGAAATGGGGTGCCTGTAGTGGGGGAACCGAAGTTACTAAAGCAGCCCCGACCTATCATGTAGATGAGGGCGGTATTGTAACTGCTGGTCTCCGTGCACCAAGGACAAAAGGGGATTTCGTGATGCTAAAGACTAAGGTGGCGGAAATTTTAGAAGGAGGCGGAGATTTTTACGCTCATGGATCGCTCGATCCAGTTTCAACTAATTTTGGACCGTTAGAAGGGAAGGTCATGCTAGATCGTGTACACGGGCACGCGTCAAGTTAGTTAATAACCGTGTGAAGTCCACCCCGTAAAAAAAGACAATAACTCGATGATGCGCCGATAACTTGGCTGCTCACACGGGCGCGCCAATCGTGACGGTGTAGTGGCGCTGCTCACAAAAAGGGATCAAACGCCAACCTATGTATTTCTCGTAAATAGATAATTTAGTGCCATTGGTTATTCACTTTAAACATAATGCATTGACGTGTTAGTGTAGAGGCGCACAAAAGAAATGGATATTGTAGTTAGCTACTTAAAAGTGTTACCTCATATGATTACATAGCCTCCATTTCATAAATTATGCATCGCTGAATTCATATATGAATATTACATATATTACTTCAAAATAGAAACTTAAATCATCCAAGACTAATGAATTTGAATGCAAGAGTAACAATGGTGCATGTGCATGATAGCTACATTGGTTGTTTGAAGAAATATCACTGTAACTTTGGCATGCACAACTGAAAATGTTTATTTAAATAGAAAAAAATGTGATATGTGGGTGTCCAATCTTTATAGCGTTGAATCGATATTGTACCTTTGGCCACGATACGAAGTAGATATTGACTTATGTTCAAGCGATGCACGTCCACGATCGCTAGATAGTGATACGTGAATGAATTGTGCAACCTCTCTCACACGCATACATATCTCATTTCCCTGTGGGCAACGGAATCACACACGCGCACTTCGTGTATTTCTCTCCCCCCATCAGGGTTAAATTCGTCTTTGTACCCCGTCCTACAAGTCTCTCACACAGAAACACACACGCTCTCTATGTATAACACGCCCACCCCTTTAATTCCGCCCACCCATAGCCACTAATAATGTCTTAAAGTATAATAATGTCTCTCACACATATGCTATCTACCTATCCCTTAATATAGCTAGATATGTGTCACACAAACTCCTTCTCCCTACTAGCAAGATGCCCATGTGCTGTAACGAACATCAAGATGCATTTGTATGAGAAGTTTATCTTGTGGGAGAAAAGGATGAACAAGGGAATGCCTTATTTGCAAATGCGGAGAGAGGTGTGGGTATCTTTTTGTAAAATTGCCATATTTTCCTTCCTGTCCGTCGGATATAAATCGATGGCCTATATTGCAGGATGGCAGGAACACCATCATCACCAACTCTGTTTTTTTATAAGAGTAGAGATATGTGAGTGTCACCGCCCACACACACACACCCACACTTCCCAACACCAAGGAGTAGGGTGACACCTCGATCTTGATACTAATCTATCGACCGGCTTCTCTCTCAAACATACACACACACACACACTACCCGCATCAAGGAGTAGGGTGACACTCGATCTTGATACTAATCTATCGACCGGATTCTCTCTCAAACATACACACACACACTACCCGCATCAAGGAGTAGGGTGGCACATCGATCTTGATAATAATCTATCGACTTCTCTTTCAAACACACACACACACACACACACACACACACACACACACACACACACACACACACTTGCTAGTTGTGCCTCCGTGCCTACCGCAACACACTCGACACGCCTTTCTCTCCCTCCCCCCAACAATGACAGCAGAAGGGAGACCACTCGATCTGATCATAATCTGTCAATTGGTTTCTCTCTCAAACATTGTGTCTCGGTGCTCGCCTCGTAGCCCCTCGATATGTAGACTTCACACAAGACAGCTGTAGTGACGATGACGCTGAACCCAAAGGTGCCTTGTTTTTACCGCCTCATGTGATAGTTTTCACCTTGTTTTCGTTAATTAACAAGGCAACCTTTTCTTTGTTACTACTAGTGAATCTGAAATCATTCAGGCAGATATAAAATATATCACTTCAACCCAATTATCACAGCAACTATTTTAAAATAAATTAGTTAGCTGCCCGCATTGCACGGAACATCAAGATGCATTTGTATGAGTAGTTTATCTTGTGAGAGAAAAGGCTGAACGAGGGAAGGCCTTATTTGCTAACGGAGAGACGTAGGGTATATTTTTGCAAAATTGCCGTAGTTTCTTTCCTATCCGTAAGATATAAACCGACGGCCTATATTGCAGGATGGCACGCACACCATCATCACTAACTTGTTTTTATTTTTTCGTTCGAATATTTGTCATCAAAATGGATAAAATATATGTATCTAAAACTAAAATACGCCTAGATACATTTCCTTTTATCCCTTTGATGACAAGTATTTTCGACGGAGGGAGTATTTGTCTTTTTAGAGATTTCAACAAGTGACTATGACCGACCTTACCAACATACTCAAAAAGTAGTCCATAATTTTGATGTTACCTCTTTTCTTGGCGGTGCAAAGGCTATCCTGGATACCTCATAAATAAATCAAGGACAAATCTGACCCTTCATGAAAAGACATACATAGCAAAATGAGAGAATCTACACTCTAAAATATGTCTACATACACATCCGTATGTGGTAGTCCATTTGAAATCTGAAAAAGACAAATATTTAGGAACGAATGGAGTATATATAAGAGTAGACATGGAGATATATCTCCAGCATGGTCTACAACAAAAATGTGTTGGCTGGTTAGCGCCGGATGCTCGCAACGCGATGACATGAGTTCGAATTCTGTCTTTTAACTTTAGATTTGTATATTATATATTACTCTACTTATTTAATATATACTTCTTTCGCATATCAGACCGATAAAGGGAACCCACAGAGTACTTAGAATATTAAGGATGGACTTGTTTTTTTTAACTTTCTCGTATGAAGTCAGATCCACCCCGCAAGTCACGGTACACTCGTACATGCAATTAACTTTTCATAGAGGGACAATCATACAGGAAATTAACTCAAATGGATTGATGTAACTCTATTATTTCCAGATAAAGAGCATCTCCAACGGCAGCCGACAAATTTCCTCCCGCTTCCTTCCACGGAGGATTTACATCAAACGCCAATGCAGTACATTTTTACAACTATAACCAACCAGATGAAATTTGCAAACACGGTCTGATTTCATATAAGCATGAAGGATTTCGTATAAAAAAAGCTGGATCTTCATATAAACATGATGGATTTCATTACATTTACATGAACTAAGAGGTGCCAATCCGGCTCTCTTGTATAACTAATACTCCCTCCGTCTGGAAATACTTGTCCTAGAAATGGATATATCTAGACCTATTTTAGTTTTAAATGGCTGCCCGCGGATGCCTTTGTCTTCCTCATGTCCATCAGACACTTGCGGGGTCGACGAAGGTCCTCGAAAGAGACGAAGCAGCAAAGAAACCACCTGAATCCGCGGTCGTCGCCTCGCCGGTGGCCTTCATGGGTCCCAAGTGGCGGCGGCCTCCTGTGTTCCACTTCTCCTCGATGATGGCGGTGGACACGGAGAAGCTGGCCACCGACTGCCGCCTCCACGCACCCGACTTGCTCTCGCCGCATGGCGCCGCCAAGATGCACGGGAGGCGCGCCTACGACACGGAGGCGCGCCACCGCAGACATCGGTGGCACGGCACGACGCGACAAATGATGACGCCAGATCGGCGCGTTTCGCCGCCGCAGCCGGGGGAGCAACTCGCCACTCCTCATCGAGCTGAACTGGAGTGGCGAGTTGCTAAACCACGCGCTTACTTGGGGCAAAGTGAGGGAGTCCCGGATTAGGGGTGTCCGGATAGTCAACTATCACCGCTGGCGGACTCGGACTATGAAGATACAAGATTGAAGACTTTGTCACGGTCCGGATGGGACTTTCCTTGGCGGAAGGCAAGCTTGGCGATACGGATATGTAGATCTCCTACCATTGTAACCGACTCGGTAACCCTAACCTATCCGGTGTCTATATAAACCAAGGGTTTTAGCCCATAGGACTAACAACAATCATACCATAGGCTAGCTTCTAGGTTTAGCCTCTCCGATCTCGTGGTAGATCTACTTGTACTACCCATATCATCAATATTAATCAAGGTGAGTAGGGTATTACTCCATCGAGAGGGCCCAACCTGGGTAAAAACATTGTGTCCCTTGTCTCTCGTTACCATCCGCCTAGACGCACAGCTCGGGACCCCTACCCAAGATCCGCCGGTTTTGACACCGACATTGGTGCTTTCATTGAGAGATCCTCTCGCCGCCGCCGCCAGAAGGATGCCTCATCCCGCCTTTAAAGACGGCTCTGTTGTTAAAGGAGCTTTGGCTATCGGCCAAACTCTCCGCTAGGTGGTTTTCATGACCGCCAGCCGCCATCACACCGACGATGACTTCTCGTGTCATCGAAACCAATCTTCACGCTAACTCAAAACTCGCCGAAAAAGTTAGATCCGATCGAGCTCTCCTCCAGAACGAAGCTCTTGATCGTGACGCCGACCGAGTCACCAAAGACTACGACCAGATAGGGCTTAAAACCGATCCGAGAGATCAACTCTCCCTGTGCTACCCATCATGTTGCTGTGATAGAGGAGCAATATGGAGATTCTTCTTCTATCTTAAGGACTAGCTACGTCCGGATTCCCGATCCCTCCATGTCGGATTGCCGCAGAGGGACGGACGTCGATCAAGCCCTCGAACTTAAAGTCAGCGGCGGGTTGATTCATTGATAGCATTCAAAATCCAAACTTCCAAGTTCGAAACTTCGCCCCCGAGTCTTAAATTGACGGGTTCCGGATCTAGTTCCACCCGCCCACCCAAACATTAGCGATCTATCCCGACCGCAAGAGCCCGCTGAAACAAAGGCATCATTATCGGGCCGATTCCTCCCGGTTATGGACAGGATAAAGGACTGCCGAGAGGAGGACGCAATCTCACTTTTCTGCGATAATTGCACGGACAAGGGAATCCTAAACGCCATAAGTCGTCGCGAAATTACACGCTTTGATGACTTGGTGACCATAGTACAAAAGTATTGTGCGATGGAGAGTGCTCGGAAAACCGAAAGTAAATTTTGGGATAATCCGACCCCGAATACATCCCTAGTCCGAAATAAATGGGTGCATCATCACCAAGCACCTGGGTGAAACACCAAAAAACCAAAAACCCCTAAAGGGTACGGAACCGTACTGGAGGGTTGGCTAAACGGACCCTTCAAAATTCATAACACAGAGGGCGCCACTCCAACTCATAGCCTTCTAGCATGTTGGATACTACGGCAGTGGCCAAAAGTGGCTAAGAGCTTTAGCCTCGTAATCCCAGCCCAAAGAACACCAAGACGGTATTAATATCTTCGAGACTTTCGATCAAATAATATGCGAAACGAACACTCCGCAACCTTGTCAAGTCTACCAAGTACCAACAATAAATCCATGGAGGACACGCTATTACCTTCAATGCCGTGATTTAACCTAAATTCAACAGCCGAGCACCAACCGCATTGGTCCTCATCCAATAGTGGACGGCTTTCGCTTTACTAAGGTACTCATGGATGGCGGCAGCGGACTAAACCTCATCTACGAGGAAACACTCCAAAAATGGAAATAGATCGAACCGCATTGAGCGAAGCAAGACAACCTTTAGAGGAATAATCCCTAGCCGGAAGCATGCTCACAGGAAAATCACACCGGACGAGTGTTCGCTCACGGACAATTACAGTCCGAGGAGGTCACGCTTCAAGTGGCCCCTGCTCAGCAGCGGATATCACGCTTATTAGGGCGAGAGGCATTCACAATTTTTCAAGCTATACCCCATTATGGGTACATGAAGCTTAAAATGCCCGGACCTAACGGAATCATCACTCGCTAGTGATCCAACATAGCACTCCGCGTCGAAAACAAGACAGCCGCACTAGCCCTCGGGCACTATCCGGCCCTAGCGGCCGAGGAACTCATCGCGATGCGCCCATCAGGAATGTGGACGATGTGATACTTGATAAAAGATCCAAGTCCACCTCTTTAAACCAGCGGATGAAATAGTCAAATTCCAAGTCCACCCAACGGACTCGCAAAGACGGCTCCATTGGGGCACAATTAAACCCTCGATGTAGACGCCAGACTACAAGAATTTCTACGAGAAAATCGACATTTTTGCCCGCACCCTTCGACATGCCAGAATCCCACATCGGCTGGCCGAGCACAGCCTAAATATCCTAAAAGGATTCAAGCCACCAAACAGATCTTCGGCGCTTTTCCCAACCCAAGAGACATGCTATGGAGAGGAGCTAGCCAAACTTCCGAAGCCGGATTCATCGTAGATATAAAACATCCGGACCGCTAGCAAATCTGGTGATGGTACCAAAGAAGGACAAATCCGGCGCCTATGTGTTGATTTCAATGACCTTAATAAGGCTTGCCCAAAGGGTCCCTTCCCTTCCCCGCATTGATCAAATTATCGACGCTACAGCAGGATACGACTCATTGTGCTTCCTCGACGCTGCATCTGCTACCACTAAATCAAGATGGCGGAGCCGCACCAAGCCGCAACAACATTCATCACTCCATACGCCCATTCCACTTCAACACAATGCCCTTCGGCTCAAAAATGCCGTGCAACATATCAACAAGATGATTCGCATACGCCCGCAAACCAGATCGGCAAAACAGAGAAGCATATGTAGATGACGTGGTCGTTAAATCCAAGCAAGTCGAAACTCTAGTAGACGACTTGAGGCTCACATTCGACAATCTCCAAAATATGACATTAAGCTCAATCCGAAAATGCGCTTCGCTGCTCCACCGGAAAGCTCTTGGGCTTCATTGTGTCCGTAGAGGAATTGAAGCAAACCCAGCTAAGATCCGAGCTCACACAATTGGACATTCCAAAAGACCTCAAACAAATACAAAATTGATCGATGCATAGCGGCTTTAAGCCGCTTTTATTTCGCTTGGGAGAAAAGGCGCTACCCTTTACCGCCTCCGCGAATCAACACTTTGAGGGACGGATACGCCACGGCCGGACTCAAGAAATAAAAGCCATATTGGCAACAACCGTCTGGCCGCGCCAACGGGCGTAACTAATGCTATTATATATCGCCGCAACACATCAAGTTGTCACGCGGTGCTCGCCGTCGAACGAGAAGCGGACGGACACCGTTCCCTCTTCAAAACCGGTTTACTATGTGTCCACCGTCCTAACTCCATGCAAGTCCCTGCACCACATTATCAAAAGATAGCATACGCGTGTTCATGGCATCTCGAAGTCGCGACACTACTTTCAAGAGTGTTCGATAACGGTAACCTCCAAGTACCTCTTAACGACATTATAAACAATCGCGACGCGACGGGTCGGATTGCTAAATGGGCCATAGAGCTCCTTCCATTCGATATAACCTATAAGCCACGGCGAGCTATTAAGTCGCAGGTTTTGGCCGACTTCGCGGGTCGAATGGACCGTCAACTCCCTAAAGAGTACGGCGATACTCCAATTGATCATGCACTTTGACGGCTCCAAAATGTTGGCCGCCTGGGGCTGGCGTCGTTCCCGACGTCCCCAACCGGGACACAGTCCAATACGCCCTTCAGATAATGTATACGGACTCCAACAACGCAGCCGAACACGCAGGCCCTTCGCACGGCCTCCGGATGGCGCCTCCATGGGCATTAAACGCCTAGGTGCGCGATTCAACCTCGCGATATCTCAAATAAACGGAGACTTTGATGCCAAAGATCCGAATGGCAGCGCATCGCAATGCGGTCCTAAAATGTCAAGACGGTTCAAGGGCTCAATTTCATCATATAGCCCGGATAACAACCAGCAGCGGATATATTGGCACGCATCGGTGCAAAACGCGATGCCGTCCCGCCCAACATCTTCCCCGAACGGCTGTTCAAGCCATCCGCATTATGGGAAGGGAGTCCGAAATAATAATCCGACCCAACCGCATCGCTCGACGCCAACACTCGACACAATCGGAGGCTCGCCAACGAATAACACCTCCGCCCATTTAAATAATGGCGGTCATCGCCTCGCGGACGGAACCATTCTAGCCTACCTAACTAGGCAGAACTCCCCAAGACCAAAATGAGGCTCGCTGCATAGTACGGCGATGCAAAGCCTATAAAGTCCATGAGGGAGAGCTCTATAAGAAGAGCACAACAGAGTCCTTCAAAGGTGTATCTCCAAGAGGAAGGGCTAAACCTCCCGCTGAAATTCATGCCGGACTGGGTGGGCACCACGCCGCAGCCCGGGATCTTGTAGGCAAGGCCTTCCGTACATGATTTTATTGGCCGACGGCCCGAGCAGATGCGCAGGATTTAGTCCAACGATGCGTCGGATGCCAGCTTTTTGCTAACCAAAGCCATATGCCACCCACCGCCTCAAAACTATACCCATCACCGCCGTCATGGTCCGGGGCTTGACATGGTTGGACCCCTTAAGGGAGGAACCCACAAGCAAAAATACCTATTGGTCATGGTGGATAAATTCACCAAATGGATAGAGGCCAAGCCTGTTAAAACGGCCGAATCCGGGCCGGTGATAGACTTCATATCAGGGGTAGTACACTATTACGGCGTCCCCACAGTATCATCACTGATAATGGCACCAACTCCACTGCCGATGAGGTCAAATTATGCTGCAAAAACATGGGCATCAAGCTCGATTTCGCCTCAGTCTATCACCACAAACCAACGGTCAAGTCGAACGAGCAAACGGTCTAATCATGAGCAGCATTAAACCCAGACTAGTGCGGACCACGCCGAATCATTCTCTGGGGGCTGCGGACCACGCCGAATCGTACTACCGTATTCACACCATTTTTCATGGTGTACGGTGCAGAGGCAGTCCTGCTCGCGACATCATTCATGACTCACCGCAAGGCGCATGTATGAAGAAAGAGAAGCCGAGCTCGATCGGCAGGACATTTTGGACGATTGGAGGAGGAGCGCGACGTGGCAAAAGCTCGCTCCGCATTCTATCAACAGCAGGCTCAAGATATCAAAGCAGGAAGTACGGGCCAAAGCTTATTACGCTGGCTTAACTAGTTCTACGCTCACGGACAAGAAAAGGACAAACTCAAGCCCAAATGGAAGGTCCTTCATCATCGATTAGGTCCTCGACCGGCGGAGCATACCGCCCATCGTAAACGATCGGATAACCGACTCGAGCCGAACCCATGGAACGCAGCCCGCCTATGAAGATTCTACGCTTAAGCCGGACTCCAAGTTCGCTCCTTCCTCCGCCCACATTTTTTATTTTGCTGTATTTTATTTCTCCTTCCTCCTCCTTCTTCTTGAAGCCTTTAGAGGCTCGCTTGCGCTTTGTTCAAGACATATTTGACGACCGTCCGCGGCCATTATACTCGGGGCTTCTTTAATGTGTTTATTTATACGGGCTTCATGCCCAACACATGTGTCAAACTTCCGCATGTACCTTTTATTCACCATTATATGCATCGATATGACTTAAGTTTTGGCCAAGCTTGGTTGTTCGCCTCTGTGCTTACCCCTACGCTCCCGATTGTTCGCTAGGTGGTAAAGGAGCACCTCGCGATTGTTATCGCCGGGTCACCGGATGTACCTCGACGGGTGAAGCCGAAAGCTAGCGTCTTAAGGGAATATTCGATCGGTGAACTGAAAGATGATTTTAACTATTTATCCATCTGCCCCTGATGATTTTCTGCTTTCTTAGCAGTTTTGACATGCACTTTAGGGCATGCATCCCAAATAAAGGAACCCTTAACGGAACTATTCTCCCGAAGATGTTTCTTACTACCCATGTAATATAACATAACTAGTTGGGCACTTGTCCGACATACAGCAATAATGACCCCACGCCTTTGTCTCCATGCATGCCCCGGTTCTTATATAACCGCAAGGGTATTCGACACACCACGGACTATTGGGTCCCGAGGTCAAGCAAAAGGTCCGCTATGACAAACGATCTACAATCCGCTAGAAGACATTTTTCATGTCATATTTAAATACATAGTCAACTCGACTCATTGTATTCCTCCTCAATGCCATCTAATAGGCTATCTAATTTACAATCTTGTTGAATACTTACGCCAATTCTACTTGGCCGCATACTGCTTACAGGATCTCCTTCCCATCGCCCCACTGTGTCCCACTCGCCATGTGGTTTGGGTCAGCCTTCAGATACCATGGCCCCCAGCCTCCTCGGCGCCTTTGACGGCAGGCCGATATCTTCCATAATGAAAGCGCCACCGCGTTCCTTGCAGCCGCTTCCGCCAGCTCCCCAATGCCTTCGGCAGGAGATAGATGGCCACAAGGCCCGCCGACGCTTTTCATCACCGCCAACTCGTCGCCAAGAATCGGGCATCTCCTCCTCAGACGACCTGTGAGCAAACCTACATACATGTTTATGTTAGTCGCCTTCCTCGCCGAACTCTTTCAAAGTTCGCCAAGCACTTATCGAAATGCCGCGACGGTTGCCGATTCTCCTTTACGGAGTCGCATAACCGGGCACGAACATCCTTTAGTTCCTCACCCACCGGGTGTTGGCATCTTGGAGGTTATTTTTCTCCGCCGCACTGAAAGCACGCCCGCCGCCTTCAACCGCGCAAGAGCTGTTGCTTGTCCGATCTAGTCCGCGCCATCTGCAATATTATTGTCGATTTACACACACGCCGCACTTCATTAATTATTTATCTTTTGAAGCATCTATTACCGTAGGGGTCTCGTGGCTCCTCCCCAGAAGTGCTAGTGCGGCCTCAAGTTGGGCCTTGCATTCTTCAAGCTCCCGGGACAGCCGGGTATTCTTTTGTAAGATCCTGCATAAATGATCCTTGAATCGTTATTCTAACTATTTTAAGTCTCGGGCTACCGCATATATAATCACAAATCTCCTCACCAGATGTCCTTTACATACCGCCTCGTGGCTCGCTAGACCATCTTGAGCGGCACGGAGGTGTGCATCTCCGAATTGAAGGCATTCAAAGCCTCTTGGGAGAAACATGCGCCACGAAGAACCGTTCGGGCGGCGCCTGTGGATTCATGGCGCCTCCACCTCGGAGTTGGTGGCGATACTCATCGGCAACCTCGCTTGAGGAGCGTCCGACGACGCCTCATGCTCGCCTCCGCCTCGACCCGGCTTTGGAGCCTTGGTGGCAGAGGTTCGATTGGCAACCCTCCGAATCAGTCCGCGAAAGTGCTCTTTTTCCCGAAAAGAGCACCAGCAAGTAGTGCGCCTTCTAGGAATCAATCCTAGGGATATGGTGACACGCTATACCGCTAGGCGGAGTTTCGATCCGACCGCACTTTTTACACTCAAGGCAACAGATCGCCTTTTGTTGGCTAGCCTGGCGCTGGCTCGGCCTCCCGCCTCAAGGCACTTCGCTAAACACCATCAAATACGGTGATTAGAAATAAGCATGGATGGGTCATTATCGAGTATTGGGACCTCGGTCTCGCCACTGTGAGGTCGGAAGTATTCCGGTAATCGGCCGTAATGGCAACCAAGGCATTATCGATGCTAAGTTGGTGGAACACCCCGCCGATCAACTCCACCTTTATATCCGGATCCTCTTCGAGGTCGGATCGAGGGACCGCTCGATCCTCGGGTTGTGGAGGCGGGTTGTGTATCTTCTCCACGTCTGGCGCAGTTCCTCGCAGAGAAACCATGAAATGAGATATTTAACCACGGAACATGGAATGGACAGGCCACTAAGGTATTTGCTTACCCAACTTCGAGGATTATTCAAGAAAACCTGCCCAAAGGATCGACGCGAGAAAACCCTCTCTTCCCTTTGTACATGGCGGACAAGATCTTCACCAGCCTGGTGACCGATCCCGCCCTTTGCGGCCATGGCAGCCGACATCGCCCTCCCGCTGAAGTCCCACATGGGGTTGCCCTTATATTGAGCGGCCGCACTTCTCATAATGCAGATTGCCATGACTCCAATCATGGTCAATCCGCATGAGCCAAGAATCTTATTTGGGTCATCAAGCAAAGGACGCCCCGGTCATTTTCCTCTAGGGGATCCCGGGCGCCAGCTTAGGCGCTTTAGAGGAGCGCTATAAACTCGAAGGCCGATCCGAAGAGGATCCCGCAGGGACGCCCTCCATGTAAACCATTCAAGGCTGCCTTCGGACGCTTTCGGGTTCCGGATAGATATCCGTCCCGCGATGCGCCATATTTCGACCTACCACTTGATATATTGACCCTCATGAGAACGGGGTACAAGGCAGAATAATCTCTTCCACAGCCGCAAATGAGCCTCGATGCTCAAGAACAGCTCGCAAAGGGCCACGAAGCCCGCGATGTGCAAAATGGAGGCAAGCGAAGGTGGTGCAACCGAGGCCATAGAACTCCAAGAGCCCCGGAGAATCAGGGCCAAATGAGGCCATGCCCGGGAGCTACTGGCTAGTGCGGCGGCCGGTGGATGCCTCGCCCATGGATCAAGTCATCAAGCGCCCGCTCAGATTGAAGGTGCTCAGGGCCTTGCCCGCGCTAAGGTGCACGGGCAAGCCGACGCGAGAAGCCGGTGACGGACAGCCGCCACGGCAAAGAACATCGCAAGCCCGAGAAGTATTATGAGGGCGCCCCAAGGGTGCCCGCCTTATAGCGGTGAATGCTCCAAAGATGTAATATTTGAGTAGACTCGCATTTGTTATCCTATACACCGAAAAACTTTTTATATGCGCTTAAGCAACGCTTTTGAATTTAAAATATTACCTTCTCAGGCGGCCGCTTATCAAATTTGAGAGATGGCGAAGTCGTTGGCTTCAGCCCCCATGCCACGAAAGTGTTGGGGTGTTCGATAAACTTGAGCGGTCTTGTTCCCATTCTTGGGTCCTTCGAGGAGGCGCCAACGCAACGTAAACAGCAACCGGACTATTATGCTTGAACACTCTCACTTAGCCATAGAATTCTATAATTTTAAATTTCAGCGGCCCCTAGTATTCGAAGACCGAAGTTCGGGTGCTATCCACGCTTTGGCCGGACAATGCCGTTCCTCGCCTAAGCGGCATAAGTCTTTAGGGACTCAAGAAACCTCTCGAATGAAGGATCGCTCGCCTTTTATCATGACGGGCCGTTTTAGCTCGCCATCGAGGTGCTCAACCCAGCTCAACTGGGCACAATCGCAGTGGTTCTCCCATACGCTACCTTAGCCGATATAACGGAACGTAAGGTACCAAAACATGGAGCCGGGCAAACCCAACTATTGACCCAAGACATGATTCGAGCCGATGCACATAATGCTATAAGTTCGGGTGCCGACTTGTGAAAGTGTTCGGACTTGTCACGCCATGTTTTTGGGGTACATAAGCCCTCGGTATTCTGGCCGCATCAAATTGTACGGTTGCACAATGTCATAAATGAACATATATAATGGGAAAGAATGCAATAATAGGCAAGAGCTATATATTGGTTATTCAAAAGAAACCGCAAATAAATGCGAACGATACAAATTGTGCGATAAGCAAGGTACGGACTTTGATATGTCCTCTTCCAGGGGTAAGTTTATGTGTGGTATGTAAAACAGTATACCGCTTCGTAATAGAGACCACCGACACTGACGCAGTTTTCGCTTCCTCGGCTGTTGCATCGTATTCGGGCGCGAATGCCGGATGTGGCTTCGGAGAACAGAGTCCCGAAAGTAAAAGGAAGAAAAGAAAAAAAGGAATGACACAAACGGGAGCCCCTAGTGCGTCTAGACGATTCTCGGCGTGTTGTTGTCGTGGCCCGCCCCTATGCCCATGGTGCTTCAGAGCGCAATTACGCAGCGTAGTATCGCTTCGCGAAGTTCGCGAGGGCTGGGGTTGGGGCTGCATTACTATGCTTGTTCGGAACGCGCGCGGTCTTGTCAGTAGGTTACTCCGGCGCGCTGATGAAGTGTCCGATTGTTTATTGGCCGGACCGAGAGTTGTTGTGAGAGGCTACTTTGCACCTCCGCCGCGAGGGTCGCTGCAGGTGCTCCTCCGCTCGGAGAGAGCGTCAGTGTTTCCATTGACCGTGATTACCTCGAGGTCCCGCATCTTGAGCTTGAGGTATATGTTGCGGCGGCACCGCATTTGAACTTTGCAAATGCGGTTCGCCCAAGCAAAGGCGTGATAGCCGCCATGAATCGGACTATGTCAAGATTAACTCTTCGCTCGAAGTTATCCGGGATCCAAGACCACTTCGAGTGTAATCGAAGCTTGTACAATTGGCCTCTACACCTAGTTTGACGCCTTTAAAGGTATACTTTATGGTTTAATCCTTGAGGGTCTATGCCCATTTTATGACCGTATCCCCGAGCAAAGCAGTGTTCAGTTGCTACCGCCGCCCATCAGACTCTAGTGAGGTGAACTGCCGATGATTGGGTCAAGAACCAATGCGCGAATCCACCGTGATGATGCTAGTGGGTGGTCCTTTGATCAAAGGTGATTGGGCAGAAGACCAGGTTGAACTTAGGGCGATCGCTCCATCACGATACGCCCCTTTAGTGCGCGCTTCCGCCCCTTTGGGTATGTGGGTTATGATATCATGTTCACCGTCCGCACTTGTGTGGGAAAGCCCTTCCGCCCTTTATTGTTCGGCGGTCGGGTTCTTCCTCGCCATCGCTATGTAGCCCCTTGTCGTTGTTTTTTTCAAGGCATCATTGCTCGCTTGTTTGAACACCCAACAATCCCTCGCTGGTGTGGTTGGCTGGTTTTTCGGGTGCATGTATCCGCACAAGCGATCGAGTATTCGGTCCAAGTTGGACGGGCCCTTGGTATTTCTTTTGAATGGCTTCTTCCACGACCGGGTTTAGAGCCTCGAATCCGCATTTATCGTCGATCTTCAGATTATCACCGCATGCGGCGCTTATGCTTGCTGCGACGCCGACCGCCATTGTTATCCTTGGGATCCGAATCATTAAGGTAACATCCCAAAATTCTAAATTTTGGAATGTTATAAACAAATAGATAGTTTTGATTTGATTGTTTGATTGATTGAGTGAAGTGAGTGAATTTGAAACTTTTGAAAGTTAAATGAGAGGGAATAAAAGACTTTCCCAAACTTTCATTTTTGCTTTTATGCTCTCCGTGAATTCAAATTCTTTTCACCACAAACCCCGGAGAGAAGATGACATTACTTTTTCATTTATTTAAATGACAAGGGTGTTGAAAATATATGAAATTCATTTGAGAATATTTCCAATTCTGAAACTTTATGCAACTCAATGATTTTCACGAAATAAGATAAAATGACTTCTTCAAATTATATGAAATATGAGTTGGGAGTTTCAAAGAATTAAATTCAAAGTTCTTTGAATTTATTTTTAATTTGGAGTTATTTGAGTTTTATTCATATTATTTTCTCCAAAATAAAATACATGGAAAATAGGGTAACATGATTCCTACATCAGAAAAATGGAGAGAAATAAATTTGAATCAATTTTGGTATTTTTAAAATGATTTTCGTTGGATTTTATTAGACCAGTAGCACTCTTTTAATTATCTGAATTTTGTGGATATTATTTGGCATTATAAAATGTTAATCTTGTAGGAAATCTTTTTCTGAAAATTTCGATATATAATATGCCTATATAAAATTATAGTTTCATTTTCGTTTTTCAGTTTATCACTTTCTGTTTAAAAAAAATAACAAAAACTGCACGCGCGCCTGAAACTAACTGTCGCCGACGTGCGCATCATAGTACCAGCGGACGCCCCTTCTTTTCTTTTTCTATATAATATATGGGCCAGGCCCAGCGGGCCATATTCATTCCTCATATTTTTTTCCGTAGTTTTTCTTTTTCTTTTCTATTGCTCAAAAAAAAAAATTAGAGTGTACGCGCGCGGCCGGCCGAAAGCCTTTCGGCCCATGCCACGCTACTCTTCTTTTCTCCTCTGTTTCGTATATTTTCGTCTACGTTTAGTCCTACATTGCCTAGCTTTTGACCTCTAAACCTCTTTTCCACATACAAATATAGATCCATAGAGCCTTCAAAAATCATCCGATTCGGGATAAATCAATATTTTGGTTTGACTAGATTCCTTAAAGAAAAATATTTGTTTTTCCTTCCTAATTTCCTAAATTGTCTCTTTCTCCAAAGTCGCCTTTTTCTGCTTTATAAAGATATCTTTCTTTGTTTTTTTCTTCTTATACTCCGTAGTTTATTATTATTTTAGACTAATACGATAGATTAGATTATCAATTAGTCTACGATTTATACATTAGACCTTAGTCAGAGCTATTTTTCTTTCAGAAACAGCTTGGCCCTCGATTTTTCAAATAGCCATAACTTTTTACTCGCCCATCCAAATTAGATGAAACCAACGCCACGCCTTCGTTATGATCTCCTCTATCCAGTAAAACAACTCAAACATGTTTTTGAAAGTTTAAAATTTGAATTAGATCAGATTTGAATTGAACTTCGCTTGATCATAACTTGAGTTTCAGAATCTGATTTAGTTGATTCTTTTGCAAATCAAGCTCTTGACCTAAACTTTCTGATAAGGCCAAATTCACATAATTTTGGTACTGTTAGAAATTGTTTTATGTTGCAAGAGTCATTCGCTTGTTTTGATGTTCTCTCAATCGCTTTCTTCGCTCTTTCCGATCTTTTGGAGTGATTGCTTATGTGTGGTTACTATTGCTTGATTACTTATAGATTGACCGAGGTGACGAGTAGAACTATCAAGAGTTTTGAGTGCTAATCATCTTCATCAACTTTGCAGTAAGTAACACTTTGATCATACTTTTCTCATACCCAGCTTTTATGCATTAGATCTATTCCTCAAACACTTTTCTCATACCGAGTTTTCTCCGACGGCGTATTCAGCCACTCCAATACCGAGGTCATCCGATGTGGATGTATTCCTGCACGGATGACACCACTGGTCAATCCGGAGGAGGTTGATGACGCCATATCGAGAAGTGGATGACCGCCATCACAGAAATAAAGACAACCTCATGGAGCTAGGAGGATTCCACCACTCGACCAGAAAGTTATCAACTGCATAAGGTATCACCGCTATCTCCGATCGTGATTGTGCCGCATACATTCTCGCTTTGATGTCAATTTCGCCGACCGACTTTCACCTTGTTTTGTTGTCTTCTAGGTCACCATTGAGATGTACTGATGCCCAACGGGCGCAGGAAACAGCCAAGAAGAAGAAGGAAGTGGAGGTGAGAGTCCGGAGGAATGGGAGTCCAACGGCGAGGAGGATGAGGAGGATGATGGCTCGATGATGAGGAGGAGGAGGAAGAAGAGGAGGAAGACGCCGACCCTCCTCGCCGAGGGAAGGTCCGTTGACGACGCACCCGCGCGTCGGGCGTGGTAAAGTCATAGTGTCCACCGCCACCGACGGTTTACCTAGGACAACTTCTCCCTGGCCGACCGAGAAGCCGCCAAGCAACCTCGAGCGACGCCACAAAGCCGGGCGAAGGCCCCGCCTAAGATGCGAATGGTCATCCCCACCATCTCCGGCAACCAATGTAACCTTGTATTTCCTTTTTCAACATGAGTGGACTTTGGTCGACTTGATGACCGATCACCGACTCTTGAAATCTACAATACCGCTACCTCCAAGACTTCACCAAGCACGATGATCGTGAAATGGAGGATGCGCCACTTCCAATCTTGGTAAGATCTCCGAGGTTTCACTTTTAGCCGATCGAGCTTTTTAGTCGATTGGCTTCCATGTTTACTCGATCTCTTGTAGTTCACCACGCCATTGATCTCCCCGATGATGACGAGGAAGCGCCATTGAGGAAGAGGAGGAACAAGAAAGTGCTCACGGGCAAGGCTGCTTCAAGTCGCGCGACTCGAGACGCTGATTTCGAGGGAGGCAACCCCACTGACTTCAGATTTTTGCTGTATCACCGACAAGTGCCCGACCCACTTCGCCGATCGCTGATCCACCATCTCTTTGCTACACACCACGCCCCTAAGACCAAGTAAGTGCTGCTAAGGAGGTCGACGCCGTGTGTGGATCATGATGGAGCAGTGAAAGCGGCTCGAGAGGCAAGTCAGCGGCCTATGATGCCGCTTCAGCTCTCCGTGGCAATGTCCAAGTAAGTCATTGTCATTGCTTTGTTAGGATATACTATCCAAATTGCTTTTTCCGAGATTTATATCCGACACCCACCGGGTGTGTGTGTCGCTTGAACTTTTGTGGGGCACGCCGAGTGCACCCACCGGTGTAGTCCCCGAGACTATGGTCGATCGCGCGCCGGCTATAGTCTTTATGTTGTGATCTTCTTCACTCGACCGACGTACTCAAGTCGAATGGAATCAGAAACCGTGGGGCACGCTTAGTGCACCCACGGGTGTAGTCCCCGAGACTATGGTCGATCAAGGCAGCTTGATTTATAGTCTAAAGAACTGTTTTTTATCAAGGGTCGATCACGACAATTAGCCATGTTTTTAGAATCATAACCTTTTTTCCTCTTTTGGTCGATCGATCGAACTAAATTGGTAAACCAAAGGGGCACGCTGAGTGCACCCGCTAGGTGAAGTCCTCAGACTATCGTCAATGTTTTTATTCGACCGTAGTCTTAGAAATGCTACTATTTTTCCTTAGTCACCGGAAGTGATCTGTCTTTTGATGTCTTTCGTTGGTTGACTCTTTAGAGAATATTTGCAGCCAGGCTCGCTATATCGAAAGTTAGAGAAAAGCGATGCAGCTCAACCTCGATTTGAAGCTTGCTCAGAGAATTTGCGTAAGGCAAAGGATGAAGCAAAAGGTATGGCTGGTGAGACTTTTTGACGATCGCCTGTTTTTCTACTCATTCTCAACTCGTTCTCATTGTTGCTTTGCGATAAACCGAAGAGACTTTGAAAAAGAAGGACCTTGACCTTGCAGAGAGTATTGTATATGCTTTGGAGAAAACAAAGCTCATCAAGAGAAGCTTGCCTCACGACAAACTTGAAGATGAAAATGCCAAGTCGAAAGCCTCTTGACGCTGCTAACAAGGAAGTCACCGATCAAGAACGACAAGAATGTTCTGTTCGACAAGGTTGGCCACCAAGGGAAGCTTAAACGACCGAGATTTATCTTGAGGGTTCGCCAAGAAGTCGATTCTCATGCTTGAAGGTAATCTTTTATCCAACTGCCTTGCTCTCACCGCTCATCGATGATCTTCATTTTGAGTCTGAGTTGTGTTTTCGAATTTCACAAAACTTTGAAGAAGAAACCAATGAGTGGAAACCAGCTTGGACCCCATCAACTCTCCCCGTGAAGGACGGTTGCTATGAATGTGCTCCGACCGAGTCTCGGTTGCTAGCGAGTGGAATATCTTGCTCTATTGAAAGTTGCAAAGGTCGCGGATCGACTCACTCTATGGCCGTAATGCATCCGTAATGATCTTGAATCTCGATGACTCGATCGAATGAGATTCCAAGTCGAGTGCAAGAATGGAAAAGTCATCCGCCAAGTGTGGTGCTTATGTTGCTCTATCTCCGTTCAGATTCCACCGCAAAGAAGCGCAAGAGGACAAGCGGTGTCTCTCAAGGTTGCCAATACCAGAAGCACGACTTCAGATCTTTCATGGAGACTTTCATCGCTGTCGCTACCAGACAGTCGACGGAATCGACTTTCACCAGCTTTGTTGCACCTTCCATTCACGGAGGAGTAAAAACTTCTAAGTCCCACTTTAAATTTGCCTCGAATGCCGAGTGGTTTCAGAATCGATAAACTTTAATGTGCTTAACGCTCGAAAGCTTTTGGATCCAGAGGACATTTATCCGAACTTGGTTTTTCCTTTAACATGCTTTGCTTGCATTCGAGAGAACTTTATTCCTCATTCGAAGATATTCCGCTGAAATCCCAATCGAGTTGTGCTTCATCTATCCCGCAGTAGAGGTGAAACACAGATCGCGATCGACCTTGTCGCCCCACGGATCGGGACGAACCGCATGTTGTGCTTGTGCTAAGTTCAAGGAGGAGGTAGCAATGACCTGCACCTCATCGCCCTTATGGATTGGGATGAATTCCTTACTTAGGCGCAGCAATGGCTGCAGCTTAAGCCCGAGTGGGAGGTTTGCTCTCCACTGTGAGGATTTTTATTACTTAGGCGCAGCACTGGCTGCAGCTTAAGCCCCGAGTGGGAGGTTTGCTTCCACTGTGAGGATTTTTATTACTTAGGCGAGCACTGGCTGCAAGCTTAAGCTCCCGAGTGGGAGGTTTGCTCTCCACTGTAGGATTTTTATTACTTAGGCGCAGCACTGGCTGTAGCTTAAGCCCCGAGTGGGAGGTTTGCTCTCCACTGTAGGATTTCTATTACTTAGGCGCAGCACTGGCTGCAGCTAAGCCTCCGAGTGGGAGGTTTGCTCTCCACTGTAGGATTTTATTACTTAGGCGCAGCACTGGCTGCAGCTTAAGCCCCCAAAGGGGAGGTTTGCTCTCCACTGTAGGATTTCTATTACTTAGGCGAGCACTGGCTGTGCTAGAAGCCCCGAGTGGGAGGTTTGCTCTCCACCTGCAGAGGATTTTTATCACTTTGGATGTTTTAAGGCTAATCTTTGGCTGTTGAGAAGGCCCCGAGTGGGAGGCTGGCTCACCACCGGCAGGTTTGAATACTTAGGCGAGTACTTGGACTGCAGCTAAGCCTCCGAGTGGGAGGCTGGCTCGCCACTCAGAGGATTTGAATACTTAGGCGAGTACTTGATCTGCATCTAAGCCTCCGAGTGGGAGGCTGACTCTGCTGCTCGGTAGGATTTTGGATACTTAGGCGAGTACTTTGATCGCAGCTAAGCCTCCGAGTGGGAGGCTGGCTCGCCACCAGTAGGATTTGAATACTTAGGCGAGCACTCGACTGCAGCCTAAGCCTCCGAGTGGGAGGCTGGCTCGCCGCCGGTGAGGATTTTGGATACGAGGCGAGTACTTGATCTGCAGCTAAGCCTCCCGAGGGAGGCTGGCTCGCCACTGTAGGATTTTGGATACTTAGGCGTAGTACTTGACTGCAGATAAGCCTCCGAGTGGGAGGCTGGCTCGCCACTGTAGGATTTTGATACTTAGGCTAAGCGGATTCGCAGCTAAGCCCCCGTGTGAGACCTGCTCGCACTGAAAGGATTTTTTACAAACTTAGCTAATCGGATTCATGACTAAGCCACCCACTGGGGAAATTTCAACAAAAAGCAATAACAATTACTTGGAATATTATAACATTCTTGTCTTGGATAAACAAACTTTAAAAGCACTTTTATTACTTCTCAACCGAGTGAGTTTTTATGTAAAAGGGCGGAGCAGCCCTGCTCCAAGCTCGAGGCTCTGCCGATCCGCGATCAACGCTGTAGAGATGACATGTCTGCCAGGAGGACTCTTGTGACGATGAAGGACCTTCCCAAGTGGGAGCAAGCTTGTGTGGTTTCTCTGATCCACTTGAGGACCAAATCTCCTCTTGGAAGGCTCGACTCTTCACATTTCTCGCATGGAATCGACGCAAGTCTTGCTGATAGATAGTTCCGCTTCCAAGAGGTCGATCGATCTTGCCGGGCTTGTTCCGCTTCTTCTTCAGAGTATAGCTCGACTGGGCGCATTGTGAAGGTGTCACCCGCAGAATCGTCAGCCCATAGACCAGAAGAATGGAGTTCTCCCAATGACCGATTAGGAGTGGTCCTCAATCCCCGTGAGAACTGATGGAAGTTCGTCGACCCAAGCTCCTGCCGCGGTTTGAGATCACGATCACCGAGGTTTTAGCCCTTGAGAATGAGGCCGCTTGCACGCTCGCTTGTCCATTCGACCGAGGATGAGCCATCAAGCATAGTCGACCGCAGGCCTTTGAGAGGCGCAGAAGGCTTTGAACTTGTCATTATCAAGTTTGACCCATTGTCGGTGATGATGCTATGGAACTCCATATCTGAATATCAACTCTCCGATGAAACCGATAGCAAAGGCATGCATCGAGGTTCTTGATGGGCTTGGCTTCGATCCATTTGGTGAACTTGTCGATCGCTACTAGCAAATGGGTGAAACCGCTTCGCCAGTTCTCAACGGTCCAATCATGTCCAATTCCCCAAACAGCTTAAGGGCCAAACGAGTGGAATGGTCTTCAAGGTGAGGCTGGTTTGTGCGACATGTTGAATAGAACTAACATCCTTCACACTTGTCGACTATTTCTTTTGCCATTTCATTTGCTTTCACCAAGAAAATCCCGCCGGTATGCTTTAGCCACAATGGTACGAGAGGACGATGATGGCCATGTGTTCCCGAGTGGATATCCTCAAGAATTATCTGACCTTCTTCCGCGTGATACACTTCGCCGACTCACCGCGCTTTTCTCGCATAACTGTCCTTGATCACCAGAAGGCCTTGGATCGACGGACGAGCCGTCGAGCCTCTTCTTCATTCTCTCGGGAGTTCTTTCCTTAGGATATATGCGATGTAACGGCATCGTCTACCGGGAGTGATGACCATAACTTCCATAATCAGGTCGACCACGGCCGGGACCTCAACTTCACCGGATCATTGGCACTCTTTTGTCGCGGGCTTTTTCCGGAAAGGATCCTCCCGCACCGATGGAGCATGAATGTGTTCCAAAATACATTACCGGAATGGCTTCCTCTTGACCCTATCTTCGCCAAATCATCCGCAGCTTGATTTTTCACCGGGTATATGATGAAGCTCTAACCCTCGAATTTCTTCTCCAATTTTCTCATCGATTACAATAACCTGTCATAGCTGGGCTTCGACATCCCACTCCTTCATCACTTGATTAACAACCAGATCCGAGTCGCCATAGACCATAAGGCAACGGACGCCGAGTGAAATGGCCATGCGCAACCCATACAGAGTGCTTCATATTCTGCTTCGTTGTTGGAAGAATCAAAGTGAACTGGAGAACATACTTGAGCCTATCTCCTGGGGAAACCAATACAACCCCCGCACTGTAACTGCTCAAAGATCTTGGAACCATCCAAAACATAGTCCAATGTTTCGAGTGAACTTGGGTTGAAGTTGCTGTTCACCCACTCAAGCAGGAAATCTGCTATTGCTTGGGACTTGATGGCTTTTGCCTCGAATTTGATATCAAGGGAAGGAGTTCAATCGCCCATTTTGCCACTCACCGCTTGCATCTCTCGCTATGAAGAATTTCCGACAAAGGGCGCCACCGACGATCGAATGGAATGATCGAGAAATAATGAGCAACCTTCTTCGTGGGTCATATAGATCCCATAAACAAGCTTCCGATAGTGAGGGTATCTTTGCTTTGATGGGGTCAAGATTTTAAAGATAATAAACCGGGCGCTGAACTTTGAAGGTTTTTCCTTCTTCTTCCCGTCAATCGTAAGTACGGTATTGACGACTTGTCCAAAGGGCTGCAATATAAAGCAAAGAAAGGCTCCTTGCCGATTGGAGCAAAGCAAGCACCGGCTGGGTGGAGAGTAGAGCTTGAGCTCGCAAACGCTGCATCAGCTTCTAGAGTCCACTCGAACTTGTCCGATTTCTTCATCACCGGTAAAGAGGCAATGCCTTTTCACCGAGGCGAGAGATGAATCGACTTAAAGCGCCAAGCATCCAAGAAGTTTCGACATCGTGGCACATCAAGACAGGTGCTTCATTTGGAGTATGGTGCCAACCTTTTCCGGGTTAGCATCGATTCTCGCCGAAACGAAAACCGAGCAACTTTCCACCAGAACTCCAAATGTACACTTTGATGGATTAAGCTTGATATCATACCTCCCGAGATTGGCAATGTTTCAAGCAAGGTCACCAACAGGTCGGAACCCTTTCGTGACTTGACCACTATATCATCCATGTATGCTTCCACATTCCGACCGATTTGAGTGAGCAAACACTTTCAATCATCCTCATGAATGTGGCTCCGCATTCTTGAGACCGAATGGCATGGTGACATAATGTAAGCAACTAATGGAGTGATGAACGCTGTTTTAATCTCATCGGGTCCATACAGACGGATCCGATGGTACCCGAATAGGCGCTTAAAAAGACAACCTCTCACATCCCGCAGCTTGAGTCGACTATTTGGTCGATGCGAGGAAGAGGGAAATGATCTTTCGGCAGGCCTGATTGATATGCTTGAAATCGATGCACATGCTAACGAATTGTATTTCTTGGGGACCATGACAACGCTGGCGCAGCCACTGAGTGGTAGATCTCGGATGAACTCGCCGCTAAGAGCCGAGCCACCTCCTCGCAATGGCCTTTCTTTTCCGGACGGCGACCGCCAAGATACTTTTTAACTGGTTTGAATTTTGGGTCGACTCAGAGGCGATGCTCACCAGCCCCTCGAACACCCGCATGTCGCCAGCTTCCATGAAGATATCCCGCTTCACGGAGGAACCGGATGAGCGCTTCTTCCTATTTTGAGTCGAAAGTGTTGTTGAGATGTTGGTCGAGCAGCATCGGATCACCGGTGAATGTGAACCTGTTTCGCCTCGCCTGCCGACCGAATGTTGACTCAGAGCGGCTTCTTACCGCAAAAATCACTCGGATCCGCAGTTTTCGATACTTTGTAGCTCTACCATCGCTAACCGAGCATCGGGCGATCTTAGAGCCTTTCTCGAAGCACTCTTTTGCCTTCTTCCGATTGCTTCGTGATGTGATCACGCCTTGGGACCGTGCATCTTCGTTCAAGATACACGAACATGGTCGGGCCATGAAACGCATAAGCCGTCTCCCTGCATAGCGTGATAAGCGCCTGAAATCCACGACCTCAAAGGTCAACTTTTCTTTCCGGAAATGCTTTGAATCACCAAAACTACATCAAGAGCAATTTGGCCGAGGACTCAAATTTTCTTTCCGTGAATGACCCGTGGAAGCTCATGTTATCGGTAATCGAGTCCGACATCGGAATGCCCATCCCTTCAACGGCCCGCCAGATATATATTCAAACCACTACCACCATCCATCGACTTTGTCACCGAAAGTGCCTTCGATAACCGGGTCGACCATCAATGCTTGCCTCCCAGGTGGCAACAATGCGCCGGGTGATCGACCGTCGAATGTGATGGTGGTCCGGGACCATTTCAGATAATTGGGAGTCGCCGAGCAACCAAGTTTACTTCCCGATTGATAACCTTCAATCGACTTTTGCTTTCGACGCCAAGAAAAAATCATCGTGGTGGAATTGACCGGGATATCCACCATCATCGCCATCTCTATCCTCAACTTTGTCCGTCTCCTTATCCTAATCCTTGTTGTTTCCTTGAACCGCTGAATCAAGAGCCGACATCGCCGAGTGGTATGTTTCGGTAGACGAAGTTTACCTCTTCATCTTTCTTGTATGAATATGACATGGTAAATCCAACACGTTGTTCCCATCCCGGTCTTTCACCTTCTTAGGGTTCCAAGGACCCTTGGGTTTCCTTGAACTTTCCTCGGGTCACCGCCAAGTTTTCTCCGGAGCCGCTCTCGCTTTAGCGCTTCGCTCGATCGAATTTCTCCGCCGTCTCATTGGCGGTCGACGATATTTACCACTCCGAGCCGATCCTCTTCTTCACCATTTGCATATTTGGTGGAAATTCCATCATCCGACTTAGGGTCATATTTCCGGCTCGACCAAATTTCAAACTCAATTCTTCGTTTGACACCTTCCTTGAAGGCACAGATCGCGGTGATCGATACATTCTCGATCGTGGTGGTGCAAAGTGATCCACCGATGTAATCTCTCAAGGTTTCACTGACTTTTGCATGCACGATCGCAACTCACAAACCTGCTGGTCGCTTGCAAGTTCCTTCAAATGTCCCGACAAACACTCGGCAAGATCTTCCCAAGTGTAACATCACTGGTGCTAATCGATTCAACCACGCTCGCTGAACATTCCAACATAAGAGGTAAATGCTTCATGGTTACCTCATCGCCGCCACCGCCGATCTGAACCGCCACTGTAATCTTCGCCAAGTGTCGCTTGATTTCAAGTGAACTTGTCGACTCCACCGCCAACCTCAAGTTGGGAGGAATCATCGCGCCTCGATGGCTCGCTGAAACACTCGTCACGAGACATGAACTCTACTACCGAAGGACCATCTCTATCATGGCTGCCTCGGTGAGCTCGCTCCTCGCCGACCAAACCTTGAACGATAATGGATCTCGATCAAAGCTCGGTTCCTCGGGTCGACCGAACTCTTCGCCAAAGACTGCTTACGCTCGTCGTCCCCGCCGCCGAGGAGCGATGATCCACCCCTTGGGGAGGAGGGCACTGACGCCGATCGCTGCGATCAATCGGTGCTCATACTACTCGCCGCCTTTGTATTGATCATCACGCCGCCCCCACGCTCCTCACACTCGGGGCGATCTTGGACTATGGGCCGACCGAATGAATTCGCAGCGACGGATCGGTCAGGAACCCTGTCCGCCGATCGATACAACTGAGTTTTGATCTCTCGCCCGGAGCAAATCCTCGATTTGTCTGCAAACCTCTTCCCGCCTCCGACCGAAGGCTGAATTGATTCTGCTATACGGGCGGTAGCTGCTAAATTCTGAATCGGAGTTCGATATACCCGTTGGCGTTGAAAGAGCAAGGCCGATCGATTCGAACCTCGGTCGCAGACGCCGCCGAGTACTCGCCAAGATTCTCCGGTCGAGTGCGCCACCAGTTGGCTGTTGCCAGATCCTCCAAGGCGCGAGCCTCGGGGTTTCTCCAACGATAGGAGTGTGAAGTGCATCCATGTTCCGACGACGAAGCTCCTCCTCTCGAGCTAAGTGAGGGGCTCGCAAGTACTCTTCGTGGGCTTGCACCGATCGCTTCCACCGCCACCTTCGCAGCGGTGAATCTAGGGGACCGCGGGTCCATCGACCATCGTAACCTCTCGCCGGGTCATCGCTATCGATTCGACGCTGGCCCTCACGGAGCCAACAACAGGTCAGAGAGATTCGCTGGCTCTCGCCGCTGATTGGGGATGGCCGATCAAGGGCCACCGATGCCTCACCCACCGCCGAAGCCTCGACCGATCGGAACACTTGCGCGGTGGGAGACTAGGGAGTGAAGATAGCGCAGAGCCACCCATACTGGGTCGACGGTTGCAGCAGAGGACGCCATGGACACACGCGAAAGAAAGGCCGCTCATGGATGGGGGAGCGAGTCCACGCCGAGTGGAGCCTCCTCGGCTAAGCGGAGTCGCCGGGCGATTTAACGTGAGCGCACCGAGACGGATCTCGTGGCCGCCACCGTAACTCCACCAAACCATGATGCCGAGATCGAGAGAATCCCAACTTCTCCAACACCGCTAGAACACCGCCCTACAGGTGGGCGCCAACCGCCGTGGTTCTAAGTCCGATAAAGAGAATGGGGGTAGGTATGGAGAGGCAAAGTCCTAGCTATGGAGTAGTTGTATACGCAAGGGATTTACGAGTTCAGCCCTTCTGAGGAAGTAATAGCCCCACGCCCTGAGCCCGGAGGCGGTCGATCGGATTATCTGCGATGTGTTACAGGGTGCGAACCTTCTACCGTGGGGGGGGGTGGTTTATATAGAGTGCGCCAGACCCCAGCCAGCCCATGAGTAGAGGGTTTAAGGTGCAAGTAAAGCTAGGCATTACTGTAAAGCCTTACATAAAGTGTCATTAAGGTCATAAAGACTATTTAACTATGCACTGCTTGGACACGGAGTGGCTCTTGGACTCTTGGTGGTCGAAAGGGTCTTCATAGTCGAAAGTGTCTTTGAATCTGCCGAGTGGAAGCCTCACTGTGTCCACTAGAAGGCTGCTTTCTTGTGAATGTCCTGTGGAGGGTACCTTTGGGCAGGTCTCAGGACCCTACCCTGTACATGACTTCATCACTTATTCCTTCATTACTCTCTATGTGTTACATTGCCAAGATATTCCATGTGTCTGAATTGTTTTGGCTGCAACTTTTCATGTTGCGACTTTTCGATGTATGCAGTAAGTGATACGTTAGGGTTATGATTTCTATACTCAACTTTGTCGTTGGTGTTGATGGGAATCCATTTACCTTGTTGCTTCCGCTATATTTTGGATCGAGGTAATAGTATTTATGTTACTTTATACATGTGATTTACCTCATATAAATCCTTCGAGTAATGTGTGTGTCAAAGATACCGATCCGTGGATGACACTTTAAGCACGTAGACTTGATCCATTCGGTCGGGTCGCTACAAGATGGTATCGAGCACATGTTGATCGAGGACGGACCCTAGAAATTGACAAGCCCATAGGAAAGATTTTTTCTACAACTTTCCTTTTCAAAAGATCTTTACCTCTCCTCTTCCGAGCTTATTCAAATATTCCCTTTAGTGAGACCATACCCTTTTCCTTTGACCACTCAAGATTTGACCGATGAGACCACTCCAAGGAGACAAGATATCTGGACAACCAAGACCATTTGAATGAAGAGGATTTTACCGTAAATGGAAACTACAACTGTTGAAGACCAAGACTTGATAATTTGAAGACTCGAGAATTCCCAGATTTTATGACTAGGAAGGTTACGCTTATGGAATTTGGATGACTATGGAAGTTATCAATACCCGAGATGAAGGTGTATCAAGAAAGACCGGAACATGGAGCATCCGAACTCAAAGTTTTTGTTAAGAAAACCCTAAGGCGTGAGATATCAACTATGGAATGATAGCTCATGGAAATGACAAGAGCGTAAACACGCTATCCATGATGTTATCGCCCGCTTATGCTATTGTCACTGCGGTTGAGTTAAGCATGCATATGCATGAAAGGATTGGATGGAAGAAGGCTAATGAAGCACCTATCGCAAGATGAAGTTTTTAACCTCACCGATGTAACACCGGATCTGGAGTAGTACATCAAGGATTTTAGGATGGACCTACAAGAAGCAAGATTTGGTAAGGAAGCGCTGTGAAGAACTCAGACCCGTAAGTCGAAAGTAGACAAAGTCAAGGAGCAAAACATCGAGATACCAGAGATTCGCCATGAACTCAAGGATGAGGATCATGGTTCATGTCAAGGATGTTGAAATCCGTGGTTGGAACGAACTCCGTAAATATTGAAGGATGCCACGAGAGACTTTATGCACAACAGAGATGATTTGGCAAAAGAACTTGAGAAGGACAAGCATGACCAGAAGAAGCCATTGGAGGCATGGATAAGACTTGAAGGGTTTGACGACTTCGAAGATTTATTGACCATTAGAAGCCCAAACCCTTGTTATACCTTCGTTAGATGCGACGATTGTGAGCTGTCATTTGTTTGATGTTTTCCGACAGCCACAATAAAACCTGTCTTTTCAAAACTTTTGTTTGTATTGTGTGCATCCCTCTCGATCTCTCTTATCTCACCCCAAAACCCATGGACCCGTTAGAGGATGAATGGAGATGAGCTTGTATTGTCGGGACCGATGAGTCAATTGGAGACGGACTGATGAATTCAGAACATGGAGGATCAAATGGAGAATAACCCGATAGTCAGAAAAGATATGACCCAGCATGCCCTTTAGTGCTTTGAAAGAGATGCTGCTACTTGGTGGAGGATGTACCAAACCATCAACGGATGGCAAGGAGTAACCACTTGGAAAGGATTTAAGTTGACTTTGCCAAAGTCTCGGTTTGTGTCCCATAAGTTGAAGCCTTATGGAAAGGATATGAAGAAACCTTGTGCATACAAGCTTTGTGGAGAAATAGGACACAACCATAAAGAAAACAAAGATGAATACCCTCATAAGCAGAGGATTACCAAAGGAGTTAGAAGAGAGGATGAGCAAAGGAAAGGCCAAAGGTTTTCGTAAGGATGAGCACGACACCTTATGGTTTGAGGACATGTACCCAATAATGCAAAGATCAGGAAGTTAATACCTCAGGAGGGTCAAGACTCACCATACTCGATTCGCCCTGGAAACACCAAAGATGTATTTGGATTTGAAGGAGTGTTTCTGGTGGACTGGTATGAAGAAGGATATTGCGGAGTATGTAGTCATAGGTGATGTACGCCAGAGAGTAAAGGCAGAGCATCAGAAGCCAGTCGGATTACTACAGCTTATGTCGATACCCGAATGGAAGTGGGATAAGCTTGGCATGAATTTCATTACCGGATTTCCCAGAACCCGATTGGGATATGATTCTATCTGGGTAGTAGTTGATTCGCTTGACCAAAGTGGCTCACTTTATCCTAGTAAAAACCACCTATACAAGTGCGAAGTTGGCCAAGATATATTTGACAAGGATCGTATGTCTGCATGGAGTTCCGAGGACCATCGTAGAGGAACACAGTTTACCTCAAAGTTTTGGAATCAGCTGCACCAGAATTTGGGTACTAGACTAGAGTTCAGTACAGCCTTTCATCCACAGACAGACGGATAGATTGAGAGGGTAAATCAGATTCTGGAGGACATGTTGAGAGCATGTGCACTAGATTATGGATCTAGTAGTGAAGATAATCTACCTTACGCGGAGTTCTCATACAACAACAGCTACCAGGTCAGTTTGAAGATGACCCCTTTTTAAACTTTGTATGGGAGAAGGTGTAGGACACCGTTGATGTGGGATGAAGTTGGAGACCGTCATTGTTTGGACCAAATGTGATCAAGGATTCTAAGAGAATGTTGTTGTTACGAGATAGACTCAAGGTAGCTCACCTGTGCAAAAGAGTTATGCAGTGCTCAAAACGCAAGGAGGTAGTATATGAAATTGGAGATGAGCATGTCTTCGTGTGCCCCTCTCAAGAGTTAAACGATTTGGAGTTAAGGGAAAGTTAGCCCCGAGATTTGTAGGACCATACCGAAGTTTTGGAGCGATGGGAGAAGTGGATAACAAGTTGAGTCACCCAAGCATCGTCAGAGTTCATGATGTGTTTCACGCTTCCAGCTGAAGAAGTGCCATGCAGAGATGGCCAATATTCCCCAGTAAGGACGCTTGACCCTGGAAAGGATAATGATGTTCCATGAAGTGGAGTATGGACTTCATAAGTATGAGTTTTTATCTCGGTATGTGGGACATCCCACGAGGATGAAGAGATGAATTACTATTGGATATAAAGGAGGTGTGATGTTGGAAATATGGATCAATGGAAATTCCATGATGATTCTGAGTAATCGTGTCCTAGTTTGGTGCCAATAGAAGGAAGGAGACAATACAATTGGATGGATTTTAAGTATGCCAGGAAGTTGGATGTTGGGATAATGATCTGCCATTCATGATGATGAATTCAAGGTTTACAAGTGATGAGATGGGCTATAACCCATGTGCCCCAGATTCGCCAATAAGCAAGCACACTCTTGTCAAGGAGAAACCTTGGAACAAGTTACTACTTTTACCGATGCATTCGATTCTATAGGAGTTTACGAAAACCCGAGAGTTGTTAAGGAACGATAGATGTTTGTTGGGCTTGCGTAATCAATGGATTTTCCGAACTTGGTTCGCCGACAAGAGAAATTCTGCAATGCTTGTGAGGATGACCGAGTGTTAGAATGCGAGATTCGCTAAACCATGTACAAGGTAATGATTTGGGTGCGGGATGGATTGATCACCATACCGATTTACTCTTATTATTCGCTTTGTTATATGCGATGGTAAATCTGAGTGACTTACCTATATAGAGAGACGCATTTATCAAAACCTCGTTTGAACCTTAGAATGGTATAAGTATTTTCCTTTGTACACGGCAGCTGTTGCCAATCGTAGGATATACGGTGAGGTGCAACCTGCACTCCATTTCCGCAGGACAAACCATAAATTGATGACCACCATGAGATAACGATAGTTGTTTAGTATTGGCGCCGCATCCACGCCTATGAAGACCTGGGCTCGGAATAACCTTACCAAGAGGAAAGGACAAAGGAATTGAGGAAAAGGTTATGCCACTACCTAAGAGCCCAGAGAAGGAATTATCCTTAAGATCTGAGAAGACCGACATCGCCAAGAATAAGGATGGAGTATATGAGTTTTGATGGAACCGTAACCATGCTTCTAAGGGTGGTAGCACCGAGACCCCTGAGATGATCGATGGATTTTGAGAAGACCCCAAACCCTAACCTATTTCTTGTTAGTTTCTCCTAATCTCGAGGACTAGATTCATTTTAAGGGTGAAGTTTGTAACATCCCAAAATTCTAAATTTTGGAATGTTATAAACAAATAGATAGTTTTGATTTGATTGTTTGATTGATTGAGTGAAGTGAGTGAATTTGAAACTTTTGAAAGTTAAATGAGAGGGAATAAAAGGACTTTCCCAAACTTTCATTTTTGCTTTTATGCTCTCCGTGAATTCAAATTCTTTTCACCACAAAACCCGGAGAGAAGATGACATGACTTCTTCCATTTATTTAAATGACAAGGGTGTTGAAAATATTTGAAATTCATTTGAGAATATTTCCAATTTGAAACTTTATGCAACTCAATGATTTTCACGAGCTAAGATAAAATGACTTCTTCAAATTATATGAAATATGAGTTGGGAGTTTCAAAGAATTAAATTCAAAGTTCTTTTGAATTTATTTTCAATTTGGAGTTATTTGAGTTTTATTCAAATTATTTTCTCCAAAAATAAAATACATGGAAAATAGGGTAACATGATTCCCTACATCAGAAAAATGGAGAGAAATAAATTTGAATCAATTTTGGTATTTTTAAAATGATTTTCGTTGGATTTTATTAGACCAGTAGCACTCTTTTAATTATCTGAATTTGTGTGGATATTATTTGGCATTATAAAAATGTTAATCTTGTAGGAAATCTTTTTCTGAAAATTTTGATATATAATATGCCTATATAAAATTATAGTTTCATTTTCGTTTTTCAGTTTATCACTTTCTGTTTTAAAAAAATAATAACAAAAACTGCACGCGCGCCTGAAACTAACTGTCGCCGACGTGCGCATCATAGTACCAGCGGGCGCCCCTTCTTTTCTTTTTCTATATAATATATGGGCCAGGCCCAGCGGGCCATATTCATTCCTCATATTTTTTCCATAGTTTTTCTTTTTCTTTTTTATTGCTCAAAAAAATAATTACAGTGTACGCGCGCGGCCGGCCGAAAGCCTTTTGGCCCATGCCACGCGACTCTCCTTTTCTTCTCTGTTTCAGATATTTTCGCTCACGCTTAGTCCCACATTGCCTAGCCAACCCTAAACCTCTTTTTCCACCTATAAATATAGACTCATAGAGCCTTCAAAATCATCCGATTCGGGTTAAATCAATATTTTGGTTTGACTAGATTCCTTAAAGAAAATATTTTTTTCCTCTCCGGCGATTTCCGAAATTGTCTCTTCTCTCCAAAGTCGCCTTTTCTCTGCCTTTATAAAGGTATCTTTTCTTTTTTTTTTCTTCTTATACTTCCGTAGTTTATTATATTTTTAGACTAATACAATAGATTAGATTATCAATTAGTCTACGATTTATACATTAGACCTTAGCCGAATTATTTTTCTTTCAGAAACAGCTTGACCCTGATTTTTCAAATAGCCATAATTTTTACTCGCTCATCCAAATTAGATGAAACCAACGCCACGCCTTCGTTATGATCTCCTCTATCCAGTAAAACAACTCAAACATGTTTTTGAAAGTTTAAAATTTGAATTAGATCAGATTTGGATTGAACTTCGCTTGATCATAACTTGAGTTTCAGAATCTCGATTTAGTTGATTCTTTTTGCAAATCAAGCTCTTGACCTAAACTTTCTGATAAGGCCAAATTCACATAATTTTGGTACTGTTAGAAATTGTTTTATGTTGCAAGAGTCATTCGCTTGTTTTGATGTTTTCTCAATCGCTTTTCTTCGCTCTTTCCGATCTTTTGAGTAATTGCTTATGTGTGGTTACTATTTCTTGATTACTTATAGATTGACCGAGTGTGACGAGTAGAACTATCAAGAGTTTTGAGTGCGAATCATCTTCATCAACTTTGCAGGCAAGTAACACTTTGATCATACTTTTCTCATACCCAGTTTTTATGCATTAGATCTATTCCTCAAACACTTGCATGATTAGGATCTAATTAAATTGTGGGATGGGGAGTATATGAGGTAGTACCTATTACCTGTTTTATTATCAAACCTTTAGGAGTTACTTCTACGTTTGCTTATTATGCTATACTATGCTAGTAGACGTGGATTGGGTGAGTGTATTCCATGACAGATGTGAGATTGTTATTTAATGGTTTATTTATGATGGCAACTTAAACACACATCTGGCTGGATTGAGGCACCTGGTTTATATCAAGACTTGCCTGTATTTCTTCGGACCGCCACCCAGGCTTAAAGGGATCATGAGATTATTCAAACTAGAAACTTCCGTGTGCAGCCACAAGCCATTATGGGCTCGCATAGTTGACTGTTGTGCTAACTCTTCACGGGTAGACTAGCATATGTAGGGAAAGTAGGTGTACCGGTCACCCACAAGTAAGGTGCTAGTGCTTCGAAAGACTATGTCTCGGCCATCCGCTTTCAAACACCATGTAGTGCGAGAAACCAAACGGAGGCGATCGAGTCTTATGGGGAAAAGTGCAAACCTCCGCAGAGTGTATAAACTAATCATGGTTAGCCGTGTCCCCTGTTATGGACATCTTGAGTATCTAGTTCTTGGATTATCCTGCTGATCTCATCACGCTACTTAATATAATTTGTTTGGGTTTAATGAGTACTTTTAATTGGGATTGAGGATGTCTGTCAACCATTCTCAATGTTTAACAACCACCATGATAGTTAAATAAATTTATTCCTTTGCGTAGAGGGAAAAATTGGCTTCTCGCAAAACCTTATAACCATAGAGCTTTTCCACCAGCCATATATGCATGTAGTATAGGCTTATTCTTCATTACTCTCTATGTGTTATATTGCCAAGATATTCCATGTGCTGAATTGTTTTGGCTGCAACTTTTCATGTTGCGCATTTTCGCATTTATTTAGTAAGTGATACGTTAGGGTTATGATTTCCTATACTCAACTTTGCCGCTGGTGTTGATGGGAATCCACAACCTTGTTGCTTCCGCTTATATTTTGGATCGAGGTAATAGTATTTACGTTAATTTATACATGTGATTTACCTCGTTATAAATCCTTCGAGTATCGTGTGTGTCAAGATACCGATCCGTGCATGACACTTAAGCACGTAGACTTGATCCATTCGGTCGGGTCGCTACAACTGTGGTGTTTGACCAAGTTGTTGCTTCGAGCTAGCCACTATCCTCTCCCGCAAAAGCGGTCATGAGTGTGGTGAGGGCTGCCATGGATTTCGCTTTTTCCCGCCCTAGGTGCCGTGCTAGCCACTCGTCACGGATGTTGTGTTTGAAGGCTGCTAGCGGCTCGCATCCCATACCGACGCATCTGATTTTTCTTTGTTAGGAACCGCGCCCGTAATTGTCCGCCGATTCTTCCGCTGCTGAATTATATGGCTAAGGTCATCGGCGCTTGGTGGTCGCATATGTGCCCCGAAGTTATCAAGGAATGCGGCTTCCGTGTCCTCCCAACAACCGATTGACTCACTGGAAAGCTGTTGAGCCAATGCCGAGCTGGTCCTTAAGCTTGAGGGAGGTATTTGATGGCATGTAGATCATCACCGCGGGCCATGTGGATATGGAGGAGATAGTCTCGATCCGCATCAGCAGGATCTGTGGTACCATCGTATGATTCGATGTTTACGGGTTTGAAGCCCTCGTGGATTTGATGATCCATTACTTCATCCGTGAAGCATAGTGGGTGTGCGACGCCTCAGACAATATATCACGAGTAGCTCATATGAGCTTTGTTCATCGTGGTTCGCCCGCCGGGTTTGTCAGATCCGCGGTCGGTAATCATCCCGAGTCGTTGGGCGCCTACACGATCTGTAGATTGATCTTGTATGCTTTGCCTTATCCTCCAATATATCCGCAAGTCCGCCTGCTTTTCCCGTGCCTTGGTACTTTTTGAGCGGCGCCGGGCGTGGCTTGAGCGGAGGGCCGAGAGGCTTCTCTGTCGCATGCCACGGGTGGCCGGTCTGCCATGTCGCGGCGCCTGGTGACGGGTACTTCCTCCTCGACGAGGCAACGGCCTGCGCTTGGGGTAGCTTTTGAGGGCGCTCGAGTTCATACTCTTCGCCGCAAGGACTTCACCCATCTCGCCTAGTAGGTCTTGGTCAGCTCTAAGTTGTTGCTGCTTTTTCTTGAGGCTGCTTGTCGTGGCCATGAGCCTGCATTTAAAACGCCTTGTTCGACGGGTCCTCGTGCACGACGAATTCGTCGTCGCCGAGGCTTGCCTCTGCCTTCGAGGGCGATAATTATCGCCATCTACCTTTTTCTCCAAGACCGTCAGGCGGACTTGCTTATCCCTCCTCCCGCTGAGTCTGCCGAGGGGGTCATCTTCGCACCGTCCCGGTATTATTGTCTCCCCGTGCCGGAATCGCCGCTTTTACCGTGGCGGATTTAGAGCGCGCCACCGCCGCCGGTGCTTGGGTTGTTTCTTGAGGGTCATCCTCCGCTGCTCCATCGCCATTCCCATCTTTTGGGATGTCCACCATGTATATGTCGATGACGAGGTGGCCTTCCAAAGGCGCTGAGGCCCTCGGTACTTGGTCGCTCCAGATCGTCGCCCATACCGTCGATGTCTTCGAGTCGGTTTAGCATGTCGGTTAAATTATCGACAAGTGGCTACAAAGTGGGTGGTGGGTGGGCGTTGAATTTCTTCGTCGTCAAGATCTCAACCTTCCCGACCGTGGTCCGCCAGGCTCTCCAGATAAAGAGAGAGACTTTAGTGAATTCAGATGTCGCCAAAGGGCGAAGTGCTTAAAGATGTCCGCGGCAGTGAACTCCATGACCAGCCACCAATCGAATTCGATTAGCAGGGCGCGGAGGGTTCGAGTCCGGAGAGGAGTCCGCACCTCGAGTCACGGTCTTGCAAAGGACAGGATGGAGTTCGCTCAATCGCCAGAGAGATCGTGAGCCCCGAGGCGGTGTCCAACCACTGCCCTGATCGGGGAGTCGGCCCAGCTAAGGGCCTGAGCGGACTCGTGTGGCTTCCAAGGCACTCGCTCAGCCGCAGAGCTAGATCATGCCCATCGAGACAAGGCGGGCGATTTTGGTTGTGGCTCAATCCGTCAAGATCAAGTCTCCGCGGATGTCGGCCGTAGTTCAAACTCCTAAATCTGACCTGATGGCCGGGGGCGAGCTTTCGATCTCGCTCCAGATGGCCAAGTGAATTGGCCCATTGTGTAAAGCCGCCGAACACTAAGATCTGTCCGGGAGAAAAGTCTCACCCGACCACGCTGTTGTTGATGATTGAAGGAGCCATCGGGCCTATAGGTGACGGCTACGAGGAACTCTCAATGAAAGCACCAATGTCGGTGTCAAACCGACGATCTCGGTAGGGGGTCCCAACTATGCGCCTAGGCGGATGGTAAAAGGAGACAAGGGACAATGTTTTTACCTGTGTTCGGGCCCTCTCGATGGAGGTAATAATTTACTCCGCTTGATTAATATTGATGATATGGGTAGTACAAGAGTAGATCTACCACGAGATCGAGAGGCTAAATCCTAGAAGCTAGCCTACGGTATGATTGTTGTTCGTTTCACGGACTAAAACCCTTCGGTTTATATAGACACCGAATAGGGTTAGGGTTACGTAGTCGGTTACAATGGTAGGAGATCTACATATCCAGACGCCAAGCTTGCCTTCCACGCCAAGGAAAGTCCCATCCGGACACGGACAAAGTCTTCAATCTTGTATCTTCATAGTCCAGAGTCCGCCAAAGATGATAGTTCGCTATCCTGACACCCCCAGTCCAGACTCCTCAATGCGCATCGAGCCTTCGATGAGGACATGTTGGACGCTAAAAACCTGCATCTCGATCTCTTTCGCCATTTGGAACCGCTAGAATGGAGGGCTATGGTTTGGAGAATTAGGATTATATGGCTAGTCTAGCTGAAGTAGTAGATGATTATTTAAAGAGGTTTGGATGCAAATGAAGACGAAGGGGAGGTGAAGAAGCCGAGGCGAATCGGTTCCCGATGGAGAAGTAAATGGGAGAAGTGGCATGTGCAGTTGATTAGACGGCTAGGTAGACTAAACGAAAAGGCTATGCGGTAGATCGAGGAGTCGCACTGTTCGTGGTATCGCGTTCATCCTTCTTGATAGGTGGGACCTATGCAAACAGATATAAAAATGTGTCGTAGCTTTTTTTTAGCGTGAGTGGGAAACACAACATTCTCTCGTTAAGGAATACTCCTCCGCTTAGGTGAGTATAAGTCACCTTATGAAAATCAGTTTTTCCCAAAACCTTTAGGCGTGAGCATTAACTTCCTGCCGATCCCTCATAGCCTCAAGTAGCCAGCCGTTTTCTTCCTTCGCTGCTCTACCTTTCCATTTTTCCTCTTCTCAAGTGTGGAACGATCTCGCATGCCATCCTTGATGCACTGTAATCCACTAATCGCATGCATCGCGCAGTATGCTGATTGGGCATGCACGAGAATTTGGTTCTTCTCAATATGGATGATACCAATGATGAAGTGAACAGCATGCTAGCACGGGAGACCTATTTCCGCCATACAACATCGGAGTACTCATGTTCCTACTACTACTACTACTACTACTACTACTACTACTACTACTACTACTACTACTACTACTACTATTATTATTATTACTACTACTACTACTAGTAGTAGTAGTAGTAGTAGTAGTAGTAGTACAACTGTGGTACACTTGATGGTCAAAATACTATTCATCCGTCCTCACAAAGGAAGTGGCAACACCTCGCTACCGACACTAGTTCGTGAGGCGGCGTGTTCGGGTTACCAAAGTCAGCCTCACCCTGCATTGTGCGCCTGTCACCGCCATCAGACAGCACATTGGCGCCTCGCCTGCCTCCCTCCGCCTCCCATAGCACCACTCCATCTCCATCTCCTTCTCCGCCTCCGCCTCCGCCTCACTGTGTGCCCCCTGTACCGTCAGCCCACTTGCCTCCCCAAGACCACTTTTCCCTTGCTAGCCGCTTCCAAAGACCGAGGAGTCCTCGATTAGGGGTGTCCTGATAGCCAACTATCACCGCTGGCCGGACTCTCGGACTATGAAGATACAAGATTGAAGACTTCATCCCCGTGTCCGGATGGGACTTTCTTGGCGTGGAAGGCAAGCTTGGCGATACAGATATGTAGATCTCCTACCATTGTAATCGACTCTTTGTAACCCTAACCCTATCCGTGTCTATATAAACCGGAGGGTTTTAGTCCAGAGGGACTAACAATAATCATACCATAGGCTAGCTTCTAGGTTTAGCCTCTCCGATCTCGTGGTAGATCCACTCTTGTACTACCCATATCATCAATATTAATCAAGCAGAGTAGGGTATTACCTCCATCGAGAGGGCTCAACCCGGGTAAAAATATGCGGTCCCTTGTCTCCGTTACCATCCGCCTTAGACGCACAGCTCGGGACCCCCTACCGAGATCTCGCCGGTTTTGACACCGACATTGGTGCTTTCATTGAGAGTTCCTCCGTGTCGCCATCCTTAGGGTCGATGGCTCCTTCGATCATCAACGACGACGCGGTCCAGGGTGAGACTTTTCTCCCGGACAGATCTTCAGATTCGGCGGCCAAGCATCTTGGGCCAACTCACTTGGCCATCTGGAGCAGATCGAAAGCTACGCCCCTGGCCATCAGGTCAGATTTGGGAGTTTGAACTACACGACCGACGTCCGCGGAGACTTGATTTTCAACGGATTCGAGCCACAGCCAAGCGTGTCGCACTCTCTCGATGGGCACGATCTAGCTCTATCGCCGAACAGTGCCCTGGAGGCCACACCAGCGTCCGCTCCTACCCTTAGCGCGGAGCCGACTACCCCGATCGAGGACGAGTGGTTGGACACCGCCTCGGGGGCTACGATCTCTACGGCGATTGAGCCGAACTCCGTCCCTGTCCTTTGCGAAGACCGTGACTACGAGGTGCCGGACTCTTATCCGGACTCCGAATCCTGCGCGCCCCTGCCAATCGAATCCGGGCGCGCGTTATGGAGTTCATCGCCATGACATCTTCCAAAGACTCGCCCTTTGGCGACATCCTGAATTCACTAAAGTCTCTCTTTATCGAGAGTTCTCGCCGGCCTACCCAGAAGGTTGGGATACGGACGACGAAGAAATTCAACGCCCACCCACCCCCACTTTGTAGCCACTGCCGATGATTTAACCGACATGCTCGACTTCGACCAAGACATCGACGGTATGGACGACGATGTCGAGACGATCAAGAACCAAAGGCTTACAGGCACCGAAGGCCACCTCGCCATACGACATATACATGGTGGACATCCCAAAAGATGGGAACGGCGATGGAACAACGGAGGATGACCCTCCAAGAAGAAGCCAAGTTGCCGGCGCGCAAGCGCCGCCTAAATCCCGCCACAGCAAAAAATGGTGATTCCGCACGGGAGATAATAACACCCCGGATAGTGTCGAAGACAACCCCTCCAAAGCAGGATTCAGCACAGAGGAGGGAGAAGCCAGCCTCATGATAGAGCGGCAGATGTGGAGGTGGAGGACGATAATTATATGCCTCCTCCAAGATGAGGCAAGCCTCGACGATGACGAATTTGTCGTGCTCGAGGACCCCGCCAACAGGAGCTGCTTTCAAACGCAGGCTTATGGCCACGGCAAGCAGCCTCAAGAAAAAGCAAAGCAGCAACTTAGAGCTGACTAAGACTTGCTAGTCGACAGATGGACTGAAGTCCTCGCAGCCAAGAGTACGAACTCGAACGCCTCCAAGAGATACCTAAAACGCAGGCTGCTACCCCAATTAGAGGAAGCAACACCCAAACCTACATCACCAAGCGATGATGCGCCGACCGCCACCCCTGTGGTCGCGACAGAGAGGCCTCTAGACCCTCCATCCAAGCCCTACCCCGCGCCGCCGAAAGTACCAAGGCACGGGAAACGCGCCAGACCTGCGAGACATATTGAGGACAAGGCAAGGCAAACAAGATCGATCCACGGATCGCGTGGGCGCCACGACATCGTGATGATAACCGCCACGCCGATACAGAATTCCCGGTCGGGCCGACACATGAGACAAAGCTCATTTGAGCTGCCCGTGATATAGCCCAATACAAAGGCGCCAGACACCCACTATGCTTCACATTTAAGTAATGGATCATCAAACTCGAGGGTTTCAAACCCGTGAACATCGAATCATACGATGGCACAACAGATCCTGCAGGGTTTGGATCGAGGATCACCTCCTCCATATCCAAATGGCCCGCGGTGATGATCTACACGCCATCAAATACCTCCCACTCAAGCTTAAAGGACCAGCTCGGCATTGGCTTAACAGCTTGCCGAGAATCAATTGGTTGTTGGGAGGACCGAAGCCGCATTCCTTGATAACTTCCAGGGCACATATGTGCGACCACCGACGCCGATGACCTCAGCCACATAATTCAGCAGCTAGAAGAATCGCCGCATAATTTCGACACGGTTCCTAACCAAGAAAAATCAAATCGTTGATTGTCCGGATGCGAGGACCTTGCAGCCTTCAAACATAACATCCGCGACGAGTGGCTTGCCCGCACCTAGGACAGAAAAGCCAAATCCATGGCAGCCCTCAACGCCATGACCCGCTATGCTGGAGAGGACAGCTGGCTAGCTCAAGTAACAACTTGACCAAAAACCCCGGTAGTTCGGATACCAAGGACAACAATGGCAGGTCGATCGCGAACAAGCACAAGCGCCGCATTAACGGCGATAATGTCAAGACACGGCAGTCAATGCCGGATTCAGAGGCTCTAAACCCGCCGCCGGAAGAAGCCGCTCAAAAGAAATACTCAGGCCCGCCCAATCTGGACCAAATACTCGATCGCCGTGCAAATACAAGGCACTTCAAAAACCAGCCAACCATACCAACAGGGATTGCTGGGTCTTCAAACAAAGCAAGTTAAACGCCAACTCAATGACAAGGCTGCGAGCGATGACGAGGAGGAGCCCCTACCGCCAACAATAGAGGATAGAAGGGCTTCCCCACAAGTGCGGATAGTGAATATGATATACGCAACCCACATACCCAAAAGGGAGCGGAGCGCGCACTAAGGACGATATGCGATGGAGCCACGCCCTAAAGTTCAACCCATGGTCCTCCTGCCCGATCACCTTTGATCGAAGGGACCACCCCACTAGCATCCGTCACGGCCGGATTCGCCGCATTGGTCCTTGACCCAATCATTGACGGATTTCACCTCACTAGAGTCCTGATGGACGACGGTAGCAGCCTGAACCTGCTTTATCAGGATACAGTGTGCAAAATGGGCATAGACCCCTCAAGGATTAAACCCACAAAGACAACATTTAAAGGCGCCATACCGTGTAGAGGCCAATTGTATGTGCTCGATTACACTCAAGTGGTCTTCGGATCCCCGGATAACTTCCGGCGAAGAGTTAATCTTCGACATAGTCCTGCTCCGCAGCGGCTATCACGCACCGCTTGGACGAACCGCATTTGTAAAGTTCAATGCAGTGCCGCACTACGCATACCTCAAGCTCAAGATGCCAGCCTCAAGGAGTAATCACCGCCAATGGAAACACCGAACGCTCTCCGAACGGAGGAGCACATGGCGCTCCTCGCGCGGAGGTGCAAAGCAGCCTCTCACAGCAATTCTCGAGCCCAAGATTAAACGTCCGCCACCGCCAAGCGCCACCGAGTAACCTACAACAAGACCGCCTCGCACGATCCGAAAGCATCGCCAGAGTAATCCGCCCCAACCCCAGCCTCGCAAAACTGCGGTTAGTACTACGCGACATAACTACGCCCGGAGATACCATGGGCATAAGGGAGGGCACGACCACGCACGCCTGCACGCGCTCAACCACACCAGGGCCCCGATTGTGTCATTCTTTTCTTTCTTCTTTTTCTTCTTACTTTCAGACTGCTTTCAGAAGTCCCGTCCGCACTAGAATTGCCGAACTCACGATGCAACAGCTAGGGAAGCGTAGTTACGCCGAGTGTCCAGTGGTCTCTACTACGAGCATTATACCTGTTTTACATACCATCCCGCAGCTTACCCCTAGAGGGGACATGTTAAATAGTCCCATCCCTTGCTTATCGTGACTATTTGTATCGCTCGCCCATTGCAAGACGCTTTTGAATAAACAATATATAGCTTTTGCCTATTATTGCACTCCTTTGTTTATCTATATATATGTTTATTTCATTACATGTTGCACCTGACACTTTGGTACGGCCAATACACCAGGGGCTTAAATACCCCAAAAGTATGGTGTGATAAGTCCAACACTTTCACAAGTGCGGCACCCCTAACTTATAGCATTATATGCATCGGCTCTCAATCATGTCTTGGGTCAATAGTTGGGTTTGCCCGGCCCCATGTTTTGGTACCTTACGCCCGTTATATCGGCTAAGGTAGGCTGGAGAACCATCGCGACTGTGCCCCAGTTGAGCTGGGTTGAGCACCTCAGTGGACAAAGCTAAAACTGACCGTCATGATAGGGCGAGAGCCGGTCGCTGTTCGAGAGGTTTTTTTTCTCGGGTCCCTAAAGACTTATGTCGCTTAGAGCGAGAGTCGGCATTGTCCGGCCAAGGCATGGATAGCGCCCCGAACTCGGTCTTCCGAATACTAGGGGCTTCACTAAATTTAAAATTATAGAATTCTATGGCTAAGTGAGAGTGTTCAAGCACTATAAGTCCGGTTGCCTTGTTCGCTATGCTGAGCGCCTCAAGGACCCAAGAACGGGAAAAAGAACGCCAAGTTTATCTCTAACACCCCAGCACTCATGGCATGGGGCTGAAGCCAACGACTTGCCATCTCTCAAATTTGATAAACGGCCGCATGTAAGGTAATATTTTAAATTCACAAGCGTTGCTTAGCGATATGAACAAGTTTTCAGCGACAGATAACAAATGCGAGTCTATTAAAAATTACATCTTTGGAGCATTCACCGCTATACGGCGGGCACCCTTCAGACGCCCTCATAGTACATTTCGGCTTGCGATGCTCCTTGCCCTTCGGTGGCCCGTCCTGTCACAAGCTTTCTCAAGATCCAGCTTGCCCCAAAGGCACTTTAGCACGGGCAAGGCCCGACGGGCACCTTCAATGCAGACGGAGCGCTGATGACTTCAATCCATGGACATGCGCCCACCACCACGTGACTAGTTCAAGTAGCTCCTGTGCATGGCTTCCAATGGCCACATACCAACTATGAGGCCCTTCATGGCCTGTTCGGCGACCTTAGGAGCTCGACCAGCTGCTTCACTGGTCGCCAGGGCACCGGACGCTCCGCCTCATCATACCGAGACCGAACACCTTCTCCGTCGAGCTCCCTCCTTGGCGCGATAGAACGCGGCAGCATCGTATACACCACGGGCAGATCTCGAATGCTCCTAGAGAGCTCCGGATTCGGGTAAGTAATAGGTAATTCACTTTCACATGCTTGCTTTGCATAAAGAATGCCTTACCCGCCGCTATCTTCTTTAATGATTCAATCTCTTGAGGGCTTTTTGGGCTTCGCCTTAGCGGCTTTGGCACTCTCAAGAACCGAGGCGAGCTTGACTCGAGTCTTCGAGTCACGCCCAAACTCTCGTGTTTTTCCACGAGATCCCGGAGCTCTTGCCGCACCTCCGCCACCCGCGCCTCTTGCTTCTCTCGCTCGTGCGCCTCATGCCGCTGAGCTTTTGTCGCGGACACCGCTTCCTTCAGTGGTCGCCACCTCGCTCGTGGCCCCTACAATACCCACGTTATTCTGCCATTTTGCAACCAAATCCTTTCTATAAGGTATTTATTTAATAAGGTATTACTTACCTTCCTTGTCCTCGAGCTGCTTGGCAAGGCCGAGCCTGCTCGACCACTCGAGGCTCGCTTCAATGCATTTACCTCCGCAGCCAAGGCAGCAGAGGTCAGCAAATGCACCTGCATTCCCATATTGACATACTTATGTTAGACTCCTGCAGATATCTTTTAGATCCTTAGTCCGCTTTTCTTTTTGAACACCGAACTAAGCATCGGGGCTACTATCTATGCGTAATATTTTTACATATTCTAAACTTACCACAAAGCCCGTTAGAAGGCTGGTACAGCTTCACCAGCCCGCCTTGGCGGATTGAACTTCTCGATCACCACACTCATAACAAAGGCGGTGCTCCTCGTCGATGGAGGCGCCTTTAAGCACCTCCAGCAAGCTATCCGTGCCTCCGGATGGACGGAGGTCACCGGCGTCAGAGTATTACCCTTCATTTAGAAGGGCCGCTTGCGGACTTCGGAACCATGAAGGTTCCGGTGACGGAGTCCGCACAGGCCGACTTAGAGCCTTTTGGGGTCTCGCCCTTCACGACGGAGTCCGGAGGTCGCCTTGCGGCGTTCTCCAGACCACCTCCTCTGGCTGGGCCCCTTTGGGACTCCATCATGCGGTGTCGTCGGTGACACGAGGAGAGGAGGTGGTCGGAAGTGAAGTACTATTCACATCCGACGAGCCTGTAGAGCCGCCGACCAAGCGGCAAGCTCTGCCCTGGGCGGGCTACATGGTCATATTCGTGTTAGAAGACACTATGCGACAAATAAAGAGTCATGAACTATTCGAGTCCGGACACTTACGATCTCGCCAGGGTTTGGCCCTTGTGGCCACTCCTCCTCGCCGTTGTCGGCGTTGGTGGAGAAGTCCGGAGGAAGGGTCCTTCCTTTCTTGACCCTCCGGCCTCCCCATCCGGGCGGCCTTCCTTTTTTCTCTCTTCACCGGGAGAGGCTTTTTCTCCTCCTCGTCCTCAGAGGAGGATTCCGCCAAGTCGCTTGGACGATGAGTCCGACAACACTGGCGTCGCCGCACTCCTTCGAGTCCCCGTGGCCTTCTTCTTGGCCTTCTTCCGCACCACGTGAGGTGCCGGAGCCAGCAGCCTCGCTAACCGGCGTCCACTGGTCTTCGGCAAGGGGCCGAGACGGTTAATCTGTCCGGACGTCTTCACCAGCCCCTGCCAAAGGTTATGGAGTTTTAGATCCCGATAGAGTCAAACTATGAAAAAAGAGTCCCATTAAGGGTAAAATAACTTACCTCGCTGGCTTGACGCTGCGAGCTGAATCCGCGATCTTCGGTAGCGGATGTGGGAGCCTCGGCGCCCTTGAACAACACCTTCCAGGCGTCTTCATACGTAGTGTCGAAGAGCCTTTTCAGAGTTGGGTGTTGTGCCGGATCGAACTCCCACAATTTGAAGGCCCGTTGTTGGCATGGGAGAATCCGGCGGATGCGCATCACCTGGATTACATTGACAAGCCTGAGATTCTTGTCCACCAGGTTTCGGACGCAGGTTTGGAGTCCGGACAGCTTGTCCGAATCCCCCCACGTCAGGCCCGTCTCTTTCCATGATGTGAGTCGTGTGGGGAAGCCAGATCGGAATTCGGGGGCCGCCGTCCATTGAGAGTTGCGCGGCTCGGTGATGTAGAACCACCCCGATTGCCACCCCTTTATGGTCTCCACAAAGGAGCCCTCGAGCCATAGGACTTTGGCCATCTTGCCAACCATGGCGCCTCCGCACTCCGCTTGGCGGCCGCCCACTACCTTCGACTTGACATTGAAGATCTTCAGCCATAAGCCGAAGTGGGGCTGGATGCTGAGGAAGGCCTCGCACACGATGATAAACGCCGAGATGTTGAGGATGAAGTTCGGGGCCAGATCATGGAAATCCATGCCGTAGTAGAACATGAGCCCCGGACAAATGGGTGAAGTGGAAAACCTAGTCCTGGAGGAAGTGGGTGAGAACACCACCCTCTCATGGGGCCTGGGGTGGGAATGAGCTGCCCCTCGTTGGGTAGCGGTCCACGATGTTCTTTGGACAAGTATCCGGCCTTCGCAGCTTTTGATGTGCCCCTCCGTGACGGAGGAGGCCATCCACTGCCTCCCGCTCTGGACATAGTTGGAGAAGGTTGAGGTGGGATGCGCGGACTTGGGCGCTGGAGCTGAGTGCGGAAATGGATGAGCAAAGGAGGAAGAAGGCGAGGTGAAAAGGTGGATCCTTATCCCTTATATGAACGGACGAGCTATCGCCCCCCCAGCCTGGTGAAACTCGCTTATCTCCCAAGCGCCGTAATCAATGGCGCGGTTGGGTTACCCACGTCCGTATTGATGGGAATCCGGAATAAGGGGCACGATCTCGCTTTGATAAGGCGTGCAAGGAAACCGCCCGCTAAACGTGCTGAGGTGGAACAAAGAAGAAAACGATTCGAATAAAGGCTTGGCCGTGGTGTGATGTCACGCCGCGGGATGCGTCAGCAGATCTGTGCAAAAGTTATTCTCTCTACGGTAGTATGTGGAACTTGTTTTGCAGAGCCGGACACTATCCTTGTGTTCAAAATCTTCTATGAAGTATTCGGAGGAGGAACCCGCCTTGCAATGCCGAAGACAATATCTGTGTGGACTGCGTCGTCATTGAAGCCTGGTTCGAGGGGCTACCGAGGAGTCTGGATTAGGGGTGTCCCGATAGCGAACTATCACCGTTGGCGGATTCTGGACTATGAAGATACAAGATTGAAGACTTCGTCCCGTGTCCGGATGGGACTTTCCTTGGCGTGGAAGGCAAGCTTGGCGATACGGATATGTAGATCTCCTACCATTGTAACCGACTCTGTGTAACCCTAACCCTATCCGTGTCTATATAAACCGGAGGGTTTTAGTCCAGAGGACGAACAACAATCATACCATAGGCTAGCTTCTAGGGTTTAGCCTCTCGATCTCGTGGTAGATCCACTCTTGTACTACCCATATCATCAATATTAATCAAGCAGAGTAGGGTATTACCTCCATCGAGAGGGCCGAACACAGGTAAAAACATCGTGTGCCTTGTCTCCTGTTACCATCCGCCTAGGCGCAGTTAAGGACCCCTACCGAGATCCGCCGGTTTGACACCGACAAGCACCGATATCCTTCTCCCCACGTAAATCAAGCCCCTACCAAACTCCACCATGGCGAACGCGAACCGCGTAGAATCCATATGAGCCGCGATTGGAGCAATCTCCCGGTGACATCCTCGACCTTTGTTGTTCGTGTATGGATATGTTGACCCCCTGCGGCTGGCTGCATGCTCGAGGACATGCACACGCCATCGTCGAAGCGAGGCCTAAGCTTTTCAAGACACCCCGCTTGTCGCTATCTCACGGTGCAGCGAGATTGGCTCACCATGATCTGAGGCATGCATGGTGCCCTCGACTTCAATCTGATCTCCATTAGCGAAACTTCTTTGCGGTATGTAGTGTGTCGCCGTACATCATTTCCCTCGACATCGATCCGATCACCATCGCCTCAAACTTCTTGGCAGGTATGTCTTTGGGTCGGCATGAACTCCCCTTCGGATGGCTGCCTTTAGAGAAGACGGTAAAAGTTGGTGCTCGTGAACTTCCGCACCTCCATGAGATTATCCTTCCTCCGTTGGATTATATAGAGTATTACCATCGCGGTCCAAGTCATCTAGATTACTACGTCAGTTGCACGGACCTTGTTTTGCAGAAGATTGTAATCTGCCAAGTACCAACATGACATGCGAATTACACAGACTTCAAGCTAATTGCCTTGTTCGACCGCGGACTCGCCTATCTTTACACCGGTGCCTTTTTTAGCTAGAGACAACTCGGCTCGCAGTGGATCATCGTCAAAGCTGATACACACTTCTGTGATGCTATTGAAGACAATGGCATCATCTACGCGATCGACAAAGGAGATGGCACCACGTATTGCTGGGACGGCGTGTCGTGGTTCTAAGTCTGACAGTAGAATGGGGGGTAGATATGGAGAGGCAAGATCCTAGCTATGGAGTAGTTGTATCGCAAGGGATTTCTGAGTTCAGGCCCTTCTCGGAGGAAGTAACAGCCCCACGCCTCGGAGCCCGAGGCGGTCGATTGGATTATCTGCGTATGTGTTATGAGGGTGCGAACCCTTCTACTGTGGAGGGGGTGGCTTATATAGAGCACGCGGGACCCCAGCCAGCCCACTTGATGAGGGTTTAAGATGCGTTAAGGCTAGGCGTTCTTGTAACGTCTTACATAAAGTGTCATTAAGGTCATAAAGACTATTTAACTACAGACCGTTTGGACACCGAGTGGCTCTTGGACTCTTGGTGGTCGAGTGGGTCTTCATAGTCGAGTGTCTTCGAATCTGTCGGTGGGAGCCTACCGGGTCATTGGAAGGCTGCTTCTCTTGTGAGTGTCCTTGTGGAAGGTACCTTTGGGCAGGTCTATGACCCTACCCTGGTACATGACTTCATCATTAGCCCCGAATGGATCGAGGTTTGAGTGAGGAAGGAGTTGATATTCTTTCCGACCTGTTCTTCGTGTTGTGAGTCGTCTTACTCGGATCAACGACCTTTTGGTGATGGCATCAACCTTTCTTTCGATCGCCTTGATCCATTCTTCACGTTTGTCGAGTGAACTTTGTGAACTCCGAGGATTTCGGCGGCGGATCGAGGAAATCTGTTATCGACGAGTTGCTTTCTGCGGTTAGCGGATTTTGCGAGATCCGAATTTTGGGAAGCGCGCGAAGCGGAGAAAACCGCGACACTCGGATGGGATAAGACGATGACGCCTCGATCCTCGCGCCGCCTTTTTCGCCACGTATCGTGTGCGCGCTTTATTCGCGGGATCGTGGACGGGATTGCACAGGCCTCTGGTCAGCCGCCGAAGCGACCCGTATAAGGCATTGGACCGGCATTTTGAGCAAGCGCCCTCAGATTTCTCCTCTCTCCGCCTCCAAAACTTTCTCGCCACGCTCTCCGTCGCCCAGCGCCAAGCTCGGTACCTTTCTGCTTGGCGACCATGGTGAAGGACAAGGCGCCGCTCGAGCAGGTGAAGAAGGCGGCGAAGGCCAAGGGAGAGCGCCCGGTCGGGCGGTTCCTCTTTGCGGTCCAAGCTGCCGCAGGACTGGGTCAAGGAGGCGGATCCGGTCGACCATCACGAAAAAGATCTCATCGATCCGCCAACGGGACTGATCCCCATGGGTCGGCGAGGCTTAAGGCGCGGAGTGGCAACCGCAGCTTGAAGAGGGTGAGTCGTCCTCCTGCCACCCACGTAGATAGGGGTTTTCTCTGCCGCCAAATCCTTTTTTCGGGGTTTCTGAACTTTTTGGAGAGCAACTCCACCATTTCCTCCAAACTCCATTGTGTATCTTGTTGCTTCGTTTAGCTCTGCGAGAATTTCTTGGGTTGTCGACCGCATTGGGGTCTTTTCAAGCACATATTCACTGTCGCTCTCAGACGGTGAAGAAAACGAGCCTGAATGACGAGAGGGCCCAAGTAATCAAATGTGTGGGGACTCGGAGTCGGATGAGGGGGAAGAGCGCCTTTCCAGCTATGACTCTCCCGACTCGGTTAGAGGGTGGCGATCGACCTGGTTTCTTGCCAAGACCAGCCGACGCCGGCAGGCGATCATTGGGCTCCCTCCTTTCTCCATGAGTCGAGTGAACAAGCCATCTTCCCTGAAGGTGTTGCGGAGGAGAAGGCCCAAGTAAAGCCGATGGAGTGTGTAGTCCAGCTTATTCGCGAAGGGGTGACCGCATGGATCTCCGGAGGTTTTTCTCCGGACGGCGATTCAGCCACTCCAATACCGAGGTCATCCGATGTGGATGTACTCGCATGCGGATGATACCACTCGGGTCCATCCGGAGGAGGTTGATGACGCCATCTTTGGAGAAGTGGATGAATGCCATCACAGGAATAAAGACAACCTCGGAGCTAGGAGGATTCCACCACTCGACCGAGTTACCAACCAGACAAGGTATCACTACTTATCTCCGACTGTGATTCTGCTGCATTCATTCTGTTTTGATGTCAATTTCGTCGACTGACTTTCACCTTGTTTTGTTGTCTTCTAGGTCACCACTGAGATGTACTCGATGCCCAACGGGGCGCAGGAAGCAGCCGAATAAGAAGAAGGAAGTGGAGGTGAGAGTCCGGAGGAATGCGAGTCCAACGGCAAAGAGGATGAGGAGGATGATGGCTCTAATGATGAGGAGGAGGAAGAAGAGGAGGAAGACGTCGACCCTCCTCGCTCGGAGGGAAGGTCCAAGTCGACGCACGACCCGGCGGCCGGGCGCGGTAAAGCTGTTGTGCCCACCGGTCAGTCGATGAAGCGGCCTAGGATAACTTCTCCCGCGCCGACTGAGAAGCCGCCGAAGAAACCTCGAGCGACGTCGTCGAAGCCGGCGAAGGCCCTGCCCAAGATGCGAATGGTCATCCCTACCATCTCGGGTAACCAATGAACCTTGTATTTCCTTTTTCAACATGAGTGAACTTTTAGTCGACTTGATGGTGATCAGCCGATTCTTGAAATCTACGGCGCCGCTACCTCCGAGACTTCACCAAGCACGATGATCGGGAAATGGAGGATCGGCCACTTCCAATCTTGGTAAGATCTCGAGATTTCACTTTTAGCCCATTGGAGCTTTTTAGTCGATTGGGCTTCCATGTTTATACGGATCTCTCTTGTAGTTCCGCCTCCGTCATTGATCTTCCCGATGATGACGAGGAAGCGCCATTGAGGAAGAGGAGGAACAAGAAAGTGCTGCTGGCAAGGCTGCTCAAGTCATGGCGACTCTCGAGGCGTTGATTTCGAGGAGGCAACCCCCTCGGACTTCTGTATCTTTCGCTGTACACGACAAGTGCCGACCCACTTCGTCGATCGCTGATCCACCATCTCTCTTTGCTACACACCACGTCCGGAAGACCAAGTAAGTGCTGCTAAGGAGGCCATCGCCAGCAGGGATCATGATGGAGCGGTGAAAGCGGCTCGAGAGGCAAGTCGGTGCGCCTATGATGCTAGTTCAGCTCTCGAGAAATGTCCAAGTAAGTCACCGTCGCTTGCTTTGTTAGGATATACTATCTGAAACTGCTTTCTTCGGAGATTTCCATGTCTACACCCACCGGGTGTGTGTGTCGTTGATCCTTTGTGGGGCACGCTGAGTGCACCCACCGGGTGTAGTCCCGAGGCTATGGTCGACTCGTGCGATCGGCTATGGTTTTATGCTGTGATCTTCTTCACTCGACTTGGGACGGACCAAGTCGAATGGAGCTCAAAAACGGTGGGGCACGCTAAGTGCACCCATCGGGTGTAATCCCGAGACTATGGTCGACTGCGTGCAGTTGACTATAGTCTAAAGAGCTGGTTTTTTTTGCTACGGCTGACCGCTGACAATTAGCCATGTTTTTAGAATCATAGCCTTTTGCCTCTTTTGGTCGTTGATCGAACCAAATTGGTAAACCAGTGGGGGCACGCTGAGTGCACCCATTTGAGTGTAGTCCCGAGACTCTTGTCGAATGTTTTTATTCTAACCGTAGTCTTAGAAATGCTACTATTTTTCCTTAGTCACTCGGAAGTGATCATCTTTGATGTCTTTCGTTGGTTGACTCTTTGTAGAAATCTTGCGAGCTTGTGGCTCGCTATCTTTGAGTTAGAGAAAAAGCAGATTCAGCTCAACCTCGATTTGAAGCTTGCCGGGAGAATTTGCGAAGGCACGAGGATGAAGCAAAAGGTATGGCTGGTGAGAATTTTTGTGATCGCCTCAGTTTTTCTGCTCATTCTCAACTCTGTTCTCAATGTTGCTTTTGAGATAAAGCTGGAAGAGACTTTGAAGAAGAAGGACCTTGACCTTGCGAGAGGCACGTATAGGCGGCTTTGGAGAAAACAAAGCTCGCTGAAGAGAAGCTTGCCTCGGTCGACAAACTTGAAGATGAAAATGCCAAGCTGAAAGCCTCTCTGACGCTGCTAACAAGGAAGTCGATGGTGAAGAACGACAAGAATGTTCTATCTCGACAAGGTTGGCCATTTGGCGGGGAAGGGAAGCTAAACGACACGGAGATTTATCTTGGAGGGTTCGCCAGAAAAGCTATTTCTCATGCTTGAAGGTAATCTCTTTTATCCAAGCTGTCTTGCTCTCATCGGCTCATCATATGATCTTCATTTTGAATCTAAGTTGTGTTTTCAGAATTCTGCCAAAACTTTGAAGAAGAAACGGTCAGTGGAAACCAGTTTGGACCCCATCAACTCTCTGTGAAGGACGAAGCTGCTATGAATGTGCTCCGACCGAGTCTCGTGTTGCTAGCGCGGTGGATTATCTTCTTTCGATTGAAAGTTGCGATGTCACGGATCGACTCGACTCTCTCGGCGAGCAGACTCTCGTAATGATCTTGAATCTTTGATGACTCGGTGAATGAGATTCCAAGTCGAGTGCAAGAATGGAAGAAGTCATCTGCGGTGTGGTGCTGATGTTGCTCTATCTCCGGTTCGTGTCCTTGCAAAGAAGCGCAAGAGGACAAGTTGGTGTCTCTCAAGGTTGCCAATACCAGGAAGCACGACTTGGATCTTTCATGGAGACTTTCATCGTTCTGCTACCCGTATTGCCGACGGAATCGACCTCGACCAGTTTGTTGCACCTTCCGGTCCTCCACGGAGGAGTAAAAACTTCTAAGTCCCACTTTAAATTTGCCTCGGAATGCCGAGTGGTTTACAGAATCGATAAACTTTAATGACTTAACGCTGAGCACCTTTGGATCCGTGGGGCGTTTATCGAACTTGATTTTTCCTTTAACATGCTTTGCTTGCCTTGAGAGAACTTTATTCTTCATTTGGAAGATATTCCGTTGAAATTCCAATCGACTTGAGCTTCATCTATCCTGCGGTAGAGATGGAACACGATCGCGATCGACCTTGTCGTCTTCTGATTAGGACGGACTGCACGTTGTACTTGTGGCGAAGCTCAAGGAGGAGGTAACGATCGACCAGCCTCGTCGTCCTTGCGGATTGGGATGGACCGCACGTTGTACTTGTGGCGAAGCTCGAAGGAGGAGGTAGCAGTCGACCTGCACCTCGTCGTCCTTGCGGATTGGGATGGACCGCACATTGTACTTGTGGCAAAGCTCCGAAGGAGAAGGTAGCGATCGACCTGCACCTCATCGTCCTTAGGATTGGGATGAATTCCTTACTTAGGCGAGTCTGCGCTGCTGCAGCTAAGCCCCGAGTGGGAGGTTTGCTCTCCACTCGGTAGGATTTTATTACTTAGGCGAGCACCTGGGCTGCAGCTAAGCCCCCAAGTGAGAGGTTTGCTCTCCACTCGGTAGGATTTCTATTACTTAGGCGAGCACTGGGCTGCAGCTAAGCCTCCGAGTGAGAGGTTTGCTCTCCACTCGGTAGGATTTCTATTACTTAGGTGAGCACTGGGCTGCAGCTAAGCCTCCGAGTGGGAGGTTTGCTCTCCACTCGGTAGGATTTTTATTACTTAGGCGAGCACTGGGCTGCAGCTAAGCCCCCGAGTGGAAGGTTTGCTCTCCACTCGGTAGGATTTCTATTACTTAGGCGAGCACTGGGCTGCAGCTAAGCCTCCGAGTGGGAGGTTTGCTCTCTACTCGGTAGGATTTTTATCACTTTGGATGTTTGAGGCGAATCCTTGGGCTGTTATAAGCCCCCGAGCGGGAGGCTGGCTCACCACTCGGCAAGGTTTGAATACTTAGGCGAGTACTTGGACTGCAGCTAAGCCTCCGAGTGGGAGGCTGGCTCGCCACTCGGTAGGATTTTGGATACTTAGGCGAGTACTTGAACTGCAGCTAAGCCTCCGAGTGGGAGGCTGGCTCGCCACTCGGTAGGATTTTGGATACTTAGGTGAAGCGGATTCACAGCTAAGCCCCCGAGTGAGAGACTGGCTCGCACTCGGAAAGGATTTTTTTTTACAAACTTAGGCGAATCAGATTCGCAGCTAAGCCACCCACTGGGGGAAATTCCAACAAAAAGCAATATCAATCACTAGGAAAATTATAACATTCTTGTCTTAGATAAACAAACTACAAAAGTACTTTTATTACATCTCAACCGAGTGAGTTTTAAGTGTAAAAGGGGCGGAGCAGCTCCGCGTTCCAAGCTCGAGGCTCGTCGATCTGGCGATCAACGTTGTAGATATGATATGCTCCGTTGTGGAGGACTCTCGTGACGATGAAGGGACCTTCCCAAGTGGGAGCAAGCTTGTGTGGTTTCTGTTGATCCACTCGGAGGACCAAATCTCCCTCTTGGAAGGCTCGACTCTTCACATTTCGGCATGGAATCAGCGCAAGTCTTGCTGATAGATAGTCGAGCGGATCAAGGCCATCTCTCTCCTCTTCCAAGAGGTCATTTGCATCTTGTCGGGCTTGTTCGCTTCCTCTTGAGTATAGCTTGACTCGAGGCGCATTGTGAAGCAGGTCACTCGGCAGAACTGCTTCAGCTCCATAGACCAGGAAGAATGGAGTTCTCCCAGTCGACCGATTAGGAGTGGTCCTCAATCCCCAGAGAACTGATGGAAGTTCGTCGACCCAAGCTCCTGTTGCGTGTTTGAGATCACGCATCAGCCGAGGTTTCAGCCCTTTGAGAATGAGGCCGTTTGCACGTTCTACTTGTCTATTCGACTGAGGATGAGCCACTGAAGCATAGTCGACCCGCGTGCCTTGAGAGGCGCAGAAGGCTTTGAACTTGTCATTATCGAAGTTTGACCCATTGTCAGTGATGATGCTATGCGGAACTCCATATCTGAATATCAACTCTCGATGAAAGCGATAGCGATTGCATGCATCGAGGTTCTTGATGGGCTTGGCTTCGATCCACTTGGTGAACTTGTCGACTGCTACTAGCAAATGAGTGAAGCCGCTTCTGCCAGTTCTCAACGGTCCAATCATGTCCAATCCCCAAACAGCGAAGGGCCAAACAGTGGAATGGTCTTCAAGGTCGAGGCTGGCTTGTGCGACATGTTGGAATAGAACCGACATCCTTCACACTTGTCGACTATTTCTTTTGCCATTTCATTTGCTTTCGCCAGTAAAATCCGCTTCGGTATGCTTTAGCCACAATGGTCCGAGAGGACGATGATGGCCACAGGTCCCGAGTGGATATCCTCAAGAATTATCGACCTTCTTACGGCGTGATACACTTCGCCGACTCGATCGCGCTTTCTCTGTATAATTGTCCCTTGATTATTGTAAAGGCCTTGGATCGATGGACGATCTGTCGAGCCTCTTCTTCATTCTCTGGGAGCTCTTTCCTAAGGATATATGCGATGTACGGCACTGTCCAATCAGGAGTGATGACCACAACTCCCATAATTAGGTCGACCACGGCTGGGACCTCAACTTCAGTCGGATCATTGGCACTCTTTTGCTGCGGGGCTTCTTCTGTGAAAGGATCCTCCTGCACTGATGGAGCATGAATGTGTTCTAAAAATACATCACTGGGAATGGCTTCCCTCTTGGACCCTATCTTCTCCAAATCATCCGCAGCTTGGTTTTTCAGTCGGGGTATATGATAAAGCTCTAACCCCTCGAATTTCTTCTCCAGCTTTCTCACTGCATTACAATAACCTGTCATAGCTGGGCTTCTGACATCCCACTCCTTCATCACTTGATTAACAACCAGATCCGAGTCGCCATAAACCATAAGGCGACGGACGCCGAAAGTGAAATGGCCATGCGCAACCCATACAGGAGTGCTTCATATTACGCTTCGTTGTTGGAAGAATCAAAGTGAATCTGGAGAACATACTTGAGCCTATCTCCTCGGGGAAACCAATACAACCCTGCACTGAACCGCTCAAGCATCTTGGAACCATCGAAAAACATAGTCCGGTGTTCCGAGTGAACTTGGGTCGGAAGCTGCTGTTCATCCACTCGGCAAGGAAATCTGCTATTGCTTGGGACTTGATGGCTTTCTTTGCCTCGAATTTGATATCAAGGGAAGGAGTTCAATCGCCCATTTTGCCACTCGACCGGTTGCATCTCTGTTATGAAGAATTTCCGACAAAGGCGTCGACGATCGTAATGGAATGATCGGAGAAATAATGAGCAACCTTCTTCGTGGTCATATAGATCCCATAAACAAGCTTCGATAGTGAGGGTATCTTTGCTTTGACGAGGTCAAGACTTGAAAGATAATAAACGGGCGTTGAACTTTGAAGGCTTTTCCTTCTTCTTCCCGCTCGACCGTAAAGCACGGTATCGACGACTTGTCCAAATGGCTGCAATGTAAAGCAGCAAAGGCTCCTTGCTGATTGGAGCAGCAAGCACCGGTGGGTGGAGAGCGAGCTTTGAGCTCGCAAATGCTGCATCAGCTTCTAGAGTCCACTCGAACTTGTGTGACTTCTTCATCAATCGCATGAGGCAATGCCTTTTCACCGAGGCGAGAGATGAATCGACTTAAAGCGCCAAGCATCCAAAGAAGTTTCGGACATCGTGCACACGCGACAGGCGCTTCATTCGGAGTATGGTGCCAACCTTTTCAGGTTAGCATCGATTCCTCGCTCGAAACGAGAAAACCGAGTAACTTTCCACCGTGGACTCAATGTACACTTTGATGGGTTAAGCTTGATATCATACCTCCCGAGATTGGCAAATGTTTCAGCAAGGTCGGTCAACAGGTCGGAACCCTTCGTGACTTGACCACTATATCATCCATGTATGCTTCCACATTCCGGCTGATTTGAGTGAGCAAACACTTCGAATCATCCTCATGAATGTGGCTCCGCATTCTTGAGACCGAATGGCATGGTGACATAATGAAGCACCGAATGGAGTGATGAACGTTGTTTTAATCTCATCGGGTCCATCTGAGACGGATCTGATGGTACCGGAATAGGCGTCTAAAAAGACAACCTCTCGCATCCCGTAGTTGATCGACTATTTGGTCGATCTTTGGGAAGAGGGAAATGATCTTTCAGCAGGCCCGATTGATATGCTTGAAATCGATGCACATGCGCAACGACTTGTCCTTCTTGGGGACCATGACAACATTGGCGAGCCACTCGGGTGGTAGATCTCGGATGAACTCTGCTGCTAAGAGCCGAGCCACCTCCTCGCTAATGGCCTTTCTCTTACGGACGGTGGACCGCGAAGATACTCTTTAAATGGTTTGAATTTTGGGTCGACCAGTGGCGATGCTCAGCCAGCCCCCAGGAACACCGGCATGTCAAGAAGCTTCCATGCAAAGATGTCCCGATTCTCACGGAGGAACCGGATGGCGCTTCTTCCTATTTTGAGTCGAGTGTTGTCGAGATGTTGGTCGGAGCAGCGTCGGGATCAGTCGGGTGAATGTGAACCTGTTTCGTCTCGCCATCGTTGGAATGCTGACCAGAGCGGGCTTGTTAGCTCTCAACAAGTCACTTTCGGATCTGCAGTTTTCGATACTCTTGTAGCTCTACCATCGCTAACCGAGCATCGGCGATCTTAGAGCCTTTCCGAAGCACTCTTCGCCTTCTTCCGATTGTTCGTGATGGTGATCACGCCCTTGGGACCAGGTATCTTCAGTTTAATATACACGTAACATGGTCGGGCCATGAAACATGCATAAGCTGGTCTCCCTAGAATAGCGTGATAAGCGCTCTGAAAATCCACGACCTCAAAGGTCAACTTTTCTTTCCGGAAATGCTTTGAATCACCAAAAACTACATCAAGAGCAATTTGGCCGAGTGACTCAGCCTTCTTTCCAGGAATGACTCCGTGGAAGCTCATGTTACTGGTACTGAGTTTGGACATCGGAATGCCCATCCCTTTCAACGTCTCCGCGTATAATATATTCAAACCACTACCACCATCCATAAGGACTTTGGTCAGTCGAGTGCCTTTGACAACTGGGTCGACCACCAATGCTTGCCTCCCGGGGTGGCAATGTCGTCGGGTGATCGACCGGTCGAATGTGATGGTGGTGCAGGACCATTTCAGATAATTGGGAGTCGCCGGGCAACCAAGTTTACTTCCGATTGATAACCTTCAATCGACTTTTGCTTTCGGCGTCGGCAAAAATCATCGTGGTGGAATTGACACGGGATATCCACCATCATCGTCATCTCTATCCTCAACTTTGTGCATCTCCTTATCCTTATCCTTGGGATGTTTCCTTGGAACCGCTGAATCAAGAGCCGACATCGTCGAGTGGTATGTTTGGGTAAATGAGTTTACCCTCTTCATCTTTATTTGTATGAATATGACATGGTAAATCCAACACGTCGTTCCCATCCTGGTCTTTCACCTTCTTAGGGTTCCAAGGACCCTTGGGTTTCCCCTTGAACTTTCCTGGGGTCACTGCCAAGGCCTCTCGGGGAGCCGCTGGCTCGGCTTTGCGCTTCTGCTTCCGACTGGAATTTCCTCCGGCGGTCTCATTGGCGGCAGATTTATATTTACCACTCCAAAGCCGATCCTCTTCTTCACCATTTGCATATTTGGTGGCAATCTCCATCATCCGACTCAGGGTCATATCTTTGGTTCGACCAAATTTCAAACTCAATTCTCTGTTCTTGACGCCTTCCTTGAAGGCACAGATCGCCTGGTGATCGATACATTCTCCTTTGTGTGGTGCAAAGTGATCCACCTCTGGATATAATCTCTCAAGGTTTCACTCGACTTTTGCACGCACGATCGCAACTCTGTCAAACCCGCTGGTCGCTTGCAAGTTCCTTCAAATGTCCGACAAACACTCGGGCAAGATCTTCCCAAGTGTAAATCTTTCTTTGGGTGCTAATTGATTCAACCACGCTGGCTGAACCCTCCAACATAAGAGGTAAATGCTTCATGGCTACCTCATCGTTGCCCTCGCCGATCTGAACCGCCACTCGGTAATCTTCAAGCCGGTGTCGGGGCTTGGATTCTCCGATGAACTTGCGACTCGATCGCCAACTTTGAAGTTGGGGAATCACCGCAGCCACGATGGCTTTCTTTGAAACACTCGTCCCGAGACATGGACTCTACTACCGAAGGAACATCTCTATCATGGCCGTCTCGGTGAGCTCGTTCTGTCGACCAAACCTTGAACGATAATGGATCTCGCATCAAAGCCTGGTTCCCTGGGGTCGACTGGAACTCTTCGTCCAGCACTGTTTTGGCGTCTGTCATCCTGCTGCCGAGGAGCGTATGATCCACCCCTTGGGGGAGGAGTGGGCACTCGACGTCGATCGTTGCGATCGAATCGGTGCTCATACTGCTCGCGGCCCTTGTATTGATCATCACGCCGGCCTCCACGTTCCTCACGCCTCGGGGGCGATCTTGGACTATGGGCCGACTGGAATGAATTCGCAGCGACGGATCAGCTGTGAACCTTGTTCCGCGACTGGGATACAACTGAGTTTTGATCTCCTGCCGCCCGGAGCAAATCCCTGATTTGCTGCAAACCTCTACCTGCCTCCGACTGGGAAGGCTGAATTGATTCGCTATCTGGCGATACTGCTAAATTCTGAATCGGAGTTCGATATACAGGTTGGCGGTTGAAAGAGCTGCCGTCATTGGATTCGGAACCCTCGGTCGCAGCTCGTCGATGATTACTTCGCTGAAGATTCTCGGTCGAGTGCGCTCAGCCAGGTTAATGGCGCGCATCCTCCAAGGCACGAGCCTCGGGGGTTTCTCCAACGATAGGAGTGTGAAGTGCATCCATGTTCCGACGACGAAGCTCCTCCCTCTGGAGCAAAGTGAGGGGCTCGGGCAAGTACTCTTCGTGGGCTTGCGCCGGATCGCCTCCACCGCCACCTTCGTTGGTGCTATACTGCTCCTCGCTTGCGTGGTCCATCGACCATCAGAACCTCTGCCGCCGGGTCACTGCTATCGCATTCGGACGCGGTCTCTACGGAGCCAGTCGACAGGTCGAACAGGCCGTAGAAAGATTCGTCGGGCTCGATCGCCGCAACTTGGGGGATGGTCGACTGGCGGGCCACCGCATGCCTCACCCACCGCTGAAGCCTCGATCGCCGGAACGCTTGCGCGGTGGGAGGCTGAGGAGTGAAGGCGGCAGCGATGGCCGACCCATCTTGGGTCGATGGTTGCCGAGGAGGACGCCGCGGACACACGCGCGAAAGTGCGTCGCCCTGCGGATGGGGAGCGCGTCCACGTCGAGTGGAGCCTCCTGAAGCCAAGCGGAGTCGTCGGCGACGAACGTGAGCGCACCGAGACAGATCTTGTGGCCGTCGACCAGACCTCCACCTGAAACCATGATGCCGGAGATCGAGAGAATCCCAACTTCTCCAACAATTCGCTAAAACACCTGCCCCAAGGTGGGCGCCAACTGTCGTGGTTCTAAGTCTGACAGTAGAATGGGGGGTAGATATGGAGAGGCAAGATCCTAGCTATGGAGTAGTTGTATACGCAAGGGATTTACGAGTTCAGGCCCTTCTCGGAGGAAGTAACAGCCCCACGTCTCGGAGCCCCGAGGCGGTCATTGGATTATCTGCGTATGTGTTCTGGGTGCGAACCCTTCTACCGTGGAGGGGGTGGCTTATATAGAGTACGCCAGACCCCAGCCAGCCCATGCGAGAGGGTTTAAGGTGCGTTAAGGCTAGGCGTTCTTGGTAACGTCTTACATAAAGTGTCATTAAGGTCATAAAGACTATTTAACTACAGACCGTTTGGACACCGAGTGGTTCTTGGACTCTTGGTGGTCGAGTGGGTCTTCATAGTCGAGTGTCTTCGAATCTGTCGAGTGGGAGCCTACCAGGTCGACTGGAAGGCTGCTTCTCTTGTGAGTTTCCTTGTGGAAGGTACCTTTGGGCAGGTCTATGACCCTACCCCAGGTACATGACTTCATCACGGCGCGTGTAAGTTGTTTCCGTCTCATTTTAATGATGACGCCATGAGACTGTTTGAACTTTTTGTGATGATTGGCATATCCCTGTTTGAGCAGAATTTGAGTAGAACTATGGCAATATATTCGAGACGCCGTTAATCAGCTATATTTGGAATGAGTTAATTCATGCGATTGTGACCATGTCATTACAGCCAATTTGTACCCTGAATAATCAAACGGTTAGGAATATATGGATATTATCCTTATTTTACAGTAATCTGTATACTACTACTAAATATGAGTGTGTATCAATGGCCATGTTAGTTTCCTCATTTTCATGATGTAGAAACATGCACCACACTGTTGGTTTCATCTAACCATACATTAGGGAAGTAAATGTGCATATGGAGAACTCTATATTTGGAAGTAGTGAAATCCTGCAATGCTTACCATGTGTACATACCTACATTCACCCTTCAGCAATCAATAGCTAGAATAATATCCTCACAAAAATTTTGCCCACAGAACACGAGTATATAACAATGCATGGTCTGTTAGTTACCTTGAAGAATTTGTTTGTGAGGATGAGAACATGATTACATAACATGCATGACATGGTAGTTTCTGTGAAGAATCGATTGCGAGATAACATGAGTATAACCATGCATGGCACTTCTATATTTTTGAACCAGTATACATTTCCTGTATTTTCCTCCCGCCCAACAGGACATATCAATGCTGTTTCTTGCATTATCCTACTCATACTCGAACAATGCTGATCTTACATTAACAATGCTGTCCTTTTTGATATGATGCGTGTCCCTACGATTACTGCCCTTTGTAATTACACCACCTTTGCCAAACACAGGAAGCACAACTGGTTCTCGCTCGACGACGGCAAAAGATCGATGATCATTCGGACACATGAGCCGGAAAAGTTATATTGCAAAAACCCCACTGTATACAAGCACCGTGTAATACGTGAGTATCCGGACAGTGGTTGTTGCATCTATGAGCAGGATACTAGCTTGTTGGGGCCTTTAGGATTTTTTAGTTGGAGGCGGGTAAACAGCCTTGGTTCACACTCTCTGTTTCTCGGACTCAATTATCGGATTAACCAGGAGATCACCGTTGGCAAGGACCTTGATGGCAGAGAGGCTCTGTTTGCTATGGAAAACTGCGTCTACACGGCGAGCCCTAGGAGTTCGGGAGCATACTCCCGATTGTCAACGATACAGCCTCTGACCAAAAGAAGGTGAGAATGACAAAGGCATCAGGATTAACTTTGATCCTTGGATGTCTCAATTACGACAGGCAGTGATGTGGCTCAAGCCTTCAGGTTGATAGGTAATTGGGCTGTTGCATTGAAAGGGTGGAGTACTGGTGTCTCCGGATCACTGGTCGCTGAAGCGGGGCCGCAAATTATGATGGTGTTGGATCATCTCTTCGAATGACTTTGTTGTCTTTGCTGCTGGTTTTGGATGGGTAGTTCTTTCTTTTGTTATGCATATTCCTTGTCATTTGGTCATCCTCGTCTATGTCACTCTTTCTATGTAATAGTTGCTTCTGTTTAGAATGTCATTCTCGTCTGGATCACGAGAGTCCGGCGCGCTGAGATGGATGCAGTTTGGTGGTGTAGCAAGACTTCTTATGAACTATCATGTCTTGCTGTTTATGTCAAGAGTACTCACTAGTCGGTGTTTGAATGTTGTATATATCGTTGTTTGAACTGTTTATTGTCTCGAACTCTTGGTGGGCTAAATGAGGGCATCACCATTCTCCGGTGTTTAGAGTATATCTCCTTTTTCAAGTTATATAATTTGAGCTCACTTGTCTTTTCGATGATGTACACTTGTTTGGGCGGTGAGGTGTCGTTGAATATGGGCGAGTAGTAACGCAATGCCAAACAGGTCAATTATGACTCTCGGGCGGGTTCTCAAAAGATCCTGAAAAAAAGGCCGAGCTCTCCAAAAAGAAAGAATAAGGACTCTTAGGTCGACATGTGGGCGCCACCGGTGTTTTCTTGCGCTTGCGCGCCGAGAGCATATTGGCGCGTGCTCGAAATTCATGCTACCTTTTCATCCCCGTCTCCGCCCTCCCCACCTCCGAATCTCGATTCCTACTCCAGTTCCCCAAATCCCCTCCTGACTCCTCTGTACTCAAGCGCACTATCATGTCGCCGGTCAACACGGATCTCCGAGCCGGAGATCCTGAAGTCCGTCCTGCCTTCGGTCGCTGCGTGTTGTAGCTCAACAGTGGCATGGCGGCGCTTGACGACCAGTTTGTTGGCAAAGTGCTGATGGTAACCATCAACGGCGACCTGCCTCCCGTCTCGTCGGATGACCTTGTCAAAGCTCTTCGCATTGCGCACGGCATACAAATAAGTTACTTGCTCGTCGAAGTCTGTCCGCCACCGGCTGATTTCTTCGTCGGGTTCCGAACAACTTTCGACTGCAGTCGTGTGTTCGAATCTCCCCGGCGTTTGTTCTGCGATGGCGCGCTGGTGAGCTTTGATCGGTGGCACCCAGGATGTGGCTCGGTGCCCTCTGAGCTTGAGTTTTTAACAAAGCTTACCTTCCACGGCATGCCTCGACGTGCTTGGAACAACAAGTCCATGAACGAGCTTATCAACGACCTTGGAGGTGAGCTCGTAAGTATGTTTGTTCCACCAGACAGCTGGGCTTTGACGGTTATGGCATGGGTGAAGAAGCCGTCCACCATACCGAAGGTGATTGGTGTTGAGATACCGGTGCAGGAACCGGGGTTGTACTATTCGTCGCCACCAAGGCCTCCGCGGACCACGTTAGGGATGTACCTGTATCGAGTGTTTGTGCATGTCGAAGAAGTGGTCAATCCATCAATCGAAGTCCTGCCGCCGCAGCTGGTGCCAGGGTCCGTCGACGACGTCCATTACAGGAGTCAATGTCAGACTTTCCCCGTGTTGCTCGAAACAATGGATGGCACAGGGCCTACTCCATCGGCGGAGGCCTTTGCTTCTTTGGGAGAAGAGGCGGGGCTGCTGCTGGATGTGCTCTAATTTGAGGTAACAACTGAATCTTGTCGATAGTACTAGTTAAATCCGAGCTATGGGTGCGAAGCATCGATATGCCAAGACATTTGATTGTGACCTGTTATAATTTTGTACCTGAACTTTTTTAGAAAGGGTTATCGTCAACTTAATGTGCTAGCAGAACTTATTGTGTTGTCTGTCATTTTCTTTGCACAACATTCAAGATATTTCCCGTAATTTATAAAGACGATGAACCGTTATATACGACTTCTTTGGTTTCAACATAGCCCTTCCCGTAGCGATCCACTGCTTCCATCTTGATTGTGCCGCCTGCGTGAAATTTTTGTAAGCAAGTTCAGTGTGCTATGATGTTCTATATGATTGTGTCAACTATATAAGTTTTTACTGAGCATCAGCGATGCATATGGCTGAAAGATGTATTTACAAGCATCGACCGATGGATCTCTCTCTCTATCTATCTCTCTCTCACACACACACATGCACACACACGCACACACGCACAAGTGGGACCCGTTGAATTATTTATTTGCTCGTGACAGCTTTTAATTAGGTTCCACTGTAATCTAACTTTTTTCTTAAGTTATTAATTGAGCTCATTGACTTCAAAAAGTTGTACGGAAGCCTTGTTTGGGCCTTTCCGGCGTCCCTGAATGTGGGCTGAGTAACCATGTTAGGTTGTACTGTACTACACAGGCCTTTCTTTTCAACATCAGCAATGCAACTGGGCCGACAGTTGTACACAATATCCGGGTCAACTTGTTATCCGCCCGCTGGGGTGCAAAGTTTCCTAGGAGGTATGCATTAGACTTAACAAGAAAATGGACTTTAAGAAATAATAAATGGGATGTAATTATAATAACTGGGCAATTACTATGCACCAAACACGTAATTAGTTTGAAAAATATATTATTTTTGGAATTTGGAAATTTTAATTTCATTACTTGTTGCGCGTGTAATATTTCATTGGATTTTAACGTGATACAACTTTATTTTGAAATTATATTTAACCTGACTAGAAATTTAGGATAAAAATATTTCGGATCCCATCAAAATGTGGGATTTTTTTTAAATTCTGTTTTGAGCGGTTGTTTGAAATTATTAATCATTGTCCTAGCTAGAAGTTGGGATGTACTTTTAACAAACCCGTAAATGGGCTATAGTAAATTCCATTAGAATTGAAAAATGGGATGTACGTTCTTACAAATCGCAAATGGGCTATATGTTCTCTGCCAAATCCGAGCTGTGGGCCTACTAAGTTGACGCGTACCAAGGGCTTTGTCAACTTAGTCAATATAAATGATTCTAGCTGCAGCGATCGTACGATGTCCATCCAACGGCCGTAGTGCTTCTTTAACCTCTGGTCTTCTTGCTCCAGCCGCCCAAAGCAGCGCCGGTTGTGTCGCGTACTCCTGCCTCCCGTGGCGGGCTGTGATGCATGGAGGCCTCATCGCCTGCATACTACTCCCACCGCTGTCCAGGCCATCCTCTACTCACCCACACCCTGTTATTCTCGGCGGCGGCAGCCTCACACCGCAGCCGAACCGGTGAACCCTCGTACTCCTCTCCACGCTGGCTACCACCGCTGCGTCTTCCCGGCTCCACGTCGTCCCTTCCTAGGCCTCGCCGTCGTCCGGACCACCGCCTGGTGCTCTCGGCGTGGCGTGGTCAACGTGGTCAACGACCGACTTCCATCGGAAGAGTCTTTGACGTGGAGAGGTCGACAAGCGGGTCTAGGCGGCCGCAAGGAAGTGCCTCCTTATTACAGCAAAAATAATTATTCCTCCACCGACAGAGGGACCCACCGGACGGGCCACCTTATTTCACTAAAAAACGTTTCCCCCCTGACTGCTGGGACCCAGCGGACGGGCCAGCGTATTTCACGAAAAAAACGTTCCCCGCGCTGTCAGCTCGGACCCACCGGAAGTGCCTCCTTATTGGGCACAAAAAAAATGAATACTCCCCCTGCTAGCTGGGAACCACCATGGTGGGAGGCTGACTTGTGGGCCTACTAAGTTGACTAGGATGGGGGCCTTTGTCAACTTTAGTCAATATGAACGATTCTAGCTCCAGTGACCGTACGATGGCCATCCAACGGCCGTAGTGCTTCTTCAACCTCTGGTGTTCTTGCTCCTGCCGCCCAAAGCAGCGCCGGTCGTGCCGTATGCTCCTGCCTCCCGTGGCCGGCTGTGCTGCCACGGAGGCCTCACCGCCCCCTACTATTCCCACCGCTAGCTAGGCCATGCGGCGACGGCAGCCTCACACCGCAGCCGAACCAGTGAACCCTCGTACTCCTCTCTGCGCGGGCTTCCACTCTCGCGTCTTCCCTGGCTCCCCGTCGTCCCCTTCCTAGGCCTCACCGTCGTCCACCGCCGTGGTGCTCTCGGCGCGGCGTGGTCAATGTGGTCAACGACCGACTTCCATCGGAAGAGTACTGTACGTGGAGAGGCTGACAGCTGGGTCCACGTCAGCCGCAAGGAAGTGCCTCCTTATTACGCGGAAAATAATTATTCCTCCACCTGACAGCAGGGAGCCACCGGACGGGCCACCAGTATTTCATGAAAAAAATGTTTCCCCGTGACTGCTGGGACCCACAGGACAGGCCACCGTATTTCGCAAAAAAATGTTCCTCCCGCTGTCAGCTCGGACCCACCAGAAGTGCCTCCTTATTACGCACAAAAAAATGAATACCCCCTGCTAGCTGGGACCAGCCTTGGTGGGAGGCTGACTTATGGGCCTACTAAGTTGACTGGGACGAAGGCCTTTGTCAACTTTAGTCAATATATGAATGACTCTAGCTCCAGTGACCGTACGATGTCCATCCAACGGCCGTAGTACTTCTTCAACCTCTAGTCTTCTTGCTCCAGCCGCCCAAAGCAGCGCCCGGTCGTGCCGCTTTGCTCCTACCGCCCGTGGCGGCTGTGATGCCGCTGGAGGCCTCACCGCCCCTACTACTCCCACCGCTGGCAGGCCATCCTCTATGCACCCACACCCCTGTTATTCTGCGACGGCAGCCTCACACCGCAGCGAACGAGTGAACCCTCATACTCTCTCACGCGTGGGCATCCACCGCGCGTCTTCCCGGCTCCACGCCGCCCCTTCCTAGGCCTCGCCGTCGGCCACCGCCTGGTGCTCTCGGGCGGCGTGGTCAATATGGTCAAGGAATGGCTTCCATCGGACGTGGACTGTATGTGGAGAGGTGACAGTGGGTCCTGGCCGCAGAAAGAAGTGCCTCCTTATTACACGCAAAATAATTATTCCTCCACCTGACAGCGGGGACCCACCGGACGGGCCACCATATTTAGCGAAAAAAACGTTTCCCCCTGTCTGATGGGACCCACCAATTACATCTTCGCACGCAAGGAAGTGCGTCCGAAAAAAAACGATTCACACCCCTGACTGCTGGGACCCACTAGCTACATCTTCGCACGCAAGGAAGTGCCTGACAGTCGGGACCCACCTGGTCGAAGCGTACGTAGCGTTGTCATTCTGGTCACGAACGTGTACGTACATATATACTGGTGGATGTAGAGGCGCGCACGTGTCGTAGTAGAGGCACACACGTGTCGTAGTAGAGGCGCGCACGTACAGCGGCGAGGGTGCAAGAAAGAAAATACGGCCACGTACGTACATACGGGCAGGGTCTCGAACGCCTATCGCGCATGCGTACATGGCTGGGTCGGAACGGAGAAACAACGTCGTTGTCGTTTTCATCGGGAGCCAACCGGCTGGGTCGGAACGGAATGCGTGGTCGTGTTCATCGGGAGGGCTTGGACGGAACAGGTGATGGAAACGAGGCCTGGCGTACCGCACAACGGAGGAAACGGCCTTGTTTTTGACCGGCCACGTTCGAAATGGGGTCCTGTTGATCGGGAGGGGCCTGGCGTACCACAAAACGGAGGAAACGGACGTCCTACGGTCGAAACGGGGGTCCTGTTGATCGGGAGGGGTGTGGTGTACCGCAAAACGGAGGAAACGGACCTCCTACGGTCGAAACGGGGGTCATGTTGATCGGGAGGGGTGTGGCGTACCGCAAAACGGACGAAACGGACTTGTGTTGGAGCGCTATGGTCGAAACGGGGGTCATGTTCATCGGGAGGGGTGTGGCGTACCGCAAAACGGGACTCCACGGGATATTGTTCATCTCCACTGTCGACCTCCTCCAGCCTCCACGAGCTCCTGTTCATCCAGCCTCCACCGCGCGCTACCCCACCGGCTACTGTTCAACCACCCCTCCCCGGGCACCCCTCCACCGTCTACTGTTCATCCAGCCCTCCACACCACGGGGTCCTGTTCAACCACCCCTCCGGAGCCACCCCTCCACTGTCTACTATTCATCCAGCCCTCCACACCACGGGGTCCTGTTCATCCAGAGGCAACGCCATCGCCATCGCTCATCCAAAGCCCCGCAGCGCCATCGCTCATCCAATTGATCGGCTTGATTAGCAGCAGCAGCGAAGGAATCTCTCCATCGGGTTCGATTAACAGCCATCGATCGATCGCTCGGGTTCGATGAACGCGTAGCTGCAGCTGCAATCGCTTGGGTTCGATTAGAGCCCAACGCCCGCTCAGTTCGATTAGAGCGAACGCCGCACACATGCGCGACGCACGAGAGAAACGCGCATCGCTCGTCCCCCGACCTCCCAACGTAACCGGCAACTCCCCGAAATTTTCCTCCCCCTCGCTTCTACCACGGTTTTTTCCGTCATGGACGACCCAAAGAATGTCATGCAGCTGCGTCTCCGGCCCGCCCAAGACGAAAAGCCCATTTTCTGTCATGATTTTTTGTCATAGAAGTAGGAGCCCACCACATCTATGATGATACCGGGTTTTGTCACAATTATCGTCATAGAAGTGTCATATGTATGACAGAAAAAATATTCGTTCGGCCCAAAATGTCACGAATGTGTCTTTTTTTTGTAGTGAGAGCTATAAATATATGAAAGCTCAACAAAAGAAACTAAGTGGGTGTGCATCCAACTTGCTTGCTCACGAAGACCTAGGGCACTTGAGGAGGCCCATTGTTGGAATATACAGGCCAAGTTCTATAATGAAAAATTCCCACTAGTATATGAAAGTGACAAAACAAGAGACTCTCTATCATGAAGATTATGGTGCTACTTTGAAGCACAAGTGTGGTAAAAGGATAGTAACATTGTCCCTTCTCTCTCTTTCTCTCTTTTTTTTGGGCCTTCTCTTTTTTTATGGCCTTTATCTTTTTTTCTTTTTTTATTCCTCACTTGGGACAATGCTCTAGAAAATTGATGATCATCACACTTCTATTTATTTACAACTCAATGATTACAACTCGATACTAGAACAAAGTATGTGATGCGGAGCATCCCACGTTCATCCCCATGTACACTCCCACTACTCCCCAAACCCCAAGTGGACATATGACGAAACCTCGAACAAACGCCATTGGACACAAGGTGAACTGGCTCCTCTCCGAATCGTCACTTTCCATATGTGAGACATGGCTACTACCTCAAGCATGTGTGCTATGCATGTCCAGGAACCAAGAGGAAGGCCATGGAACAACTACGAGCATTGGACAAGACGTCGAGGACACCAAGTACAAGGACCAAGAGAAGAAGCTGCCCGAGGCTACAGCGGCCGGACGTCCGACCAGGACCGGACGTCCGACGAACTCCAGGCACCAGACGACCGACCCCCTCCGGACGTCCGACAGAAGCGCACCCGAGCCGAATCTACGGATGTCCGAAGAGCACCAGACGACCGGAAACCTCCGGACGTCCGACCGAAGCGCACCCGAGCCGAATCTACGGAAGTCCGGGGATTGCCGGACGTCCGGACTCCCACGAGCCATCGGACGACCGGAACCCTCCGGACGTCCGAAGCCTGTCTGCGCACAGTGTTTCGGGCTGAGGCCCATGTACCCCTTCACTTCGCCCCCATTTGCACTAAGACTATAAATAGACCTCCACCTCCTTCTAGTTAGGGTTAGCGTTGATTTAGCTCATTTGTGAGATAGAGCTTCGCTCATCCATATCGGATCTACTCCACGAGAGAGACCGCGGCCCCTCTTCGGAGAAGATCCACCTTGGATTCAAGACCTCCTTTGCGGAGAAGACCATCATCAAGACCTCCTCACGGAGAGGAACGACTACCATTTGTATCGTCCTTTGTTAACTTTGGATCATGTATCTCCCTTTGTGTTCATCGATCTAGCACATGTGTGATTGATCTTGTTGGTTTGAGTGATTCTCTTGTGTTTTCCCCGTGATTTCCCTCTTGCTCTTCCGCTCGTTCTTCGTCTTCCTCGCTGGGATCCTCTCCAAACGTGAAAGATCGTCACCATAGGGTTCCACCCTACATCGTCTTGGATCAGAGCAACGTTGATCACGTTTTGGAGCCCCTACCCCGTGTTTTCTAGCTTGATTTTGTTGTGTTCTTCCTCAATTTCGAAAATCCCCACCAAATATAGCCCTAATTTGTTTTTGTGATTTGTTGGTGTGATGATGTTTTGTTGATTTTGATCCATGGATTTGCTTGGTTTCGAGTGGATCTAGCATTTCCCCAAGTTTCCCCATCTTTCATCCATGAAATCTCCTTAATTTTGCCCCCGAAATCTCCATTTTCTGCCCAAAATCGTGTCCCGAAACTCGCATCTCGCGTTGACCCCGACCCACCGGACGACCGACGTTTTACGGACGTCCGGAGCCCCAGGAACGACCGGACGTCCGACCTTTCCCGGACGACCGGAACCCCTAACCCGAACCGAATTTACGGATTTCCGACTTTTCCGGACGTCCGACGCCCCGGACATCCGACCTTTTCCGGACGACCGTAACCTGTAGATTCCCACTTCGGCTGATTTTTGTTTTGTCCATAACTAATTCATCCGAACTCCGATTTTGACGTTCTTTAGCTCGTTTTGAAGCTATTGACATCCCCCTTCCAACAAAAATACCACCAAAATCATTTGACTCCATCAAATGTTTGGAACTTTGGCATCTTTGCCTAGGGCTTCTACCACATCCTCCGCTACTCCACCATCGACTTCCGCAACCTAACCAATTTTGTTCCCCATAGCATTTGAGGTTGGTTGAGTAGTGATTCGAGTCACCTAAGGTGTTTCGGCTACTTAGGGACGGTTGCTTCTTCATCAACCACCACCGCCACTTCCGCATAGGCTTACCCAACATACACTTACATCCCAACTTAACCCAATTTTGTTTGTGTTGTGAGTTGTGTCTCCTAAGGTGTTTCGGCTACTTAGGGACCGTGCTTCCAACTCCGACACCGTGTATAGTTCACCATCTTACCCTCCACTTCCACATTGCGTACTCCATTACCCATAATGGCATTTCCGCAATCCCACTGAGCTTCCGCAACCACCACCGCATTCCGCTACCACCATTTGACATTTGTCATTTGAGATTTTGAGTTGTGGTTTTTCCGTCTCCTAAGGTGTTTCGGCTACTTAGGGACGAGTCTCCATAATCTTGGTATCTACATCAAGAAAACCGCCACTCATCATCGCAAAGGACGGTAACCTCGACGACGCCATTGTACATTCCCCTTGCAATTGCATTGTTAACCCCAAGCCAATTTTTGCGTCACTTGCCTATCGAGACTAGACATTTGAGTATTGCCCAGCAACATTACTTGTGCACATTAGTGATCCACCATCCATTGCATACATACCATATTATATTGGTATCATATCATCCATTGTGTCACAATATTGTTCCCGCATATACACAATTGCTATCTTGGTTTGTGCATTGTGCAAAGTGGCCATACATAAAAAAAGGAGAATAAGTTTTTAAGCAAAAGAAAGAGAGAAACGAAGCTTGTAAGCAAGTGCCATAGCATCATACCACATTGCATATAAGATTGTCATATCCGATCATCTTGGATCATCTTGAGAGAACACCGGGAACCATACGTATATAGCATACTTGGGATACAAAGTTTATCCATTTTGCATCTTATAGGTTGTGCACAAGTGTCGTATCCGCCTATTGAGCAATCGTGCTAGCGTCTCTCTTGAGTTGTGCAACACGAGCGTTTTGGTGAATTCCACATTTTGAGCTCATTCCTTGGTTGCACGACCCCATTTATCTATCCGTGTGTGTGTTTCCGTGTGCCATTCTTTGCTATTGGTCTACTTGTTTCTCTTGCGAATTTGTGAATCTCTTTCAACATTATTGACTCTTGCTAACATTTTTGCATCAAATTTTTGTGCCACTATCCTCACCAAGCTCCACCATAGGCCTTATTTGTGTAGGTGTGAGAAACCGACAAGAATTGGTACCAATTGTGCTATTTCCTTGTTACACATTTGAGTGATCATTGATCCATCTTCAACATCGGTCAAGGTACATTTGGTATAAGTTCTTCTCTTTCTCCCACTCATATTTGCTCAAGTTTTGTGATGGATAGGCACGGCATTTCCTCTCCGGTCTACGACAACAACGACAGCGTGAACAACTACATCACCAAAGCGTCTACCTTCGATCTACAACGGCAAGTGCAAGGCGCACAATCAAGATTGCGAGAGCGCATCGAGAACCTCTCCATCGACATTCATCTCTCCGAAGCAAGAAAATGGGACTACATCGATAAGAAGCTTTCCGCACATAAAGAGGAGCAAGATACAAGGATGGAGGAGATTAGAGCCTTGATCAAGTCTTCTTCCCCTTCGTCATCCTCAAGGCGGCGACATTCAAGACACAAGTCTTCGGAGCGCGAAAATGATGCAAGTGCAAATCGTCCTCGTCCACATCTACATGGCAACCATCATCACGTTCGTGATCCACATCGTCATGAAGGGCAAGTCACCTCGAAGCAACATGTGCACGACGACGATGAACGACATCTACTACGAGCTCAAGCACGACAATGACATCATCATCAGGAAGATGCTCCACAAGCGCAAATGCACAAGTCCCAACAAGCCCTACTTCACGCCAAGTCGACGCTTCATGAGCACAAAAGAAGACCGCGAGACGACCACCACCAAGACGGTGCTACGACTACAACATACACTTCGGCATCTTCGCCAAGTGCTATCAAGGCATCTTCGCCTTTGGACGTACGGCATCTTCGCCTACTTCCCACAAGTACGCCTACAACGACTTTATCAAGTCCAAGGCGACCACCTACGAGAGAGGGCGACACTTCCATCTTCGGAAGCCCCTCAAGGAAGATGGCCGAGCATGGGAAACTCCCTTCGGTCATGTAGACGAGCTACGAGGTGCCACATTATGGGCCTCCAACAACAAGACGGCGACAAGAAGGTCGAGCAAGGGCCATCCCCTTCGACCACGGCGATAGGAGTTGAGCATTGAGACATTTGCACCTACATCTCTCCGACACCCACATATGTTGAGATGCCCCAAGTGCCATGCGAGGAGAGCCACCACCACATGAGTGACATGAGTGACTCCACCATACGTGACATTGAGAGCATTTCCTATGAGAGGATGAGTGTGACCACCACTAGCCCCACAAATGAGAGCATGCCACACATCCTATGTGAGGTTGAGCGCCATTTGAGTGACTCCACCGACCATACGAGTGAGAGCATCATATTGGGAGTGAGTGAGCCACAACACTTAGTGAGTGAGGTAGTTGACACGGCATGTGAGGCCACCATGATTTCTAACGACTTCACCTCTACTCCTAGTGTGTTTTCTTCTTTGGTGCTAGGTTTCCTACATGACGACATGCCTATCCTCGACGAGTCCATCCCTCCAATGGGAAAACCGATGGCCATGATGGACGATGATGCACCCCCCACATGGTTCCATCAAGATGAAGATGACAACGAGACGATCTTCAACACCTCACCTACAACACATGAGCGACGCTCCAATGGTAACATAGGTGATGGTACTTCTCTTGTCCCACTAGTGGACTCTCTTGACAATGATTGCTTGCATGATGTTGATCCACCTATTCCCATGCTTCATGCTAGTGCGATTTCTTCATGTCATGACTTACCTATTTATGCTGAATATGATGATGAGCATGTTGAGTTGCCTAGTTGTGATCCTATGCTCCATAGGATATCATGTGAAAATTCTTTTGGTCACATCATGTTTGATAATCCTTTGAACTTGTCATATGCTATGAGTGAGATCTCCCATATTGCATCATTTCCATCTCAACATAGTAACTATGCATGCCCCATTAAAATAACTCCTATTTGCACTTATGGCATAGATGACAAGTTGATGGTCATTGGCTTTTGCTTCTCTTGTGATGATTTTGCCATGCTTCCTTTACATGATTTGCGCAATTCATCTACTATGTCATGCCATGATCACATTGTTCCAAATATGCATTGTTCTGGATGTTGTCAATATTCTCCATGTGATGTTTCCATTAATGCTCATGAGGAGACCCCCATAGTTTCCTCATACATATTAGGAGATTTTGCCGCAATTCATACTTTGCATGATTCCCATGATAGTGTACACCATATGCATTCCATGAATAACAATGCTCTAGATATTTCCCATGAATCATTACACAATTTGAGTCTCCATTATGCCATACATAATAATAAACCTATCATGATGGATGACATTTTTCTATATCACGCATCTCATTTATTTGAGCATTGGATATTTTGTGCTAACCAACACAAGCACGTATGCATCATGATGGATGATGCGTACATCTACCACGCACACACAATTTTCCCTTTGTCTTTGTTTTGTGTAGGTACCCACCTACACTCGTCAACTTCGCAATCCCATGAGTTGATGAAACGAGCTCTTGAGAGCAACGATGCTTTGGGATCCCGTGGACTATCCTTACCACCGTTCCCTTCGCGCAAGGACTACGCGCATCTCTTTTACTTGGCTCTCACACGACTATGGGATATTTACCACTTGTCACCTTATGCCCATACTATTGTGTTCACTTTGCATGTTATGCCTCTTTATATGCATTTGCCATGCCATTGTGACCCTTGCTTGCATCTACCCATGATTCACCATTATGCTACTTCTATGTGTATTTGCATGCTTGGTGGAGATCCTTGTTGCTATTGCCATGTTTATCATGTGCCCCATGCTATTGATGCCATTTTGCTCATATCTTGCCTTTATGCTTGTGAAATGTCATGTGCATTTTATATGCCCACTATTTGCACACATGACATGATTGCCATGATTCCTTCTAGTACGTTGCATCTTCGCACTACTAGCTTGCTTGACTTGATCGCTATGATTGCTTGATATGTTGCATCACCCATGTTCCACTATCACTTGCTTTCTTGGGTTGATGACATATATGTTCATGCATCTCACTTGATTTGTCTTGATCATTGTCTCTTGTCTCCACTAGTTGCATCTCTTATATCACCTTATATTGAGTGCAACCATACTATGCTTATTGATCGTGGAGCCTTGGACATATTACTTGGGATGCATGCTTGCTTACTTGAGCCTATTGTCTTTGGTTGTAGTTGCATCATTTGCTTTCATACCATACCACACCTTGTTCTTTCTTATGACAAGAATGATGAAAACACTTGTTGGGTATCTCGCCCCTTGAATGATAGGTCTTGCATTCACACTAACCTCATTTGTTTTTCCGAGTGTTTGTCATGTTCTTTCATTTTGAAGGATTCACAAGGCGGTAATATCACGAGACAACTTGGTTATGTGAAGGCATACAAGATGCGCAACTCCACCATCCTTGATAACCTCCTAAAGGTGACCTCCTTCCCTTTGAGCCATCTTCAAATATGCATATTGGATGGGCCATTCTTTCATTGTTGTTTCCTTCTTGTTGTCTACATGATACATCTATTGGATGGAGGACCGACATTGGAGATGGACCCTATGGACCTTCAAGTTGAGGAATGCCACGACATTGAGCTATGGTACAACACCACCCATGACAAATTTGCACCCTATGCATGGATTGACACACATTATGATTATCTTGTTGCACCTATTAAAATGTCATCCATGATATATGAGCTTGTGCATTTTCTTAGCAAATTTGTTGTGATCTTTCTTGATGGCATATTCATACATCATGATCATATTGCCTACTATCAATTGCATGATAACATAATCATATTGAGCATCCATTGCCATATTCATGCTATTGATAAACCGTCTCACTATGACATTATTTTGCACCGTGGTTGCATTGATCACATGCACGACACCTTTGTGTGCCCAATGCATGAATTTTCTCTCATGAATGCTTTACATGTCATTTTACATCATTTTGATAAGCATTTCATGCCTTGTCATGAACAATTCCTTTGGACGGACTCATTCTTACATGATGGACACTTTGTGTGCGCTAACCATTGTATTTCCGAGTGTTGCTTGTGTTTGCTCTTTTTGCATGTCTATCACTCCGGCGACACCTTGGACTACTTGGATTGCGCCATGTCTTCAACTTCGTCCAACTACAAGTCCGTCTACGACAACCGTTTCCATGGTGATGAGGATCACGATCCGAGGTCGGATCTTTCCCAAGGGGGGGGGGGAGATGATGCGGAGCATCCCACGTTCATCCCCATGTACACTCCCACTACTCCCCAAAACCCAAGTGGACATATGACGAGACCTCGAACAAACCCCATTGGACACAAGGTGAACTCGCTCCTCTCCGAATCGTCACTTTCCATATGTGAGACATGGCTACTACCTCAAGCATGTCCAGGAACCAAGAGGAAGGCCATGGAACAACTACGAGCATTGGACAAGACGTCGAGGACACCAAGTACAAGGACCAAGAGAAGAAGCTGCCCGAGGCTACAGCGGCCGGACGTCCGACCAGGACCGGACGTCCGACGAACTCCAGGCACCGGACGACCGACCCCCTCCCGACGTCCGACAGAAGCGCACCCGAGCCGAATCTACGGATGTCCGAAGAGCACCGGACGTCCGGACCCCCTGGACGACCGGAAACCTCCGGACGTCCGACCGAAGCGCACCCGAGCCGAATCTACGGAAGTCCGGGGATTGCCGGACGTCCGGACGCCCACGAGCCACCGGACGACCGGAACCCTCCGGACGTCCGACGCCTGTCTGCGCATAGTGTTTCGGGCTGAGGCCCATGTACCCCTTCACTTCGCCCCCATTTGCACTAAGACTATAAATAGACCTCCACCTCCTTCTAGTTAGGGTTAGCGTTGATTTAGCTCATTTGTGAGATAGAGCTTCGCTCATCCATATCGGATCTACTCCACGAGAGAGACCGCGGCCCCTCTTCGGAGAAGATCCACCTTGGATTCAAGACCTCCTTTGCGGAGAAGACCATCATCAAGACCTCCTCACGGAGAGGAACGGCTACAGTTTGTATCGTCCTTTGTTGACTTTGGATTATGTATCTCCCTTTGTGTTCATCGATCTAGCACATGTGTGATTGATCTTGTTGGTTTGAGTGATTATCTTGTGTTTTCCCCGTGATTTCCCTCTTGCTCTTCCGCTCGTTCTTCGTGTTCCTCGTAGGGATCCTCTCCAAACGTGAAAGATCGTCACCATAGGGTTCCGCCCTACATCAGTATGACTCTATATGAATGCCTCCGGCGGTATACCGGGATATGCAATGAACCAAGAGTGACATGTATGAAAGAATTATGAACGGTGGCTTTGCCACAAATACTATGTAAACTACATGATCATGCAAAGCAATATGACAATGATGAACATGTCATGATAAACGGAATGGTGGAAAGTTGCATGGCAATATATCTCGGAATGGCTATGGAAATGCCATAATAGGTAGGTATGGTGGCTGTTTTGAGGAAGATATAAGGAGGTTTATGTGTGAAAGAGCGTATCATATCACGGGGTTTGGATGCATCGGCGAAGTTTGCACCAACTCTCAATGTGAGAAAGGGCAATGCACAGTGCATCAAGAGGCTAGCAATGGTGGAAAGGTGAGAGTGCGTATAATCCATGGACTCAACATTAGTCATAAAGAACTCACATACTTATTGCAAAAATCTACAAGTCATCAAAAACCAAGCACTACGCGCATGCTCCTAGGTGGATAGATTGGTAGGAAAAGACCATCGCTCGTCCCCGACCGCCACTCATAAGGAGGACAATCAAAGAACACCTCATGTTTCAAATTTGTTGCATAACGTTTACCATACGTGCATGCTACGGGACTTGCAAACTTCAACACAAGTATTTCTCAAATTCACAACTACTCAACTAGCACAACTTTGATATCACTACCTCCATGTCTCAAATCAATCATCAAGCATCAAACTTCTCTTAGTATTCAACACACTCATAAGAAAGTTTTTACCATTCTTGAATACCTAGCATATTAGGATTATTTAAGCAAATTACCATGATATTTAAGACTCTCAAAATAATCTAAGTGAAGCATGAGATTTCAAAAGTTTCTATAAAACAAATCCACCACCGTGCTCTAAAAGATATAAGTGAAGTACTAGAGCAAAAAATATATACCTCAAAAGATATAAGTGAAGCACATAGAGTATTCTAATAATTTCTAAATCATGTGTCTCTCTCTCAAAAGATGTGTACAGCAAGGATGATTGTGGTAAACTAAAAAATAAACACTCAAATCATACAAGACGCTCCAAGCAAAACACATATCATGTGGTGAATAAAAATATAGCTCCAAGTAAAGTTACCGATGGAAGTAGACGAAAGAGGGGATGCCTTCCGGGGCATCCCCAAGCTTTGGATTTTTGGTGTCCTTAGATTATATTGGGGGTGCCATGGGCATCCCCAAAGCTTAGGCTCTTTCCCCTCCTTGTTCCATAATCCATCAAATCTTTCACCCAAAACTTGAAAACTTCACAACACAAAACTCAGCAGAAAATCTCGTGAGCTCCGTTAGCGAAATAAAACAAAAGACCACTTCAAGGTACTGTAATGAACTCATTATTTATTTATATTGGTGTTAAACCTACTATATTCCAACTTATCTATGGTTTATAAACTATTTTACTAGCCATAGAATCATCAAAATAAGAAAACAACACACGAAAAACAGAATCTGTCAAAAAACAGAACAATCCGTAGTAATCTGTAACTAACACAAACTTCTGGAAACTCCAAAAAACCATCCAAAATAGGACGATCAAGACAATTTGTTTACTGATCAGAAGCAATTGGAATCACTATTCTATCACGTTCTGGTGATTTGTAACAATTGTTTTCGTGGACAGCAAGTTTATGGAAATTACAGCAAGATCAAATAACTATCATCCAAGAAGATCCTATAGGTTTAACTTGGCACAAACACTAATTAAAACATAAAAACAAATCTAACCAGAGGCTATAACAAATATTTATTCCTAAACAGAAGCAAAAAGAAAAAACTAAAAATAAAATTGGGTTGCCTCCCAACAAGCGCTACCGTTTAACGCCCCTAGCTAGGCATAAAAGCAAGGATAGATCTAGGTATTGCCATCTTAGCTAGGCAATCCATAAGTGGCTCTCATGATAGATTCAAATGATAATTTTATTTTCTTCCTAGGGAAGTGTTCCATGCCTTTCTTTAATGGAAATTATAATCTAATATTCCCTTCCTTCATATCAATAATTGCACCAATCGTTCTAAGGAAAGGTCTACCAAGAATAATAGGACATGAAGGATTGCAATCTATATCAAGAACAATAAAATCTACGGGCACATAATTCCTATTTGCAACCCTAAGAACATCATTAATTCTTCCCATAGGTTTCTTAATAGTGGAATCCGCAAGGTGCAAGTTTAAAGAGCAATCATCAAAATCACGGAAACCTAGCAAATCGCACAAAGTTTTTGGAATCGTGGAAACACTAGCACCCAAATCACACAAAGCATAGCATTCATGATCTTTAATTTTAATTTTAGTAGTAGGTTCCCACTCATCATAGAGTTTTCTAGGAATAGAAACTTCCAACTCAAGTTTTTCTTCATAAGATTGCATCAAAGCATCAACAATATGTTTGGTAAAAGCTTTATTTTGACTATGAGCATAAGGATAATTTAGCACGGATTGCAACAAGGAAATACAATCTATCAAAGAGCAATTATCATAATTAAATTTCTTGAAATCCAAAATAGTGGGTTTATTAATATCTAGGGTTTTGTTCTCCTCAATCCCACTTTCATCAAATTTAGCATCGAGATCTAAAAACTCCGAATTTTTGGAACACCTTCTAGGTAAAGGTGGATCATATTCAGTCCCATCATTATCAAGATTCATATTGCAAAACAAAGATTTAATAGGGGACACATCAATAACTTTTAGATCTTCATCTTTGTTTTCATAGAAATTAGAAGAACATGCTTTTATAAAGCAATCTTTCTTAGCACGCATCCTAGTGGTTCTTTCTTTGCACTCATCAATGAAAATTCTCATGGCTTTGAGAGACTCATTGATATCATGCTTAGGAGGAATAGATCTCAGTTTTAAAGAATCAACATCAAGAGAATCAACATCAACTTTAAGCAATTTCTCTTCAAGCAAAGCATTGAAATTCTTTTGCGACTTCATAAACTCTTTAACACTAGTCTCAAATTCAGGGGGCATCTTATTAAAATTTCCATAAGAATTGTTGCAGGAATTACCATAATTATTAGAGGAATTACTAGGATAAGGCCTAGGATTAAAGTTTCCTCTATACGCGTTGTTACCAAAATTATTCCTACCAACGAAATTCACATCCATAGATTCATTATTATTCTCAATCAAAGTAGACAAAGGCATATCATTAGGATCATAAGAAACACTTTTACTAGCAAATAATTTCATAAGTTCATCCATCTTTCCACTCAAAACATTAATTTCTTCTATTGCATGCACTTTTTTATTAGTAGATCTTTCAGTGTGCCATTTAGAATAATTAACCATAATATTATCTAGGAGTTTAGTAGCTTCTCCTAAAGTGATTTCCATAAAAGTGCCTCCCGCAGCCGAATCTAAAAGATTTCTAGAAGCAAAATTCAATCCGGCATAAAATTTTTGTATAATCATCCACAAATTCAAACCATGTGTGGGGCAATTACGTATCATTAATTTCATCCTCTCCCAAGCTTGTGCAACATGTTCATGATCAAGTTGCTTAAAATTCATAATATCGTTTCTAAGAGAGATGATCTTAGTAGGAGGAAAATACTTAGAGATAAAAGCATCTTTGCACTTATTCCAAGAATCAATACTATTTTTAGGCAAATACGAAAACCAAGCTTTAGCACGATCTCTAAACGAAATGGGAAATAGCTTCAATTTAACAATATCATTGTCAACATCTTTCTTCTTTTGCATATCACACAAATCAACGAAACTATTTAGATGAGTAGCGGCATCTTCAATAGGAAGGCCGGCGAATTGATCTTTCATGACAAGATTCAACAAAGCAGCATTGGTTTCACAAGATTCATTATCGGTAAGAGGAGCAACCGGAGTGCTTAGGAAATCATTATTGTTGGTATTGGTAAAGTCACGTAATTTGTATTATCTTGAGTCATCGTGACAATCAAACAATCCAACAAACGAGCAAACAAGAGACGGGCAAAAAGAGGCAAACGGAAAAGAGAGGGTGAATAAAACAGCAAGGGTGAAGTGGGGGACAGGAAAACGAGAGGCAAATGGAAAATAATGTAATGCGGGAGATAAGGGTTTGTGGTGGGTACTTGGTATGTTGACTTTTGCGTAGACCTCCCCGGCAACGGCGCCAGAAATCCTTCTTGCTACCTCTTGAGCACTGCGCTGGTTTTCCCTTGAAGAGGAAAGGGTGATGCAGCAAAGTAGCGTAAGTATTTCCCTCAGTTTTTGAGAACCAAGGTATCAATCCAGTAGGAGGCTACACGCAAGTCCCTCGCACCTACACAACAAATAAATCCTCGCAACCAACACGATAAGGGGTTGTCAATCCCTACACGGTCACTTACGAGGGTGAGATATGATAGATATGATAAGATAATATTTTTGGTATTTTTATGATAAAGATGCAAAGTAAAGAAAGCAAAATAAAAAGGCAATGGAAATAGCTTGTTGTCGGGAGATTAATATGATGGAAAATAGACCCGGGGGCCATAGGTTTCACTAGTGGCTTCTCTCATGAGCATAAGTATTTTACGGTGGGTGAACAAATTACTGTTGAGCAATTGATAGAATTGAGCATAGTTATGAGAATATCTAGGTATGATCATGTATATAGGCATCACGTCTGAGACAAGTAGACCGACTCCTGCCTGCATCTACTACTATTACTCCACACATCGACCGCTATCCAGCATGCATCTAGAGTATTAAGTTCATAAGAACAGAGTAACACTTTAAGCAAGATGACGTGATGTAGAGGATAAATTCATGCAATATGATAAAAACCCATCTTGTTATCCTCGATGGCAACAATACAACACGTGCCTTGCTGCCCCTCATCACACCGGGAAAGGACACCGCAAGATTGAACCCAAAGCTAAGCACTTCTCCCATTGCAAGAAAGATCAATCTAGTAGGCCAAACCAAAGCGATAATTCAAGAGACTTGCAAAGATAACCAATCATACATAAAAGATAACTAAATTATTTTATTGTTATCTTGATTATATTTAATATCGATGAAAATTCTTTATTGCATTCAAATATGATATGATTGATGATCATGTTACATGATTTAATCGTTTATATATTATGTTTATAGATAGATGCATATACTGATGCTACATTTCATATGTGATATCATATACATGATCATCTAGATATTCTCATAACTTGCATTTTCATCAATTGCTCGACATCATTGTTCACAATTATTATGCTATCTTGAGAGAAGCCACTAGTGAAACCTATGGCCCCCGGTTCATTTTCCATCATATTTATCTTCCGCCAACTAGCTATTTCTATCACCGCTTATTTTGCAATCTTTACTTTAATCTTCATCAAAAATACCAAAAATATTATCTTATCATCTTCATCGATCTCACTTTGCAGTGGCCATGAAGGATTGACAACCTTTGTCGCGTTGGTTGCAAGGTTCTTATTTGTTTGTGTAGGTATGAGGACTTATGTGTCTTCATCGATTGATATTTGTTTCAAATCGAGGAAATATTACACTATTTTTGTTGCATCACCCTTTCCTCTTCAAGGAAAAGTGCTACCTCTTGAGCACTGCGTTGGTTTTCCCTTGAAGAGGAAAGGGTGATGCATCAAAGTAGCGTAAGTATTTCCCTCAGTTTTTGAGAATCAAGGTATCAATCCAGTAGGAGGCTACGCGTGAGTCCCTCGTACCTGCACAAAACAAATAACTCCTGGCAACCAACGCGATAAGGGGTTGTCAATCCCTTCAGGTCACTTACGAGAGTGAGATCTGATAGATATGATAGGATAATATTTTTGGTATTTTTATGATAGAGATGCAAAGTAAAAAAGCAATGGAAATAACTAAGTGTTGGAAGATTAATATGATGAAGATAGACCTGGGGGCCATAGATTTCACTAGTGGCTTCTCTCAAGAGCATAAGTATTTTACGGTGGGTGAACGAATTACTATTGAGCAATTGACTGAATTGAGCATAGTTATGAGAGTATCTAGGTATGATCATGTATATAGGCATCACGTCCGAGAAAAGTAGACCGACTCTTGCCTGCATCTACTACTATTACTCCACTCATCGACCGCTATCCAGCATGCATCTAGAGTATTAAGTTCATGAAAACAGAGTAACGCCTTAAGCAAGAGGACATGATGTAGAGGGATAAAGTCATGCAATATGATAAAAACCCCATCTTGTTATCCTCGATGGCAACAATACAATACGTGCCTTGCTGCCCCTCATCCTTTGGGAAAGGACACCGCAAGATTGAACCCAAAGCTAAGCACTTCTCCCGTTGCAAGAAAGATCAATCTAGTAGGCCAAACCAAACTGATAATTCGAAGAGACTTGCAAAGATAACCAATCATACATAAAAAATTCAGAGAAGATTCAAATATTGTTCATAGATAATCTTGATCATAAACCCACAATTCATCGGTCTCAACAAACACACCGCAAAAAGAAGATTACATCGAATGGATCTCCACGAGAGAGGGGGAGAACATTGTATTGAGATCGAAAAAGAGAGAAGAAGCCATCTAGCTACTAACTATGGACCCGAAGGTCTGAGGTAAACTACTCACACTTCATCGTTGAGGCTATGGTGTTGATGTAGAAGCCCTCTGTGATGGATGCCCCATCCGGTGGAGCTCCAGAACAGGCCCCAAGATGGGACCTCGTGGGGCTGAGAAGGTTCATGGGGTGGAATTAGGTTTTGGCTCCGTGTCGATCGTTTGGGGTGCGTGAGGTATATATAGGAGGAAGGAGTACGTCGGTGGAGCAACAGGGGGCCCACGAGGGTGGAGGGCGCGCCCTGGGGGGGTGGGCGCGCCCCCCTACCTCGTTGCCTCCTCCTTTGTTTCTTGACGTAGGGTCCAAGTCTCCTGGATCATAATCTTCCTAAAAATCATGTTCCCGAAGGTTTCATTCCATTTGGACTCCGTTTGATATTCCTTTTCTGCGAAACTCTGAAATAGGCAAAAAACAGCAATTCTGGGCTGGGCCTCCGGTTAATAGGTTAGTCCCAAAAATAATATAAAAGTGAATAATAAAGCCCGATAATGTCCAAAATAGTAGATAATATAGCATTTAGTAATAAAAAATTATAGATACATTGGAGACGTATCAGGCATCCCCAAGCTTAATTCCTGCTCGTCCTCGAGTAGGTAAATGATAAAAACAGAATTTTTGATGCGGAGTGCTACTTGGCTTAATTTCAATGTAATTTTTCTTAATTGTGGTATGAATATTCAGATCCGAAAGATTCAAGACAAAAGTTTAATGTTGACATAAAAATAATAATACTTCAAGCATACTAACAGAGCAATCATGTCTTCTCAAAATAACATGGCCAAAGAAAATTATCCCTACAAAATTATATAGTCTGGCTATGCTCTATCTTCACCACACAAAGAATTTAAATCATGCACAACCCCGATGACAAGCCAAGCAATTGTTTCATACTTTTAACATTCTCGAACTTTTTCAATCTTCACGCAATACATGAGCGTGAGCCATGGATATAGCACTATATGTGGAATAGAATGGTGGTTGTGGAGAATACAAAAAGGGAGAAGATAGTATCACCTCAACTAGGCGTATCAACGGGCTATGGAGATGCCCATCAATATATATCAATATGAGTGAGTAGGGATTGCCATACAACGGATGCACTAGAGCTATAAGTATATGAAAGCTCAACAAAAGAAACTAAGTGGGTGTGCATCCAACTCGCTTGCTCACGAAGACCTAGGGCATTTTGAGGAAGCCCATCATTGGAATATACAAGCCAAGTTCTATAATGAAAAATTCCCACTAGTATATGACAGTGACAAAATGAGAGACTCTCTATAATGAAGATCATGGTGTTACTTTGAAGCACAAGTGTGGTAAAAGGATAGTAACATTGTCCCTTCTCTCTTTTTCTCTCATTTTTTTATTTGGGTCTTTCTCCTTTTTTTATGGCCTCTTTTCTCCTTCTTCTTTTTTTCGTCCGGAGTGTCATCCCGACTTGTGGGGGAATCATAGTCTCCATCATCCTTTCCTCACTTGGGACAATGCTCTAAAAATGAAGATCATCACACTTTTATTTTTCTTACAACTCAACAATTACAACTCGATACTTAGAACAAAATATGACTCTATATGAATGCCTCCAGCGGTGTACCGGGATATGCAATGAATCAAGAGTGACGTGTATGAAAGAATTATGAACGGTGGCTTTGCCACAAATACAATGTCAACTACATGATCATGCTAAGCAATATGACAATGATGGAGCGTTTCATAATGAACGGAACGGTGGAAAGTTGCATGGCAATATATCTTGGAATGGCTATGGAAATGCCATGATAGGTAGGTATGGTGGCTGTTTTGAGGAAGGTATATGGCGGGTGTATATACCGGTGAAAAGTGCGCGGTATTAGAGAGGCTAGCAATGGTGGGAGGAAGAAAAGTGCGTATAATCCATGGACTCAACATTAGTCATAAAGAACTCATATACTTATTGCAAAAATCTACAAGTTATCAAAGCAAAGTATTACGCGCATGCTCCTAGGGGGATAGATTGGTAGGAAAAGACCATCGCTCGTCCCCGACCGCCACTCATAAGGAAGACAATCAATAAATAAATTATGCTCCGACTTCATCACATAACGGTTCACCATACGTGCATGCTACGGGAATCACAAACTTTAACACAAGTATTTCTCAAATTCACAACTACTCAACTAGCATGACTCTAATATCACCATCTTTATATCTCAAAACAATCATCAAGCATCAAACTTCTCATAGTATTCAACACACTCATAAGAATTCTTACAAATCTTGTATGCTTAGCATATTAGGATTATTTAAGCAAATTACCATGCTATTTAAGACTCTAAAAATAATCTAAGTGACGCATGAGAGATCAATAGTTTCTATAAAACAAATCCACCACTGTGCTCTAAAAGATATAAGTGAAGTACTAGAGCAAAACTATATAACTCAAAAGATATAAGCGAAGCACATAGAGTATTCTAATAAATTTCAAATCATGTATGGGCTCTCTCAAAAGGTGTTTGCAGAAAGGATGATTGTGGTAAACTAAAAAGCAAAGACTCAAATCATACAAGACGCTCCAAGCAAAACACATATCATGTGGTGAATAAAAATATAGCTCCAAGTAAAGTTACCGATGGAAGTAGACCAAAGAGGGGATGCCTTCCGGGGCATCCCCAAGCTTTGGATTCATGGTGTCCTTATATTATCTTGGTGGTGCCGTGGGAATCCCCAAGCTTAGGCTCTTGCCACTCCTTTTTCCATAATCCATCAAAATCTTTCACCCAAAACTTGAAAACTTCACAACACAAAACTCAACAGAAATCTCGTGAGCTCCGTTAGCGAAAGAAAACAAAAGACCACTTCAAGGTACTGTAATGAACTCATTCTTTATTTATATTGGTGTTAAACTTACTGTATTCCAACTTCTCGATGGTTTATAAACTATTTTACTAGCCATAGATTCATCAAAATAAGCAAACAACACACGAAAAACAGAATCTGTCAAAAAACAGAACAGTCTGTAGTAATTTGTAACTAAAGCAAACTTCTGGAACTCCAAAAAATCATCCAAAACAGGAAGACCTAGAAAATTTGTTTATTGATCAGCATCAATTGGAATCACTATTTTATCATGTTCTGGTGATTTTTAACAATTGTTTTCGTGGACAGCAAGTTTCTGGAAATTACAGCAAGATCAAATAACTATCATCCAAGAAGATCCTATAGGTTTTGACTTGGCACAAACACTAATTAAAACATAAAAACACATCTAACCAGAGGCTAGATCAAATATTTATTCCTAAATAGAAGCAAAAAGCAAAAAAACTAAAAATAAAATTGGGTTGCCTCCCAACAAGCGCTATCGTTTAACGCCCCTAGCTAGGCATAAAAGCAAGGATAGATCTAGGTATTGCCATCTTTGGTAGGCAATCCATAAGTGGCTATCATGATAGATTCATATGGTAATTTTATTTTCTTCCTAGGGAAGTGTTCCATGCCTTTATTTAATATAAATTGAAATCTAATATTCCCTTCCTTCATATCAATAATTGCACCAATCATTCTAAGGAAAGGTCTCCCAAGAATAATAGGACATGAAGGATTGCAATCTATATCAAGAACGATAAAATCTACGGGCACATAATTCCTATTTGCAGCAATAAGAACATCATTAATTCTTCCCATAGGTTTCGTAATAGTAGAATCTGCAAGGTGCAAGTTTAGAGAACAATCATCAAAATCGCGGAAATCTAGCAAATCGCAAAAAATTTGGGAATAGTGGAAACACTAGCACCCAAATCACATAAAGCATAGAACTCATGATCCTTAATCTTAATTTTAATAGTTGGTTATCACTCATCATAAAGTTTTCTAGGATTAGAAACTTCGAACTCAAGTTTTTCTTCATAAGATTGCATCAAGGCATCAACGATATGTTTGGTAAACGCTTTATTTTGACTATAAGCATGAGGAGAATTTAGCACGGATTGCAACAAGGAAATACAATCTATCAAAGAACAATTTTCATAATTAAATCCCTTGTAATCCAAAATAGTGGGTTTAGTGACATCTAGGGTTTTGATTTCTTCAATCCCACTTTCATCAAATTTAGCATCGAGATCTAAAAACTTCGAATTTTTGGAACGCCTTCTAGGTAAAGGTGGATCATATTCAGTCTCATCATTATCAAGATTCATATTGCAAAACAAAGATTTAATAGGGGACACATCAATAACTTTTAGATCTTCATCTTTATTTTCATAGAAATTTGAAGAACACACTTTCATAAAGCAATCTTTCTTAGCACGCATCCTAGCAGTTCTTTCTTTGCATTCATCAATGAAAATTCTCATGGGTTTGAGAGACTCATTTATATCATGCTTAGGAGGAATAGATCTAAGTTTTAAAGAATCAACATCAAGAGAAATTCTATCAACGTTCCTAGCCAATTCATCAACTTTAAGCAATTTCTCTTCAAGCAAAGCATTGAAATTATTTTGCGAATTCATAAACTCTTTAACACTAGTATCAAATTAAGAGGGCATCTTATGAAAATTTCCATAAGAGTTGTTGTAGGAATTACCATAATTATTAGAGGAATTACTAGGATAAGGCCTAGGATTAAAGTTTCCTCTATACGCGTTGTTACCAAAATTATTCCTACCAACAAAATTCACATCCATAGATTCATTATTATTCTCAATCAAAGTAGACAAAGGCATATCATTAGGATCAGAAGAAACACTCTTACTAGCAAATCATTTCATAAGTTCATCCATCTTTCCACTCAAAACATTAATTTCTTCTATCGCATGCACTTTTTTATGAGTAGATCTTTCAGTGTGCCATTCAGAATAATTAACCATAATATTATCTAGGAGTTTAGTAGCTTCTCCTAAAGTGCATTCCATAAAAGTGCCTCCCGCGGCCGAATCTAAAAGATTTCTAGAAGCAAAATTCAATCCGGCATAATTTTTTTGTATAATCATCCACAAATTCAAACCATGAGTAGGGCAATTACGTATCATTAATTTCATCCTCTCCCAAGCTTGTGCAACATGTTCATGATCAAGTTGCTTAAAATTCATAATATCGTTTCTAAGAGAGATGATCTTAGCGGGAGGAAAATACTTAGAGATAAAAGCATCTTTGCACTTGTTCCAAGAATCAATACTATTTTTAGGCAAAGACGAAAACCAAGCTTTAGCAAGATCTCTAAGCGAAAAAGGAAATAGCTTCAATTTAACAATATCATTATCAAAATCTTTCTTATTTTGCATATCACACAAATAAACGAAGCTATTTAGATGAGTAGCGGCATCTTCACTAGGAAGGCCGGCGAATTGATCTTTCATGACAAGATTCAACAAAGCAGCATTGATTTCACAAGATTCAGTATTGGTAAGAGGAGAAATCGGAGTGCTAAGGAAATCATTATTGTTGGTATTGGTAAAGTCACATAATTTGGTATTATCTTGGGCCATCGTGACAAACAAGCAATCCAACACACGAGCAAAAAAAAAAGCAAGCAAAAAAGAGGCGAACGAAAAGAGAGGGTGAATAAAACAACAAGGGTGAAGTGGGGGAGAGGAAAAAGAGAGGCAAAAGGCAAATAATGTAATGCGGGAGATAAGGTATTTGTGATGGGTACTTGGTATGTTGACTTTTGCGTAGACTCCCCGGCAACGGCGCCAGAAATCCTTCTTACTACCTCTTGAGCACTGCGTTGGTTTTCCCTTGAAGAGGAAAGGGTGATGCAGCAAAGTAGCGTAAGTATTTCTCTCAGTTTTTGAGAACCAAGGTATCAATCCAGTAGGAGGCTACGTGCGAGTCCCTCGTACCTACACAAAACAAATAACTCCTCGCAACCAACGCGATAAGGGGTTGTCAATCCCTTCACGGTCACTTACGAGAGTGAGATCTGATAGATATGATAGGATAATATTTTTGGTATTTTTATTATAGAGATGCAAAGTAAAATAAAAGCAAAGTAAAAAAGCAAAGGAAATAACTAAGTGTTGGAAGATTAATATGATGAAGATAGACCCGGGGGCCATAGATTTCACTAGTGGCTTCTCTCAAGAGCATAAGTATTTTACGGTGGGTGAACGAATTACTGTTGAGCAATTGACAGAATTGAGCATAGTTATGAGAGTATCAAGGTATGATCATGTATATAGGCATCACGTCCGAGACAAGTAGACCGATGTAGCGACCTGACCCAAAATCGGTCAAATCTCTGTGTCTATACCATCCCAAGATCATGCTGGTACTCAAAGTACATCGATAAAGTAATCAAAGTTCAATCACACCTGAATATTATTACACGTTTCTCATATAGAGTCTTTATTACAAGGGAATAAATTCGCTCAAGGCCAACTCATGAGAAATAAACTACTAATGCTGCTTGAGCGTAGAAGTAAAGCGAGTCCATCCGACTCCAAAGGGCAATCGCCAAGCGGAGCGTAGCCTCACTCTGATCGAATATACCTCGCAACATAAAACATTGCAGCCATGTAGGTCAGCTTTTTGAATAAGCTGGCAAGTCATGAAGAATAACAATAATAAAGTTACTAACACTATAAGCATTTTGGCTGTGGAGCTCTAAGTTTCATCATTTTGCGAAAAGCCAATTTTGTCCTACTATAGTGGACTTGCTTGCAAATTACTACATAATTGTTGGTAGTTATTGAGATGGTTCCGCCAACCAATATCTCATTCCCAAATTATTAAGTCACAAACCCCTCAAATTAATTTATTAGTTTTAGTGTTGAGATTTCCGAATACTTCCAAGTTCCAGAGGCTCAAATTGTCCGTAACCGGGGACACGGCTAATCGATTAGATCTTTAACTCTGTAGAGGTTTGCGCACTTTTCTCGCAAGAATCATTCCCTCCTTTAAAGTCTTCGCACTTCATGGTGTTTGAAGACGGGACGAATGAAACAGGGTCTTCCAAAGAGTTCTTCAGCTACGCGGTACCCATCCAATCCTACCGTTCTTCTACATCTCGTAGTACCGCCCAGCCAGCGTCACTACTAAGGTTAACCCAGCCAGAGCCCATAATGGCTTGCGGCTGCACAGTAAGCTTCGGTCATGGGGCATCCATCCTTCTCTTCGTGGCTGGGTGAAGCTTTCCGCAAGATGTCATGGCACTTCTCCATGCATCCCGCCAACCACTGGGTCCTCCAGGTGCCCGTCAACAAATCCTCCACCCAAGAGTGAATTTCAAAGTCCACCTTGATCATTGTAGTTCATGGGGTTGTCATCATCATTGACTCTCACATCTTGCTTATGAATTTCACTCAACCAAAACCCGCTCACGAGCATAGCAAAGTAAACTACTTAAATCCGGGGTCATGGTAACAAGGGATTGGTTCATCCTACCACATGATACTACTCAAGATTAATAACTTCAAAATTTCAACTACTGCATGCATGGTGGGGTGGTGAAAATTCTAATGCACAAAAATATAGGTATAGAAAATAACATGATCAAAACTTGCCTTCTTGATGATCCTCGTAAGCTAAAGATTCAGAGTAGCAAGCTTCACACTCCGGAAACTCTACCGAGACAAACAAATCACAATAAGCATATAGCAATAGGATCACATAACACAATAGCATAACAAAGTAACACACAAAAACCAACAAAGCAAAACCCAAAGGGAAAACTCAAAGAAAACCAACTCAAAGTTTTCCTACTTTAAACAACAACTAAAAGTAGTTTTATATAATAAAATTTTTTCAACATAACATAATCATGGTTTTAGGTTAACTTAACAGAAAAGAATTCACTAAACAACTAGGAGCGAAAAGAATTAATTTAAAATCTATTAAGAAACTCCTATTAGGCCTAATTCAATTTCTATTAAGAAAAAATAAAATAAAAATTTATTTATTATAAATAAAAGTACATCCTATAAAGTGACAGAAACTATCCTAGCATAATCAATCACATGTTAAAAATAAATTTATTTACTAATTAAAATAATAGGAAAACAGTAGCTAGTTAATTAATTAGGATTAACAAGTTTCTGCTTAAAACTATTTATTTATTAATCCTAAAATACCCAAATTAATTCCTATGGTTTGGCAACGTCAAAATAAAGTTGGGACAAAAGAATCATATAAAAATAATTTTTCTAACTCAAGTTATAACAGATTTACTATTCTGACTAAAACTAAATTAAAGCAATTTTAATTAATTTTAACATAGCAAATTATATTTTCTACAGAAACTATAGAAAATTTCCAAACCAACAAAAAAAGAATCAACTAAAAATATTAAACATAATAAAATATATGAATTTTTCAAAACAGGAACTATTCTGTTAAAACAGAAAACAAAAATAAATAAAAAAGGGCCTAATGGGCCTAAACTACGCACTGAGCGTAAAATAACCTAAACGGGCCCTAGGGTTAAACTAGTCGGGCCGGGCTAATAAAAATAAACCCTAACCTAAAAACTAAACCGAATGAACCGCCGTTAACCGGCGTTTTTTATAAACGTACCCCTTCTGGGGTCTAATCTACGCCAGAGGTTCCAGATCGGATGGGGAGGGTCTCGGTGACTTACCGGCGCGGCGGCGGCGGCGCGGCGGCGATGAGTGCGCTGGTGGCTCCGGTCGTCGGGAGGTCGGTGGAGTGGTTGGCCGGGTGAGACGAGGTCGGGAGGCGTCTGTGGAGTCGGTGGGGTCGGGGTGGCTAGGGCGGCGACGGCGACGACAATGGCGGCGACGGGAGGTTCGGCTCCGGTGAGCTCGGGTGAGAGGAGGAGGGGGTCCGGCGAGGGGCTAGGGGGGGGGAATGGGGTGCGGGGCGAGGGCTTAAATAGGCGGGGGGCCTCGGCCTTGCTTCGGGGGGCGATCGGAAGAGGATCGGGATCCCGGATCCGGCGATCGGCGGCGGTGTGGCGAAGACGTGGGCGAGGGGTTGAAGACGGGGGGTGGTCCACCTGTCGGTGAGAGAGAGAGGGGGGGGGGCGGCGGGCGGCGCGCGTAAGGGGTTCGGGGCTGGGAGGCTGGTCGGTCTTGTGGCTGGCTGGCTGGGCTACGCTGGGCGGCTCTGGGCTGGTGGTGGGTGGCTCTCACTGGTTGGGCCAGGGGGCCTGGCTGGCGCCTGTGGGGTTTTCTATTTTTTTTGAATTTTTTAATAAAACAAAAACAGAAATAAAACCAAATCTATAAATATTTTATATAGGGTATATATATACCAAAATGATCAGGGGAATATTCCCTATCATTTGAACATTTTTCCAAAGGCGTAATCCAAACTTTATAAAAATCTATTTTTTCAAATTCAAATAAAATTCAGATTTGAATCCAAAACTTTTGGCAATGTTTTCTCTGATATTTTTGGAGTGTCATGTTTACTCCTCTCATACTTTTGATCAAGTATTTATCGGACATAGTTTTTGAAATGTTTCCCACTTGCCAAAGTTTGAATTCAAATTCAAAACTCAAAATCCTCTCAAACTCCAAATGGCATTCAAATTCAAACAGATGCATAGGATGCTTAGCTATAATTGTAAAACATTCCAAATAGGAAATTTGGGATGTTACAAACCTACCATTTTAAGATGAATCTCGCCCTCGAGATTCGGGTTGGCTAGCAATAGGTGCGGGTGATCTCAAGAAGGTCTTCTTGGCGCCCTAGGTGGCTTCTTCCTCGGTGTGGTGACTCCACAAAGACCTTGCAAAATTTGATGACCTTGCTGCGGGTGACTCGCTCGCAGTCTCGAGAATTCGGACGGGTTTCTCCTTGTAGGTCGATCACCGTCAAGCTGTATGGCCTCTAGGCACCTTGTGTCTCTCAACGGAACATCGGCCATGTCGGCATGACACTTCTTCACCGAGAAACATGGAAGGCATCATGAACTCCGGACAATCCTTCCGCAATTCCAACTTGTAAGCAACTTCTCCACGACGCTCGAGGATTTTGTAGGGCCAATGAATCGGGTGCTAACTTCCTTTGACACCAAACCTCTTGATTCCACGAAGTGGAGACACACGAAGATATGCTCGGTCTCCCGCTTCGTAAGTCACTTCCTTGCGCTTACTGTCGGCATAACTCTTCTGTCTCGACTGTGCTATCTTGAGCCTGTCTCGAATCAGCTTGACTTTCTCTTCGGAATCCTTGATAAGATCGGAACCGAAAAGTGATCGATCTCCAACGCTATCCCACAACAATGGTTTTATGCACCTCCTTCCGTATAGAGCTTCGAAAGGGGCCATCTTCAGACTGGATCGATAACTGTTGTTGTATGAGAACTCTGCGTACGGCAAATTATCATCCCAGCTAGACCCATAGTCTAGCACACAAGCTCTCAACATGTCCTCCAGAATCTGGTTGACTCTCTCGGTCTGTCCATCATCTGCGGATGAAAAGTTGTGCTGAATTCCAGCCTCGCACTCCAAGGTTTCATGCAAGCGCTTCCAAAACTTTGAGGTAAACTGCGTTCCTCTATCTGACACGATTTTCCTCGGAACTCCATGCAGACATACGATCCTGGTCATGTATATCTTGGCCAACTTAGCACTGGTATAGGTAGTCTTCACGGAATGAAGTGAGCTACCTTGGTCAAACGATCAACCACTACCCAGATGGAATCATAACCTGAACGGGTCCTGGGTAATCCTGTGATGAAATCCATTCCAAGTTTCTCCCATTTCCAATCGGGAATCGGCAGAGGTTGAAGTAACCCTGCTGGCTTCTGATGTTCTGCCTTTACACGTTGACAAACATCGCATACGGCTACGTACTCGGCAATATCCTTCTTCATACCAGTCCACCGTAAACTTTCCTTCAAATCCGTGTACATCTTGGTGTTGCCGGGTGAATCGAGTACGGTGAATCATGAGCCTCTCAAGAATTAGCTTCTCGAGTTCGGGATCATTGGGCACATAGATACGATCCTCGAACCATATAGTTCCGTGTTCATCCTTACGAAATCCTTTAGCTTTTCCTTCATCCATCTTTTGCTTTATCTCATCAATTTCCTTGTCCGACTTTTGGGCTTCACGAATCCTTTCGGTCAAAGTGGACTGAACTTCCAGAGTTGCAACATATCCTCTCGAACTATCTCCATCGGAGATCTCGAGGTCATCGACTAACTCTGGGTAATCCTCCTGCTGTAAGAGTATTCACATAACTCTTACGGCTCAAAGCATCTGCTACAACATTAGCTTTACCGGTGGTAATGCAATCTCATGTCATAGTCCTTTATCAACTCTAGCCATCTCCTCCGCTCGAGGTTCAATTCCTTCTGCGTGAAAATATACTTCAAGCTCTTGTGATCTGTGTAAACATCACAACGGTTTCCGATGAGGAAATGTCTCCAGGTCTTGAGTGCATGCACTACGGCTGCTAACTCCAAATCATGCGTGGCGTAATTCATCTCGTGAGGTCGTAGCTGTCTGGAGGCATAAGCTACAACCTTACCTTCCTGCATTAATACTCCTCCGAGTCCTTAACGAGAAGCGTCACAATAAACCTAGTATTCCTTGTGTATGTCCGGCAAAATCAACACTAGGGCTGTGACCAACCGTTTCTTTAATTCCTGAAAACTGGCTTCACATTCCTCGGTCCAAACATACTTGGCTTCCTTATTCAACAGTTCAGTCATGGGCTTGGCAATCTTCGAGAATTTCTCAATGAACCTCCGATAATATCCTGCGAGTCCGAGAAAACTGCGGATCTCCTTGACTGAGGTGGGTGACTGCCAATCGGTGACTGATTCAACCTTGGCGGGATCAACTGCTATTCCTTCTCCTGAAATAACATGTCCGAGGAATCCAACTTCCTTCAACCAAAATTCACATTTGCTGAACTTGGCATACAACTGATGTTCTCAAGTTTCTCCGTAACTAGACGCAAATGTTCCTTATGCTCTTCCTCGCTCTTGGAGAAAATCAATATATCATCGATGAACACCACGACAAACTTGTCCAGATATTCCATAAACACCTTGTTCATCAAATTCATGAAGTATGCAGGAGCATTAGTCAATCCAAATGACATGACGGTATACTCATATAAACCATACCTAGTAGTGAATGCTGTTTTGGGTATATCCTTTTCACGAATCTTCAACTGATGGTACCCTGATCGAAGATCGATCTTAGAGAATACCTTGGCTCCAACTAGCTGATCAAACAAATCATTAATCATTGGCAGAGGGTACTTGTTCTTGATGGTCACTTGCTCAACGCATCGATAATCCACAACCATCCTCAAGCTTCCATCCTTCTTCTCTACCAAAAGAACTGGGCTCCCCAAGGTGATGAGCTTGGTCGAATATATCCTTTCTCCAATAACTCATTAATTTGATCCTTGATCTCTTTCAACTCATTCGGTGGCATCCGATAAGGTCTCTTGGATATTGGGGTGTGCCGCAATAGCTCGATCAGAAATTCAATGTCCCCGTCCGTGGCATTCTCGTAATTCCTCCGAAACACATCGGAAAATCTTGCACCACTGGCACTTCCTCTGAACAACTCCCGTGAGGGAATGCACTGATTCTTCATCGGCTGTGCTGGCTACATACTTGATCCTCTTCGCCCGGTGGTGAGCAGAATAGACTTCTTGGGCACGCCTATGTTCCTTCAAACTTCGTCAACCAATCCATGCCTAGGATTACATCCAAGGTCTGGGTTTCCAACACTATGAGGTCTCTCAAGGGAAATTTATGGTTCCCGATGTTGAGGGTTGCATGACAGCCTAAGCTCGCCATCATTTCTCCTCCGCGAACCGACGCCAAGGGGCTTCTAAGGGTTTTAGTGGGCAACCCGTGCATTTTCCACAACTACCCTTGATATGAATGAATGCGTTGCACCGTAATCAAAGAGTACCAATATCGAACATGAATTCAATAAAACTTACCAACCACAAATTGTCCGGCTGATCATAGACGCCCTCCACGCCGATGTGGTTCACCCGAGCACGAGGGAACGGGTTGGGCTTCTTCACTGAGCCTCCATTGCCGTTTCCATTCCTCCGCTTGGCCTCCGGCAGTCGGTGGCATAGTGCCCTGCCTTCCGCACTTGAAGCGGTGATGTGGCTCAGATCCTTGAGTCGGGCAGAACGGTGTTGATTGCCATTACTGCTTCCATTGCCATTGCCATGGCCTGATGTTGTCCTGGTTGCGGTTGTTCCCATTTCCTCCATGGTTATGACCTCCATGGTTATGATGGGTGTGCCCTCCCGAGTATGGTGCATAACGGGCTTCGCTGAGCTCCTGAGTTGTGCTTCCCCGGCTGTACTTCCGCTATGCGCTTCAATCTGCTGCTGCTTGCCTTCAAGTATGGTGGCCTTGTCTACCAGCTCCGGTAGTTGTTGAAGGTAGCCACAATAAGCTGCATACTCAGCTCGTCATTGAGCCCTCAAGGAACTTCTCCCGCTTATGCATCTGTGGCCACATCATCCGGGGCATAGCGGGCTAGCTTGCTGAACTCATCCACGATCGCCACAAGACGGTTCCCCTGGCGTAAGTTGCGGAACTCACGCTTCTTCGCACTCATGGCTCCGGCTGAAACATGAGCGGTGCGGAAGGCTCATTGAACTGATCCCATGTGATGGCACCAATGGGATAAGTGGCGTGTAGTTCTCCCACCAAGAAGCTGCAGGTCCATCAAGTTGATGCGCTGCAAAGCGCACCTTCTCTCTGATCGGTGCATCCAACCGTGATTAGCTCTCTTCCGACTTTATGGAGCCAATCATCACCACAATCGGCTCGGTGCTACTAGAGAACATCTGGCGGATTCAGCCTCGTAAATCGAGTCAAGTTGTCCACAGGGGTGGTGGCGGTGGATTGTTGGTGTTGTTGTTCGATTCGAATGAGTAGCTGCATAAGGGCATTCTGCTGCTTTGGAGCAGCTGGGTGAGCTCCGCGGAAAACCAAAGGTCACGTCCCTGAGGCATCTGGTGTTTTGGAGTGGATGAGAAAATTAGAATATAACAATGGTCTATGAGAAATAACACTACCCATATGAATGCACAATCATAAAACACACCAATCATTTATTCATTCCACTCAAACATGGTTCAAACTCGATTACAAAAACTCACGATTAATCGAAATATTGGCCTAACTGATCGACGAAAAAGTAAAATAACATGGTGGTCGACTAAAAAGTCTTCATCAATAATCCTTGCGTCCTCCGGTGTGATGTGCTCCGGTGCGGCGCCTCCTCTTGTGGCTTTCTCCAGTGGAACTCCCTTCATAATCCTGATCATTACTCACGAGGGGTCCTTCATCTCCACTCGGATAAAGGTCCTCTCCCAAGTCCATCTTTTCCTCTATCGCGCAAGCTTCATCTTCGTGTCGCCGATCGTCTCCATGAAGTCCGCGACTTCTTCCTCATGGTTAAGGAAGTCTGCGCGTGCCTTCTCCTCCAGTTCAGTTCACGAACAATAGCCTCCTGTGTGCCTTCGAAGTTACGGCGAGTCCGAACCTCCCGCTTCTCGAGAAGACACTCCAAGTCCCGGATGTAGAGAGAGTGGAATCGTCCTCGACGGCACGGATGATATCTCCGTTCCTCGCTCTGCGAGAAACCATGGCGAGGTCTCGAGGATCGAGCTCGGCCTCAGACTCTCTCGGAGATGTCCAAGGGCACGATAGATCACCATGTCCTTCCGATGATCCAGCTTGAACTCGTGAACTCAAAGTCAATAGGCTCCGTATGTCCTCCGAAGGTTCTCCCAGGATATGCACTTCAATCTCAGAGCGGTGTCCGTCGGAAGTGCATTAGTTGGCTTCCGGTGATCGAGGGCGAGCAATCTTCAGCTTCTTCACCATCTGGACCAGCTTCCCGCCAAGGGCATCGCCTCATCGGGCTGGCAAAACTCCGGTAGCAAAATTGGGGTGAACTCGACGGCCATCTAGAATGTTGAAAATCGGAGAGGAGTTAGAAATGAATAGAGGAGAATTACGGAATGACAAGGATATAAAGTAAATGGTCTCTTCCTATGGCTTTCCGATCCTAGAGGTTACGATCCTACGGTCGCGGTGCTCGATACCATCTCTCAGAGCGACTGACCCAAAATTGGTCAAATCTCGTCTGTATTCACCCCACCATGCATGCAGAGTTGAAATTTTGAAGTTATTAATCTTGAGTAGTATCATGTGGTAGGATGAACCAATCCCTTGTTACCATGACCCCGGACTAAGTAGTTTACTTTGCTATGCTCAGAGACGGGTTTTGTTGAGTGAAATTCATAAGCAAGATGTGAGAGTCAATGATGATGACAACCCCATGAACTACAATGATCAAGGTGGACTTTGAAATTCACTACTGGGTGGAGGACGGTTGACGGGCACCCTGGAGAACCCAGTGGTTGGCCGGGATGTATGGAGAAGTGCCATGACATCTTGCGGAAAGCTTCACCCAGCCACGAAGAGAAGGATGGATGCCCCATGACCGAAGTTACATGCAGCCGCAAGCCATTATGGGCTCTGGCTGGGTTAACCTTAGTAGTGACGCTGGCTGGACGGTACTACGAGATGTAGAAGAACGGTAGGATTGGATGGGTACCGCAGAGCTGTAAGAACTCTTTGGAAGACCTGTTTATTCGCCCCGCCTTCAAACACCATGAAGTGCGAAGACTTTAAAGGAGGGAATGATTCTTGCGGAAAAGTGCTAAACCTCTACAGAGTTAAAGATCTAATCGATTAGCCGTGTCCCTGTTACGGACAATTTGAGCCTCGAACTTGGAAGTATTCGAAATCTCAACACTAAAACTAATAAATTAATTTGAGGGTTTGTGACTTAATAATTTGGGAATGAGATATTGGTTGGCGGAACCATCTCAATAACTACCAACAATTATGTAGTAATTTGCAAGCAAGTCCACTATAGTAGGAGAAAATTGGCTTTTCGCAAAATGATGAAACTTAGAGCTCCACAGCCAAAATGCATATAGTGTTAGTAACTTTATTATTGTTATTCTTCATGACTTGCCACTTATTCAAAAAGCTGATTTACATGGCTGCAACATTTTATGTTGCGAGGTATATTCCGATCAGAGTGAGGCTACGCTCGCGCTTGGCGATTGCCCTTTGAGTCGGATGGACTCGCTTTACTTCTACGCTCAAAAGATTAGTAGTTTATTTCTCATGAGTTGGCCTTGAGCCGAATTTATTCCCTTGTAATAAAGACTCTATATGAGAAACGTGTAATAATATTCAGGTGTGATTGAACTTTGATTACTTTATCGATGTAATCGTGAGTACCAAAGATGATCTTGGGATGGTATGCATACGTAGATTTGACCAATTTTGGGTCAGTCGCTACAACCGACTCTGCCTGCATCTACTACTATTACTCCACTCATCGACCGCTATCCAGCATGCATCTAGAGTATTAAGTTCATGAAAATGGAGTAACGCCTTAAGCAAGATGACATGATGTAGAGGGATAAATTCATGAAATATGATAAAACCCCCATCTTGTTATCCTCGATGGCAACAATACAATACATGCCTTGCTGCCCCTACTGTCACTGGGAAAGGACACCGCAAGATTGAACCCAAAGCTAAGCACTTCTCCCATTGCAAGAAAGATCAATCTAGTGGGCCAAACCAAACTGATAATTCGAAGAGACTTGAAAAGATAACCAATCATACATAAAGGAATTCAAAGAAGATTCAAATATTGTTCATAGATAATCTTGATCATAAACCCACAATTCATCGGTCTCAAAAAACACACCGCAGAAAGAAGATTACATTGAATAGATCTCCACGAGAGAGGGGGAGAACATTGTATTGAGATCCAAAAAGAGAGAAGAAGCCATCTAGATACTAACTATGGACCCGAAGGTCTGAGGTAAACTACTCACACTTCACCGGAGAGGCTATGGTGTTGATGTAGAAGCCCTTCGTGATGGATGCCCCCTCCGTGAGCTCTAACATGCCCCAAGATGGGATCTCGTGGGTCTGAAGGTTGCGGCGGTGGAATTAGGTTTTGGCTCAGTATATGATCGTTTGGGGTGCGAGGTATATATAGGAGGAAGGAGTACGTCGGTGGAGCAACAGGGGCCCATGAGGGTGGAGGGCGCATACCGGGGTGGGCACGCCTCTACCTCGTGGCCTCCTCCTTTGTTTCTTAACGAGGGTCCAAGTCTCCGGATCATAATCTTCCTAAAAATCACGTTCCGAAGGTTTCATTCCGCTTGGACTCTGTTTGATATTCCTTTTCCGAGAAACTCAAATAGGCAAAAACAGCAATTTCGTCCGGGCCTCCGGTTAATAGGTTAGTCCCAAAATAATATAAAAGTGAATAATAAAGCCCAATAATGTCCAAAACAGTAGATAATATAGCATGGAGCAATCAAAAATTATAGATACGTTGGAGACGTGTCAAAAACCAACGCAGTGGTCAAGAGGTAGCATACATCAGTATGTATTATTTCCAATAAATCTGTTGCTCGCTCCATTGTTCTGGAGAACGGAGTTTTAGTCATCTTGCCCATGAGGAATGGTTCGCAAGTACCAAGTGATTCATAATCAAGTGATTCCAAAAGTCCATCGGTATGGAGTTTCTTCACGCGCTTTACACCAATATGACCCAAACGGCAGTGCCACAAATAAGTTGTACGATCATTATCAACTCTGCATTTTTTCGCTACAATATTATGAATATGTGTATCACTACTATCGAGATTCAACAAAAATAGGCCACTCTTCAAGCATGCATGACCATAAAAGATATTACTCATATAAATAGAACAACCATTATTCTCAGATTTAAATGGATAATCGTCTCGCATCAAACAAGATCCAGATATAATGTTCATGCTTAACGCTGGCACCAAATAACAATTATTCAAGTATAAAACTAATCCCAAAGTTAGATGTAGAGGTAGCGTGCCAACGGCGATCAAATCGACTTTGGAACCATTTCCCATGCGCATCGTCACCTCGTCCTTAGCCAATCTTTGCTTAATCCGTAGTCCCTATTTCGAGTTGCAAATATTAGCAACAGAACCAGTATCAAATACCCAGGCACTATTGCTAGCATTAGAAAGGTACACATAAATAACATGTATATCACATATACCTTTGTTCACTTTGCCATCCTTCTTATCCGCCAAATACTTGGGGTAGTTCCGCTTCCAGTGACCAGTCCCTTTGTAGTACAAGCACTCAGTCTCAGACTTAGGTCCAGACTTGGGCTTCTTCACTTGAGCGGCAACTTGTTTGCCGTTCTTCTTGAAGTTCCCCTTCTTCCCTTTACCCTTTTTCTTGAAACTGGTGGTCTTGTTGACCATCAACACTTCATGCTCCTTCTTGATTTCTACCTCCGCAGCCTTTAGCATCGCAAAGAGCTCAGGAACTGTTTTATCCATCCCTTGCATATTATAGTTCATCACGAAGCTTTTGTAGCTTGGTGGCAGTGATTGGTGAACTCTGCCAATGACACTATCAATTGTAAGATTAACTCCCAGCTGAGTCAAGTGATTATGATACCCATACATTTTGAGTATATGTTCACTGACAGAACTATTCTCCTCCATTTTACAACTGTAGAACTTATTGGAGACTTCATATCTCTCAATCCGGGCATTTGCTTGAAATATTAACTTCAACTCCTGGAACATCTCATATGCTCCATGACGTTCAAAACGTCGTTGAAGTCCCGGTTCTAAGCCGTAAAGCATGGCACACTCAACTATCGAGTAGTCATCAACTTTGCTCTGCCAGGCGTTCACAACGTCCGGCGTTGCTCCTGCAGCAGGTCTTGCACCTAGCGGTGCTTCCAGGACGTAATTCTTCTGTGTAGCAATGAGGATAATCCTCAAGTTACGGACCCAGTACGTGTAGTTGCTACCATCATCTTTCAACTTAGCTTTCTCTAGGAACGCAATAAAATTCAAAGGAACAGTAGCACGGGCCATTGATCTACAACAACATAGACATGCAAAATACTAATAGGTACTAAGTTCATGACAGATTAAAGTTCAATTAATCATATTACTTAAGAACTCCCACTTAGATAGACATCCCTCCAATCATCCAAGTGATCACGTGATTCAAATCAACTAAACCATGTCCGATCATCACGTCAGATGGAGTAGTTTTCAATGGTGAACATCACTATGTTGATCATATCTACTATATGATTCACGCTCGACCTTTCGGTCTCAGTGTTCCGAGGCCATATCTGCATATGCTAGGCTCGTCAAGTTTAACCCGAGTATTCTGCGTGTGCAAAACTGGCTTGCACCCGTTTTATGTGAAGGTAGAGCTTATCACACCCGATCATCACGTGGTGTCTCGGCACGACGAACTGTCGCAACGGTGCATACTCAGGGAGAACAGTTGTACCTTGAAATTAAGTGAGAGACCATCTTATAATGCTACCGCTGAAATAAGCAAAATAAGATGCATAAAGGATAAACATCACATGCAATCAATATAAGTGATATGATATGGCCATCATCATCTTGTGCCTTTGATCTCCATCTCCAAAGCATCGTCATGATCACCATCGTCACCGGCTTGACACCTTGATCTCCATCGAAGCATCGTTGTCGTCTCGCCAACTATTGCTATCACGACTATCGCTACCGCTTAGTGATAAAGTAAAGCAATTACATGGCGATTGCATTTCATACAATAAAGCGACAACCATGAGGCTCCTGCCAGTTGCCGATAACTGTTACAAAACATGATCATCTCATACAACAATTTATATATCATCACGTCTTGACCATATCACATCACAACATGCCCTGCAAAAACAAGTTAGACGTCCTCTACTTGTTGTTGCAAATTTTACGTGGATTCTACGGGCTTAGCAAGAACCGTTCTTACCTACGCATCAAAAACCACAACGATTTTTCGTCAAGTGTGTTGTTTTAACCTTCAACAAGGATCGAGCGTAGTCACACTTGATTAACCTAAAGTTGGAGAAACAGACACCCACTAGCCACGTGTGTGCGAAGCAGGGCGGTAGAACCAGTCTCATGAACGCGGTCATGTAATGTCGGTCTGGGCCGCTTCATCCAAAAATACCGCCGAATCAAAGCATGACATGCTGGTAAGCAGTATTGACTATTATCACCCACAACTCTTTGTGTTCTACTCATGCATATAACATCTACGCATAGACCTGGCTCTGATACCACTGTTGGGGAACGCAGTATTTCAAAAAAATTCCTACGATCATGCAAGATCTATCTAGGAGATGCATAGCAACAAGCGGGGAGAGTGTGTCCACGTACCCTCGTAGACCGAAAGCGTAAGCGTTAAGTAATGCGGTTGATGTAGTCAAACCTCTTCGCGATCCAACCGATCAAGTACCGAACGCACGGCACCTCCGTGATCTACACATGTTCAGCTCGGTGAAGTCCCACGAACTCTTGATCCAGCTGAGGTCGAGGGAGAGTTTCTTCAGCACGACGACATGATGACGGTGATGATGAAGTTACCGACGCAGGGCTTCGCCTAAGCACTACAACAATATGACCGAGGTGGAAATCTGTGGAGGGGGCACCGCACACGGCTAAACAATCAACTTGTGTGTTTATGGGGTGCCCCCTCCCCGTATATAAAGGAGCACGGGGGAGGCCGGCCGGCCCTCATAGGGCGCGCCCAAGGGGGCAGTCCTACTCCAAGTAGGAGTTGGATCCCCCCTTTCCTAGTCCTACTAGGAGAAGAAGGAAGGAGAAGGGAAAGAGAAGGAAGGAGGGGGCGCCGCCCCTCCCCCTAGTCCAATTCGAACTAGGCCCATGGGGGGGGGGCGGCCAGCAATAATAAGCCTTGCAAGCAATGTCACTAATGAGTTAGTTGCGGGATGATGTATTACGGAACGAGTAAAGAGACTTGCCAGTAACGAGATTGAACTAGGTATGAAGATACCGACGATCGAATCTCGGGCAAGTAACATACCGATGACAAAGGGAATGACGTATGTTGTCATTACGGTACGACCGATAAAGATCTTCATAGAATATGTGGGAACCAATATGAGCATCCAGGTTCCGCATATGAGATGATCATGTTTTGTAAAAGTTATCAGCAACTGGCAGGAGCCTTATGGTTGTCGCTTTATTGTATGAAATGCAAACGCCATGTAATTGCTTTATTTTATCACTATGCGTTAGCGATAGTTGTAGAAGCGATAGTTGGCGAGGCTACCACGATGCTACGATGGAGATCAAGGTGTCAAGCCAGTGACGATGGAGATCATGACGGCTTTGGAGATGGAGATCAAAGGCACAAGATGATGATGGCCATATCATGTCACATATTTTGATTGCATGTGATGTTTATCTTTTATGCATCTTATTTTGCTTAGTACTGCAGTAGCATTATAAGATGATCCCTTCACTAAATTTCAAGATAGAAGTGTTCTCCCTGAGTATGCACCATTGCTACAATTCTTCGTTTCGAGACACCACGTGATGATCGGGTGTGATAGACTCTACGTTCACGTACAACGGGTGCAAGACAGTTTTGCACATGCGGAATACTCGGGTTAAACTTGACGAGCCTGGCATGTACAGACATGGCCTCGGAACACTGGAGACCGAAAGGTCGAAAGTGAATCATATAGTAGATATGATCAACATAGAGATGTTCACCATTGATGACTACTCCATCTCACGTGATGATCAGACATGGTTTAGTTGATTTGGATCACGTATCACTTAGATGACTTGAGGGATGTCTATCTAAGTGGGAGTTCTTAAGTAATTTGATTAATTGAACTTAAATTATCATGAACTTAGTCCAGATAGTATTTGCATATCTATGTTGTAGATCAATAGCTCGCGTATAGCCTGTTTTATTTTTGATATGTTCCTAGAGAAAACTAAGTTGAAATATGATAGTAGCAATGATGCGGACTCGGTCCGTGATCTGAGGATTATCCTTTATTGTTGCACATAAGAATTATGTCCTTGATGCACCACTAGGTGACGAACCTGTTGCAGGAGCAGATGCAGACGTTATGAACGTTTTGCAAGCTTGGTATGATGACTAGTTGATAGTTTAGTGCACCATGCTTTACGGCTTAGAACCGGGAATTCAAAAACGTTTTGAACACCACAGAGCATATAAGATGTTCCAAGAGCTGAAATTGGTATTTTAGACTCATGCCCGAGTCGAGAGGTATGAGACTTCTGACAAGTACTTTGCCTACAAGATGTAAGAGAATAGCTCAACCAGTGAGCATGTGCTCAGAATGTCTGAGTACTACAATCGCTTGAATCAAGTGGGAGTTAATCTTCCAGATAATATAGTGATTGACAGATTCTCTAGTCACTATCACCAAGCTACTAGAACTTCGTGATGACTATAATGTGCAAGGGATCATGGAAAAGATTCCCGAGCTCTTCACGATGCTAAAATCATCGAAGGTAGAAATCAAGAAAGAGCATCAAGTGTTGATGGTTAACAAGACCACTAATTTCAAGAAAAAGGGCAAAGGAAAAGAAAGGGAACTTCATGAAGAATGGCAAGCAAGTTGCCACTCCCATGAACAAACCCAAAGCTAGACCCCAAGCCTGAAACTGAGTGCTTCTACTGCAAAGAAAATGGTCACTAGAAGCGGAAGTTCCCCGAATACTTGGCAAAGTGAACACATGTATATTTGATATACATATTATTGATGTGTACTTTACTAGTGTTCGTAGCAACCCCTGGGTATTTTGATACCGGTTCAGTTGCTAAGATTAGTAACTCAAAACGGGAGTTGCAGAATGAACAAAGACTAGTTAAGGATGAAGTGACGATGTGTGTTGGAAGTGGTTCCAAGATTGATATGATCATCATCGCACACTCCCTAGACTTTCGGGATTAGTGTTGAACCTAAATAAATGTTATTTGGTGTTTGCGTTGAGCATTAATATTATTAGATCATGTTTATTGCAATACGGTTATTCATTTAAGTCAGAGAATAATTGTTGTTCTGTTTATATGAATAAAACCTTCTAAGGTCATACACCCAATGTGAATGGTTTGTTGAATCTCGATCGTGGTGATACCCATATTCATAATATTGATGGCAAAAGATTGATACTAATAGTGCAACATATTTGTGGCACTGTCGTTTAGGTCATATTGGTGTAAAGCGCATGAAGAAACTCCATGCGAATGGACTTTTGGAATCACTTCATTATGAATCATTTGATGCTTGCGAACTATGCCTCATGGGCAAGATGACTAAAACTTCGTTCTCCGGAACAATGGAGCGAGCCACTGACCTATTCGAAATTATACATACCGATGTATGCGGTCCGATGAGTGTTGAGGTTCGCGGCGGGTATCGTTATTTTCTAACCTTCACAGATGATTTGAGTAGATATGGGTATATCTACTTAATGAAACACAAGTCTGAAACATTTGAAAAGTTCAAAGAATTTCAGAGTGAAGTGGAAAATCATTGTAACAAGAAAATAAAGTTTCTACGATCTGATCGCGAAGGCAAATATTTGAGTTACGAGTTTGACCTTCATTTAAAATAATGTGGAATAGTTTCAAAACTCACGCCACCTAGAACACCACAGCGTAAATGGTGTGTCCGAACGTTGTAACCGTACTTTATTAGATATGGTGCGATCTATGATGTCTCTTACCGATTTACCACTATCGTTTTGGGGTTATGCAGTAGAGACAACTGCATTCACGTTAAATAGGGCACCATCTAAATCTATTGAGACGACACTGTATGAACTGTGGTTTGGCAAGAAACCTAAGATGTCGTTTCTTAAAGTTTGGGGTTGCGATGCTTATGAGAAAAAGCTTCAGCCTGATAAGCTCTAACCCAAATCGAAGAAGTGCGTCTTCATAGGATACCCAAAAGAAACTGTTGGATACACCTTCTATCACAGATCCGAAGGCAAGATCTTTGTTGCTAAGAATGTATCCTTTCTAGAGAAGGAGTTTCTCTCGAAAGAAGTGAGTGGTAGGAAAGTAGAACTTAATGAGGTAATTGTACCTTCTCTCGAATTGGAAAGTAGCTCATCAGAGAAATCCATTCTCGTGATGCCTACACCAACTAGAGAGGAAGCTAATGATAATGATCATGAAACTTTAGATCGAGTTACTACCGAACCTCGTAGGTCAACCAGAGCACGTTTCGCACCAGAGAGGTATGGTAATCATTTTCTGGAAGTCATGTTACTAGACCATGACGAACCTACGAACTATGAGGAAGCGATGATGAGCCCAGATTCTGCAAAATGGCTTGAGGCCAAGAAATCTGAAATAGGATCCATGTATGAGAACAAAGTATGGACTTTGGTTTACTTGCCCGATGATCGGCAAGCCATTGAGAATAAATGGATTTTCAAGAGGAAGACAGACGCTGACTGTAGTGTTACTATCTACAAAGCTCGAATTGTCGCAAAAAAGTTTTTCAACAAGTTCAAGGATTTGACTACGATGAGACTTTCTCACCCGTAGCGATGCTTAACTCTGTTCGAATCATGTTAGCAATTGCTGCATTTTATGAAATCTGGCAAATGGATGTCAAAACTGCATTACTTAATGGATGTCTCAAAGAAGAGTTGTATATGATGCAACCAGAAGGTTTTGTAGATCCTAAAGGTTCTAACAAAGTGTGCAAACTCCAGCGATCCATCTATGGACTGGTGCAAGCATCTCGGAGTTGGAATATATGCTTTGATGTGGTGATCAAAGCATATGGTTTTATACAGACTTATGGTGAAGCCTGTATTTACAAGAAAGTGTGTGGGAGCTCCGTAGCATTTCTAATATTATATGTGGATGACATATTGTTGATTGGAAATGATGTAGAATTTCTGGATAGCATAAAAGGATACTTGAATAAGAGTTTTTCTATAAAAGACCTCGGTGAAGCTACTTATATTTTGGGCATTAAGATCTATAGAGATAGATTGAGACGCTTAATAGGACTTTCAAAAGCACAAACCTTGACAAGATTTTGAAGAAGTTCAAAATGAATCAGTCAAAGAAAAGGTTCTTGCCTGTGTTGCAAAGTGTGAAGTTGAGTAAGACTCAAAGCCCGACCACGGCAGAAGATAGAGAGAGAATGAAAGTCATTCCCTATGCCTCAGCCATAGGTTCTATAAAGTATGCCATGTTGTGTACCAGACACATTGTGTACCTTACCAAGAGTTTGGCAAGGGGGTACAATAGTGATCCAGGAGTAGGTCACTGAACATCGGTCAAAATTATCCTTAGTTACCTAAGAGGACTAAGGAAATGTTTCTCGGTTATGGAGGTGATAAAGAGTTCATCGTAAAGAGTTACGTCATTGCAAGCTTTGACACTAATCTAGATGAATCTAAGTCTCAATCTAGATACGTGTTGAATGTGGGAGCAATTAGCTAGAGTAGCTCCATGCAGAGCATTGTAGACATAGAAATTTGCAAAATACATACGGATCTGAATGTGGCAGACCCGTTGACTTAAACTTCTCTCACAAGCAAAACATGATCACACCTTAGTACTCTTTGGGTGTTAATCACATAGCGATGTGAACTAGATTATTGACTCTAGTAAACCCTTTGAGTGTTGGTCACATCGAGATTTGAACTACAGGTGTTAATCACATAAAGATGTGAACTATTTGTGTTAAATCACATGGCGATGTGGACTAGATTATTGACTCTAGTGCAAGTGGGAGACTGAAGGAAATATGCCCTACAGGCAATAATAAAGTTGTTATTTTATATTTCCTTATATCATGATAAATGTTTATTATTCATGCTAGAATTGTATTAACCGTAAACTTGATACATGTGCGGATACATAGACAAAACACTGTGTCCCTAGTAAGCCTCTACTAGACTAGCTCGTTAATCAAAGATGGTTAAGTTTCCTAACCATAGACATGTGTTGTCATTTGATGAACGGGATCACATCATTAGGAGAATGATGTGATGGACAAGACTCATCCGTTAGCTTAGCATGTTGATCATTCAATTGTATTGCTATTGCTTTCTTCGTGTCAAATACATATTCCTTTGACTATGAGATTATGCAACTCCCAGATACCGGAGGAATACCTTGTGTGCTATCAAACGTCACAACGTAGCTGGGTGATTATAAAGATGCTCTATAGTTATCTCCGAAGGTGTTTGTTGGGTTGGCATAGATCGAGATTAGGATTTGTCACTCCGAGTATCGGAGAGGTAGCCCTATCGGTAATGCACATCATAATAAGCCTTGCAAGCAAGGTGACTAATGAGTTAGTTGCGGTATGATGTATTACAGAACGAGTAAAGAGACTTGCCAGTAACGAGACTGAACTAGGTATGAAGATACCGTCGATCGAATCTCGGGCAAGTAACTTACTGATGACAAAGGGAATGACGTATGTTGTCATTACAGTACGACCGATAAATATCTTCGTAGAATATGTGGGAACCAATATGAGCATCCAGGTTCCGCTGTTGGTTATTGACCGGAGAGGTGTCTCGGTCATGTCTACATAGTTCTAGAACCCGTAGGGTCCGCACGCTTAACGTTCGATGACGATTTTGTATTATATGAGTTATGTGATTTGGTGACCGAATGTTGTTCGGACTCCCGGATGAGACCACGGACATGACGAGGAGTCTCGAAATGGTTGAGAGGTGAAGATTCATATATAGGACGATAGTATTTGGACACCTAAATTGTTCTGGGGTACCGGGTACGTATTGGGTCACCGGAAGGGGTTCCGGGCAACCCCCGGCAAGCTATATGGGCCTAATGGGCCAAGAGTTGGACAGACCAGCCCCAAAAGGGGCTGGTGCGCCCCCTATAGGCTGAATAGGAGGAGAAGGAAAGGAAGGGAAGGGAGAAGGAAAGGGGAGGATTCGGCCTCCCCCTTTCCTTCCCCTCCCCCCTCTCTTTCCTTCCATCTCCGATGGATATGGAATGGGGGGAGGCCGACTTGGAGGAGGCGCCCAAGTAGGATTACTCCTACTTGGGGCGCCCCTTGCAGCCCCTCTCCCTCTCATATATATGGGGGGGCACCGCTAGAACACACAACATTGATTCCTAGCAGTGTGCGGCGCCCCCCTCCACAGTTTACGCCTCCGGTCATATTGTCATAGTGCTTAGGCGAAGCCCTACGCAAATCACTTCACCATCACCGTCACCACACCGTCGTGATGACGAAACTCTCCCTCGACACTTTGCTGGATCAAGAGTTCGAGGGACGTCATCGAGCTGAACGTGTGCAGCACTCGGAGGTGCCGTACGTTCGGTGCTTGATCGGTCGGAACGAGAAGAAGTTCGACTACATCAACAGTGTTAACAAACGCTTCCGCTTTCGGTCTACGAGGGTACGTGGACACACTCTCCCCCTCTCGTTGCTATGCATCTCCTAGATAGATCTTGCGTGAGCGTAGGAAATTTTCGAAATTGCATGCGATGTTCCCCAACAGTTTTGCCAGCTTCTCCCACCCAACTCACACACTTGAAAAATCTGCTGATCCACTATGCTACTTACACTGGGCTCAAGGTCAACTATTCCAAGTCCACCCTGCTTGCAATAAACACACCAGATAACAAGATGACTAACTTATCAAATTTGCTTGGCTGTCAGATTGGACAATGCCCCATCAAGTACCCGGGACTTCCTTTATGCCATTCTAAGCCCAAAGTGGAGGACTTCTCCCCCATGCTAAAAAGGATTGCCACCAGGCTATCAGGATGTAACACCCTGCTCTCAACTGGGGATAAACTCACCTTGGTCAAATCAGTATTTTCAAGCATGCCAATCTTCTACATGTCCACACTGATGATCCCAATTACAGTGCGCAACCAAATTAACTCATACATGAAACACTGCCTTTGGAGGAAATATGGTTCAGAGGAGAAGGAGATGGCCATGATTGCATGGGAGAAAGCATGTCAGCCAAAATCACATGGAGGCATTGGAATTCTTGATGCTGGAATACACAGCCAGACGCTCCTTATGAAATTTCTGCAAAAACTCTTGAATAAGGAAAACATCCCATGAGTCAAAATCATTTGGGAATCCTATTACAGCCAGCATCTGCCACATGTAGGAAATGTCGGTTCTTTTTGGTGGAAAGCTATTCTAAAACTTCTGCCAACCTACAAGAGGCCTGCACTGTGCATACCCGGTCAAGCTGATACTGTTATCTTTTGGAGAGACAAATGGCAAGGACAAGAACCCTCAACCAGTTATCCACACCCATTTTCATTCTACCATGACACAGACATCACTCTGCAAGAGGTCATTGCTCAAGATAACATTGAAGAGATGTTTCAACTACCTCTCTCAACACAAGCCTACCAACAACTTCTGCTACTCAGTCAATTTTGCTAAATAGAGCACACTCAACTGAGAAGGATAAACGGATATGCAAAGATAATCAGAGGAGTTATTCGGCTATCAAGATGTACAAAGCCCTTATGGGACCGAGTTTTGCACACAATATTTTCTGATTAATCTGGAAATGTGCAGCTCGGTTGAGATATAAATTCTTCTTTTGACTGCTGCTACATGATAGAATCAATACCAGAAATCTCCTGCTCAGAAGGTCCATGTATCTACCTGACTATCACTGCGCCCTATGTCATGATCAAACTGAAGAAACACTTATTCATCTATTCTAGGATTGCAATTTCACCAATGACTGTTGGGATAAAATCATTCGTAAGAGAGTTAGAGGTATCACATGTTATGATGAGGTCCACATCAGACTCCTTGAGCTTCCACAGAATCTGGCTCTAGACATCATCATTGCAGGATGTTGGAGCACCTAGTCGGTTAGAAATGACAAGATCTTTATAAATGCAGCACCACGTACTATGAGTTGGATGCACTATTTGAAAGAAACGTTGAAGACTACTATCCACAAAGCAAAAGAAGCAAAGGCTCAATAGTTACAGACCTGGATTGATTCTCATTTATAATTTTCTTGATGTTGCCTAGAGCTGGAATTGGTTAATTTGTTTTTTGTTCTTTTGGTAGAGACTTTGTACATATTTATTTTTATTAATATAATTAACCGTAGAGGCTTAAAAAAACGCATAAAGCGGGCGAGAGGTGGGTGAGTCGCACAGAGAAGTCACCGCCAAGCAAAGGGCGCCGCGGGTGTTGGTTCAGCACCACTCTGCGCTACGACGCTTCAAGCGAAAGGCTGCGCAAAACCGTACGTTCCCGTTACTTGACGCCATCGACACCACCCGCCCGGCCATTGCCCTCGTCGCTGGCGGCCGTTGCCAATGCCAGAGTACCCCCACACTATATGATCCATGCACGACGATGTCGAGCTGATCCTCCCAGGTGACTTGCATACCACTCGTCGAGGCTATGGAGCCAAACAGGATAACGATGCGTTTCTTCGTACTCCTGGTGGTCGGCACGCTGATCGTCTCAGGCGCCGCCGAGTATGTCCGGCCTCCGCCGGGCCGTGCCATCTTGACGGAGCACGATAAACCCACCTCCCACCCTCAACAGGTATGCACGTCGATCAAATTGCACTTATCGACGCCGGCCGGCCGACGGAGAATTGATTGGCATCTGCGTGTCAGGTCCACCTATCGGTTGTCGGGGCGAACCATATGAGAGTTTCATGGATCACGGACGCCAAGCACGGGCACTCGGTGGTCGAGTACGGCAGGGCCTCCGGAAACTACACCACGTCGGCCACCGGCGAGCACACCTCGTACCGCTACTACCTCTACTCCTCCGGCAAGATCCACCACGTCACGATCGGACCTCTGGATCCTGACACCGTGTACTACTACCGGTGCGGCACGGTCGGCGACGAGTTCACCCTCAAGACACCGCCCGCCGCTCTCCCCATCGAGCTCGCGCTCGCAGGTACGTAGTACTACGAAATCTGTCGCCTCTGGTTGCACGACTTGCACGCTGCCCTGGCCGTGCGATCTCACGGTTTGAATCTCAGGGGACCTTGGGCAGACCGAATGGACGGCGTCGACGCTGGCCCACGTCAGCAAGACCGACTACGACATGCTGCTGGTGCCAGGCGACCTCGCCTACGCCGACACCCAGCAGCCGCTGTGGGACACGTTCGGGCGGTTCGTGCAGGAGCACGCGAGCCGGCGGCCGTGGATGGTCACCGAGGGGAACCACGAGGTGGAGGCCGGGATGGCGCTCCCGGGCTCGCCCGGCCCGTTCGTCGCCTACACCGCGCGGTGGCGCATGCCGCACGAGGAGAGCGGGTCGACGTCCGCGCTCTACTACTCCTTCGACGCGGCCGGGGGCGCCGTCCACGTCGTCATGCTCGGCTCGTACGCCGCCTTCAACTCGACCTCGGAGCAGTACGGGTGGCTGGCGCGCGACCTCGCCCGGGTCGACCGGCGCGCCACCCCGTGGCTCGTCGTGCTGCTGCATGCCCCGTGGTACAACACCAACGCGGCGCACGCCGGCGAGGGGGAGGCCATGAGGAAGGCCATGGAGCGCCTGCTCTACGAGGCCCGCGTCGACGTCGTCTTCTCCGGCCACGTCCACGCCTACGAACGCTTCGTGAGTTGTTGCTTGACTCTCCCACTTTACCTGCCTGCGCGTGAAAGTGTGAGAGTCTGATGGACACATGTTAACTGCTGCAGACAAGGGTCTATGACAACGAGGCGAACCCGTGTGGGCCGGTGCACATCACAATCGGCGACGGCGGGAACAGAGAAGGGCTTGCATTCGAGTAAGTTGCAAATTGATTCGTTTCAGTTTGCCAAATGAAATCGTGTCATCGCATTTCTATGGGCAGCACTTCTCCATAGCTGAATCATGTTTGTGTGGTCGCCGCACGCAGTTTTCAGAAGAATCATAAGCTGGCTCGGCTCTCGTTGATGAGGGAGGCGAGCTTTGGGCATGGCCGGTTGAGCGTGGTGAACGCGACGGCGGCGCGCTGGGCATGGCACCGCAACGACGACGCCGACTCCACCGTCCGCGACGAGCTCTGGCTGGAGAGCCTGGCTAGCAACGCCGCGTGCCGACGGACCCAACCCTTTGCTGATTATTGGAGCGATGAGTTGTAGGCTTGGTACAGTACATTGTCACGTTTACGGGTCCTAACTTCTGTGCTCGAGATCTTCCAATCCGGGATGCGTAGAAGGCGGACGCGCGTGGCCGTTTTGACGTAGACCGGCGCATGGGTGGTAAAATATCTGACAAGCAAGCAGAAATGGTTTTCTTTCCACTTGTTTTTCCTTTAGCAAAAGAGGGCTTTTCCTTCCGATTTCATTAACGAAACCATTAGACTGAACAACCAGCAAATCATTCGCCAAAGCTACAGATCGACCCCAACTACTACCAGATAGTTCTACGAAATTCTAGTTGTTCCAAGCACCAGCAGGGATGCAGCCCAACAAGCAATCTTTTTTTGCAAGAGATAAAAAGAGAACATAATTTTCTTTCCACTCGTACTTGTATGCTTACACAGCTTTTAAGAGCATCTACAACTTGTACCTGTATGCTTACAGAGCTTCTAAGAGCATCTACAACTGAACTGGACAAATCCGGAGCATGTCCACGGACAACGTCAATCCTCAAATGTCCTCATTTGCCACCATAACCTCTACTTTTAAAATCTCAAATCCATGCATAAAAACACAAACAATGAACAGTGCACACAAAACAAATTATTCATACATAAAAATACAGTCTAAATATAAAATTTATTCATAGTGCATAATAAAATCATGAAAATAGTTCAATCATTATCGGCGTGGATCCACGCATGCTTCACAAGATCATTAAAAAGTTACATGTGCACCTGTTGATCCTGAACTTGCCGATGCATCTAAAGAAAATTGACAACATGCTCTATCTCTTGTTTTAGGCGGACTTGAACTGTAGGCTTCTCAAAACCATGTGTGCAGGCTGCACCTTCGTCCTCATCCTCCACAATCATGTTGTGTAAGATTACACGACATGCCATGGACTGCCAAAATGTCTTGGGTTCTAACATCATTGCAGCTCCGCAACCAAATATCCCAACGAGTTTGGAGCACTCTTAATGCCGTATTCACATTCTTCCTAGCACATTTTTACACTTGCGCAAAGAGATATTGTTTTCTGATGGCTGGTGCCTGACGTGACCGGAGTGGTGAGGCCGCCATTGGTGGCAAGCCAACAACGGGAGGGTGCTAGGGGGAGACGCTGGTTGGGGAGGGAGGGGGGGGGGGGGGCACTAAGGAGACATTGTAAATCCAAACCTTGAAGGTGTTTTTGTTGAAGAACCTCGGCTACCCTTAGCTACCAAACGGCTTGCGATAGACGAGTGGGAACCATTATGTGCCAAGGCAGGGGGACGGGTGTGTCCATGGCGTGGCAAATTCCTATCATCTGCAGCGCGGCTGGTGCTCACAAACTCGAGCCTATCCCTCTCTGCCCATGTTTGCCATGCGCCTCTTCCTTCTAGTCGAAGGGGTCCATGCCAAAATGGACACGCCGCGATCTCGTTTCTTTTGGGAAGGAATGGGCCCGAAACGCAAATATCACATAGTCAAATGGGCGGCTTTTTGTCGGCCCAAGGCCTTGGGAAGCCTTGGGATCACCAACACCAGACTCCTCAATATCGCCCTCATGTGTAAATGGATCTGGAAATTGTCGCAAGGGTCGACGGGCTTGTGGGTGTTGGGAAACATAGCATGCAATTTTAAAAAAAATTCTACGCTCACGCAAGATCTATCTAGGAGATGCATAGCAACGAGGGGGAGAGTGTGTCTACGTACCCTCGTAGACCGAAAGCGGAAGCATTTGACAACGCGGTTGATGTAGTCAAATTTTTTCTAGCTCCGACCGATCAAGTACCGAACGTACGACACCTCCGAGTTCTGCACATGTTCAGCGCGATGACGTCCCTCACCTTCTTGATCCAGCAAGGTGTCGAGGAAGTAGATGAATTCCGCCAACACAACGGCATGATGATGGTGATGGTGAAGTGATCTGCGTAGGGCTTCGCCTAAGCACCGCGAGAATATGACTGAGGTGTAAACTGTAGGGTGGGGCACCACACACGGCTAACAATTGATGTTGTGTGCTTGTGAGGCGCCCCCTCCTCATATATATAGGTGGGAGGGAGAGGGGAGAGGCCAAGGGGCGCCCCAAGTGGGGCTGAATCCCACTTGTGCTCCTGCCCTGGTTCGCCCTGTTGGAAATATGCCCTAGAGGCAATAATAAAAGGATTATTATTATATTTCCTTGTTCATGATAATTGTATTTTATTCATGCTATAATTGTATTATCCGGAAATCGTAATACACGTGTGAATACATAGACCACAACATGTCCCTAGTGAGCCTCTAGTTGACTAGCTCGTTGATCAACAGATAGTCATGGTTTCGACTATGGACATTGGATGTCATTGATAACGGATCACATCATTAGGAGAATGATGTGATGGACAAGACCCAATCCTAAGCATAGCACAAGATCGTGTAGTTCGCTCGCTAGAGCTTTTCCAATGTCAAGTATCTTTTCCTTAGACCATGAGATCGTGTAACTCCGGACACCGTAGAAGTGCTTTGGGTGTACCAAACGCCACAACGTAATCGGGTGACTATAAAGGTATACTACGGGTATCTCCGAAAGTATCTGTTGGGTTGACACGGATCGAGACTGAATTTGTCACTCCGTATGACGGAGAGGTATCTCTGGGCCCACTCGGTAATGCATCATCATAATGAGCTCAAAGTGGCCAAGTGTCCGTCACGGATCATGCATTACAGCACGAGTAAAGTGACTTGCGGTAACGAGATTGAACGAGGCATTGGGATACCGACGATCGAATCTCGGGCAAGTAACGCATCGACTTACAAAGGGAATCGTATACGGGGTTGCTTGAATCCTCGACATCGTGGTTCATCCGATGAGATCATCGAGGAGCATGTGGGAGCCAACATGGGTATCCAGATCCCGCTGTTGGTTATTGACCGGAGAGTCGTCTCGGTCATGTCACGTGTCTCCGAACCCGTAGGGTCTACACACTTAAGGTTCGGTGACGCTAGGGTTATTAGGAAGACTTGTATGTGATTACCGAATGTTGTTCGGAGTCCCGGATAAGATCCCGGACGTCACGAGGAGTTCCAGAATGGTCCGGAGGTGAAGATTTATATATGGGAAGTTGTCATACGGTCACCGGAAAGATTCGGGGGCATATGGTATTGTACCGGGGCCACCGGAGGGGTTCCGAGGGTCCACCGGGAGGGGCATCTCTCTCGGAGGGCCTCATGGGCCGTAGTTGGCAGGGAACCAGCCCGTGGAGGGCTGGGCACATTCCCCCCCCTTGGGCCCATGCGCCTAGGGTTGGGGGGGAAACCCTAGTGGGGGCGCCCCCCTTGCTTGGGGGGCAAGCCCCCTCCCCTTGGCCGCCGCCCCCCCTCTAGATCTCATCTAGAGGGGGCCGGCCCCCTTCCCCTTCCCCTATAAATAGAGGGGCGAGGGGAGGGCTGCACACACAATCCAAGGCGCAGCCCCTCCCCTCCCCAACACCTCTCCTCCTCCGATAAGAGCTTGGCGAAGCCCTGCCGGAGTACTGCCTCTCCACCACCACTACGCCGTCGTGCTGCTGCTGGAGCTTTCTTCCTCAACCTCTCCCTCCACCTTGCTGGATCAAGGCGTAGGAGACGTCTCCGCACCGTACGTGTGTTGAACGCGGAGGTGCTGTCCGTTCAGCACTAGGATCATCGGTGATTTGGGTCACAACGAGTACGACTCCCTCAACCCCGTTCACTTGAACGCTTCCGCTCGCGATCTACAAGGGTATGTAGATGCACTCCTCTCTCTCGTTGCTAGAGGAACTCATAGATAGAGCTTGGTGAAACCGTAGAAATTTTTTATTTTCTGCAACGTTCCCCAACAGTGGTATCAGAGTTAGGTCTATGCGTAGTTCTCTATTGCATGAGTAGAACACAAATCTGTTGTGGGCGTAGATGTTGTCAACTTTCTTGCTACTACTAGTCTTATTTTGCTTCAGCGGTATTGTGGGATGAAGTGGCCCGGACCGACCTTACACGTACGCTTACGTGAGACAGGTTCCACCGACTTACATGCACTAGTTGCATAAGGTGGCTAGCGGGTGTCTGTCTCTCCCACTTTAGTTGGAGAAGATTCGATGAAAAGGGTCCTTATGAAGGGTAAATAGAAGTTGACAAATCACGTTGTGGTTATTCGTAGGTAAGAAAACGTTCTTGCTAGAACCCTATTGCAGCCACATAAAAGATGCAACAACAATTAGAAGACGTCTAACTTGTTTTTGCAGCAATTGCTTTGTGATGTGATATGGCCAAAAGTTGTGATGAATGATGAATGATATATTGTGATGTATGAGATCATGTTCTTGTAATAGGAATCACGACTTGCATGTCGATGAGTATGACAACCGGCAGGAGCCATATGAGTTGTATTAATTATTGTATGACCTTCGTGTCAATGAATTAACGCCATGTAATTACTTTACTTTATTGCTAAACCGTTAGCCATAGTAGTAGAAGTAATAGTTGGCGAGCAACTTCATGGAGACACGATGATGGAGATCATGATGATGGAGATCATGGTGTCATGCCGGTGACAAAGATGATCATGGAGCCCCGAAGATGGAGATCAAAGGAGCTATATGATATTGGCCATATCATGTCACTACTATTTAATTGCATGTGATGTTTATTATGTTTATGCATCTTGTTTACTTAGAACGATGGTAGTAGATAAGATGATCCCTCATAATAATTTCAAGAAGGTGTTCCCCCTAACTGTGCGCCGTTGCTAAAGTTCGTCGTTTCAAAGCACCACGTGATGATCGGGTGTGATAGATTCCTACGTTCACATACAACGGGTGTAAGACAGTTTTACACATGCAAAAACACTTAGGTTAACTTGACGAGCCTAGCATGTACAGACATGGCCTCGGAACACAGAGACCGAAAGGTCGAACATGAGTCGTATGGAAGATACGATCGACATGGAGATGTTCACCGATGATGACTAGTCCGTCTCACGTGATGATCGGACACGGCCTAGTCGACTCGGATCATGTAACACTTAGATGACTAGAGGGATGTCAAATCTGAGTGGGAGTTCATTAAATAATTTGATTAGATGAACTTAATTATCATGAACTTAGTCTAAAATCTTTGCAAAAATGTCTTGTAGATCAAATGGCCAACGCTCATGTCAACATGAACTTCAACGCGTTCCTAGAGAAAACCAAGCTGAAAGATGATGGCAGCAACTATACGGATTGGGTCCGGAACCTGAGGATCATCCTCATAGCTGCCAAGAAAGCATATGTCCTAGAAGGACCGCTAGGTGAAGCACCCATCCTAGAGAACCAAGACGTTATGAACGCTTGGCGATCACGTCTTGATGATTACTCCCTCGTTCAAGGCGGCATGCTTTACAGACTTAGAACCGGGCTCCAAAAGTGTTTTGAGCAACACGGAGCATATGAGATGTTCGAGGAGCTGAAAATGGTTTTCCAAGCTCACGCCCGGTCGAGAGATATGAAGTCTCCGACAAGTTCTATAGTTGTAAGATGGAGGAAAATAGTTCGTCGGTGAGCACATACTCAAAATGTCCAGGTTGCACAACCGCCGTGTCGATTGAATATTAACCTCCCGGACGAGGCGGTCATTGATGAATCCTTCATCACTCCCACCGAGCTACAAGAGCTTTGTGATGAACTACAATATGCGGGGATGGTGAAAACTATTCTGAAGTATTTTCAATGCGAAGTCGCAGAGGTAGAAATCAAGAAGGAACATCAAGTGTTGATGGTCAATAAAACCACTAAGTTCAAGAAGGGCAAGGGTAAGAAGAACTTCAAGAAGGATGGCAAAGATGTTGTCACGCCCGGTAAGCGATTGCGGGAAGAAGTCAAAGAATGGACCCAAGCACGAGACCGAGTGCTTTTATTGCAAAGGAAGGGTCCTTTGAAGCGGAACTGCCCCAAATACTTAGCGGACAAGAAGGCCGGCAACACTAAAGGTATATGTGATATACATGTAATTGATGTGTACCTTACCAGTACTCGTAGTAACTCCTGGGTATTTGATACCAGTGCCGTTTCTCATATTTGTAACTCACAGCAGGAGCTGCGGAATAAGCGGATACTGGCGAAGGACGAGGCGACGATGCGCGTCGGGAATGGTTCTTCGATGTGATCGCCGTCGGCACGCTACCTCTACATTTACCCACGGGATTAGTTTTAAACCTCAATAATTGTTATTTAGTGCCAAGTTTGAGCATGAACATTGTATCTGGATCTCGTTTAATACGAGATGGCTACTCATTTAAATCCGAGAATAATGATTGTTCTACTTATATGAGAGATATGTTTTATGGTCATGTCCCGATGGTCAATGGTTTATTCTTAATGAATCTCTAACGTAATGTTACACATATTCATAGTGTGAATACCAAAAGATGTAAAGTTGATAACGATAGTCCCACATACTTGTGGCATCGCCGCCTTGGTCACATTGGTGTCAAGCGCATGAAGAAGCTCCATCTTGATGGACTTTAGAGTCTCTCGATTATGAATCATTTGACACATGCGAACCATGCCTCATGGGCAAAATGACCAAGACTCCGTTCTTCGGAACAATGGAGCGAGCAACCAACTTATTAGAAATCATACATACTGATGTGTGTGGTCCAATGAGCATTGAGGCTCGCGGAGGATATCGTTATGTTCTCACTCTCACTGATGACTTAAGTAGATATGGGTATGTCTACTTGATGAAACACAAGTCTGAGACCTTTGAAAAGTTCAAGGAATTTCAGAATGAGGTAGAGAATCAACGTGACCGAAAGATAAAGTTCTTACGATCAGATCATGGAGGAGAATATTTAAGTCACGAATTTGGTACGCACTTAAGGAAATGTGGAATCGTTTCACAACTCACGCCGCCTGGAACACCTCAGCGTAACGGTGTGTCCGAAGCGTAATGTCGCACTCTATTGGATATGGTGCGATCTATGATGTCTCTTACCGATTTACCGCTATCATTTTGCGGATACGCTCTAGAGACAGCTACATTCACTTTAAATAGGGCTCCGTCTAAATCAGTTGAGACGACACCGTATGAATTATGGTTTGGGAAGAAACCTAAGCTGTCGTTTCTAAAAGTTTGGGGATGCGATGCTTATGTCAAGAAACTTCAACCTGAAAAGCTCGAACCCAAGTCGGAAAAATGCGTCTTCATAGGTTACCCTAAGGAAATCATTGGGTATATCTTCTACCTTAGATCCGAAGGCAAGATCTTTGTTGCCAAGAACGGATCCTTTCTGGAAAAAGAGTTTCTCTCGAAAGGAGTAAGTGGGAGGAAAGTAGAACTCGATGAAGTACTACCTCTTGAACCGAAAAGTAGTGCAGCTCAGGAAAATGTTCCTGTGGTGCCTACACCAACTGGAGAGGAAATTAATGATGATGATCAAAGTACTTGGATCAAGTTGCTCTTGAACTTCAGAGGTCCACAAGGACACGTTCCACACCAGAGTGGTATGGCAACCCTGTCATGGAAATCATGTTGTTGGACAACGGTGAACCTTCGAACTATGAAGAAGCGATGGTGGGCCCAGATTCCAACAAATGGCTTGAAGCCATGCAATCCGAGATAGAATCCATGTATGAAAACAAAGTATGGACTTTGACAGACTTGCCCGATGATCGGCGAGCGATAGAAAACAAATGGATCTTTAAGAAGAAGACGGACGCGGATGGTAATGTTACCATCTATAAGGCTCGACTTGTCGCTAAGGGTTATCGACAAGTTCAAGGGGTTGACTACGATGAGACTTTCTCTCCCATAGCGAAGCTGAAGTCCGTCCGAATCATGTTAGCAATTGCCGCATACTATGATTATGAGATATGGCAGATGGACGTCAAAACGGCATTCCTTAATGGCTATCTTAAGGAAGAACTGTATATGATGCAGCCGGAAAGTTTAGTCGACCCTAAGAATGCTAACAAGGTATGCAAGCTCCAGCGATCCATTTATGGGCTGGTGCAAGCATCTCGGAGTTGGAACATTCGCTTTGATGAGATGATCAAAGCGTTTGGGTTTATGCAGACTTATGGAGAAGCCTGCGTTTACAAGAAAGTGAGTGGGAGCTCTGTAGCATTTCTCATATTATATGTAGATGACATACTTTTGATGGGAAATGATATAGAACTTTTGGACAGCATTAAGGCCTACTTGAGTAAGTGTTTTTCAATGAAGGACCTTGGAGAAGCTGCTTATATATTAGGCATCAAGATCTATAGGGATAGATCGAGAAGCCTCATAGGTCTTTCACAAAGCACATACCTTGATAAGATATTGAAGAAGTTCAATATGGATCAGTCCAAGAAAGGGTTCTTGCCTGTATTGCAAGGTGTGAGATTGAGCTCGGCTCAATGCCCGACCACGGCAGAAGATAAAGAAGAGATGAGTGCCATCCCCACAGCCATAGGATCTATTATGTATGCCATCTTGTGTACGGACTGATATAAACCTTGCCGTAAGTTTGGTAGGAAGGTACCGAGTAATCCCGCAAGGAACAACGGACAGCGGTCAAGAATATCCTTAAGTACCTGAAAAGGACAAAGGACATGTTTCTCATTTATGGAGGTGACGAAGAGCTCGTCATAAAGGGTTACGTCGACGCTAGCTTCACACAGATCTGGATGACTCTAAGTCACAAACCGGATACGTGTATATGTTGAATCGTGGAGAATGGTAGTGCAGTTGCAAGCGAGGCGTCGTGGCGGGATCTACATGTGAAGCGGAATACATGGCAGCCTCGGAGGCAGCGCATGAAGCAATATGGATGAAGGAGTTCATCACCGACCTAGGAGTCATACCCAATGTGTCGGGGCCGATCACTCTCTTCTGTGACAACACTGGAGCTATTGCCCTTGCCAAGGAGCCCAGGTTTCACAAGAAGACCAGGACATCAAGCGTCGTTTCAACTCCATCCGTGAAAATGTTCAAGATGGATACATAGATATTTGCAAAGTACACAAGGATCTGAATGTCGCAGATCCGTTGACTAAACCTCTTCCGCGAGCAAAACATGATCAACACCAGAACTCTATGGGTGTTCGATTCATCACAATGTAACTAGATTATTGACTCTAGTGCAAGTGGGAGACTGTTGGAAATATGCCCTAGAGGCAATAATAAAAGGATTATTATTATATTTCCTTGTTCATGATAATTGTCTTTTATTCATGCTATAATTGTATTATCCGGAAATCGTAATACACGTGTGAATACATAGACCATAACATGTCCCTAGTGAGCCTCTAGTTGACTAGCTCGTTGATCAACAGATAGTCATGGTTTCCTGACTATGGACATTGGATGTCATTGATAACGGGATCACATCATTAGGAGAATGATGTGATGGACAAGACAATCCTAAGCATAGCACAAGATCATGTAGTTCGATTCGCTAGAGCTTTTCCAATGTCAAGTATCTTTTCCTTAGACCATGAGATCGTGTAACTCCGGACACCGTAGGAGTGCTTTGGGTGTACCAAACGTCACAACATAACTGGGTGACTATAAAGGTATACTACGGGTATCTCCGAAAGTATCATTGGGTTGACACGGATCGAGATCTGGAATTTGTCACTCCGCATGACGGAGAGGTATCTCTGGGCCCACTCGGTAATGCATCATCATAATGAGCTCAAAGTGACCAAGTGTCCGGTCACGGGTCATGCATTACGGATGCGAGTAAAGTGACTTGCGATAACGAGATTGAGCGAGGTATTGGGATACCGACGATCGAATCTCGGGCAAGTAACGCATCGATCGACAAAGGGAATCGTATACGGGTTGCTTGAATCCTCGACATCGTGGTTCATCCGATGAGATCATCGAGGAGCATGCGGAGCCAACATGGGTATCTAGATCCGCTGTTGGTTATTGACCGAGAGTCGTCTCGGTCATGTCTACGTGTCTCCGAACCCGTAGGGTCTACACATAAGGTTCGGTGACACTAGGGTTATTAGGAAGACTTGTATGTGATTACCAAATGTTGTTGAGTCCCGGATAAGATCACGAATGTCACGAGGAGTTCGGAATGGTCGGAGGTGAAGATTTATATATGGGAAGTTGTCATACGGTCACGGAAAGATTGGGGCATATCGGTATTGTCTGGGGCCACCGGAGGGGTTCCGGGTCCACCGGAGGGGCCACCTCTCGGAGGGCCTCATGGGGCGTGGTGGGCAGGGAACCAGCCTGGAGGGCTGGGCATTCCCCTTGGGCCCATGCGCCTAGGGTTGGGGGAACCCTAGTGGGGCGCCCCTTGCTTGGGGGCAAGCCCCTCCCTTGGCCGCCCCCCTCTAGATCTCATCTAGAGGGGCCGCCCCTTCCCCTTCCCTATAAATAGAGGGGCGAGGGGAGGGCTGCACACACAATCCAAGGCGCAGCCCCTCCCCTCCCCAACACCTCTCCTCCTCCGATAAGAGCTTGGCGAAGCCCTGCCGGAGTACTGCCTCTCCACCACAACCACGCCGTCGTGCTACTGCTGGAGATTTCTTCCTCAACCTCTCCCTCCGCCATGCTGGATCAAGGCGCGGGAGACATCTCCGCACCGTACGTGTGTTGAACGCGGAGGTGCTGTCCGTTCAGCACTAGGATCATCGGTGATTTGGATCACGACGAATACGACTCGCTCAACCCCGTTCACTTGAACGCTTCCGCTCGCGATCTACAAGGGTATGTAGATGCACTCCTCTCTCTCGTTGCTAGATGAACTCATAGATAGATCTTGGTGAAACCATAGATTTTTTTCTGCAACGTTCCCCAACACGCCCCCCTTCCTTGCATAGGCGCCAGGGGAAGGAAGGGGGAGGCGCCCCCCCCCCCCCTTTCCTTTCTCCCTTGAGGAGGGGAAGGAAGGAGGGACTTGCCCTCCCCCCTTTCCTTTCCCTAGGGCTGGCCGGCCTGGTGGAGGGGCGCACCAGCCCCTTGGGGGCTGGTCTGTCCCTCCCTTGGCCCATTAAGCCCATATCTTTGCCGAGGATGCCCGGAACCCCTTCCGGTGACCCTATATGTACCTGGTAACGTCCGAAACACTTACGGTGTCCGCATACCATCGTCCTATATATCAATCTTTACCTCTCGACCATTTCGAGACTCCTCGTCATGTCCGTGATCTCATCCGGGACTCCAAACAACATTCAGTCACCAAATCACATAACTCATATAATACAATATCGTCATCGAACGTTAAGCGTGCGGACCCTACGGGTTCGAGAACTATGTAGACATGACTGAGACACCTCTCCGGTCAATAACCAATAGCGGAACCTGTATGCTTATATTGGCTTCTACATATTCTACGAAGATCTTTATCGATCGAATCGTTATGACAACATACACAATTCCCTTTGTCCATCGGTATGTTACTTCCCGAGATTCGATCGTCAGTATCTTCATACCTAGTTCAATCTCATTACCGGCAAGTCTCTTTACTCGTTCCTTAATACATCACCCTGCAACTAACTCATTAGTCACTTTGCTGGCAAGGCTTCTTATGATGTGCATTAACGAGAGGGCCCAGAGATACCTCTCCGATACTCGGAGTGAAAATCCTAATCTCGATCTATGCCAACCCAACAAACACCTTCATAGATACCTGTAGAGCATCTTTATAATCACCCAGTTACATTGTGACGTTTGATAGCACACAAGGTATTCCTCCGGTATCCATTAGCCGTACACAGCATACAACTCGCTCCTGCCGACATGGCATGGGCCAACTTATTACTCCCCCTGTTTCACAATGTAGTGTGCCTGCGCTTACCGCGATTCAAGTTTGACCGTAAATTTAACCAACGAGACAGACTGCGGCAGAAGCAAAATTTATATCACTGAATTTCCGACTGTGGCAGGAGCAAAAATTATATCACCGAATTCATATCGAAAAAACGAATTCAGTGATATAAATTTTGCTTCCGCCGTAGTCGGTCTCGTTTGTTAAATTTACAGTCAAACTTGAATCTCGGAAAGCGAGCACACTACTTTGTGAAACGGATGGAGTACATGTCTGAGAGCAGAAAGAAACTGCGACATGAGAGAAATTTGAACCCATAAAAATACGGGTCACCTTGAACAAAGCTCCACCAAAAAAGAAAAAAGAAAACCAAAAATTTTGGAGGAAAAAAAAACCTTACAGCGTAGAGCAATGTTGGAGGAAAAAGGCACACGATGAGATAAACTGAAAATTTATACGAACCGATCATTTCCATGGATGGTCCATAATGAAATCTCTATAAATACTTATATTTAGAAATGAAGAGAGTACATGTCTGAGAGCAAAAAGAAACTGCAACATGAGAGAAATTTAAACGCATAAAAATACGCGTCTCATTGAACAAAGCTCCTCCGGCAGAAACGCCGTGTGCATTGCACCGTAGAGCGTAGAGCAGTGTTGGAGGAAAAAGGGACGCCGGACGATCCAATCCTTGTGCGGCAGCTTATCGTCCTTGACGCGCAACGGAGCCTTGGCGCTTGGCCCTACTCCGCGACGATGGCGAGGACCCGCCCGCCGGCGCGACTCCCTCGGCGCCGCCTACGGCGGTGCCTCCGCAGGTAGAGGAGGAAGGCGAGGAGACCGAGCAGCAAGACGAGGCTGCGAAGGCGGCGGCCACGCCGCTTTCTTCTTATCTCGCGCGTTGCTTGCGTCGGTGGCTCGTGTTGGCCCCGAACCCGAACAAGCTGCGGTTGCTGGCGCTCCTCCAGCTGCCCGCCCGCCATCGCTGCTCCTGTCCTGGTATTGACAGCTCACAGAGACATCCGCGGGACAACGTTGTTTATATTGCACCGCCTCTGTCTGTAACTCTGCCGCTTGGAGCAAGGCGACGCAAGGAATACGATCACGCGGAGGCGGAGCTAGCTGTGATTGCCGATGAAGCTGAGTGGCGCGCAAATGGAAGGGACGAGCTAAAAGGAGCGACACATTGGCAGGTACGTGGCGTTTGTTTCAAGGCAGGGTAAGGAATCCCGATCCATCATGTCCAAACTTTCCGATGTACTAGCTCAATGGAATACCAATATCTCACACATGTAACATGAAAATCACAAGCTTGATTGTCCAATCATTACATTTGAAAATACATAGGAAAAAAGTAGGCTCGCACACCGAGCAACGCCTGGATTTCCAACGTCAACGTTGCCCTACACGACGATCGTTTGACTAACACACACGACACGACATCACCAGCAGGTGATTTATTCGGAAAGCAAATGCGGAGCTACTACCACCAGTAACGTGGTGTAGCAGCAGCGAGCACGTAGACGTGTATGGGCACACTTACGAGGGTGATGAAGCAAAATCAGCTCGCGGTATCACTTCACTTCTTGCAGACCAGCCCGGCGCTGCCCTTGCCGCTGCCGCACATGGTGTCGGCCGGCTCGTCGATCATGTCCACCGCCCCGACGCGGACGACGTCCTCTCCGGCGAAGCGCGCCACCTCGCAGTCCGTCCCGAAGATGTCCGACACCTGGTACTTTGCGGCACCCCCCATCACCGGGATCTTGGCGCCCATGTCAACCCCGGCGCTGACGTAGTCCGGGCGGTAGGTCTGGCCGAGCACGCCGTGCACGTCGGCGCTGATGGAGTTGAACTTGAACGCGACGTTGAGATGCGCGAGGCTGTCGTCGGCGGTGAGGCCGTAGTCGTGGACCCTCGAGTCCTCCTCGGTCACCGGCACCGCGTTGGCGACGATGCGGAACCGGCCGTCGAGGCGCACCACCACGCCGTTGGCCGCGCCGATGCGTAAGACGGACAGCGCGGGCGCGGAGGCCGGGCTCCAGCTGGCGGCCGGCGCCGCGTCCAGCTCGACAGGCATGCCGTCGAAGGTGATGGCGAGGCGGTCGACGGCGTTGTCCCAGGTGACCGTCCTCTTGACGCCGAGGTAGAGGCGGTGGCCGCCGAAGCGGATGCCGAGCGCCTGCACCCATGTGAAGTCCCGCGCAGGCGCCGCCTGCGCGTTGCGCTTGCCGATGAAGTGCGCGTTGATGTGCAGGTTGGCGTCGGAGAGCAGGCAGAAGTCGGCGTCCCTGCGGCCGTGGAAGAGGAACTTGTTGCCGTCGCCGCCCACGAAGCGCGGGTCGTAGCACTCCGTGCCGGCCAGTTCACACACTGTTGGGTTCCAAATTTCCAATGATGCACCAAGCACACGATCGATCAGCAACCTCAACTGTGAAATGAATGCAAAAAAACATGGACGTGTATGTGTGTGGTGTTCTTACTGCAGACGAGCTTGCAGCTGGGGCAGTGCACGTAACAGAGGTCGCGGCAGCCGGCGGGGCACCGGCGCACCGGGATCATGCACTCTGGGGCCTGCGACGGGCTGCTCTGGTTGTAGCAGCTCACCACGGTGGGCTGCGCGCCGGGGCTCATGTAGACGGGTACCACGTTGGGGTCCGAAAGAATGGGGTTGTCCATAGGCTGGGCACCGACCGTGACGAGGAATGCGGCGGCGCAGGCGAGCAGCACCACCGCGCACGGGCGCCGTACGGACGCCATCGATCACTGCTAGTCGGTCTCTGGGTGATCTTCACTGCTAGTTGAGGGAAGCTGTTGCGATTGCTCGTGATGATGTGGTGGTGGTGGTGCAAGGCGTGGAACGCATTCTTTTATAGCCCGGTATGAGGGCGCGGTGCCTCTGACTAAACTTGTGTCGTCGGAACCACGTATGGCTTTTAGTCCCGGCAAGTCAACTGCCGCTCTATAGATGGCTCGGCTAGCTCCCCCGCGCGCCACATGAAACGATTCCACGCTTGCCGTCCCGGCGAACGGTTGATTCAAATCCGGGGCGCTTGGTCTCGATCTTGGTGTCAAGTGTCATCTGCTCTACGTTATGGCTAAACAGAATCTACGTGCCCAGCTTGGACAAAATTTTATCCTCTTCAGAAAGAAACCAAGACTCAGATATAGCCTGGCCACCAAAAAATTGCACGATATAGATGAAATCTTCAGTTGACGAATACTCATACAATCTTCAGGGTAAAGGCGTAAGGCACGGCCTTAGAGGAACATGGTCAGTGTTCATCTTAACAGAGCACAAGTTAGTTGTTATCTTGCTTCAGAAAGTTACTCCAAGCTACGCTCTAGTTGCCAATGTCGTACCATATTTTTATAGAAGGCAGAAAAGAATATACACGAAATCCGCTGTGACTGCGAACAACACGACACACTAGAACCCGTCTGTACCAGGATTTGGTGTTCTGCGCCGGATCGTGTTCGCGGGTTCATCGAGGTGTACCCTGGATATGTGGCTTTTCGGATCAATGTTCGTGTGGAAGGGAAGGGTCCGGTCCATGCTCCTCCCCCGTTGTTCCACCCCCAGGTCCGGACAACCATATCAATGGTGGGAACACTGACGGTGAAGCTTCTGGTCCACCTTTCTCTAAGCAAGAGTGGGACGCCCTGGGTCCTAAACTGCAGCCTCTCTACCCAAACAGGGCTCCCATGGGCTATGGGGCTAAAGATTCTGTTGATCTGATTGGCTCTATCTCGCTGGCTGAGAATCCTAAAGGTGTTTTTTTTATCAAAGAAGGGCCTTGCCCCTTTCGATTTTCATTACTGAAAACCACCGAGTTCTACAGGCGAGATAAAAACGAAAAAAGAAAAGAACAGAAAAGAACACAGCTGCCAACACCACCAGGTATCCCTAGCAGCAGGGGCCAGCCATGAATTCCAACAACCTGAGTACAAATTAACCCCTAAGTTCAAACTGCCAAATCATCATTACAGCTAAAGCAAAAGAAGCAAGAAAGGACACAAGGGTTCTGTCAGCAGGAGCAACAAACATCAGGTTCACCCTCGCAAGAGAAGCTTCATTCCAGCCTTGCCACATTGATCCTCCATCCCTGCTTAGCAGTGAACACCTCATTTGCTGCCTGTTCTAGCACCCTTGCTCCCAGCTCCAGTGTTTTTCTTGACGACTCCTTTATTTGCAGGACGGACCAGTCAGTCAACCACCTGCATAATAGTTTGACAACATACAAAGGATCATTTATCCTTTTGTTTTCAAAGACAATTGCATTCCTGTTTTTCCAAATTACCCAAAGCAGGGCTGCAATCCCCACCAGAACCAATTTTTTCTCCTCTTTATTAAATTTCCTAATCCACTCCCCAAAACAGTCATTTACATTTGATGGGACAGTTTTAAATCCACACACACATCTGACCAATCCCCATAACAGTGAAGCAGTGGAGCAGGAAAAAAACAAATGGTCAATTGATTCATCTTTCCCACACAACACACACCCTTTCCCACCCTTCCAGCCTTTTCTAAGCAGCACATCCCTAGTTAATATACTTTTTTTATTAACTAACCAAAGAAACACTTTCAGTTTCGCAGGCAACTTTGTTTTCCATAAGTATTTCTGTGGGAAGTTTATCCCAACTGCTATCAATTTCCTATACAAGGACCCCACAGAAAACTTATGGTATGCAGTTAGGGTCCAGAGAACTTGGTTTGCCCCTCCCTGCAATTGAATTTCCTCATATCTTTTTTTCAAACAATTCCAAAGCCCTAAAGTTTCCCCATGCAATGTTCTTCTAAATTTGTGTTGGGTTCTACGGTAGGGTGCGTCGACTGCAAATTAAAAATTCCTACGCGCGGAACATCCAGGAACATGCTACGAGAGATGGATCACAGTTCGTTACCACTAGGCGCGATGCCGTGCCGCGGAAGAAGAGTTGGGGCAGCGGCGTCTGCGTTGATCGTCTCCTCCTCGTTCGATCTCCCTCGGCGGCCGGTCGTTCGATCCCACGTCGAAGTTCGCGGGCGGCGCAAATGCACCGCCTCTAACGGTATCCGCGCGTGCGGGAGGAACGTCGTGCGGCGGACTGCTAGGTCCGATCACACAGTCGGCGGCGAGTGGAGGTGGCTATTCGCAACACATGCAAACTAGTCGCAGCGGCGAAGCGATCAACCTCCTGAGGCTGAAGCGATCTGCCTCCTGAGGCCGAAGCGATCTGCCTCCTGAGGCCGAAGCGTTCTCTCACTTCTGAGTGTGCCGCACCTCCACTTTATATAGGCGTCCGTCGCGAGCTCAACACTTGGGCCTCGCACGGACCCTAAAGCCCAAAGTCTACTCGGTCATGTTCCTAGTCCAGTTCGGATCACATCCGACCAGTGTCCTACGAACGGACCTTGTAGGTTCCTTCCCTTAAGCGCGCGACCCCTTAGGTTCAAGTCGGCTTGGTCACGATTCGGATCACCTCCGACCATGCGGTTGGTAGCGGCCTCTAGCAAGGCGTGCCGACCACCAAGCGAGCGATGAAGCTGGTTAAGCGAACTGCATAACGTGTCACACTTCTGTTCCCTTTGCCACACGATATATGTTGTCGGGCTCAAGGCGAGACTGTCATCCTTGTGCTAACCCGACCTCTTTCTCGTTCCAGTGATACCGACCACAATCCGGATTATCTCATAATCCTTGTCGCATGGCCATGCTATTCCTGGTCGATCACACGAGGGCCCAGAGTATATCTCTCGATCGGAGGGCAAATCCCATCTTGCTCGACCATGTCTCGCAGCATGGGACTGGACGAACCGAAACCTACCTTTGTAACTACCCAATCACGGAGTAGCGTTTGGTCGGCCCAAAGCAAGTCTGTCACCATCCAGTACATCGTCACTCAGGTCTTAGGACATAGAACGTATGTTGTACTAGAGACTCACAGATGACATATCGCTGCGTTTCATAGTTGGGTCTGTCCGACTCGGACCTTATCTCGACTCGGATCCGACTATGTCGAATCCGACCAGACCTTTCCAAGTCCATATTATCCGGTTAGCATCCAATGCTCCATGGCTAGTGAGACCAAGCCATCGACCGTGTCATATGCCGATCTAGTCGGCTCTGGCGTCCACACAGCCCTTTTGACTAGGGACCTTTTAGGACAGTCATCATACAATGCATAGTCCCACAAACAAGTCACATACTTGCGATACACATCATTGATAATGTCCAAGGACTATCTTTATTCATAAACACATAGGAAATATCATCATACATGATTGCCTCTAGGGCATATCTCCAACAGTCTCCCACTTGCACTAGAGTCAATCAAATAGACATCGAATGCCCATAGCTCTAACGTGCCCCTCATGCTTGGGTTGTGGAAGCGGCTTAGTCAACGGATCTGCAACATTTGCATCCGTGTGAATCTTGCATAACTCTACATCACCATTCTTTACGATCTTTCGTATCAGGTGTTATTTCCGGTCTATGTGTCTGACCTTGTGGTGATTCCTCGGCTCCTTGGCTTGTGCGATGGCACCAGAATTATCACAATAAAGGTCCAACAGTTTCACCGAGGCTGGGAAGATACCAAGATCATCCAGAAAATGCCGGATCCAAACACCTTCCTTTGCAGCTTCACAAGCCGCAATGTATTCGCTTCGTGGTAGAATCGCCACCGTATCCTGCTTGGAACTCATCCGATTAATTGCTCCTCCGTTCGGGACGCGTACGAATCCGCATCTGTGATCGACAATCATCTCGCCGGTTTGGAAACTAGCATCGACGTAACCCCTCACGACGAGCTCTTCCTCACCTCCATAAACTAGGAACATCTCTTTAGTCCTTTTCGGTACTTCAAAATAGTCTTTACCGCTGCCCGGTGACTCTCACCTAGGTTGGCCTGGTATCTACTTGTTAGGCTTATTGCAAAAGCAACATCAGGCCTTGTACATATCATGGCATACATGATGGATCCGATTGCCGAGGCATACGGAATCCTACTCATCCTTCTTCGCTCATTAGATGTCGAAGGACTCTGAGTCTCGCTTAGCCTTATACCATGTGAGAGCGGCAAGAACCCTTTCTTCGCCTCACTCATGTTGAACCGCTTCAACACTTTATCTATGTACGTGCTCTGGCTTAAGCCGAGCAGCCTCCTCGATCTATCTCTATAGATCTTAATGCCTAAAATATAGACTGCCTCACCAAGGTCCTTCATCGAAAACTTGCCATTCAATGATTCCTTGACCGAGTCTAGCATCGAAACATTATTTCCGATCAGTAGTATGTCATCCACATACAAGATTAAAAACACTATCGAGCTCCCACTTAACTTCTTGTATAAACAAGAGTCCTCTTCGCTTTTGATGAAACCGGGATCAGTGACGACTTCATCAAAACGAATGTTCCAACTCCGAGATGCTTGCTTCAACCCATAAATGGATCTCTTGAGCTTGCATACCTTACTAGTGCTAGTCGGATCGACAAAACCCTCAGGCTGTATCATATACACGTCCTCGGTTAAATTTCCGTGAAGGAAAGCCGTCTTGACATCCATCTGCCATATCTCGTAATCGAAATATGCAGCTATAGCTAGTATGATCCTCACCGATTTCAGCATCGCTACCGGTGAGTAAGTCTCGTCGTAGTCAATTCCTTGAACTTGTCCATAACCTTTAGCAACAAGCCGAGCTTTGTAGATCTGAACATTTCCAACCACATTGGTTTTCTTCTTAAAGACCCATTTGCAACCAATGGCAGTTACGCCAGGTGGCGGATCAACCAAGTCCCAGACTTGATTCTCATCCATGGACTTTAACTCGGATCTCATGGCCTCCAGCCATGCCTCGGAATCTGGGCTCACCATCGCTTCTGCATACGTGGTCGGCTCGTCACTTTCTAGCAACAATACATCACGCACTCTGCGCAATCTCTCCGACCTTCGTGGTTCCGGTGCCGCTTCCACTATAGGTTCCCTGACTGACTCGGTATGATCTCATCACCACCGAGCCGTCCCAGTGGTCCTCGAATTTCTTGAGTCGAACCGTCCTCCCATCGGCCTCCCGACCGAGAAACTCTTTCTCAAGGAAAACCCGTTCGAGCAACAAACACTTTGTTCTCTTCCGGTTGTAGAAGCTATATCCCAAGGTTTCCCTCGGATATCCACGAATATGCATTTATCCGACTTGGGTGTAAGCTTGTCCGACATAAGTCGCTTGACAAATGCTTCACAACCCCAAATCTTTAGAAAAGACAAGCGGGACTCTTCCGGTCCACATCTCATGCGGTGTCTTGTCTACGGATTTTGATGGTACCCTATTAAGTGTGAAAGCTGCAGTTTCTAGGCGTATCCCCAAAATGACAAGGGTAAATCCGATTTGCTCATCATAGACCGGACCATGTACAACAAGGTCCTATTCCTCCGTTCGACACGCCCGTTTCTCCGTGGCGTCGGAGGTGTGAGCTGAGTACTATACCTCGACTTTTCAGATGATCATCGAACTCTGGCTCATGTACTCACCTCCACGATCGGATCGCAGAAGCTTTATAGTCTTGCCGAGCTGATTCTCAACCTCGTTCGAAACTCTTTGAATTTTCAAAAGTCTCCGACTTGTGCCTCATCAAATAGATATATCCATATCTACTCAAGTCGTCGGTAAAAGTCACGAAGTACTGATAGCCACCTCTGGCAGTTGTGCTCATTGGACCACACACATCACTGTGTATAAGCTCCAACAGCTCGGATGCCCTCTCGCAACTCTTTGCGAAAAGAGACTTAGTCATCTTGCCGAGCAAGCATGATTCACATGTCTCGAACGACCCGAAGTCGGACGAAGTTAGGAGCCCATCATCATGGAGCTTCTTCATGCGTTCGAGACTAATGTGTCCAAGCGGCAATGCCGAAGTATGTCGGATTTATCTCATTAGGCTTATGCCTCTTGACATTTACGTTATAGACCGGTTCCTGTTCTAGATTCAATATAAATAGCCCATCAACAATGGGTGCATAGCCGTGGAACATACCATTCAAAGATATTGAACAACCATTGTCCTTTAAATTGAATTCATAACCCTGACTCATCAAACATGAGGCAGAAATAATGTTCGACTAAGTGCAGGAATGTAATAACAATTATTCAATTCCATAATGAATCCGGAAGGAAGCTGGAGCTGCATCGTGCCGACCTCCAACGCAGCAACTCTTGCTTTGTTGCCGACCCGATGTCAATCTCCCCTTGTGCCACACGCCTAGTTCTTACCAGCCCCTGCATCGAGTTGCAAATATGAACAACCGATCCGTATCAAATACCCAAGAGCTACTAGGTATGTCGGCAAGGTAAATGTCTATAACATATGCAACAAGTGTACCTTTGCACGAAGAAGCATTTCCGCCTTCTTGCCATGCTCGCAAGCCACTTGCTACAATTCCTCTTCCAAAGTGACGGTCTCCTTGTAGTGATAGCAAGCGGTCTTGAGTCCGTCCGGACTTCGCGCAATGGCGAGAGGTTACCATCTCCGTGCCCTTTGCCTTAGCCTTTTCTTGGACCAACTCTTCTTGAACTTAGCGATTTCTGCACCATCAACACTTGATGCGTGCCTTTCTTAATATCCTGCTCGCCACCTTGAGCATCCCATGCAATTCAGTGAGCTTCTTATCCATGCCATGCATATGATAGTTCGAGATGAGCGTCCCATAGCTGGGCGGAAGAGAACCCGAACAGCATCGAGCCAGCTCATCCAAGAGCGGGAAGCCCAAACGATCCAAAGCTTGCACATATCCGATCATCTTGATCACATGTGGGCTCGATGGATCACCTTCCTCCAGCCTGCAATCCATCAAGGATCGCCAGACGTTGAACCTTCGGTCCTAGCACGTATTCGAAACATGCTCTTGAGACTCTCGATCATATCGTAAGCCTCAACGTTTTGAAATGCTGTTGCAAATCGGGCTCCATACAAGCCATCATCGACAGCTGATCTCCGTTGATTCATCAACGAGTTTCCGTAGGCATTTTTAGCTGTGGCACTAGCATTATCGGTAGGTTCCTCCGAAGTGGATCCTCTAGAACATGTTCCTTTTATCGTGCTTGAGAACAATTCTCAGATTTCTATACCGGTGGTAAAATTTGTTCCATTCAGTTTATCCTTTTCGAATTGATTTCAATGCAAAGTTGGGTTGAGCAGGTGGTGCCATTGATCTACAACAGAAAATATGCAATCACTAAGCAATGTGTTTATGTAGAGTAATTCTAGCCTGAGCAGAAATACTCCCATCAAGTCAACATCCTCCGCAAACTCTCGGTGATTCAGGATCCAACTAGCGCATGCGACTAGTGAGCTTTAGCATCACTGCTAGCCAACATACCTATCCGTAAGCAACTCCTTGCTAATCGCATCTCTATCGACGACTTCGCCGATCGGGAAGGTATCTCATACCCGGCTCCCAACCTTCTTTGCCACAAGGCCCAAAACCGCTTTTGATAGCCTTGTCAAGTTAACTTGATGCAAAGTGCATGTCCGTGTCCGACCACGAACCCTTGATTCAAGGACACCAAAGAGCACCCCAATTTTATGAGCCCACTACTAGGCGTACTTGACGTGCGAAGGTGCAACATCGGGATGGCAATTCGCTTGATATTCATGAGGGATCATTCTATCATTTTAACATGCATAGAAACAAAGAAGCATAACAATCACAAAATAACACATATTGTGAAATAGTATGGCTCCTTCATGGACGTTCTTCCAGGTCGGCTCCGACTCCGATGACCATCTACAAACTCCATCTTGTTTGTCGCGCCGGGACGCCAAGCCACCAACCTGATCTCTATTATCCAACTACTACAACTAGTAATGAATTACATAGAGTCACAAGTCGACACGTAGGTCATTATACATCATAATGACAGCACTTTGGCTCCTGCCGGCTGGCAAACATGACACGCAGGCCACGTATAAATTACACACATGCATCACATACACATGAGCCATACTATTCACATCAAACCTGCAAAACAAAGTTATGCATAGAATCGCATTCTACCGGTTTGTGTGTCGGGTACGAAATACACGGCGCTACGCACACGGCGGTCCCATCGCGAATCTCAGATCTCAGATCACATCTGAACTCCGATCACGCCGAATTCTCTGATCTGACCGATCTTATCGATCATCGCGAATCTGATTCGGATTTACGTTTCACTGTTAACCCCGATGGCGGATGACCGACCGGTAGGGGTAGATCGTGTCACAACCTCATCGATCCCGATTTACAGAAAACATAGCCTCAACGATCCCCATGTGCAGTTGATCACATCAACCATGCACATAGCCGATCTCTTCAAGGACAACAGATCTCATCGCGCCTCCACATATCTAATATGCATACGATCTGAATCCAAATCCTATAACAGAGGCTCGATACCTTTGTTGGGTTCTACGGTAGGGTGCGTCGATTGCAAATTAAAAATTCCTACGCGCAGAACATCCAGAACATGCTACGGAGATGGATCACGTTCGTTACCACTAGACGCGCATGCCGTGCAGCGGAAGAAGAGTTGGGGCAGCGGCGTCTGCGTGGATCGTCTCCTCCTCGCTCGATCTCCCTCGGCGGCGGTCGTTCGATCCCACGACGAGTTCGCGGAGCGGCGCAAGTGCACCGCCTCTAACGGTATCCGCTGCGTGCGGGAACGTCGTGCGGCGGACTGCTAGGTCCGATCACACGATCGGCGGCGAGTGGAGGTGGCTATTCGCAACACATGCAAACTAGTCGCAGTGCCGAAGCGATCAACCTCTTGAGGCCGAAGCGATCTGCCTCCTGAGGCCGAAGCGATCTGCCTCCTGAGGCCGAAGCGTTCTCTCACTTCTGAGTGTGCCGCACCTCCACTTTATATAGGCGTCCGTCGCGAGCTCAACACTTGGGCCTCGCACGGACCCTAAAGCCCATAGTCTACTCGGTCATGTTCCTAGTCCAGTTCGGATCACATCCGACCAATGCCTACGAATGGACCTCGTAGGTTCCTTCCCTTAAGCGCGACCCCTTAGGTTCAAGTCGGCTTGGTCACGATTCGGATCACCTCCGACCTGACGCGGTTGGTAGCGGCCTCTAGCAAGGCGTGCCGACCACCAAGCGAGCGATGAAGCTGGTTAAGCGAACTGCATAACGTGTCACACTTCATTCCCTTTGCCACACGATATATGTTGTCGGGCCCAAGGCGAGACTGTCATCCTTGTGCTAACCCGACCTCTTTCTCGTTCAAAGTGATACCGACCACAATCCGGATTATCTCATAATCCTTGTCGCATGGCCATGTTATTCTGGTCGAGATCACACGAGGGGCCAGAGTATATCTCTCTCGATCGGAGGGAAAATCCCATCTTGCTCGACCATGTCTCGCGGCATGGGACCTGGACAAACCGAAACCTACCTTTGTAACTACCGACCACGGAGTAGCGTTTGGTCGGCCCAAAGCAAGTCTCATCACCATCTAGAGTACATGCGTCACTCAGGTCTTAGGACATAGAACGTATGTTGTACTAGAGACTCACAGATGACATATCGCTATGTTTCATAGTTGGGTCTGTCCGACTCGGACCTTATCTCGACTCGGATCCGACTATGTCGAATCCGACCAGACCTTTCCAAGTCCATATTATCCGGTTAGCATCCAATGCTCCATGGCTAGTGAGACCAAGCCATCGACCGTGTCATATGCCAGTCTAGTCGGCTGCGTGTCCACACAGCCCTTTTGACTAGGGACCTTTTAGGACAGTCATCATACAATGCATAGTCCCACAAACAAGTCACATACTTGCTGATACACATCATTGATAATGTCCAAGGACTATCTTTATTCATAAACACATAGGAAATATCATCATACATGATTGCCTCTAGGGCATATCTCCAACAATTTGAACCCACCCCACCCTTTCTGTATATTCTCTTCCACAGTAATGTTGTGGTCAAAGCATATATCATACAGCCTAGGGTAAGCCTCCTTCAAAGGTTTATCATCCACCCAGGTATCTTCCCAGAACCTAGTATTCCTCCCATCCCCCACTTTTTTCTTAACAAATTTATAGAATATTTCCTTGATCTTCAACAAACTAGCCCAAAATTGGGAATCCCCAGGCTTCTTGCTTACTAAAGCTAAACATCTCCTTTTCTATATTTTCTATCCAAAACATCCCGCCACAGACTTTTTCATTTTCCATTTTCCAAAACCATTTTGCTAGAAGCGAAATATTCATAATCTCTAAATTCAGTATCCCTAAACCCCCATGTCTTTAGGTCGACAAAGACTCTTTCCAATTCACTAGATGGTACTTTTTTACATTCTCATCTTCTTGCCATACCAATCTGGATCTAAAGAAATCAGCTTTCTTTATGATCCCTTTAGGCACTGACATAGAAGGACATCATGAACAAAGGCATGTTAGTCAAGCGAGGCTTGCACGGGGTGATTCTTCCAGCAATAGAACCCAGAGCTTCCCCGCCAACATCCACACCTTTTCTCAATTTTATTCGTCACACATTCCCAGTGTGAGTTCCCAACTCTATTCTCAGAAACAGGCATCCCCAGGTACCTAATGGGCAAGTCTCCCATCTTACACGTTAGGATATCCTGATAGGTCGATTGTTTTTCTCTAGCTTTGCCAAATAAAAGCAATTCACTTTTATGAAAATTTATTTTGAGCCGGACATCTGCTCAAAAGCCCCAAGTATAAGTTTAAGATTTTTAACACTTTCCACCTCATCCTTGATCAAGAAGATAGTATCATCAGCATATTGTAACATATTAACCCCTTTTCTCCATTTCCATTCAGCACCCCCTTAACCAGATCATGCTCCAGGGCATTACTCATTATACAAGCGGGGCATCGCAGCTATGTCAAAGCATAAAGGGACATAGCATCTCCTTGCCTCGATCCTTTAAAGGTTTTAAAATACGGGCCAATTTCATCATTTACCTTGATTCCTACATGTCCTCCTCTCATAGTTTCCATCACCCAGTCACACCATTTATCAGGGAATCCTTTCATTTTCAGCATCTGTATCACAAAAGGCCATTTGATTTTATCATAAGCTTTCTCAAAATCCACTTTAAAAACAAGGGCATCTTCTTTGTTTTTGTGAAAGGAGTTCAGGGCCTCATGCAGGATCACAATCCTTTCCATAATGTATCTGCCCTTGATAAAGGCAGTTTGGGTTCTGGAAATTACAGGGGCCACACATTTGGCCAATCTATTCATCAGAATTTTAGTAATGATTTTAAAACTGACATTCAACAGGCAAATAGGCCTGAACTTCTGAATTTGTTTAGCATCATTAGTTTTTGGGACAAGAGTAATAATACCATAATTAAGTCTGGCAATATTAATCTCACCTTTTGCAAACCCTTCTACCAAGGATTTCAGATCCCACTTCACCACTTCCCAAAAATCTTGGTAAAAATCAGAAGGGAACCCATCAGGGCCAGGGCTTTTGTTTCTTTTCATCCCAAAGACCACCTGATGGATTTCATTTAGGGAAAAAGGAGCCAAAAGCTCCTCTTTCTCCTGTCCATTAATTTTATTCATCTCCATCTCCTTCAACGAAATACTAGATTCTTCAGGATGTCCAAATAATTCTTTATAGAATTTGGTGATATATTCCATTAAATTCTCATCTCCCTCTATAACCCCTTCTTCCTGTTCGAGGGAAACAATCTTGTTTTTCCTTCTCCTCCCATTCACCCTGGCATGATAATATCTAGTATTTCTGTCTCCATCTTTAATCTCTGAATCTTTATATCTTTGCAACCACTTGACCTCTTCTTGCAATATTACTTTTTTCAATTGTGCTCTCAACTTTTTCTGATCATCCCTATCCTTCACACCTAAGCCCATAATCTCAGCTCTCTTATCTAAATCATCCAATTCTTTTAATATTTCCATTTTTATTTTTCTGTACCAAGCATCCATATTTCTGTTCCAGCCTTTTAACTTTTTCCTAAGGTTTCTCAACCTTGATTGCCATCTATCTAACATGTCCCCAAAGTATCTACCATTCCAGGTGTTATACACCATCTCTCTAAAACCCTCTCTCAGTATCCAAGCATTTTCATATCTAAAAATGTATTTGTGATCATGAGTCTCCCCTGTATCCAGGAACAAGGGGGTATGATCAAATACCTCTCTAGCAAAGGCCTGCAATATGGTTAATGGGTATTTTTCCTCCCAAGCAGGGCACATCAAAACTCTATCCAACTTCTCAAAAGTAGGGTCCTCCGATTATTAGCCAGGTGTCTTGCCTTCCATTCAAAGGCAGCTCCTTAACCCTGCTTGCTCAATAATAGCATTAAACATAAAGGACCATTGTTCATTAAGCATAGGCTTGTTTTCTCCTTCCCATTTCGATAATGTTAAAATCTCCCCTACCAAGCAAGGCAGAGGATTATCATGATATAATCTTGCCAATTCAGCTAGGAAACTAGCTTTCCCTTCCTACAGGCATCCCCATACACACTAACCAAATTCCAATGCATTTTGATATTCTTATCAAATACTAACATTCTCAAAAATACTGTCCTTTTCAATAGTTTCCACATTAAACATATCTTTATTAACCCCATCGAATCCCCGACATGCCTCGGGTGGGTTCCAACTCCATTGAAGTTCCTCCTCCACACAAATTGTGCAACTCATTTTTGTGAAGTCTTGCTTCATGGTCTCAGAGAGTCCAACAAAGTCTAGCTTCTGATCTACAATCATCTCTCTAACGTACCTTTTTTTGTGATCCTGGCCTATACCCCTTACATTCCAGAAAACCCCCCTCATTTTTCTACTTAATTCCTTTTCTCCTTCGAAGGACCCCAATCCCAACTGACTGCTTCACACAGTCAATTGCTGGTGAACATTTCTTACTGCTTTTTCTCCTTGAGAACATTCCTCTCAGCTTTTTCATTTGTTGTTCCTCAATGTCCACATCAGAATGTTCATAATCTGAACAGAGTTCCTCAAGAGTAATATCTCCAGTATTAATATATACTGGGACATCTTTTTTGCAGATCTCATCCTCTTCATTTTCCCCCCTTTCTTTTCCCTTTCCTCTCTTTTAACATTCTGGAAATATATCTCTCTTCTAGCTTTTTCCATCTTGTTAATAATGTCTATGTTTTTATCGATCATATCTATTGAACACCCTAAATCAATCCCCACCAAAGAGCTAATATGTAGTAAAGAAGCATCAGCAATAACCAGCTCAGAATTCTTACCATAGTTGTCTCTTTCCTCAGCTCTGCTCTTAGCCATATCTTCAATTTTCTTATCTTCCTTCCCTTTGTTTCTAAGACTTCTCTTGATCTCCACATCTTTTTCATCCCCTTCTTTGTCTAGAACCTCAATTCCATGTATTTCAGCCATCTTCTCCCCCAAAGTTCCAACAGATTCTTGGCTAGCATTATAATCAGTGGGCTCATTATATTTCCCAGAGTCTGTGTCATCTTTTTTCTGTTGAGCCTCTTTCTCATAATCTTCAAGGTCTATATTAGCTAATTCCCTTTCATATTCCTCTCTATTAGCAGCCTCTTGTGCCAGTTTCTGTATTTCTTCTAGTTGTTTTTTACTAGTCTCCTGCAACTCTATCTGAATCTTCTCCAGCTCTCTGATCTTGTTTTCATTCTTTGCCCACAAAGCATTGCTTCTGATCTTGTCTTCCTCCAAAGCTTTTATTTTACTGAGCATGAATTCACTTTCTTTTTGCCATCTTCCTCTTTCCAAAGTCATCTCATTTTGCCATTGCATCATGTTTTCCTTCAACTGGGATTTCATTTTTCCAATCTTACTGTCAACCTCCTCACTCTGTTTCAGGGATAAGCATCCCAAAGAAACCCCTCTGTGTTCATTATCCTCTAATCTGGTTCTTTTCCTGTTGTCAATCTCTTCCTCTCCCACTTCTGAGATATTGTTGCTGTCATTTTTCCTCTTCTCTTCCCTGTACCAACCAATTTCCACTACTTTCTCGGGCTCCACCTCAATTCGAACATGAGAAGATCGGTGAAGTAATTTCTACTTGAGTAGGGATTTTTCCACATCCCTGATTCCACATTTTGCTCTAACTTTCTCCTCATTAATAGTGTCCATATCAATCTCCGGGACAGGCCCCACCGCAGCAGCCACCTCACAAATCCCTAGGAAATGCCTAAAGCAACTGGTACTTTGGCGGTCGACCCAAGCAGTATGCATTTTGCCAACACTGATGGTCAAGGGACCAGGGCTGAACTTTGATCACTACCCTGTTCCTAGCAAATTAAAGTCATTAAACTTGGCCAACTCCACCAGCTTTGCCTTGTTGGGGAATCTCATCATATACCCATTTTTCCAAATTCCCTCACTCTCCATTGCCATCCCAGTCAAACATCTCTCCCAAGGCCTTCACTAGTTCAGTCTCATTGATCCTCCTTCTCTTATAATCACCACACCCAAAGGATTGGTGTGTTCGCCACCGAACATCCTTATAACTCTGCACGGAAGAACCCCAATCCTTTAGCTGCATATCCAACATATTTAGGGACTGGTTTAATTTGTTTCAGCAAATTGCACTCCCCAGTAATATGGTTCTCTCTGCCACAAATCAAACAGTGCCCCAGCCTGCAATCTTTGGTGGTGTGTCTGGGATCTTTACATTTTCCACACACCTGCTTGCTAAATCTGTCAAAGTTCTTCTTGTTCTCCTCAACACCTTGCTGCCAATTGCCTCTTCCTCCCTGTTTTTTCACATCTAACCCAGCTCCCTGACCAGTCACCTTATCATCTTTTTGCCGTCCATCAGGATCCCCATCCTCCTTCCTCTGACTCTCTTTCCCAACCAGGTTACCAATTTGGTTCCCAACTGTCCCAACCATCAGGCTCTTCTCACTGTTCTGCATCCCCTGCACCAGCTGAGAGAGCAGCGAAGTCAAAAGCATCTGCTGCTGTTGTTGATCTGACTGGGAATTCTGGTTATTCCTCTTCTCCTTTTCCAACAAAGAAACATCCGAATCACCACTAGACATCCTTGTGAGATCTCCCCCTTCATCCTTCTTCCCAGTTTTAGCTTGCCACATCAGATTCTCTCCGCTCCTCTCAGATCTGGGTTCCTCCTCCTCTGTATCTCTATCCATTCCACCCGCAGGACCAAAACGATAGCCTCCCCTTCCAAAGCCCCCAGATCTCCCTGGAAAGGCATGTCTCCCTCCAATCCATCCTCTCCCCCTCTCAGAATTGTTAAATCTCCCCTCCATATGTCCATTTCCACCCCCTCTGTTGAATATCTGAGCTCCAAACCCTCTACCATAGTTTCCTGACATAGCTTCTTTTTGTGGCGGCGAGGGGGGGACAGGAGGGAACCCTAGAGAGTGGGGTTTCTTCCCAGCCTTCTCCACACCCTCTTTATACCCCCCCCCCCCACAGCTTCATCCCTTCGTTGGGTTGGGCTGGGCTCCAATTCGCCAGGCCTCCACCACCGTAGGCCCACCTCCACATCCATAGTCAAATCCCTCCCAATTGAGCCCCCAAAAATCATCAGGGGTCTCAAATTACTTTCCAAATCAGATTCCTCAACCATCACCCTATTTGCATCAAAATAATTTGCAATTGGAGTATTTTGCATCTCAATTTCCCCCAAATCCACATCCTCTTCCCCAAAAAAAGGGGGTATGGGATGAACCCTCTCTTTCTCCATATGTTTTTGCACTATCCCCGCATCTACACTAGACACCTGAGTCATATTGCTCATTCTACCAATCCTAACTTCATCACCAAAACCTCTATGTTCTGAATTAGGAATCACATTAGAGATCATCACCCCACTTTTATTACCTTGAGATTTTGGCTTCTTCCTCAATTTGTTTCTACTGCCATGCCCAAATTCCCCAATTACTCCACCACGATCAGCATCATCTACTTTAATTAAAGTAGTAGATGCCAAGTATTTTGTATAAGCAGGCGTACCTGAATCGGAAAAGAAGGCCTCCCCCTCCCCCTCCTCCTCAGTGTCCTCGCCGGACAGCAACCAGAAACGGTTGCCCGCCGGCAAGCACCCTACTGGCGGCGGGAGAGAGCGAGGATACGAGGCGAGCGCCTCGGGAACCGCGGGGACCGGCGAGGGAGTGAGGTTGGGGTCGAAGACCCCCTGGCACGTCGTGGCGGCGCCGCCGCTTCCTCCTCCATCTCCACGAGCTCCGCGTCTTCCTCGATTTGGATCGGCAGCCACCTGGATCCTGGGGCAGGGATCCCCATCACCACCTCCCGGGGCTGTTCCTGCTGCGCCGGAGGCGGCGCTCTCGGCTGGATCAGACGGTAGCGAAGGGAGCGAAACAGCTTCCACTTCTCCCTCTGCTCGGGGACCAGCGATTCTGCCTCGAGCATCGCCCACAGGATCACCCCCATCGCCGGCTGGCGATCGTAGTTGGGGAAACATCTGAGGATCTCCTCGCTGCGCAGCTTGTCCTGCACCAACTCCGATGCGTCGTTGAGCGACTTCGCCGTCAGAAACCAGCGGTCGATTTCCTTCAGCCGCCCCATCAGGACCTCGCCGCCGTCGGACAGCGCCCACATCTGCTGCTCCCTCGTCGTCATCGAACCCTAACTGTCGCGGCTGCGGCGAGCGGTGGTTTTCACGGGCGAGATTTGGGAGGTGTGGGGGAGAAGAGAGCCGAGGCGTCGGGCCAATAACCCCTCTCACATCCCCACTCTCGCCATTACTCACCTCGAACCGCACCCCCACCTCGCCCCACCGGTCAGCCGCCGCAATTTCCGCGACGTGGCACGGGAACCCCACCTCCTGGCCCACCCGCCACTCCGCATCGCGCTCCCAACTGCAAGAGTCCACCACCACCCCCTCATCGTCGAGGAGCTCCGTCCGACGTCCACGCCGGCGGACGTAGCCCAGGTGAGGCACCGGCACCGCCGCACCAAAATCTGGCACGAACACGCAGGGGAGATGTGGCGGAGACGACGCCATCACCACATAGTGGATCTTACTCTCTTCTTCTTCGTGGTCGAGCTTGGCGATCTCCACCACGGCTTCCATGGACTCCAGGGACGGCTTGCATAGGACCCTCTTGCCAGAGCCAGCGTCTGTGTCGTCTCAACAGAGTGGTGATCCTAAAGGTGTTGGTGTTAGCCCCTTGGCCTCTGTGGTGTGCTTGAACGTGTCAATTCACCCGCCATCCCCGTCGCTCTCCGGGATCGAAGATTCTCGCGATCATGCTACTTTTGACTCTTACGTTGAGATCATGGCCACCAAGCAGAAGAAGGATGTGAAGAAATCCCGCTCGAGGACGTCCCACTGGTGGAAAAACAGGCTTCCGTCCAGCCCCATAAGTCGCGAAGCTGTAGGAACGCGACCAATGGGACCTTTAGTCGCGATTCGGAGGTGAACCGCGACCAAAACTGGGCCAGGCGCTCGGTGGCCACTGGTGCGTGAGGGCTTTAGTCGCGGTTCACTGGACAACCGCGACTAAAGGTTTTCGGCACTTTTAGTCACGGTTTGCTGTGCCAACCGCGACTAAAGCCCCTCCCTATATATACCCATCCAGCAGCCAACACTTAGCCATTTGGAGCCATTCTCTTCACAAGTGGGTGTAGGTTTGCTTTTGGTTCCTCTTATGCACATAAGGTGTTTGATGAAATGCCCCAAGAGCATGAAACAAACATGACATGAAGTGTTGGAGCCACACTCTTGATCGCGGTTAGCAACTTGATGAACCTTTGATGTGTCAATATGCATGTGTGTAGTTCATTGTTTAATTTATATTGTTTGTAGCTAGTTAGTTTAACAAATGCATGATGGTTAATTATATATTTTATATTATAATAATGCAGATGAATCGGCAATGGATGTCGGTAACCGACTCTCGGCGAGTTCACTACGGGTTTGAAAGATTTCCTCGTAGTGGCTAATGCGAACAAGCGGGGGTTTTGTTATCTGTCCATGTGTTATCTGTAAGAATGAGAAGGGTTACTCTTCCTCAAGAGTTGTTCACATGCATCTGCTTGAAGGGTTTCATGCCAAGCTATAATTGTTGGACCAAGCATGGAGAAAGAGGGGTTATAATGGAAGAAGATGAAGAAGGGATGATTTCATCGATGAAAGCTATCTTGCTCATTTGGTGATACTTTCATGGAGGATTTGAAGGTGAAGGGAAGGTGAAGAAGAGGCACGTGATGATCCCGTTGATGATCTTGGTCGGACCATTCTTGATGCACGGAGACTGCTGAAACTGAAAAGGAGAGGAGAATTTGGATCGCATGTTAGAGGATCCTGAAAGGCGCTGTACCCGGATGCGATGATGGTGCGAAAAAGCTGGGCTGCACAATCGGATTTGCTGAAATGGAAGGCGAGGCAGGTGTAGCTGACTCGGCATTTGAAAACTTGCTGAAAATGTTGAAGAATATGTTTCCAAAGGATAACGAGTTGCCCGCCTTGACGTCTGAAGCAAAGAAGGTTATCGCCCTCTAGGTTTAGAGGTTACGAAGATACATGCATGCATCAACGATCGCATCCTCTACCGCTGTGAATCGAGAATTTGAATGAATGCCCGGTATGCCTTGCATTGCGTTATAAGATCGAGGCGATGACCCCGGTGACAATGTTGAGGGCGAAACCCGGAAGAGGTTCCCGCCAAGGTGATGTGGTATGCTCCTATAATACCACGGTTGAAACGTCTGTTCAGGAACAAAGAGCATGCCAAGTTGTTGCGATGGCACAAAGAGGACCGTAAGTCGGACGGGAGTTGAGACACACCGCAGATGGAGCGCAATGGAGAAAGATCGACAGATGGTTCAAAGATTTTGCAGGTGACGCAAGGAACATAAGATTTGCTCTAAGCACGGATGGCATGAATCCTTTTGGCGGCGAGCTCCAGCCATAGCACCTGCCCGTGACTCTATGCATCTACAACCTTCCTCCTTGGTTGTGCATGAAGCGGAAGTTCATTATGATGCCGGTGCTCATCCAAGGTCGAAGCAACCCGGCAGCGACATCGATGTGTACCTAAGGCCATTAGTTGATGAACTTTTACAGCTGTGGGGTGGTGTCCGTGTGTGGGATGAGCACAAACAAGAGGAATTTGACCCACGCGTTGCTTTTCGTAACCATCAACGATTGGCCTGCTCTTAGTAACCTTCGGGACTGTCAAATAAGGGATACAATGCATGCACGCACTTGCTTACATGAGACCGAAAGTGTACATTTGCCAAATTGTAAGAAGAGCGTGTACCTTGGGCATCGTCGATTTCTTCCGAAAATTCATCCGAGAAGAAAGAAAGGCAAGCATTACAGCGGCAAGGCAGATCACCGGCGAAGCTCTGCGGAACGACCGGTGCTGAGGTATTTGATATGGTCAAGGATTTGAAAGTCATCTTTGGAAAGGGTCTGGCGGACAATCAGTTCGAAGGGAGCCGACGGGCACGCAGCCATGTGGAAGAAGAAATCTATATTCGGGAGCTAGAATATTGGAAAGTCCTAGATGTCCGCTCTGCAATCGGCGTGATGCACGTTCTGAAGAATATTTGCGTGAACCTCCTAAGCTTCTTGGGCGTGTATGGGAAGACAAATGATACAAAGGAAGCACGGCAGGACCAGCAACGTTTGAAAGACCACGATGACCGGCATCGGAATGGTTTCAAGGTCGTGCAGCTACGCTCGACCAAAGAAGAGAAGGTCATCTTTTTGAATGCCCGAGCAGTATGAAGGTTCCGTCTGGATTCTCGTCCAATATAAAGGGAATAATAAACATGGCGGAAAAAAGTTCCAAAACCTGAAGTCTCACGGCGCCACGTGATTATGGCGCAATTGCTTCCGATTGCTTTGAGGGCTCTGCGGAAAATGTTCGAGTAGCCATTGTGAAGCTATGTGCATTCCTCAATGCAATTTCTCGAAGGTAATCAATCCGGAAGTTCTACCACGGTTCTGAGCGATGTGATCCAATGTCTTGTCGGATTTCGAGTTGGTGTTCCCGCCATCCTTCTTCAATATTATAGCGCACCTCCTGGTTCACCTAGTCGAAGAGATTTTCGTTCTCGGTCCTGTATTTCTACACAATATGTTCCCCTTGAGAGGTTCATGGGAGTATTAAAGAAATATGTTCAGTAACCGTGCTAGGCCGAAGGAAGCATCGCCAAGGGCTATGGAAATGAGGAGGTAATTGAGTTTTGTGTTGACTTTGTTCCGACCTTAAGCGATTGGTCTTCCTCGATCGCGCACGAGGGAAGACTAAGTGGAAAAACACGATCGGAAGGAAATCAACGATATGTATGGATGACCATTCTCGATGAAGCACACCACCTTTGTCTTGACCAATTCCAGCTTGGTGGCTCCGCACTTTGAGAAACACAAGAATATTTTACGTTCGACAACCCGGGAAGCACGGATCCTGGATTAGGAAGGCCCACATGGAGACTTTCGGCAGTTGGTTGAGAAAACATTTAATGAATGACAATGATGTTGTAGATCAGCTGTACATGTTGGCCAAGACACCATCTTCGACTATAACGACTTTCCAAAGTGCGAGATAAATGGGAATACATTTTACACGATCGCCCAAGATAAAAGAGCACCAACCAAAACAGTGGTGTCGCTTTGATGCACAACCGAGAATGGGCATCGGGTCACATATTATGGTTACATAGAGGAGATATGGGAACTTGACTATGGACCCTCCTTTAAGGTCCCTTTGTTCGGTGCAAATGGTTCAAGCTAACAGGAGGTGGGGTAAAGGTGGACCAGCAATACGGAATGACAATGGTGGATTTCAACAATCTTGGTTACCTTGACGAACCATTCGTCCTAGCGAAAGATGTCGCTCAGGTTTTCTATGTGAAGGACATGAGTAGCAAACCGAGGAAGCGGAAAGATAAGAAAGCGATCATTACATCATGCGATGATTCAAAGCGCCACATTGTTCTTTCGGGGAAAAGAAACATCGTGGGAGTGGAGGACAAACAGACATGTCGAAGATTATAATATGTTTGCTGAAATTCCGCCTTCAAAGTGAACACCGACCCAAGCATTAAGTTAAATGATGAGGATGCTCCATGGATACGGCACAATCGTAAGCAAGCAGGGACACAAGGGAAGAAATGATGTGTAATAATTTATTGTACCAAACTTTGTTGAATGGATCATGTGAATTATATTACCCGTGATGTGTTTGGTGTCCATTTTGAATGATTCGAGATACCACCGATGATACATGAAATTTGGAGTGATTTAGTCATACTCCTGCCTAGGCGTATAATATGCATACTCGTAGTCTTCATAGCCGCCGTCGTCGTTATCTTGGTAGTCGCCGCCTTCTAAGTTGCCGCCGCCGCCGCCGCTGCTTTGTCGTCATTGTCGTCGGGCGGCGCTCGTGGCTCGAATCGAGGGTAGCGCAGCGGGGATATCGCCGCCGTGATGTAGTCCATGACGCTCTGCAGAGTCCGCCATACCACCATAGCCGACGGCCGCCTCGTGGAAGTTCCCGGGAGGCGGACCGTCCTCCTCATACTGGCGAGTGCCCTCTCACGCCGATTGATGAAGAAGGCGTCCCAAGTATGCTGGTTATCGGGATGCGGCGGGATTCATCCGCTGCTCGGTGTGAGGTCGAGGTAGTAGTGGTTCGTGATGGCCGCCCGTGTATGATACACGAGGGACGGAGGGACTGCACGCCGCCGGCGCTTAGGCTCCGGCCGGTGGGGCCTTGATAGCCGGTGGACAAGGGTAGTTCGGCGCAAAGCTCCTCCACCTGCTGGTAGGTTAGAGTGGGTGCGGTGGAAGCCATGAGAGAGTGATGAGAGATTGTAGAGATGTGATAATCTTGGCCAAGCCGGGCTACATATATGTAGTGAGAAATGGCGGGAAAAATGGGAGCGGGAAGGCAGGGCAGGGAAGAAAGTGGCGGGAAGAAAGAGGCGGGAAGACAGGGAAGAAATGGCGGAAAACCCTAAACTCTGCGGCCTTTAGTCGCGGTTGGGCAAAAGCGACCAGCGACTAAAATAGCAACAATAAGTATTTTGTTGTAAGTAGAAACAAAATAAAATAAATAAAGCAACAAAGAAAACAAAAAAGTGTTTTCAAATTTGAAAACTAATGGCACTAACAGAAAGTTTATAATTTTTCTAAAACTAAAAGCAAAAAGAATTAAAAATAAAGCAAAAAAGAACAAAAATAAATAATAATGCAGAAAACAAAACAAAAAACTGGAAAAAAATAGTGCCGCCTAAGTATTTTGTTGTAAGTAGAAACAAAATAAAATAAATAAAGCAACAAAGAAAACAAAAAAGTGTTTTCAAATTTGAAAACTAATGGCACTAACAGAAAGTTTATAATTTTCTAAAACTAAAAGCAAAAAGAATTAAAAATAAAGCAAAAAATAACAAAAATAAATAATAATGCAGAAAACAAAACAAAAAACTGGAAAAAAATAGTGTCGCCTAAGTATTTTGTTGTAAGTAGAAACAAAATAAAATAAATAAAGCAACAAAGAAAACAAAAAAGTGTTTTCAAATTTGAAAACTAATGGCACTAACAGAAAGTTTATAATTTTCTAAAACTAAAAGCAAAAAGAATTAAAAATAAAGCAAAAAATAACAAAAATAAATAATAATGCAGAAAACAAAACAAAAAACTGGAAAAAAATAGTCAGCCTAAGTATTTTGTTGTAAGTAGAAACAAAATAAAATAAATAAAGCAACAAAGAAAACAAAAAAGTGTTTTCAAATTTGAAAACTAATGGCACTAACAGAAAGTTTATAATTTTCTAAAACTAAAATAAAAAAGAATTAAAAATAAAGCAAAAACAACAAAAATAAATAATAATGCAGAAAACAAAACAAAAAACTGGAAAAAATAGTGCCGCCTCTGGACCCCCACGGCTGAATACGACTAGAAACCCTACATGGGCGAGATTCAGCCCGCAGGAGGCCAAGTAGGCCCACAGGCACATAGCTAGTGATAGATTAGGCCGAAGCCTGCAGTTGAGAGGAGCTCGAGAGGTGGGCAGCAGCGCTTATAAACCACTCTCGAGCTCTCTCAACTAGCGAGTGGGACTAAACTTTGGGCGCTGAGCAAGACGAGGCCTTTAGTCGCTGGTCGCCGGACCAGCCGCGACTAAAGGTGGGGCTTTAGTCGCGGGTCGCCGCCCAACCGCGACTAAAGGTGGGGGCGGGACCATAAAAAAATCGCCAAAACCCCTTTAGTCGCGGTTGGGCGGGCGACCCGCGACTAAAGGGCACCTTTAGTCATGGTCTCGCCGCCAACCGCGACTAAAGGGGGGCTATAAATACCTGTCCCTTTCTCGTCTTCTCGATTCCCTTTGTTAAATCGCGCCCTCGGCGCCGCCCGCCGTCGCCCTCGCCCTCGCCGCCTTGCCGTCGTCGCCGTCGCCGCGCCGCCGCCGTCGCCCTCGCGCCGCCCGCCGTCGCCCTCGGCGCCGCCCGCCGTCGCCCTCGCCCATAACCCCTCGCGCGCCGCCGTCGCCCTTCGCTTTGTCGCGCCGGACTGCCCGTCGCCCTCGCCCCGCCGTCGCCTCCTTTCGGTCCTCCCCTCACAGACGCCGCCTCCTTAGTGAGCTCCCCATCGGCCCCCGTCCGGCCGTCTCCCGGCCCCCTCGAACGCCGCCCGCCTTGCCCGTCGCGGCCGCCCGCCTCAGATGGCGGCGCGCTGTCGCGACTCGTGACGTCCCCTCGCCTGCCGCCTGTTCCCCTCCGGCCCCTCCGCCCTGCCGCCTGTTCGGCCGGCGCCATCATGACCCTTGGTCGCCGGGAGCTCGTGCCGGCTCCCCCTCGCCCGGCCGGGCAGGCTCTGACCTCGGGCAGCGCGATTAAGGCCCCCGCCCACGACAATTGGGGCCCACGCCTAAACGATTTAAAAAAGGAGAGAAGAGAATTTAGAAAATAAATAAATAAATATATTAATTAATTAATCAGTTAATTAAATTAATTAACTTAATTAATTGTGTTTAGTAAACCTAATTAAATAACTAATCTAACTAATCTGTTAATTAATCTAATTAATTCTAAAATGATTTTCGATTTAATTAATTTCGTTAATTCTAAAATGATATAAAACTTTAAAATTAATATAAAATAATCCGTAACTCGGATGAAAATACTTTGTACATGAAAGTTGCTCGAACGATGAGGCGGATCGAGATACATAACCCGTTCGTCTCGCCACACATCCCTAGCATAGCAAACACGTAACTTTCCCCCGGTTCATCGTCTAAAACACGAATCACCGGGATACTTTCCGGATGTTTCCCCTTTCACGGTGCGACCTCGCGCGTTAGGGCACACCTAGCACCGCGTATTGCGAGGTTACGCTTTGTGATGCTTTGATTGCTCTGTTATTTATTGTGTTCCCCCTCCGTTACTTCTTTCCTAGAACCCGAGACTGCCGGCGACCCCAAGTTCGACTACGGAGCACCGTCTCGCGCTCTACGCGACACCCTCTCCCACCCCTTCTCGCCCCTCCTTTTGCCACCGCCTTTCGCCACCGCCACCGCCACCCCCCTTCTTCACTTAATTAATTTGTTTTACTACATGTTTTCAGGATGACATAATGGCGGACGATAGAGTGACCGATTATGGACAACTATGATCCGGACGGTGAAGCACATATGTTCGGCATCATAAACGGCGATATTCAATATGTGCCGACCGGAGAAGAAGAAGATGATATCTCTTCTTATCTGAACCTTGACGGTGAAGATGAAGGGCGCCGTCAACAAGATGATGTCAAGAAAGCGTCGATAAACGACGATCTTCAAATGGAAGTAGCAACCACCTCCGCGCCGAGGTATATATATACATTGAGCCTCGGTGATACAAACTAACTGATTTGAATAAATATGTGTGTACTAACGCGCGACTCTCTTTCTTATTTTAGCCCTCGGCGGATCGTCGAAACAATCGAGTGCGTCGTCAAAGCGTGGGCGCAACCAAGACGATGAAACAGGAGAAACATGCACCATCGAGGTTGTCGACGGTGCAACGGCGGGCAGCTGGAGCCCGCAAGAACGCCACCAAGTTTGTCACCAATGCGGAGCCATTGTTAGAGACAACGTCTCGATCACCGCCCAAGTGGAATGAGCCAAAGAAGGCACGAATTGATGGTTTCACTTTTGTCGATAAGAGAACAAAAAAGATTGCTTCAAGAAGCTTATGGAACATTTCGTTCTACCTCCGAATACAACAAATTCGATGAGGAGGGTAACAAGATTGAGGAAAACAAGGAGAGGAGGAGGCTAGTCAAACAGTTCGCTCTTCATAAGATGGCCGACGATTCGGAAATTCAAGCAAAATCTAGCCCGTGACTTTGTCAAGCGAGAACAAGACTCCGGTTTCAAAGGACAATATGAGAAGCTGAAACATGATTGGCCAGAATTTGTGAAGCAAAAGAAATCGGAGCAGTTCATTGAAATATCGAAAAAATAAGGAAAATGCGGCTAAGAAGGAGTACAATCATGTTATGGGGCCAGGAGGGTATCGCATTTTGGTGCCTAGGTTGGAGAAGATGGAGAACGAGATGAGGCGCGAGGAATCCGTCCAGTGCGGAGGATGGGACCCAAGGGCCAAAAGCTGGTGAATACGGGCATGGGGAACGCTGAACCCGGAGCAGGGAGTGTGTTTACCGGGCAAATTAATTAAACCCACCCAAGCCCTTATTGACGCAATGAAGGATGCTCAACAGGGAAGATCAAGTTCAACAGAGAGAACGACGCGGCGACAAAAGCCCTCGGGAATCCTGAACACGGAGGGCGTGTACGAGGCATGGGGCACATTCCGTGGAAAATAGGGTTCCCCGAGCGATGACCCGTCACGATTCTGAAGCCGTAAGAGAAAGATGGATCGGAAGCAGATGTTGTGGCGCGGTTGGCATCGAAATGGATGTGATGAAGAAAACCATGAGTGTACTAGTAGCGAAAGAGATGCAGCTCGGTGCAGCATGAAGATCATCCGGCGGATCTCGGAAGCCAGCAGCGGAGAAGCAGCGTGGCTTCCACGGAGGCTCCCACCGGCTGGTGCAGATGCACCGACGATCGAAATTACTGCACCGGAGCCTCTGGCGGTCGAAATTACTGCACCGGAGGTCGAAATTACTGCACCGGAGCCTCCTCGCTACCCGTGGGCGATATAAAGGAGATGAAAGAATGTCATCTGTATTATCCTATCGGGAACATGTCCATGAAGGTAGCCATCGGCAGTGCTTTACCATGTTTACGAGCACTCCACCACAACAACCCCATTCAAGATGGCTATGCTCGTGTCACGGTGGAGGACATAGTCCAAGGGTTTGAGGACACGGAGATTGACATTGCTACACCAAGGGGAGAAAAGACTTGGAGATGTCAAGCGCCATTTCATTCTATGGCAAAAGAAGTTTATCAAGTTTCAAAGCGAGGCGCCCGGGACAACAAGTCCACCCCCTACGGTGGTGGTGGTGGCGGTGGCGGTGGTGGTGGTGGTGGTGGTGGTGGCGGTTCACCTACACCTCCGTCACGTAGCCGACGCCGCCCCGATCCCAACGTCCGGCGGGTGATCATCCACCGCCCCAGTCCTCGTCCGCGGGTGATCGACGCCGCCCCAATCCACCTACGGCAAAGAGGCGAAGCAGTCTGGATTATTAACCCGGACCCTTATGTACCTAAGACCACAAAGGTACCGGAGCCATCATCAAGCCTCTCCCCACAAGGCCTTGGGAGCGTAGTGCCGAGGAAGTCGGCTGCGCGGCTGCTGATTTGGAGAAATGGAAGGCGGACTGCAAGAAGAAAAGAGAGCTGAGCCCAAGCCAAGATTTTACGATAAGCAAAAGAAGTGGGCTAAGTCATTTTGAGCACACCGTCCCAAGCCGCCAAGAATCTGCCTAACGACTATGAACGTGAACTTGCAGGCAGGCACTCATGTTCAAGGAGAACAAAGAGCGGAGAAGGCGAAAGTAAACAAAGCGGAAACAAGTTGCCCAGCTCGGGAACAAAGTAAACAATCGATTGCCCGCTTATAGTGGAAGCCTTCGTCCGGATGACCCGAGATCATACAAGCTGCGGCAACACATGGATTGGTAGAACGGGTGCGAGAACAAGCGCCAACTTAGGTATTACTCTTCGTGAACTGTTAGGCCTTGATGAGGCGCCGATGAAGGAGGTAGTAATTACATATGTCAAGAATGGGCCTCTCGTCGAGCCTGCTTGAGAAAAGGATCTACGACCAAATGAAAGGTCTCGCTGAATTGGTACAAGGGTTACATAAAAATAAAAACGCCAAAGAATATATTTATGCGGAAGTTAGACATGAGCATCACTTCAAACATTACTATGTACAAATTGCTTTGAGTGAATTGTTCCAGCTTTTCAATCTCTGCGAGCTCGACAAATCTATCATCGGTTGCTACGTTACGTAAGTGATTTATTAATTTCTACCCCATCTCGTTCATATTGCCTGCACTATATATATGTCCTAACTATATTGTTGTGTCCGCTATTATATATGCAGAATGAAGATTAAGGAATGCAGAGTAAGGAACATCCATGATGTTGGGTTCATTGACCCACACATCGTTAATGGATATGTGTTGGAGCGTCACCCCGCCGACGTGGAGGCAGACTGTGGCGATTTCTTACAAAGCAGGATCTCAAAAGTGATATTCTATTTCCTTACCATTTTGGGTGAGTGTTTTGTCTTGAGCACATTCTCTTTTGTTTACTCCATGCATGGTATGTGGCGGCTAATCGATGAGTTATGCATGACGTCTTGTGCATGTATCGTGTCCGCAGTTCCTTTGGATTCTCGCTAGTAATTAAAGTTAACACCTCGAATGTCTCGTCCACGACTCTCTGAATATGGATCCAAAGATTTGGGCCGACATGAGAAGAATGATGCGAAGTAATTATTTTCATTCATTTGCGCTCTATATCGATCGGCCTATTTCGTTCATTTCCTAATATCAAGTAACTAATAACTCTCTTGTTCATTTAATTTTCTTTGCCTCGTAGGGTTTGGAGGCGGTTCGTAGATACAAAGGTCGGTGAATTCAAAAAGAGCTAGAATTCAAAATGGTAAAGCCTAAGAATGTTGGGATATTCAGCCACCGGAGACCAGTCTATGTGGATACTATGTCTGTGAGAGGATCCGGAGATACACCTCTGAGCGGGTTCCGAGTGATACCAATGCTCAGAGGAATAACCTCCGGATGATGCTTAGTCCAGAAGCTCGCTTCCTACCACTTCAAGAGGAACTAGCTGGATGGTTCAGCAGGGAAGTCCTCCATCCTAAAGGAGAACACTATTACGAGGACGTAGAACTTTATATGGATTAAATCATGTATGGAAACTTGTTCAAAATTGTATATGGTCATCCGATGATATTTAATATATATTGTATATTCCTCTTGAATTCTTTTTGGTTCTAATTTCAAATTTATTTGAAATTGTACATTCATATGCATGTATGTAGTACCGTAGAATATATGAAACTCCTTCAAAATTAAAATAAAGCACAAAAGAAATAAAACAATACAAATTAAACAGAAAATAGGTTTAGGGGGGCTAAAACCATAAACCCTTTAGTCATGGTTGGCGGAAGAACCGCGACTAAAGGTCCTCCGCCTCGACGGCCGCCTGGCGCCCCGTGGACGGGCCGTTAGTCGCGGTTCTTAAGCGGCGCGACTAAAGGTGGGAGCTTTAGTCGCGCTTATTTGGTCGCGGTTGCGCAACCGCGACTAATGGCAGTTGCGAACCGCGACCAAAGGCCTTTTTTCCACCAGTGTCCACTGGCACTAAGCTTTCTTCTATTGGTGTGTATCGGGCTCTTGACATGGAGCTGGGTGCGTCTGAGAATCTGCCTGAGGGTGTCCACCCTGCTACTCCTCCCTCCCATACGATTACCGTCAAGACTCGTGTCTCTACCGCTCGTAAGAGTTCCCGGGCACGCAATCCTGGTGAATCTGTGGTGGAGCGGGCAGAACGAAGGGCGGTGGAGAGAGATTCGATCTCTGCAGGTAAAAAACCAGTCTCTTCTCCTAAGTTTCTTGTCCTTCCTGAGTATTCGATGCACACCTGGGGTGGCTCTCGATTCTGGATTTTGTTTTGATCCTTCTGCTGGTGACCCTGTGTCGGCTATTTCTACAATTCGTGCCAATGAGTTAGCTCAGGCTACTTTAGCCATGGCTCGTGCGGCGTTGGTGTTCGTGCCTTCACCTGTTGATGTTGTGGTACCTCCGAGTGTTTCTGTTTCTGTTATTCCCCTTCCTAGTGCTCAATCGTCTTAAAGCATCTCCAACAGCCGTGCAACGCGCACGAAAAAGCATTTTCAGCGTGCTATTGTGAGTTTTTGCATGGCAAGGAGCGCTTGCTCCAGCGGCTGCTGCAAAGTTTAGCGCGCGCGAGCCGCTCCAGCAGCCGCCGCAAAAAAACTGCACCGCGCCCTCACACAAACTACGTATGCACTCCAAACACAACCAAGAAGATCAAACACAAACAAAATAAATCAATAATAAATAGTTTAATTTTATTATTAGAACTCAAACAAATAGTTTGTCTTGCAATAGAACAAATAGTTCAACAATACAACATCAAACATACAAATCATGATGCTCTTTGTCGGCCATTCCATGCCCACCACTCCTCGATGAGATCCTTCTAAAGATCATCGTGCGTTTCGGCACGTCGAATGACATGATAGGAGACAACAAAACAGGCCACCCTGGCAGCGCTCCGTCACACTCGCACGGGATGTCCCAAGAGCTCATACTGAGAGTAGTCTAAATCTTGGCCACGCTCATTCTTAATGATCATGTTGTGCATGATCACACAAGCGTGCATGATGTACCAAAGCATCTTTCGATCCCAAAATCTAGCCGGTCCTCTCACAATGGCAAATTGGGCTTGCAAAATCCTAAAAGCTCTCTCCACATCTTTCCTAGCCGCCGCCTGAGCATTGTGGAAATTAAGATTTTTCTTACCTTCCAGTTTTTTCAACGGCTTCACAAATGTTTGCCACTTTGGGTAGATGCCATCTGCAAGATAGTAGCCACAGTTGTATGTATGGCCATTTGCTACAAACTGCACCTGTGGCAGTTCATCATTTGCAATCTTATTCATCAATGGTGACCGATTAACAACGTTGATGTCATTCAAAGATCCAGGCATTCCAAAAAAAGCATGCCAAATCCAAGTCTCTTGATCTACCACCGCTTCAAGGATTATAGTGGAACCCTATTTTTGGCCGTGGAATTGCCCATGCCATGTCTTAGGACAGTTTTTCCAACTCCAATGCATGCAATCTATTGAGCCAAGCATAACTGGGAACCTGCGAGCTTTGTTCATCTCCAAAAGCCTTGCACAGTCTTCAACATTGGGAGATCTTAAATACTCCAGGTCAAACAATTGCACAATTCCGACTGCGAAGCGCTTGACACACATGATGGCTTGACTCTCACCCATGGCCAAGTGGTCATCAACTAGATTAGCCGGAATACTGTATACCAACATATGCAAAGCGGCTGTCACCTTCTGAAAGGTGCTATGCCCGAGCTCTCCGGCGGCATTCCTCCTTTGCCGAAAAAACGATCATTGCTTGCTAGTTTCTCTGCAATGCACCTGAAGAACTCGGTGCTCATCCTAAACTGGCGCCGGAAGTACGACTTGGGGTACACGGGATTAACCTCAAAATAGTGCCTCATCAATCTGTTGTCGGCATCGAACTTATCCCTCCAAATTTTCTGCCGACCCATAACCGAACCACTGTGCTTCGGTTTTTTATTGATGTGCATAGCTAGGATCATTGCAAGGTCCTCCTACACTTCAATATCAAATTCTTCTTCGGAAGAATCATATGAAGAACTCATCTATAATGTTGAATTTAAACTAGTCTATAAAAACTACAAACAACATGCACCAAATTCATGTAAAAAATGTGAAGTTGAAGCAATACATACCTTGCAAGCGTTTTGTCGAACACCTTGTGGGCGCCGAGCGGCAGTGGACCGTCGGGCGTTGTTCGTTGGAGGAATGGCGCACGTGAGGGGCAGGACGACTAGAGGGAGACGGAGGAAGCGGCGGCGGCGTGGGGATAGGCCGAGGAAGCGCTGGAATGGTCGCCGGAATGGTGCGGGCGGTGGCGCCAGCACTTGGATTGGGGTAGGTGGAAGTCGCGAGCGGGTGCTCGAGTGTGCAACACGCGGGAGCGGGCGTAGCAAATAAACGGCGCGTGATGTCGTTTCGGCCGGTGCGCTGAACTACTTATGCCGCACGCGTGGTTTTAGCGCCTCCGTTGGAGCTCCCAGAGCGGTTGCGCGCGTGCAAAAAAACCCAAATTTTCCAGCGCGGCGCTTATATAACGCGGCTGTTGGAGATGCTCTTAGAGATCTTTCATGCATGGTGGTGGCCAGCATGACGTTGTTCCAAAGTCATGTAGGAATAAAGGTGGTGCCATGATTGCCCCTTCGCGGTCCAGTTTCTGTATTAAAAATTGAAAAACTCATTTAAATGAAGATCCTCTTTTGGAATATGAGGGGTTTCGGTTCTAGGGGGCACCGAAACCAGTTGCATGACTATGTTCGTGACTCGAGTATTTGCATTGTTTCCTTTCAGGAAACTATTAAATCTTCTTTTTCTAACGCTGAGTTGGCTTACATTGTGGGAGCGGGGTGCTTTGGTTGGCGTTGGTTGCTAGCATAGGGCCATTCTTCTGGTATTCTAGTGGGCGCTAAACTCGACGTTTTTTATCTTGTTGCATCCAATTCTGGTCTTTTTGCTAGTTTAGTTCTTTGTCACCCTGATCTTAATTGCCTTTGGGAGATTATTGTGGTCTATAGATCGGCGGTTCATATTCCCTATCTCGGATCTTTTTGGACGAACTTACTGTCTAAATTTCCTCGGCTACTTTGCCTCTTCTAGTGGGAGGGGATTTTAACCTACTTCGCTCCCCTACTGATAAGAATAATAGTCCCTTCATTTACTTATACAAGACTATTATGGAATATACATTTTTCATTTATACAATGCCACCAACAATAATCGAGGCAAAATTAATAATATTTTCTCGTACTAGCAACCTGTATAATACTTGCATGCAGGCAGGCATAATGATAATCAACTACTTCCTCCACTTAGTTTCCTTGCGTGCATGCAGCGTATTAATGATTCCAGTAAACAAAAAAAAGTTGACTTGTAAAGCATGCATTTTACATTGATATGTGTAATATGAGTTTTTGGCCTTGTATATGAAAATGAAGGGAGTACTAACTTCTCTTGGTCTAGGGTTGATGCTTTTAATGATTTCTTTAGTAACTTGGCTCTCCGTGAGCTGCCTTGGGTTAGGGCCTGTATCACATGGTCTAACCACCAGCTTCATCCGGTGCGCTGTGTTTTGTATGGGTTTTTCCTTTCTACTAGATGGGATGGTCTATATCAACGCTCGACTCCCGTGGTTGATTCTCATATTAGATCAGACCATACTCCCCTGGTGGTTGATTTTGGATTTTGTTCTTCTAGGCCTACTTCTAGATTTCATTTTGATGCCTCCTAATTGGAGGTGTCGGGCTTTGGTGCCTTGTTCACTTCCAAAATTTCTTCACCTCCCTTGTCTAATTTTCGATCTTTTGGTCCCATGGGCGATTGTCGTTTCCTATCTCGGCTCTTAAGACAATTTCTGAGAGGCCAGGAGCAATAAAAATTATGGTGCCAGGTGTGAGAAGGATTCTCTTGCATCACATATCAGAGCGATGGATGCTCTGTTGGATTTTGCTGGGCTCAATTCGATTGTGTGGACTAACTGGTATGCTTTATAAGCTAACCTTATTGCTATTCCTAAAGCTGAGGAGATATAGTGGCAACAACGGGGTCATCTTACCAGGATCCTGAAAGGTGATGCAATTACCATGTATTTTCTACCATTGCAAATGGGAGGAGACATAGGTGCTTGATACGTCTCCATCGTATTTACTTTTTCAAAGTCTTTTGCCCTTGTTTTGGACTCTAATTTGCATGATTTGAATGGAACTAACTCGGACTGACGTTGTTTTCAGCATAATTGCCATGGTGTTATTTTTGTGGAGAAATAAAAGTTTTTGGATTGACCTGAAAATTTACGGAGAATAATTTTGGAATTAATAAAAAATACTCCCCTGGGGCGCGCCTAGAGGGCTCGTGGCCCCCCTGGACCTCCTCCGACCTCAACTCCAACTCCATATAACCCTATTCGGGGAGAAAAAAACAAGGAGAAGAGTTCATCGCGTTTTACAATACGGAGCCGCCGCCACCTCCTGTTCTTCCTCGGAGGGAAGATCTGGAGTCTGCTTTGGGCTCCGAAGAGGGGAAATCGTTGCCATCATCATCACCAACCTTCCTCCATCACCAATTCCATGATGCTCATCGCAGGGAGTGAGTAATTCCTTTGTAGGCTTGCTGAACGGTGATGGGTTGGATGAGATTTATCATGTAATCAAGTTAGTTTTGTTAGGGTTTGATCCCTAGTATATATCCACTACGTTCTAAGATTGATGTTGCTATGACTTTGCTATGCTTAATGCTTTTCACTAGGGCCCGAGTGCCATGATTTCAGATCTGAACCTATTATGTTTTCATGAATATATTTGTGTTCTTGATCCGATCTTGCAAATTGTAGACACCTGCTACCTCTTGAGCACTGCGTTGGATTTCCTTCAAGAGGAAAGGGTGATGCACAAAGTAGCGTAAGTATTTCCCTCAGTTTTTGAGAACCAAGGTATCAATCCAGTAGGAGGCTACGCACAAGTCCCTCGTACCTACACAAAACAAATAACTCCTCGCAACCAACGCGATAAGGGGTTGTCAATCCCTTCACAGTCACTTACGAGAGTGAGATCTGATAGATATAATAGGATAATATTTTTGGTATTTTTGTGATAAGATGCAAAGTAAAATAAAAGCAAAGTAAAAAGCAAAGGAAAAAAAGTAAGTGTTGGAAGATTAATATGATGAAGATAGACCCGGGAGCCATAGGTTTCACTAGTGGCTTCTCTCAGGAGCATAAGTATTTTACGGTGGGTGAGCGAATTACTGTTGAGCAATTGACAGAATTGAGCATAGTTATATGAATATCTAGGTATGATCATGTATATAGGCATCACGTCCGAGACAAGTAGACCGACTCCTGCCTGCATCTACTACTATTACTCCACTCATCGACCGCTATCCAGCATGCATCTAGAGTATTAAGTTCATGAAAACAGAGTAACGCCTTAAGCAAGATGACATGATGTAGAGGGATAAATTCATGCAATATGATAAAAAAACCATCTTGTTATCCTCGATGGCAACAATACAATACGTGCCTTGCTGCCCCTACTGTCACTAGGAAAGGACACCGCAAGATTGAACCCAAAGCTAAGCACTTCTCCCATTGCAAGAAAGATCAATCTAGTAGGCTAAACCAAACTGATAATTCGAAAAGACTTGCAAAGATAACCAATCATACATAAAATAATTCAGAGAAGATTCAAATATTGTTCATATATAATCTTGATCATAAACCCACAATTCATCGGTCTCAACAAACACACCGCAAAAAGAAGATTACATCGAATAGATCTCCACGAGAGAGGGGGAGAACATTGTATTGAGATCCAAAAAGAGAGAAGAAGCCATCTAGCTACTAACTATGGACCCGAAGGTCTGAAGTAAACTACTCACACTTCATCGGAGAGGTTATGGTGGTTATGTAGAAGCCCTCCGTGATGGATGCCCCCTCCGGCGGAGCTCCGGAACAGGCCCCAAGATGGGATCTCGTGGGTACAGAAGGTTGTGGCGGTGGAATTAGGTTTTGGCTCCGTGTCGATCGTTTGAAGTGCGTAGGTATATATAGGAGGAAGGAGTACGTCGGTGGAGCAACAGGGGGCCCACGAGGGTGGAGGGGCGCCCTAGGGGGTGGCGCGCCCCCTACCTCGTGGCTTCCTCTTTGTTTCTTGACGAGGGTCCAAGTCTCCGGATCAAAATCTTCCTAAAAATCACGTTCGAAGGTTTCATTCCGTTTGGACTCCGTTTGATATTCCTTTTCTGTGAAACTCTGAAATAGGCAAAAAATAGCAATTCTGGGCTGGGCCTCCGGTTAATAGGTTAGTCCCAAAAATGATATAAAAGTGGGTAATAAAGCCCAATAATGTCCAAAACAGTAGATAATATAGCATGGAGCAATCAAAAATTATAGATATGTTGGAGACGTATCAAACATCCCCAAGCTTAATTCCTGCTTGTCCTCGAGTAGGTAAATGATAAAAAAAAATAATTTTTGATGCAGAGTGCTATTTGGCATAATTTTAATGTAATTCTTCTTAACTTTGGTATGAATATTCAGATCCGAAAGATTCAAGACAAAAGTTTAATATTGACATAAAAATAATTATACTTCAAGCATACAAAGCAATCATGTCTTCTCAAAATAACATTGCCAAAGAAAGTTATCCCTAAAAAATCATATAGTCTGGCTATGCTCTATCTTCACCACACAAAGTATTTAAATCATGCACAACCCTGATGACAAGCCAAGCAATTGTTTCATACTTTTGACATTCTCAAAAAATTTCAATCTTCACGCAATACATGAGCGTGAGCCATGGATATAGCACTATATGTGGAATAGAATGGTGGTTGTGGAGAAGACAAAAAGGGAGAAGATAGTCCAACATCAACTAGGCGTATCAACGGGCTATGGAGATGCCCATCAATAGATATCAATGTGAGTGAGTAGGGATTACCATGCAACGGATGCACTAGAGCTATAAACATATGAAAGCTCAACAAAAGAAACTAAGTGGGTGTGCATCCAACTCGCTTGCTCACGAAGACCTAGGGCATTTTGAGGAAGCCCATCATTAGAATATACAAGCCAAGTTCTATAATGAAAAATTCCCACTAGTATATGAACGTGACAAAATGAGAGACTCTCTATCATGAAGATCATGGTGCTACTTTGAAGCACAAGTGTGGTAAAAGGATAGTAACATTGTCCCTTCTCTCTTTTTCTCTCATTTTTTATTTGGGTCTTTTCTATTTTTAATGGCCTCTTTTCTCTCTCTCTTTTTTTTCGTCCGGAGTCTCATCCCGAAGCTTAGGAATCATAGTCTCCATCATCCTTGTTGGGGAACGTAGTAATTTCAAAAAAATTCCTACGCACACGCAAGACCATGGTGATGGCATAGCAACGAGAGGGAGAGTATCCGCCCACGCCCTCGTGAGACCGAAAGCGAAGCGTTATAACAACGCTGTTGATGTAGTCGACGTCTTCACGATCCGACCGATCCAAGCACCGAGCGACGGCACCTCCGAAGTTCGCACACGTTCAGCTCGATGGCGATCCCGGACTCCGATCCAGCAAAGTGTCGGGATGAGTTCCGTCAAGACGACGGCGTGGTGGCGATGATGATGCTCCACCGACGCAGGGCTTCGCCTAAGCTCATGACGATATGACTTCTCCGCGCAGGGCTTCGCCTAAGCTCATGACGATATGACCGAAGTGGAATATGGTGGAGGGGGCACCGACACGGTTAAGGAACGATCCGTAGATCAACTTGTGTGTCATGGGGTGCCCCGCCCGTATATAAAGGAGCCAAGGGGTGCGGCCAGCCCTAGGGGAGGCGCGCTGGAGGAGTCCTACTCCCAGGGAGTAGGACTCCCCCTCTCCTAGTTGGATTAGGATTGGAGGAGGGGAAGAGGGAAGGCGCCGCCTCTCCTGTCCTATTCGGACTAGAGGGGAGGGGGGCGCGCCTGCCTGGCCGGCCCTTCCTCTTCTCTCTTATGGCCCATCAAGGCCCATAGACCTCCGGGGTTCCGTAACCCCGGTGTTCAATAACTTCTGTTTTCATCCGAACCTTTCCAAGTCCAAACATAGGCTTCCAATATATCAATCTTTATGTCTCGACCATTTCGAGACTCCTCGTCATGTCCGTGATCACATCCGGGACTCGAACAACCTTGGTACATCAATACTTATAAACTCATAATGAACTGTCATCGAAGCGTTAAGCGTGCGGACCCTACGGGTTCGAGAACTATGTAGACATGACCTAGAACCATTCTCGGTCAATAACCAATAGCGGAACCTGGATGCCCATATTGGTTCCTACATATTCTACGAAGATCTTTATCGGTCAAACCGCATAACGATATCGTTGTTCCTTTTGTCATCGGTATGTTACTTACCCGAGATTCGATCGTCGGTATCCAATACCTAGTTCAATCTCGTTCTTGGTAAGTCTCTTTACTCGTTCGTAATACATCATCTTACAACTAACTCATTAGTTGTAATGCTTGCAAGGCTTATGTGATGTGTATCACCGAGAAGGCCAGAGATACCTCTCCGACAATCGGAGTGACAAAACCTAATCTCAAATCGCCAACCCAACAAGTACCTTTGGAGACACCTGTAGTACTCCTTTATAATCACCCGATTACGTTGTGACGTTTGGTAGTACCAAAGTGTTCCTCCGTAAGCGGAGTTGCATAATCTCATAGTTACAGGAACATGTATAGGTCATGAAGAAAGCAATAGCAATATACTAAGCGATCAAGTGCTAAGCTAACGGAATGGGTCATGTCAATCACATCATTCTCCTAATGATGTGATCTCATTAATCAAATGGCAACACATGTCTATGGTTAGGAAACATAACCATCTTTGATTAATGAGCTAGTCTAGTAGAGGCATACTAGTGACTATCTGTTTGTCTATGTATTCACACATGTATTATGTTTCCGGTTAATACAATTCTAGCATGAATAATAAACATTTATCATGATATAAGGAAATAAATAATAACTTTATTATTGCCTCTAGGGCATATTTCCTTGATCTCCCACTTGCACTAGAGTCAATAATCTAGATTACACAAGTAATGATTCTAACACCCATGGAGTCTTGGTGCTGATCATGTTTTGCTCGTGGAAGAGGCTTAGTCAACGGGTCGCAACATTCAGATCCGTATGTATTTTGCAAATCTCTATGTCTCCCACTTGGACTTGGTCCCGAATGGAATTGAAGCGTCTTTTGATATGCTTGGTCCTCTTGTGAAATCTGGATTCCTTTGCCAAGGCAATTGCACCGAGATTGTCACAGAAGATCTTCATTGGTCCCGATGCACTAGGTATGACACCTAGATCGAAATGAACTCTTTCATCCAGACTCCTTCATTTGCTGCTTCGAAGCAGCTATGTACTCCGCTTCACATGTAGATCCCGCCACGACGCTTTGTTTAGAACTGCACCAACCGACAGCTCCACCGTTTAATAAAAATACGTATCCGGTTTGCGATTTAGAATGGTCCGGATCGGTGTCAAAGCTTGCATCGGCGTAACCATTTACGACTAGCTCTTTGTCACCTCCATATACGAGAAACATATCCTTAGTCCTTTTCGGTATTTCAGGATGTTCTTGACCGCTGTCCGATGATCCACTCTGGATTACTTTGGTACCTTCCTGCCAAGCTTACAGCTAAGCATCGTCGGTATGGTACACAGCATTGCATACATGATAGAGCCTATGGCTGAAGCATAGGAACATCTTTCATTTCTCTCTATCTTCTGCTGTGGTCGGGCATTGAGTCGACTCAATCTTACACCTTGTAATCTGGTAAAAACCTTTCTTTGCTCGATCCATTTTGAACTTCTTCAAAACTTTATCAAGGTATGTGCTTTGTGAAAGTCCAATTAAGCGTTTTGATCTATCTCTATAGATCTTGATGCCCAATATGTAAGCAGCTTCACCGAGGTCTTTCATTGAAAAACTTTTATTCAAGTATCCTTTTATGCTATCCAGAAATTCTATATCATTTCCAATCAACAATATGTCGTCCACATACAATATCGAAATGCTCTGAGCTCCCACTCACTTTCTTGTAAATACAGGCTTCTCCAAAAGTCTCAGATAAAACCATATGCTTTGATCACACTATCAAAGCGTTTATTCCAACTCCGAGAGGCTTGCACTGACCATAAATTGATCGTTGGAGCTTGCACACTTTGTTAGCACCCTTTGGATCAACAAAACCTTCTGGTTGCATCATATACAACTCTTCTTCTAGAAATCCATTCAAGAATGCAGTTTTACATCCATTTGCCAAATTTCATAATCATAAAATGCGGCAATTGCTAACATGATTCGGACAGACTTAAGCATCGCCACTGGTGAGAAAGTCTCATCGTAGTCAACCCCTTGAACTTGTCGAAAACCTTTTGCAACAAGTCGAGCTTTGTAGACAGTTACATTACCATCGGCGTCGGTCTTCTTCTTAAAGATCCATTTATTCTCAATGGCTTGCCGATCATCGGCAAGTCAACCAAAGTCCATACTTTGTTTTCATACATGGATCCCATCTCAGATTTCATGGCTTCCAGCCATTTCGCGAATCTGGGCTCACCATCGCTTCTTCATAGTTTGTAGGTTCGCCATGGTCAAGTAACATGACTTCCGAATAGGATTACCGTACCACTCGTGCGTATTTTACTCTGGTTGACCTCGAAGTTCAGTAGTAACTTGATCCAAGCTTCATGATCATCATCATTAGTTTCCTCACTAATTGGTGTAGTTGTCACAGAACCGTTTCTTGTGATGAACTACCTTCCAATAAGGGAGCAGATCTGATTATCTCATCAAGTTCTACTTTCCTCCCACTCACTTCTTTCGAGAGAAACTCCTTCTCTAGAAAGGATCCGAATTTAGCAACGAAAACTTTTGCCTTCAGATCAGTGATAGAAGGTGTACCCAACAGTCTCCTTTGGGTATCCTATGAAGACACATTTCTCCGATTTGGGTTCGAGCTTATCTGGTTGAAGTTTCTTCACATAAGCATCGCAGCCCCAAACTTTAAGAAACGACAACTTTGGTTTCTTGCCAAACCACAGTTCATACGGTGTCGTCTCAACGGACTTAGATGGTGCCCTATTTAACGTGAATGCGGCCGTCTCTAAAGCATATCCCCAAAACGATAGCGGTAAATCAGTAAGAGACATCATAGATCGCACCATATCAAGTAAAGTACGATTATGACGTTCGGACACACCATTTCTCGGTGGTGTTCCGGGTGGCGTGAGTTGCGAAACTATTCCACATTGTTTCAAATGTAAACCAAACTCGTAACTCAAATATTCTCCTCCACGATCCGATCGTAGAAATTTTATTTTCTTGTTACGATGATTTTCCACTTCACTCTGAAATTCTTTGAACTTTTCAAATGTTTCAGATTTGTGTTTCATTAAGTAGATATACCCATATCTGCTCAAATCATCTGTGAAGGTGAGAAAATAACGATACCCGCTTGCGTGCCTCAACATTCATTGGACCACAAACATCGGTATGTATGATTTCCAACAAATCAGTTGCTCGCTCCATAGTTCGGAGAACGGCGTTTTAGTCATCTTGCCCATGAGGCACGGTTCGCAAGTACCAAGTGATTCATAATCAAGTGATTCGAAGCCCATCAAGTATGGAGTTTTATTCATGCGTTTTACACCGATATGACCCAAGCGGCAAGTGCCACAAATAAGTTGTATTATCATTATCAACTCTGCATCTTTTGGTTTCAACACTATGAATATGTGTACTACTATCGAGATTCAATAAAATAGACCACTCTTCAAGGGTGCATGACCATAAAAGATATTATTCATATAAATAGAACAACCATTATTCTCTGTCTTAAATGAATAACCGTCTCGCATCAAACAAGATCCAGATATAATGTTCATGCTTAACGCGGCACCAAATAACAATTATTTAGGTCTAAAACTAATCCCGATGGTAGATGTAGAGGTAGCGTGCCGACCGCGATCACATCGACTTTGGAACCATTTCCCACGCAGATCGTCACCTCGTCCTTAGCCAATCTTCGCAATCCGTAGTTCCTGTTTGAGTTGCAAATATTAGCAATGAACCAGTATCAAATACCGGTACTCTGCGAGTATTAGTAAGGTACACATCAATAACATGTATATCACATATACCTTTGATCACCTTGCCATCCTTCTTATCCGCCAAATACTTGGGGCAGTTCCGCTTCAAATGTCCATCGCTTGCGGTAAAAACACTCGATTTCAGGCTTAGGTCCAGACTTGGGTTTCTTCTCTTGATCAGCAACTTTCTTGCTGTTCTTTTGAAGTTTCCTTCTTCTTTCCTTTGCCCTTTTCTTGAAACTAGTGGTATTGTTGACCATCAACACTTGATGCTCTTTCTTGATTTCTACCTCCGCTGCTTTTAGCATTGCGAAGAGCTCAGGAATTGTTTTAGTCATCCCTTGCATATTATAGTTCATCACGAAGCTCTTGTAGCTTGGTGGCGTGATTGGAGAATTCATCAATGACACTATCATCCGGAAGAGTAACTCCCAGTTGAATCAAGTGATTATTATACCCGGACATTTTGAGTATATGTTCACTTGTGTAACTATTCTCCTCCATCTTGCAACTATAGAACTTATTGGAGACTTCATATCTCTCAATCCGGGCATTTGCTTGAAATATTAACTTCAACTCTGGAACATCTCATATGCTCCATGACGTTCAAAACGTCGTTGAAGACCCGGTTCTAAGCCGTAAAGCATGGCACACTCGAACTATCGAGTAGTCATCGCTTTGCTCGCCAGACGTTCACAACTTCGGCGTTGCTCTGCAGCAGTTCTGGCACCCAGCGGTGCTTCGGGGCGTAATTCTTACGTGCAGCAATGAGGATAATCCTCAAGTTATGGACCCACTCCTTGTAATTGCTACCATCATCTTTCAACTTTGCTTTCTCAAGGAACGCATTAAAATTCAACGGAACAACAACACGAGCCATCTATCTACAGTAAACATAGACAAGCAAAATACTATCAGGTACTAAGTTCATGATAAATTTAAGTTTAATTAATCATATTAAAAACCTCCCACTTAGACAGACATCTCTCTAGTCATCTAAGTGATTACGTGATCCAAATTAACTAAACCATGTCCGATCATCACGTGAGATGGAGTAGTTTCAATGGTGAACATCACTATGTTGATCATATCTACTATATGATTCACGCTCGACCTTTCGGTCTCCGTGTTCGAGGCCATATCTGTTATATGCTAGGCTCGTCAAGTTTAACTGAGTATTCGCGCGTGCAACTGTTTTGCACCCGTTGTATTTGAATGTAGAGCCTATCACACCCGATCATCACGTGGTGTCTCAAAGACGAAGAACTTTCGCAGTGCATACTCGGGAGAACACTTCTTGATAATTTTAGTGAGAGATCATCTTATAATGCTACCGTCAATCAAAGCAAGATAAGATGCATAAAGGATAAACATCACATGCAATCAATATAAGTGATATGATATGGTCATCATCATCTTGTGCTTGTGATCTCCATCGCCAAGCACCGTCATGATCACCATCGTCACCGGCGCGACACCTTGATCTCCATCGTAGCATCGTTGTCGTCTCGCCAACTATTGCTTCTACGACTATCGCTACTGCTTAGTGATAAAGTAAAGCAATTACATGGCTTTGCATTTCATACAATAAAGCGACAACCATATGGCTCCTGCCGATTGCCGATAACTCGGTTACAAAACATGATCATCTCATACAATAAAATATAGCATCACGTCTTGACCACATCACATCACAACATGCCCTGCAAAAACAAGTTAGGCGTCCTCTACTTTGTTGTTGCAAGTTTTACGTGGCTGCTACGGGCTGAGCAAGAACCGTTCTTACCTACGCATCAAAACCACAACGATAGTTTGTCAAGTTGGTGTTGTTTTAACCTTCGCAAGGACCGGGCGTAGCCACACTCAGTTCAACTAAAGTGAGAGAGCAGACACCCGCCGGTCACCTTTAAGCAACTAGTGCTCGCAGCGGTGAAACCAGTCTCGCGTAAGCGTCTGGCGTAATGTCGGTCCGGGCCGCTTCATCTCACAATACCGCCGAACCAAAGTATGACATGCTGGTAAGCAAGTATGACTTATATCGCCCACAACTCACTTGTGTTCTACTCGTGCATATGACATCAACGCATAAAACCTGGCTCGATACCATTGTTGGGGAGCGTAGTAATTTCAAAAATTTCCTACGCACACGCAAGACCATGGTGATGGCATAGCAACGAGAGGGGAGAGTATCCGTCCACGTACCCTCGTAGACCGAAAGCGGAAGCGTTATAACAACGCGGTTGATGTAGTCGTACGTCTTCACGATCCGACCGATCCAAGCACCGAACGTACGGCACCTCCGAGTTCGCACACGTTCAGCTCGATGGCGATCCCGGACTCCGATCCAGCAAAGTGTCGGGATGAGTTCCGTCAAGACGACGGCGTGGGACGATGATGATGCTCCACCGACGCAGGGCTTCGCCTAAGCTCCATGACGATATGACTTCTCCGGCGCAGGGCTTCACCTAAGCTCCGCGACGATATGACCGAAGTGGAATATGGTGGAGGGGCACCGACACGGTTAAGGAACGATCCGTAGATCAACTTGTGTGTCATGGGGTGCCCCGCCCGATATAAAGGAGCCAAGGGGTGCGGCCAGCCCTAGGGGAGGCGCTGGAGGAGTCCTACTCCCACCGGGAGTAGGACTCCCCCTCTCCTAGTTGGATTAGGATTGGAGGAGGGGGAAGAGGGAAGGGGGCGCCGCCCCCCCTCTCCTTGTCCTATTCGGACTAGAGGGGGGAGGGGGGCGTGCGGCCTGCCTGGCCGGCCCTTCCTCTTCTCTCTTATGGCCCATCAAGGCCCATAGACCTCCCGGGGTTCCGTAACCCCGGTGTTCCGATAACTTCTGTTTTCATCCGGAACCTTTCCAAGTCAAACATAGGCTTCCAATATATCAATCTTTATGTCTCGACCATTTGAGACTCCTCGTCATGTCCGTGATCACATCCGGGACTCGAACAACCTTGGTACATCAATACTTATAAACTCATAATGAGCTGTCATCGAAGCGTTAAGCGTGCGGACCCTACGGGTTCGAGAACTATGTAGACATGACCTAGAACCATTCTCGGTCAATAACCAATAGCGTAACCTGGATGCCCATATTGGTTCCTACATATTCTCGAAGATCTTTATCGGTCAAACCGCATAACGATATCGTTGTTCCTTTTGTCATCGGTATGTTACTTACCCGAGATTCGATCGTCGGTATCCAATACCTAGTTCAATCTCGTTCTTGGTAAGTCTCTTTACTCGTTCAGTAATACATCATCTTACAACTAACTCATTAGTTGTAATGCTTGCAAGGCTTATGTGATGTGTATCACCGAGAAGGCCCAGAGATACCTCTCCGACAATCGGAGTGACAAAACCTAATCTCGAAATCGCCAACCCAACAAGTACCTTTGGAGACACCTGTAGTACTCCTTTATAATCACCCGATTCGTTGTGACGTTTGGTAGTACCAAAGTGTTCCTCCGTAAGCGGAGTTGCATAATCTCATAGTTACAGGAACATGTATAGGTCATGAAGAAAGCAATAGCAATATACTAAACGATCAAGTGCTAAGCTAACAGAATGGGTCATGTCAATCACATCATTCTCCTAATGATGTGATCTCATTAATCAAATGGCAACACATGTCTATGGTTAGGAAACATAACCATCTTCGATTAATGAGCTAGTCTAGTAGAGGCATACTAGTGACTATCTATTTGTCTATGTATTCACACATGTATTATGTTTCCGGTTAATACAATTCTAGCATGAATAATAAACATTTATCATGATATAAGGAAATAAATAATAACTTTATTATTGCCTCTAGGGCATATTTCCTTCAATCCTTTCCTCACTTGGGACAATGCTCTAAAAATGAAGATCATCAAACTTTTATTTTCTTACAACTCAACAATTAAAACTCGATACTTAGAACAAAATATGACTCTATATGAATGCCTCGGGCGGTGTACCGGGATATGCAATGAAACAAGAGTGACATGTATGAAAGAATTATGAATAGTGGCTTTGCCACAAATATGATGTCAACTACATGATCATGCTAAGCAATATGACAATGATGGAGCGTGTCATAATAAACGGAACGGTGGAAAATTGCATGGCAGTATATCTCGGAATGGCTATGGAAATGCCATGATAGTTAGGTATGGTGGCTGTTTTTAGGAAGGTATATGGTGGGTGTATGATACCGGCGAAAGGTGCGCGGTATTAGAGAGGCTAGCAATGGTGGAAGGAAGAAAAGTGCGTATAATCCATGGGCTCAACATTAGTCATAAAGAACTCACATACTTATTGCAAAAATCTACAAGTTATCAAAGCAAAGTATTACGCGCATGCTCCTAGGGGGATAGATTCGTAGGAAAAGACCAGCGCTCGTCCCCGACCACCACTCATAAGGAAGACAATCAATAAATAAATCATGCTCCGACTTCATCACATAACTGTTCACCATACGTGCATGCTACGGGAATCACAAACTTTAACACAAGTATTTCTCAAATTAACAACTACTCAACTAGCATGACTCTAATATCACCATCTTTATATCTCAAATCAATTATCAAGCATCAATCTTCTCATAGTATTCAACACACTCATAAGAAAGTTTTTACTATTCTTGAATACCAAGCATATTAAGATTATTTAAGCAAATTACCATGCTATTTAAGACTCTCAAAATAATCTAAGTGAAGCATGGGAGATCAATAGTTTCTATAAAACAAATCCACCACCGTGCTCTAAAAGATATAAGTGAAGCACTAGAGCAAAACTATATAACTCAAAAGATATAAGCGAAGCACATAGAGTATTCTAATAAATTTCAAATCATGTATGGCTCTCTCAAAAGGTGTGTACAGCAAGTATGATTGTGGTAAACTAAAAAGAAAAGACTCAAATCATACAAGACGCTCCAAGCAAAACACATCTCATGTGGTGAATACAAATATAGGTCCAAGTAAAGTTACCGATGGAAGTAGACGAAAGAGGGGATGCCTTCCGGGGCATCCCCAAGATTTGGCTTTATGGTGTCCTTAGATTATCTTGGGGGTGCCATGGGCATCCCCAAGCTTAGGCTCTTGCCACTCCTTGTTCCATAATCCATCAAAAATCTTTCAACCCAAAACTTGAAAACTTCACAACACAAAACTCAACAGAAATCTTGTGAGCTCCGTTAGCGAAAGGAAACAAAAGACCACTTCAAGGTACTGTAATGAACTCATTCTTTATTTATATTTGTATTAAACCTACTGTATTCCAACTTCTCTATGGTTTATAAACTATTTTACTAGCCATAGATTCATCAAAATAAGCAAACAACACACGAAAAACAGAATCTGTCAAAAACAGAACAGTCTGTAGTAATCTGTAACTAACGCAAACTTCTGGAACTCCAAAAAATCATACAAAATTGGAAGACCTAGGAAATTTGTTTATTGATCAGCATCAGTTGGAATCACTATTTTATCACGTTCTGGTGATTTTTAACAATTGTTTTCGTGAACAAAAAGTTTCTGGAAATTACAGCAAGATCAAATAACTATCATCCAAGAAGATCCTATAGGTTTAACTTGGCACAAACACTAATTAAAACATATAAACACACCTAACCAGAGGCTAGATCAAAGATTTATTCAACAACAGAAAGGAAATATATTGGGTTGTCTCCCAACAAGCACTTTTCTTTAAAGCCTTTAAGCTAGGCATTGATAATTTTAATGATGCTCGCATAAAAGACAAGAATTGAAGCGCGAAGAGAGAATCATGAAATATGTGAAAAACACATCTAAGTCTAATATACTTCCTATGCATAGGCATATTATAGAAAACAAATTATCATAGCAAGCAAAAACTAGCATATGAAAGGAAGCAGAAAGGAACAATAGCAATCTCAACATAACGAGAGGTAATTTAGTAACATGAAAATTTCTATAACAATATTTTCCTCTCTCATAATAATTACATGTAGGATCATTATCAAATTCAATAATATAACTATCACATACAATATTATCAACATGATCCACATGCATGCAAAGTTGACACTCTTCCAAAATAGTGGGATTAACATTAACTAAAGTCATGACCTCTCCAAACCCACTTTTATCAAAAATATCATAAGATTGAACATTCTCCAAATATGTGGGATCTAAAGTCGACACTCTTACAAACCCACTTTAAATATTATTGCAAACATTATTATCAATCTCATATTCATCATGGGGCTTAAATAAATTTTCAAGATTATAAGAAGAACTATCACCCCAATCATGATCATTGCAACAAGTAGTAGACATAGAAAAACTAGCATCCCCAAGCTTAGGGTTTTGCATAATATTAGCACAATTGACATCAAGAGAATTTATAATAAAATTATTGCAATCATTCTTTTTATTCAAGGAGCTATCGTAAATCTCTTCATAAATTTCTTCATCACAAATTTCAGATTCACAAATTTCAAGCAAAACTTCATAAAGATAATCTAGTGCACAAAACTCACTAGCAATTGTTTCATCATAATTGGATCTCTCAAAAAGATTAGCAAGCGGATGAGGATCCATAGATCTTATCTTCTATGTTTAGGAATAAATACTCAACTATTTCAACCAAGCGAGCAAACGAGCCAAGAAAAACATCAAGGCAAACGAAAAGACGAACGGAAAAAGGGCGAATAAAACGGCAAGGGTGAAGTGGGGGAGAGGAAAACGAGAGGCAAAATGCAAATAATGTAATGCGGGAGATAAGGGATTGTGATGGGTACTTGGTATGTTGACTTTTGCGTAGACTCCCCGGCAACGGTGCCAGAAATCTTCTTTGCTACCTCTTGAGCATTGCGTTGGATTTCCTTGAAGAGGAAAGGGTGATGCAGCAAAGTAGCGTAAGTATTTCCCTCAGTTTTTGAGAACCAAGGTATCAATCCAGTAGGAGGCTACGCGCGAGTCCCTCGTACCTACACAAAACAAATAACTCCTCGCAACCAACGCGATAAGGGGTTGTCAATCCCTTCACGGTCACTTACGAGAGTGAGATCTTATAGATATAATAGGATAATATTTTTGGTATTTTTTTGATAAGATGCAAAGTAAAATAAAAGCAAAGGAAAAAACTAAGTGTTGGAAGATTAATATGATGAAGATAGACCCGGGGGCCATAGGTTTCACTAGTGGCTTCTCTCAAGAGCATAAGTATTTTACGGTGGGTGAACAATTACTGTTGAGCAATTGATGAATTGAGCATAGTTATGAGAATATATAGGTATGATCATGTATATAGGCATCACGTCCGAGACAAGTAGACCGACTCCTGCCTGCATCTACTACTATTACTCCACTCATCGACCGCTATCCAGCATGCATCTAGAGTATTAAGTTCATGAAAACAGAGTAACGCCTTAAGCAAGATGACATGATGTAGAAGTATAAATTCATGCAATATGATAAAAACCCCAGCTTGTTATCCTCGATGGCAACAATACAATACGTGCCTTGCTGCCCCTACTGTCACTGGAAAGGACGCCGCAAGATTGAACCGAAAGCTAAGCACTTCTCCCATTGCAAGAAAGATCAATCTAGTAGGCCAAACCAAACTGATAATTCGAAGAGACTTGCAAAGATAACCAATCATACATAAAAGAATTCAGAGAAGATTCAAATATTGTTCATAGATAATCTTGGTCATAAACCCACAATTCATCGGTCTCAACAAACACACCGCAAAAAGAAGATTACATCGAATAGATCTCCATGAGAGAGGGGGAGAACATTGTATCGAGATCCAAAAAGAGAGAAGAAGACATCTAGCTACTAACCATGGACCCGAAGGTCTGAAGTAAACTACTCACACTTCATCGGAGAGGCTATGGTGTTGATGTAGAAGCCCTCCGTGATGGATGCCCCCTCCGTCGGAGCTCCGGAATAGGCCCCAAGATGGGATCTCGTGGGTACAGAAGGTTGCGGCGGTGGAATTAGGTTTTTGGCTTTGTATCTGATCGTTTGGGGGTACGTAGGTATATATAGGAGGAAGGAGTACGTCGGTGGAGCAACAGAGGGCCCACGAGGGTGGAGGGCGCGCCCTGGGAGGTGGGCGCGCCCTCCTACCTCGTGGCTTCCTCTTTTGTTTCTTGACGTAGGGTCCAAGTCTCCCGGATCATAATCTTCCTAAAAATCACGTTCCCGAAGGTTTCATTCCGTTTGGACTCCGTTTTATATTCCTTTTCTGCGAAACTCTGAAATAGGCAAAAAACATCAATTCTGGGCTGGGCCTCCGGTTAATAGGTTAGTCCCAAAAATAATATAAAAGTGGATAATAAAGCCCAATAATGTCCAAAATAGTAGATAATATAGCATGGAGCAATAAAAAATTATAGATACGTTGGAGACGTATCAACACCTATTACGAGTTATGATCTGCATACCCCAAGGTGACAATAATTAGGATTCTTTCCAGTGATTACCGTAGTTTGAGGAGTTCATGTATTCACTAAGTGCTAATGCTTTGTTTCGGTTCTCTATTAAAAGGAGGCCTTAATATCCCTAAGTTTCCTTATGGACCCCGTTGCCACGGGAGGGTAGGACAAAAGATGCCATGCAAGTTCTTTTCCATAAGAACGTATGACTATATACGAAATACATGCCTAAATTATATTGATGAATTGGAGCTAGTTCTGTGTCACCCTAGGTTATAACTATTGCATGATGAATGCCATCCGACATAATTATCCATCACTGATCCAATGCCTACGAGCTTTTCACATATTGATATTTGCTAAGTTACTTTGTCGTTGCCACTGTTGCAATCACTACAAAATTGCTATTGTTACTTTTGCCACCGTTACACTTACTTCCATACTACTTTGCTACTAAAAACTTTGTTGCAGATATTAAGTCTTTCAGGTGTGGTTGAATTGACAACTCAACTGCTAATACTCGTGAATATTCTTTGGCTCCCCTTGTGTCGAATCAATAAATTTGGGTTGAATACTCTACCCTCAAAAAATGTTGCGATCCCCTATACTTGTGGGTTATTAGTGCTCGATAGTTAGATTGATTATTGATGGTGGTTTCTGGGCTTGGATCCTAATGTTAGTATGTCGCATATTGTTTTGTTTTACTGCTCTCTATTGCCCCCCGCCAATCTCCTTCTGCCCTATCTCTCTATCAGAATTTTGGCCATCTTTGGCATTGATTAATGATGAGCTAAGTATCCCACTTTCGTCTCTGGATATTGATGAGGTTGTGGCCTCTTCTAAATCTGATTTTGCACCTGGTCCGGATGGGTTCTCGATCACCTTGTTTAAGAAGTTCTGGTCGGTCCTTAAAACTCTTGTCTATGCTATCATTCAAGGTTTTTGTTTTGGTACGAATGATATCTCGACAATGAACTGTGCTATCCATTCCATTACCCAACGAGGAGCTAAAGGTAGAATTTAGATTCTCTTCAAGCTTTATCGACCACCGATATAACTCTACACACACATAATGTTTGCTTTGCCTAGAAAAGGAATAAAACTACTTTACGAGAATAAAACTAGAAGTACTTTGCGAGATAATAAAATTTAATTATTTATTAGAGAGATTTTTGTAGAATAATAACAAGGATTGTCCATAGGCAATTGAATATGGCATATGTGATACTTATTATATGCAATGAGGGAGAGGCATACGCTAACATACTTTCCATACTTGGATCACATCTTCTTATGATTGGAACTCTAGCAAGCATTTGCAACTACTAAAGATCATTAAGGTAAAACCCAATCATAGAATTAAGTAACAAGTCCCCTTTACTCACTCGGGTTTAAGCTTCTATCACTCTCGCAACCCACAATAAGAGAATTATGAACGTATTGCAACACCCTACAGCGGGAATTCCCACACGTGTGCGCAGCACGGAGGGCACCACCGGACAACACCATATCAACATACAACTCATATCTATCACACCATACGACAATTAACCCTTAGGATAAAACAAATCTACTCAAACATCATAGGATGACAACACATCATTGGATAATAATATGTGGCACGAAGCACCATGTTTAAGTAGATATTACAACAGGGATAGAGTAGTTACACCATTGTAAGGAGAGGGAGGAGTTGGTGATGACGGTGGCAAAGTTGTTGGTGTAGATCGCCATCATGATAATTCCCCCGGCAGCGCTCCGGCGCCACTGGAAGAGAGGGGGGAGAGCCCCCCTCCTTCTTCTTCTTCCTTGGCCTCCCCACTAGATGGGAGGAGGATTTCACCTCTGGTCCTTGGCCGCCATGGCTCCCGGGAAGGAGCCCCTCCGAGATTGGATCTCTCTCTCTCTCTCTCTCTCTCTCTCTCTCTATGTTTCTCTTCTGTTTCGCGTTCCTGTTTTCTGGCCCTTCACTGTTTCTTATATTCTGAGAGTTCCATAACTCCGATTGGGCTAAAAGTTTTAGGAGATTTTATCCGGATATTTGCTTCCTTGCGGCCGAAGGATACCGCAGCCGACCTTCGAGGTGGCCACAAGCCTGCCCGGCACGCCCTAGGGTGGGGTGTGTGCCATGTGAGCTTGGGGCCCCTCGAGCATTATCTCGTGTTGATTCTTTTTCCCTCAAAATCACATATATTACAAAACAAACCTCCATAAAAATTTATCGCATTTGGACTTCCTTTGGTATGGACTTTCTGTGAAACAAAAAACATGCAACAAACAGGAATGGACACTAGGCACTAGATCAATATGTTAGTCCAAGATAATCATATAAATTCTTGCCAAAAGTATGTGGAAGTAGTAAAATATTGGCATGAAACAATAAAAAATTATAGATAATACAAAGACGTATCAATGATATTACTCATGTAAATAGAATAACTATTATTCTCGGATTTAAGCGAATTACCGTCTCGTAGTGAACAAGATCCAGATATAATGTTCATGCTTAACGCAGGCAGCAAATAACAATTATTTAGGTTACTATCCTGAAGGTAGACATAGAGGGAGAGTGCCGATGATGATCACATCAATCTTGGAACCATTTCCAATGTGCATCGTCACCTTGTCATTAGCTAGTCTTCGTTTATTATGCATCTCCTGTTTTGAGTTACACATATCAGCAACTAAACTAGTATGAAATACCCATGCGCTACTACGAGCACTAGTAAGATAGACATCACTAACATGTATATCAAATATATCTTTAATGTTGTTGCTAGCCTTCTTATCTGCCAAGTACTTGGGGCAGTTACACTTCTAATGGCCATTCCCCTTGTAGTAGAAACACTCAGTGTCAGGTTTAGGTCCAGCCTTGGGCTTCTTCACAGGAGTAGAAACTTTCTTGCCATTCTTATTGAAGTTCACTTTCTTTCCCTTAGCCTTTTTGAAATGGGTGGTCTTTTTGACCATCAACACTTGATGCTCTTTCTTGATTTCTACTTCAGCGGTTTTAAGCATCGCAAAAATCTCAAGGACTGTCTTCTCCATCCCTTGCATATTGTAGTTCATCACAAAGTCCTTGTAGCTTGGTAGCACTAACTAGATAACCCTGGCAATCGCTACTTCATCAGGAATATTAACTCCCAACTGATTCAGGCGATTGGCGTATGATAACCCACAAGTATAGGGGATCGCAACAGTTTTCGAGGGTAGAGTATTCAACCCAAATTTATTGATTCGACACAAGGGGAGCCAAAGAATATTCTCAAGTATTAGCAGTTGAGTTGTCAATTCAACCACACCTGGATAATTTAGTATCTGCAGCAAAGTATTTAGTAGCAAAGTAATATGGAAGTAACGGTAACAGTAGCAAAAGTAATGTTTTTGGGTTTTGTAGTGATTGTAACAGTAGCAATGGGAAAGTAAATAAGCGTAGAACAATATGTGAAAAGCTCGTAGGCATTGGATCGGTGATGGAGAATTATGCTGGATTTGGTTTATCATGTAACAGTCATAACATAGGGTGACACAGAACTAGCTCCAATTCATCAATATAATGTAGGCATGTATTCCGAATATAGTCATACGTGCTTATGGAAAAGAACTTGCATGAAATCTTTTGTCCTACCCTCCCGTGGCAGCGGAGTCCTAATGGAAACTAATGGATATTAAGGCCTCCTTTTAATAGAGTACCGGACCAAAGCATTAACACATAGTGAATACATGAACTCCTCAAACTACGGTCATCACCGCGAGTGGTCCCGATTATTGTCACTTCGGGGTTGCCGGATCATAACACATAGTAGGTGACTATAGACTTGCAAGATAGGATCAAGAACTCACATATATTCATGAAAACATAATAGGTTCAGATCTGAAATCATGGCACTCGGGCCCTAGTGACAAGCATTAAGCATAGCAAAGTCATAGCAACATCAATCTCAGAATATAATGGATACTAGGGATCAAACCCTAACAAAACTAACTCGATTACATGATAAATCTCATCCAACCCATCACCGTCCAGCAAGCCTACGATGGAATTACTCACGCACGATGGTGAGCATCATGAAATTGGTGATGGAGGATGGTTGATGATGACGATGGAGACGGATTTCCCTTTCCGGAGCCCCGAACGGACTCCAGATCAGCCCCCCGAGAGAGTTTAGGGCTTGGCGGCGGCTCCGTATCGTAAAACGCGATGAATCTTTCTCTCTGATTTTTTTCTCCCCGAACACGAATATATGGAGTTGGAGTTGAGGTCGGTGGAGCTCCAGGGGACCCACGAGGCAGGGGGCGCCCCCCCCCCACCCTCGTGGAAAGGGTGTGGGCCCCCTGTCCTTGATTCTTTCACCAATATTTTTTATATTTTCCAAAAATAATCTCTGTGAAGTTTCAGGTCATTCCGAGAACTTATGTTTCTGCACAAAAATAACACCATGGCAATTCTGCTGAAAACAGCGTCAGTCCGGGTTAGTTCCATTCAAATCATGCAGGTTAGAGTCCAAAACAAGGGCAAAAGTGTTTGGAAAAGTAGATATGACGGAGACGTATCAACTCCCCCAAGCTTAAACCTTTGCTTGTCCTCAAGCAATGCAGTTGATAAACTGAAAGTGATAAAGAAAAACTTTTACAAACTTTGTTTGCTCTTGTTGTTGTAAATATGTAAAGCCAGCATTCAAGTTTTCAGCAAAGATTATGACTAACCATATTCACAATAACACTTAGGTCTCATGTTTACTCATGCTAATGGCATAATCAACTAGCGAGCAATAATAATAAATCTCGGATGACAACACTTTCTCAAAACAATCATGATATGATATAACAAGATGGTATCTCGCTAGCCCTTTCTGAGACCGCAAAACATAAATGCAGAGCACCTTTAAAGATCAAGGACTGACTAAACATTGTAATTCATGGTAAAAGAGATCCAGTCATAGTCATATCCAATATAAACTAATAGTAATGGATGCAAATGACAGCGGTGCTCTCCAGCTGGTGCTTTTAATAAGAGGGTGATGACTCAACATAAAAGTAAATAGATAGGCCCTTCACAGAGGGAAGCAGGGATTTGTAGAGGTGCCAGAGCTCGATTTTAAAGCAGAGATAAATAATATTTCGAGCGGCATATTTTCATTGTCAAGATAACAACCAAGAGATGGCGATATCTTCCATGCTACACACATTATAGGCGGTTCCCAAACAGAATGTAAAGTTTATACTCCCCCTCCACCAACAAGCATCAATCCATGGCTTGCTCGAAACAACGAGTGCCTCCAACTAACAACAACCCCGGGGGAGTTTTGTTTGCAATTATTTTGATTTGATTTGCATAAAGCATGGGACTGGGCATCCCGGTGACCATCCATTTTCTCGTGAGTGAGGAGCGGAGTCCACTCCTCTTGAGAATAACCCGCCTAACATGGAAGATACAGACAGCCCTGGTTGATATATGAGCTATTCGAGCATACAAAACAGAATTTCATTTGAAGGTTTAGAGTTTGGCACATACAAATTTACTTGGAACGGCAGGTAGATACCGCATATAGGAAGGTATAGTGGACTCATATGAAATAAATTTGGGTTTTAAGGGATTGGATGCACAAGTAGTATTCCCGCTTAGTACAAGTGAAGGCTAGCAAAAGACTGGGAAGCGACCAACTAGAGAGCGACAACAGTCATGAACATGCATTAAAATTAATAAACATTGAGTGCAAGCATGAGTAGGATATAATCCACCATGAACATAAATATCATGAAGGCTATGTTTATTTGTTTCAACTACATGCGTGAACATGTGCCAAGTCAAGTCACTTGAATCATTCAAAGGAGGATACCACCCTATCATACCACATCACAACCATTTTAATAGCATGTTGGCACGCAAGGTAAACCATTATAAACTCCTAGCTAATTAAGCATGGCATAAGCAACTATAATCTCTAATTGTCATTGCAAACATGTTTATTCATAATAGGCTGAATCAGGAACGATGAACTAATCATATTTACAAAAACAAGAGAGGTCGAGTTCATACCAGCTTCTCCCATCTCAATCAGTCCATTATATATCGTCATAATTGCCTTTCACTTGCACGACCAAACAATGTGAATAATAATAATAGTGCACGTGCATTGGACTAAGCTAGAATTTGCGAGCATTCAATAAACAGGAGAAGACAAGGCAATATGGGCTCTTGGTTAAATCAACAATAATGCATATAAGAGTCACTTCAACAATTTAATCATGGTCTTCTCCTATCGACCCCCAAAGAAAAGAAAAGAAATAAAACTATTTACATGGAAAGCTCCCAACAAGCAAAAGAAGAACAGGAAATCTTTTTGGGTTTTGTTTTTAATTACTACTACAGCAAGAAAAGTAAACTAGCTAAAAGCTACAACTATTTTTTTTGGGTTTTTCTTAAGGTTTATCAAACACACAAAAAGAAAGCAAGAAAAAGAAAATAAACTAGCATGGATAGTACAATGAAAGAGTATGAGCACCGACATCTAGCAATGAGTGTGTGAACATGAATGTAATGTCGGTGAGAAATGTGTACTCCCCCAAGCTTAGGCTTTTGCCCTAAGTTGGTCTATTGCCACGGCTGGGCTGGCGGATATCCAAAGTAGTAGTTGGGGTCGTACTGAGAAGAAGTCTCGAATTGCCACTGGTTGGAAATCGCCTCCGGATCCCACTGGTAATTGGACTGTCGTGGAGGATCAACTTGTGGTTCCGGCTCTGGCTCTGTAGCTGATGTAGGGTTCCTGTAGGCGTGGATGGCCTCCAGCGGAACGAGATACTTGCCTGCAGACAAATCAAACAAGGAAGGAGCAGGCAAGATAATAGTCTCAGGATGATTTTTATCAAATAACAGTTTATATTTAAGTGCCCTTCCCCTATTCTTAACAATAAAATCATGTGCTACCATACTCTTATAATCTAAATAAACATTAGGCAGCAATTTTTCTTCTTTCTCATAGTGCCTAATAGGTATGTTATAGTATGCAGCGAGGCGCGAGGCGAAGATGCCTCCCAAGATGGGGCCCTTAGTACGGTTAAGATTTAACCGTCCTGCAACATGATACGTCTCTGTCGTATCTATAATTTTTTATTGTTCCATGCAAATATTATACAACTTTCATATACTTTTGGCAACTTTTTATACTATTTTTGGGACTAACATATTGATCCAATTGCTCAGTGCAGGCCTCTGTTTGTTGCATGTTTTATGTTTCGCAGAAACCCCACATCAAACAGAATCCAAACGGGATAAAAACGGATGGAGAATATTTTTAGAATATTAGGAGAATATGGGAGGAAGAATCAACGCAAGACCGTGCTCGAGGGGGGCACGAGGCAGGGGGCGCGCCTGCCCCTGGGCACGCCTGCCCCCCTTGTGGGCCCCCCGTAAGGCAGTTGCTGCTCTACTTCAGCCGCAAGAAAGCTAATTTTCGGAAAAAAAAATCTCGGCGAAGGTTTCAATCCTATCGGAGTTACAGATCTCCATATATATACGAAACGGTGAAAGGGCAGAATAAGAAAACACAGAAAACAAAGAGAGACAGAGAGACAGATCCAATCTCGGAGGGGCTCTCGCCCCTCCCATGCCATGGAGACCAAGGACCAGTGGGGAAACCCTTCTCCCATCTAGGGAGGAGGTCAAGGAAGAAGAAGAAGGAGGGGCTCTCTCTCCCTCGCTTCCGGTGGCGCCGGAGTGCCACCGGAGGCCATCATCATCACCGCAATCTTCACCAACAACTTCACCTCCATCATCACCAACTCTTCCCCCCTCTATGCAACGGTGTAACCCCTCTTTTACCCGTTGTACTCTCTACTTAAACATGGTGCTCAACACTATATATTATTTCCCAATGATGTATGGCTATCCTATGATGTTTGACTAGATCTGTTTTGTCCTATGAGTTATTTGATGATCAAGATTGGTTTGAGTTGCATGTTTTATTATTGGTGCTGTCCTATGGTGCTCTCCGTGTCGCGCAAGCGTGAGGGATTCCTTCTGTAGGGTGTTGCAATACGTTCATGATTCGCTTATAGTGGGTTGCGTAAGTGACTGAAACACAAACCCGAGTAAGGGGGTTGTTGCGTATGGGATAAAGAGGACTTGATGCTTTAATGCTATGGTTTGGTTTTACCTTAATGATCTTTAGTAGTTGTGGATGCTTGCTAGAGTTCCAATCATAAGTGCATATGATCCAAGTAGAGAAAGTATGTTAGCTTATGCCTCTCCCTCAAATAAAATCGCAATAATGATTACCGGTCTAGTTATCGATTGCCTAGGGACAAATAACTTTCTCGTGACAAAAAGCTCTCTACTAACTTAGTTGTGTCTTCATCTAAAAAGCCCCTAGTTTTTATTTACGCTCTCTTTATTATCTTGCAAACCTATCCAAAAACACCTACAAAGTACTTCTAGTTTCATACTTGTTCTAGGTAAAGTTTAACGTTAAGCGTGCGTGAGAGTTGTATCGGTGGTCGATAGAACTTGAGGAATATTTGTTCTACCTTTAGCTCCTCGTTGGGTTCGACACTCTTACTTATCGAAAGAGGCTACAATTGATCCCCTATACTTGTGGGTTATCAAGACCTTTTTCGGCGCCGCTGTCGGGAGCAATAGCGTGGGGTGAATATTCTCGTGTGTGCTTGTTTGCTTTATCACTAAGTAATTTTTATTTGCTGTTCTTAGTTGTTTTCTATCTTTAGTTATGGGTAGGAAACACAAAATACCAAAAAAAATTAGTTGTACCTACAGAACCAATGGTTGAAGAACCACTCAAAATCTATCACACTCCTGAAGCTTATTACTTGGATCATCTTCGATCCCTATGTGCTCGTGCTGAAACCCCAACTAGCTTAGTTGAGGGAAAATCTTTAGATGAGCATGCTTGTTATGTGCGACACCGTATATCTGAAAAAGGGAAACATTTACTGGATCAAATTCATCGTTTGCAATGCTATGGTTGGAATTTGTGTGAAATATATGATGTTACTTGTTGTTCTGAAAACCCTAAGAAATACCTTCCCTACCAATGTGAGTTTATTGATAATGGAATCGTATCTTCGTATGTTAAGGGTGTTTATAATTACTATAATGTTCAACAAATTGAAGAATTTGTTTCTTTTAAGGGTGCTTACGAAATTGCTTCTTTGATTGAAACGTATGATGCTACTCTTTACAAATCTGGAAATTTTGCCATACTTCAATATTGCTATGATAATTATGCTTCTAATGCCTATGTTGAACCATATATTGAGGACTAATCCGCTGTCCAAGAAGAGACTAATATTTTGCAGGAGTCTATGGAAGAAGAAATTGATGAAACTGTGAGCTCATTGGATGAAAAAGATGATGAGGAGAGCGAAGAACAGAAGGAGGAAGAGCGGATTAGCTACCCGTGCCCACCTTCTAATGAGAGTAACTCTTCAACTCATACATTGTTTAATTTCCCTTCGTGCTTACCGAAGGATGATTGCTATGATGACTATTATGATCTCGTTGATTCTCTTGAAATATCCCTTTTTGATGATGATTGCTATGCTTGTGGCCAAGATGCCAATATGAATTATGCTTATGGAGATGAACTTGCTATAGTTCCTTATGTTAAACATGAAATTGTTGCTATTGCACCCACGCATGATAGTCCTATTATCTTTTTTAATTCTCCCAACTACACTATATCGGAGAAGTTTACCCTTATTAAGGATTATATTGATGGGTTGCCTTATACCGTTGCACATGATGATTTTGATGAATATAATATGCATGTGCTTGTTGGTCCTACTTGCAATTATTATGAGATAGGAACTATATCTCCACCTCTCTATGTTTCCAACACGATAAAATTGCAAGAAACTGTTTATACTATGCATTGGCCTTTACTTTGTGTGCATGAATTGTTCTTTTATGACATGCCGATGCATAGGAAGAGAGTTAGACTTCGTTGTTGCATGATATATGTTGCCTTGTGCTCACTACTAAATGCCAAATCATTGCTAACTAAAATTGGCTTTGATATACCTTGGGGGTGGATTCTCTACTTGAGCACTATATGCCTAGCTTATTGGCTTTAAAGAAAGCGCTGCCAGGGAAATAAACTGGAAGTTTTAGAGAGTCATTTATTTCTATTGATTGCTTTTATATAGTTAAAAAAAAAAGAGGGGAACCCGAAACTATTCAAGAAGAAAAGCGAAAGTGATAAAGACGAGCATTGTTGAAGTGGGAGCTAGCCTTGAACTTTGTTCATGCTCACGGAAACTTTGTGAATCTTGATTACGTAAACTTTTCAATAAAAATAATTATCCCCTTGTAAAATTCCATTGTATTATAAAAATAATGTGCCAAGGTTTGCCTTTAGGATGTTTACAATGCTTGTTGGTTTGTACGGTGCAGGACAGAAACTTTGGCTGTAGTGCACAATTTTACATTTTTTACTGGAACGTCAAATGGTTCTGATTCTTTTTGCACTGTCTTTCTTTAAAAAAAATATTTTTTCTAATTTTGGTAGAATTTTCAAGTATCAGAAGTATGGTAAATGTTCAGATTATTACAGACTGTTCTGTTTTAGACAGATTCTATTTTTGATGCATAATTTGCTTGTTTTGATTAAACTATCGATTTATATCAGTAGATTAAGCCATGAAAAAGTTATATTACAGTAGACACAATGCAAAAACAAAATATGAATTGGTTTGCAACAGTACTTAGAGTAGTGATTTGCTTTATTATACTAACTGATCATACTGAGTTTTCTGTTGAAGTTTTTTGTGGATGTAGTGTTCGAAGATCGAGGATGTTTCGATATGAGGATAAGGAGGAGAGGCAAGAGATCAAGCTTGGGGATACCCAAGGCACCCCAAGTAAATATTCAAGGAGACTCAAACGTCTAAGCTTGGGATGCCCCGGAAGGCATCCCCTCTTTCTTCAACAAGTATCAGTATGTTTTCAGATTCGTTTCGTTCATGCGATATGTGCAAATCTTGGAGCGTCTTTTGCTTTAGTTTTCATTTTTCTTTTATGCACCATGCTGGTATGAGATAGTCCTTGGTTGAATTATAGAATGCTCTTTGCACTTCACTTATATTCTTTGAGTATGGCTTTATAGAATGCTTCATGTGCTTCACTTATATCATTTGAAGTTTGGATTGCCTGTTTCTCTTTACATAAAAAACCGCCATTTGTAGAATGCTCTTTTGCTTCACTTATATTTGTTAGAGCATGGGAATATCTTTTGTAGAAAGAATTAAACTCTCTTGCTTCACTTATATCTATTTAGAGAGTTGACAGGAATTGGCCATTCACATGGTTAGTCATAAAATCCTACATAAAACTTGTAGATCATTGAATATGATATGTTTGATTCCTTGCAATAGTTTTTGCGATATAAAGATGGTGATATTAGAGTCATGCTAGTGGGTAGTTGTGGATTGTAGAAATACTTGTGTTGAAGTTTGTGATTCCTGTAGCATGCACGTATGGTGAACCGTTATGTGATGAAGTCGGAACATGATTTATTTATTGATTGTCTTCCTTATGAGTGGCGGTCAGGGACGAGCGATGGTATTTTCCTACCAATCTATCCCCCTAGGAGCATGCGCGTAGTACTTTGTTTCGATGACTAATAGATTTTTGCAATAATTATGTGAGTTCTTTATGACTAATGTTGAGTCCATGGATTATACGCACTCTCACCCTTTCACCATTGCTAGCCTCTCTAGTACCGTGCAACTTTTCGCTGGTACCATAAACCCACCATATACCTTCCTCAAAACAGCCATACCTACCTATCATGGCATTTCCATAGCCATTCCGAGATATATTGCATGCAACTTCCATCATCATCGTATACATGACTCGAGCATTCATTGTCATATTGCTTTGCATGATCGTAAGATAGCTAGCATGATATTTTCATGGCTTGTCCGTTGATATCTTTGCTACGCTAGATCATTGCACATCCCGGTACACCGCCGGAGGCATTCATATAGAGTCATATCTTTGTTCTAGTATCGAGTTGTAATATTGAGTTGTAAGTAAAAAAAAAGTGTGATGATCATCATTATTAGAGCATTGCCCCAGTGAGGAAAGGATGATGGAGACTATGATTCCCCCACAAGTCGGGATGAGACTCCGGACTTTACAAAAAAATAAAAGAGGCCAAAGAATCCCAAATAAAAAAGAGGCCAAAGAAGCCCACCAAAAAAAAGAGAAAATAAAAAAAAGAGAAAAAGAGAGAAGGGGCAATGTTACTATCCTTTTACCACACTTGTGCTTCAGAGTAGCACCATGTTCTTCATATAGAGAGTCTCTTGAGTTATCACTTTCATATACTAGTGGGAATTTTCATTATAGAACTTGGCTTGTATATTCCGATGATGGGCTTCCTCAAACGCCCGAGGTCTTCATGAGCAAGCAAGTTGGATGCACATCCACTTAGTTTTCAGTCTGAGCTTTCATACACTTATATCTCTTAGTGCATCATTGCATGGCAACCCCTACTCACTCACATTGATATCTATTGATGGGCATCTCCATTGCCCATTGATACGCCTAGTTGATGTGAGACTGTCTTCTCCTTTTTGTCTTCTCCACAACCACCATTCTATTCCACCTATAGTGCTATGTCCATGGCTCACACTCAGTTATTGTGTGAAAGTTGAAAAGGTTTGAGAACGTCAAAAGTATGAAACAATTGCTTGGCTTGTTATCGGGGTTGTTCATGATTTGAATATTTTGTGTGGTGAAGATGGATCATAGCCAGACTATATGATTTTGTAGGGATAACTTTCTTTGGCCATTTTATTTTGAAAAGACATGATTGCTTTATTAGTAGGCTTGAAGTATTATTGTCTTAATGTCAAATGATAGACTATTGCTTTGAATCACTTGTGTCTTAATATTCATGCCATGATTAGATACATGATCAAGATTATGCTAGGTATCATTCCACATCAAAAATTATCTTTTTTTATCATTTTTCTACTCGAGGACGAGCAGGAATTAAGCTTGGGGATGCTGATACGTCTCCATCGTATCTATAGTTTTTGATTGTTCCATGCCAATATTATACAATTTCCATATACTTTTGGCAAATTTTTATACTATTTTTGGGACTAACATATTGATCCAGTGCCGAGTGCCAGTTCCTGTTTGTAGCATGTTTTATGTTTCGCAAAAACCCCATATCAAACGGAATCCAAACGGGATAAAGACGGATAGAGAATATTTTTGGAATATTTGGAGAATATGAGAGGAAGTATCAACGCGAGACAGTGCCCGAGGGGGGCACGAGGCAGGGGGGCGCGCCTGCCCCCCTAGGTGCGCCTTCCCCCCTCGTGGGCCCACCTTAAGGCGGTTGTTGCTCTACTTTGGCCGCAAGAAAGCTAATTTTCGGAGAGAAAAAATCTTGGCGAAGGTTTCAATCCAATCTGAGTTACGGATCTCCATATATATACGAAACGGTGAAAGGGCAGAATAAGAGAACGCAGAAAACAGAGAGAGACCGAGAGACAGACCCAATCTCGGAGGGGCTCTCGCCCCTCCCATGCCATGGAGACCAAGGACTAGAGGGGAAACCCTTCTCCCATCTAGTTAGGAGGTCAAGGAAGAAGAAGAAGGAGCCCTTGCTTCCGGTGGCACCGGAGTGCCACCGGGGGCCATCATCATCACCGCAATCTTCACCAACAACTTCACCGCCATCATCACCAACTCTTCCCCCCTCTATGCAGCGGTGTAACCCCTCTTTTACCCGCTGTAATCTCTACTTAAACATGGTGCTCAACTCTATATATTATTTCCCAATGATGTATGGCTATCCTATGATGTTTGAGTAGATCTGTTTTGTCCTATGGGTTATTTGATGATCAAGATTGGTTTGAGTTGCATGTTTTATTATTTGTGCTGTCCTATGGTGCTCTCCATGTCGCGCAAGCGTGAGGGATCCCCGCTGTAGGGTGTTGCAATACGTTCATGATTCGCTTATAGTGGGTTGCCTGAGTGATGTAAATGAAACCCGAGTAAGGGGTTGTTGCGTATGGGATAAAGAGGACTTGATGCTTTAATGCTATGGTTGGGTTTTACCTTAATGATCTTTAGTAGTTGCGGATGCTTGCTAGAGTTCCAATCATAAGTGCGTATGATCCAAGTAGAGAAAGTATGTTAGCTTATGCCTCTCCCTCAAATAAAATTGCAATAATGATTACCGGTCTAGTTATCGATTGCCTAGGGACAAATAACTTTCTCGTGACAAAAAGCTCTCTACTAACTTAGTTGTGTCTTCATCTAAATAGCCCCTAGTTTTTATTTACGCTCTCTTTATTATCTTGCAAACCTATCCAAAAACACCTACAAAGTACTTCTAGTTTCATACTTGTTCTAGGTAAAGTTTAACGTTAAGCGTCATGAGAGTTGTATCGGTGGTCGATAGAACTTGAGGGAATATTTGTTCTACCTTTAGCTCCTCGTTGGGTTCGACACTCTTACTTATCATAAGAGGCTACAATTGATCCCCTATACTTGTGGGTTATCACAACAATGGCGCCCATACTAAATGTATCATCACGAAACAAGGCATGGAACAAAATAATAATATCAGGGACACTCAAGTTTCCATAGTTTCCGTGACCAATTGTGCATCTACTAGCAAATATAACAAAGTAACGTAGAACAGGAAAATGTATGCTAGTGATTCGTGCGTCGGAAACCTTCCTCGTTTCCCCTACAGCAATTGTATCAATAAACCCGTCCACATCGTTACTATGTGGTTCCTCTGTGATACCAGGAAAAGGTAACTTGCAAACTCTACAGAATTCACGAAGGGTCATCTCCTTATACTCATCATATAAATGAAATCCACCGTAGGTGGTGACCTCCTAGAATGGAAATGAAAATTTTGCACAAAGGTATTGGTGAGTAAGAGATACTGTTCGCTTTGGTCGCGGAGGAAGTCAGTGAGGCCTGCATTCTCAGCCAATTCATAAAAATCATCATAAATCCCGGCTGCTCTCAAGAAATCATCACAAGGCCATTCACACGGCCGAACCTTCGCGGTACGAGGCAGATTATATTTGGGCCTCTCTTCTTCTTCACTTTGTTTTTCCTTCGAGCTTTGGCTCGATGAGCCCCTCAAAAATCTCTTTATCATTTTCTGATTTTTTTTTGAAATTTTTAGTAACTTCAAATAAAAGCGAACCAAGCTCAAACAAATTGATAGCAACTACTTATACAAGTGCCTAGAGCTCATATCATGCATTAGAACTACTTGGAACCATATAAATTTGACATGCAAGCTCAAGAACATGGTCACCTAGGCAGCACAAATTTGCAATGAATAAAGCACCAGAACAAAAACTAATTGGACCAATGGAGGAGTCACATACCAAGGAACGATCCCCCAAAGCAGTTTTGTGAGAGGTGCTTTGAGCAAGGAGATCGAAAATCATAGCAAAATGAGCTAGAACTCGTGCTTGAGCTGGTTGGTGATTTTTTTGGGAGGAAGAAGGAGTGTGTGGTTGATGGAATAAGTGGAGGGAGCCACCATGGGCCCACGAGGCAGGGGGCGCGCCTGGGGTGGTGGGCTACGGACCTGGTGCCTGTGTGCTTGCTCCCCCTGTTGTGTTCTCAGTGCCAAATATTCTCAAATATTCCAGAAAAAATCATATTTCAATTTCAGGGCATTTGGAGAACTTTTATTTTCGGGGTATTTTTATATTGCACGGATAATTCAGAAAACTGACAGAAAATACTAATTTTACTTTATTTCAACTAAATAACAGAAAGTAAAGAGAGAGTACATAAGGTTGTGCTTTCTAACTTCATCCATCTCATGCTCATCAAAAGGAATCCACTAACAAGGTTGATCAAGTCTTGTTAACAAACTCATACCGAATAACATGGAACCGGAGAAATTTCGAATAACACTATGTTACCTCAACAGGGTTATGCACATCCCCAATAATAAGAATATCATATCTCTTTTTGACAGTAGGAAGAGGAAATTCAAAACCTCCAATAATAATCGATGGAATTTTTCCAATAGAATTGATACTGTGGACTTGAGGTTGTTTCCTCGAAAAGTGTACCGTATGCTCATTACCATTAACATGAAAAGTGACATTGCCTTTGTTGCAATCAATAACAGCCCTGCAGTATCCAAAAAAGGTCTTCCAAGAATAATAGACATACTATCGCCTCGGGAATATCAAGAATAACAAAGTCCGTTAAAATAGTAACGTTCGCAACCACAACAGGCACATCCTCACAACTATCGACAGGTATAGCAGTTGATTTATCAACCATTTGTAAAGATATTTCAGTAGGTGTTAACTTATTCAAATCAAGTCTACGATATAAAGAGAGAGGCATAACATTGGCTCCAAGATCACATAAAGCAGTTCTAACATAATTTATTTTAATGGAGCATGGTATAGTGGGTACTCCTGGATCTCCAAGTTTCTTAGGTATTCCACCCTTAAAAGTATAATTAGCAAGCATGGTGGAAATTTCAGCTTCCGGTATCTTTCTTTTATTAGTAACAATTTCTTTCATATACTTGGCATAATGATTCATTTTGAGCATATCAGTTAATCGCATACGCAAAAATATAGGTCTAATCATTTCAGCAAAGCGCTCAAAATCCTCATCATCCTTTTTCTTGGATGGTTTGGGAGGAAAAGGCATGGGTTTCTGAACCCACGGCTCCCTTTCTTTACCGTGCTTCCCAGAAACAAAGTCTCTTTTATCATAACGTTGATTCTTTGATTGTGGGTTATCAAGATCAACAGCAGGTTCAATTTCTACATCATTATCATTACTAGGTTGAGCATCAACATGAACAACATCATTAACATTATCACTAGGTTCATGTTCATTACCAGATTGTGTTTCAGCATCAGAGATAGAAATATCATTTGGATTCTCAGGTGGTTCAGGAATAGGTTCACTAGAAGCATGCAAAGTCCTATCGTTTTTCTTTTTCTTCTTTTTAGAAGGACTAGGTGCATCAATATTATTTCTCTGAGAATCCTGCTCAATTCTCTTAGGGTAGCCTTCAGGATACAAAGGTTCTTGAGTCATTCTACCAGTTCTAGTAGCCACTCTAACAGCAAAATCATTATTCTTACTATTTAATTCATTGCGCAAATCATTTTGAGCTTTAAGTACTTGTTCTACTTGAGTGGTAACCATAGAAGCATGTTTACTAATGAGTTTAAGTTCACCTTTAACTCTAGACATATAATCACTCAAGTGTTCAATCATATAAGCATTTTGTTTTAACTGTCTACCAAAATAAGCATTAAAATCTTTTTGCTTAACCATAAAGTTATCAAACTCATCCAAACATTGGCTAGCAAACTTAGTAGGAGGGATTTCAGCTTTATCATATATATAGAGAGAATTTACCTTTACTACCTGTGTCGGGTTATCAAGACCATGAGTTTCTTCAATAGGTAATGGATTAGGATCATATATTTCTTCAACAGGCGGTTAATTAAGACCATGTATTTCTTCAATAGGAGGTAAATTATTAACATCTTCAGCTTTAATACCCTTTTCTTTCATAGATTTATTTGCTTCTTGCATATCTTAAGGACTGAGAAATAGAACACCCCTCTTCTTTGGAGTTGGCTTAGGAGTTGGTTCAGGAAGTGTCCAATTATTTTCATTTGTCAATATATTATTCAATAGAATTTCAACTTCATCCGTGTTCTTTCCGAAAAGCAGTAACCAGCACAACTATCCGGTGGTCTCTGGAAGCATCGGTTAGTCCATTATAAAAGATATCAAGTATTTCATTTTTCTTAAGAGGATGATCAGGCAAAGCATTAAGTAATTGGAGAAGCCTCCCCCAAGCTTGTGGGAGACTCTCTTCTTCAATTTGCACAAAATTATATATATATCCTGATGCGGAGCATCCCACGATCATCCCCATGGATCTACAACCGTCTCATCAAGAGCCAAGAGGACCCATGACACGAGCTAGAGCTAGAGCTCTCGAGAACGAGGTGACTTCCTTCCTTAGTGATATCACATACGATCCACTCGAGACATGGCTACTACCTAAGTCCGATATGCTATGCATCATTAGGTGTCAAGAGGAGCCTTCCGAAGATGCACGTGAAGACGGACGAGCCGCCAAGTCCACGGATGAAGAGGACCACAAGCGGGCAAGTTCACCCTCCAGCCCCGGACATCCGCCAAGGTCCGGACATCCGCCCCCGAGACGCCAACACCGCAGCCGCAGCCCAGCCAGAACCCTACAGGCCCGGACATCCGCCACTGTGCCCCGGACATCCGGCCCCAGCCGGATATCCGGCGAAGCCCGAAATCCGCGCCACGCACCGATTCGACAGAAGGGCACCTCCGCCGGACATCCGCCCCCAGCCCGGACATCGGCGCCTCCAAGCCTCGGACATCCGCCCGACGCCGGACATCCGCTCCACTTTGTCAAGACAAGAAAGGGCCGATGCCCATGTACCTCTTCGCCCCCTAGACTATATATACTCCATCCCCTTCCTCTTTCTAGGGTTAGCATTGGATTAGCTCATATTTTGTGTGAGAGCCCTTGCTCATCCACTTGGCCACTTCTCCTCGGAGCTCAGGACCTCTACGGAGAAGATCCCCCAAGCGGATTCAAGACCCCCTTCTAGGGTGGACCCCATTAAGACCTCCTCTCGGAGAAGAACGGCTACTCGTGTATCTTTCCTTTGTTGCTTTTGAATCTTGTGCCACTTTATGTGATCGGTGATCTAGCACTTGTGTGATTGATTCCTTGTCGATTTAGCGATTCTCTCTCGTTTTCCCCGTGTTTTCCCTTTGTGCTTCCGCGTGTTCTCCGTAGGATCCCCTCCAAACGTGAAAGATCATCCACGTAGGGTTCCGCCCTACATCATCTTGGTATCATGAGCCACGTTGATCACGTTTTTGGAGCCCCTACCCCTCTTTTTTTAGCTTGATTTTGTTGTTTTTGTCCTAATTCCGAAAATTCCCCACCAAAAATAGCCCCAAATTTTTTTTGTGATTTGTTGGTGTGATGAAGTTTTGTTGGATTTGATCCGCGGATTTCATGTGTGGCAGGCAGATCTAGCATTCCCCCACCTTTTCCACAATTTCCATCCACAAAATCGCCCTAATTTTGCCCCGGATTTGACCTCTCCACGTGGTGTTCTTCGAGTTCGTCCACAGATCCAGAGCCCGGACATCCGGCCCGATCAGCCCGGACATCCGGCACCCCGGACATCCGGCTTCCTGCCCGGACATCCGGCCCCTGGCAGCAGTAATTCCCATCCACCACCCCGTTTACTGCCTAACTCTCGCCAAATTTTGTCCCGTGCCCACATACACTTCCACTTACCTCCACCACTTCCGCATAAAACCACCATAGCCTTTCCCACTACCAACTCCGACATTGTTGCCAAATTTTGCTTTGAGAATTTGAGTTGGGGTTTCCGTATCCTTTTGTGTTTCGGCTATCTAGGTACGGTTCAACATCAACATCACCACCGCTCATCTTCGCCAAGGACGGTAACATCGTCGACACCTTTTTCATAAATTGCAATTGCATTGATAACCATCATAGCCAATCTTTTGCGTTGCTTACCCGCCGAGACTAGCCATTGAGTATTGCTGGCAACGTGACTTGTGCACATTAGTGATCATACTCCATAGCATACATACCATACCAAAGTGGTGCATATCTTGACATCAACTTGTGTGTCAAAAAGTTGTCATCGCATACACAATTGCTATCTTGGTTCGTGAAGTCTTGCATGAGAAAAGAGCTCAAAAGAGAAAGAGCCAATCAAGCTTTTAAGCAAGAAGAGAAAGATAAGCAAAGAGCTTATGAGCAAGAACCATAGCATCATACAACATTAAGATTGTCATACTTGATCATCTTGGATCAACACATCAAAACACCATACATATAGCATACTTGGGATAGAAGTCGTTGCATTTTTGCTTAGTAGGTTGTGCACAAGTTCGTATCCGCCTATTGTGCAATCGTGCTAGCGTCTCTCTAGTGTTGTGCAACAAGAGCATCTTGGTGAATTCCACATTTTGGCTCATGTACCATATCTTGCTATTGGTCTACTTGTTGCATTTGCAAATTTGTGAATCATTTCCAACATTATTGAGTCTCACTTACAATTGCATCAAATTTTGTGCCACCATCCTAACCGAGCTCCACCATAAGCTTTTATTTGTGTAGGTGTGAGAACCGACAAGAATTGGTACCAATAGTGCTATTTCATTGTCCGCATTTGAGTGAACTTGATTCATCATCAACATCGGTCAAAGGTACATTGGTATAAGTTCTTCTCCTTCTACCACTCACATTTTGCTTGGAATGATGGATAGGCCAAGTACTTCTACCAAGCCACTCTTCATCGAACAAGACGACGACATGTCATCATACGTCACCAAGAACCACCTCTTTGGTGCACAACGAGCGTTGCACCAAGAACAACAAGCAATGAGCGATCAGATCGACAATCTCAAGAACCGACTTGCGACTCTCCGAGCAACGTACAAGAGACTACTTCGACAACAAGTTCGACGCTCACAAGCAAGAGAATGATGCAAGAATGGACGAGATCCGCGCCTTGATGAGAAACCGGCATCATTCAACTTCTTCATCAACAAGACGGAGCCGATCGAGTCGACACTCCGACGACACCTTCTACGACTCAAGTACACCTACTTCGAACACTCTTCGCCGTGCCGCACGTCAAGACCGTCATGCATCTCACAACCCGCTACATGACAAGCATTCACAAGAGCAAGTTGATGATCAAGTTCCTCGTCCTCAATCAAACCAAGACGCTTTTGCTCAAGCTCAAGAACGACAACGTCTTCGTCGCCAACAAGAGGAAGAACGAGCGCGTCTACACCAAGACGAGCAAGACGCCAAGGCTCAACGTCTTCAACAACAACAACGTGAAGCACAAGCTCTTGAGGTGCAACGTGCCCTTCAAGAATCAAGTAGAGCCTTCGCCAACCGCAATCGCGAACGGCGCAATCAAGAGGAAGCCCTTCGAGAAGAAATCCAAGAGAGGAACTACCAACCTCATGGACAACGTCAAGTTCCTCAAGCTCCTCCACAAGCTCGTCAAGCTCCACTTCAAACTCAAGTTCAACAAGAGCAAGTTGATCATGGTCTTCCTCCACGCCAAGAGCAACATGAAGACGATTGCAATCCACGTCAAGGACGTCATCATCAACATCGCCAACAACACAATGAAGAGCAACGCTACGGCAAGCTAAAATTCACCATGCCCAAGTTCAACGGAAGCAATGACCCCGAAGACTATCTCGCATGGGCATTGAAGGTTGACAAAATCTTCCGGTTGCACAACTACGAGGAAGCGAAGAAAATCGCTATGGCATCACTTGAGTTCCAAGACTATGTGCTCATATGGTGGGAACAAATCATTGAGCGACGACAAGCAAGAGGTGAACCTCCAATCACCACTTGGGCTCAAATGAAGGATGTCATGCGAGCACGTTTTGTGCCAACCTACTACAACCGCGACCTCTTCAAGAAACTCCAACTACTCAACCAAGGAACAAAGAGTGTTGAAGAATACTACAAGGAAATGGAGATAGCCATGATTCGATCCAATGTCAAGGAAGATGATGAGCAAACAATGGCACGTTTCTTGAATGGACTCAATCATCCCATCAAGAAGATCGCCGACTTCCAACCATACTCCACCCTCATTGAGCTCGTGCATCAAGCTACAAAGGCGGAACGTCAAGTGCAAGATGACTTCAAGTACGCCAAGTACTCGTCCAAGACCTACGGCTTCTCCAACAACCAAGCTTCAACGACTCCTCCAACATCTACATCAACCAAACCTTCTCCAAGCAACGACGACAAGCCGGGTTACAAGAAAACTTCGTCAAGTTCAAGTCGTCTTCCTCCTACTACAAGCAACTTCAAGCTGCGTGCTTCATCATCTACTCCGACCGATGAGACCATCAAAACAAGTTCCTTCAAGTGTTTCACTTGCGGCGGCCGAGGCCACAAGTCCTATGAATGAAGCAACAAGCGGACCATGATCCTCAACGACGACGACACATATGACTCAATGAGTGATGAGGAGATGGAAGCCCTTGAGCAAGTGGCCAGGCACCGGCAAGTGAACGAAGATGAAGATGATCAAGTCTTTTGCGATGAGGATTCGAGCCCCGCTCTCGTTGTCTCCAAGGTCTTGACCCTTCAACATCAACAAGAAGACGACCAAAAATGCCACATCTTCCACACAAAGGCCGACATCAACGGAAGGTCCGTCAAGGTCATCATCGATGGAGGTAGTTGCCACAACTTGGCAAGTGAAGAACTATGTTCCAAACTTCAATTGGTCAAGAGGAAGCACCCGCACCCCTACAAGGTTCAATGGCTAAGTGACTCCGGCACTATACGAGTCGAGCATACGGTCCAAGTCTCCTTCAAAATTGGTGCTTATGAAGACACGTTGGAATGTGATGTGGTCCCAATGACCGTTTGCCACCTACTTCTAGGTCGACCATGGCAATTCGACCGTGGTGTCATCCACAATGGGCGCACCAATCACTATAGCTTCAAGATGAAAGGGAAGGAATATGTGCTACGACCTATGTCTCCTACTCAAGTGATAGCCTACAAGCAAGCCACCCATCATAGAAGCAAGAGTGAGAAAGTGATCCACCCAAAAGTGAGTGAGAGCCACAAAACACACTTGAGTGCCTCTTCGCCTAGAGAGAAAAACCTCATCCTATTTGCCACCAAAAGTGAGATGAGAGAAGTGTGTGAGAACCCATCGAGTGTGATGCACTTTGTCCTTGTGTGCAAGGATAGAGAACCAAAAACTAACACCATTCACGAGCTACCTTTGGTGTTTCAATCTCTTTTGCAGGAATTTCAAGATGTTTTCCCCGACGAGCTACCTCTGGGTCTACCTCCTCTTCGAGGCATTGAGCATCAAATCGACCTCATCCCCGGAGCACCTCTACCAAACAAAGCTCCATAACTAGTCAATCCCGAAGAAACCAAGGAGATTCAACGGCAAGTACAACAACTAATCGACAACGGTCATGTACGTGAAAGCTTAAGCCCTTGTGCCGTTCCCGTTATACTTGTGCCTAAGCCCGATGGAAGTTTTCGCTTGTGTTCCGATTGTAGACCGATAAATGCTATCACCGTCCGCTATAGGCATCCCATTCCTCGCTTAGATGATATGCTTGATGAACTTAGTGGAGCCAACTTTTTCTCAAAAATTGACCTTAAAAGTGGCTATTATCAAATCCGCATACAAGAGGGTGATGAATGGAAAACTGCTTTCAAAACCAAATTTGGTTTATATGAGTGGTTAGTGATGCCTATGGGTCTTTCGGAGGCTCCCGACACTTTCGTGCGTCTTATGCATCATGTGCTTCGTCCTTACATTGGAGTCTTTGTTGTGGTTTAATTTGATGATATTCTTGTGTTTAGCAAAACCATGAAAGAGCACATCAATCATGTAAAATCTGTGTTGCAAACTCTTTGCAAGGAAAGCCTTTATGCAAACTTGAAAAAATGCACTTTTGGCGCTGACAAAGTGGTTTTCTTGGGTTTTGTAGTATCCTCAAAGGGTGTCCATGTTGATGAATCTAAAATTGAAGCAATTAAAACTTGGCCCCAACCCACCAATTTGCAACAAGTGCGGAGTTTTCTTGGTCTTGCGGGTTTTTACCGTCGCTTTGTGAAAGATTTTAGCACAATTGCCGCTCCTTTGCATGCCTCGAGTAAGAAGAATACTCCCTTTGTTTGGGGAACTTTGCAATCAACCGCTTTTGATGAGCTCAAGTCTTTGCTTACTCATGCTCTGATTCTTGCTTTGCCCAATTTTGACAAAACTTTTGAGGTTCATTGTGATGCAAGTGGTACCGGAATTGGCGGAGTTTTGATGCAAGAAAAACGAGCCATTGCTTATTTTAGTGAAAAACTTTCCGGTGCTCAACTTAATTATCCCATCTATGACAAAGAATTGTATGCCTTAGTGCGTGTGCTACATGTTTGGGAACATTACCTTAGACCTCATGAGTTTGTCATCCATACCGATCATGAAACGCTTAAGTACCTCAAAGGTCAAACTAAATTAAACAAGCGACATGCAAAATGGAGTGAATTTATTGAATCTTTTCCTTATGTGATCAAGTACATTAAGGGTAAAGAAAATGTAGTTGCCGACACGCTTTCACGCATATGCATGCTTGTCACTCAACTTGAGTTGAATGTTATTGGTTTTGAGCATATAAAATACTTGTATGAGCATGATCCATCTTTTGCTATTCCTTATGCTAAGTGTTTGACGCATACTTCTTGGGAACAATATTACATCAAGGATGGTTATCTTATGAGAGCTAACAAACTATGCATTCCCGAGTCTTCTCTTCGTTTGCTCCTTTTGCAAGAGGCTCATGGATGCGGACTCATGGGACACTTTGGACGTGACAAGACATTCGCCACGCTCTCCAACAACTACTTTTTGCCCAAGATGTTCATGACGCCTCACGCTTCACCACCCGATGCTATACATGTCGCAAAGCTAAGTCTAAAGCTCAATCTCATGGTCTTTACATGCCTCTTCCTATTCCTTATCAACCATGGGAAGACATTAGTATGGATTTTGTACTTGGTTTGCCTAGGACTCAAAATGGAAAGGATTCCGTGTTTGTTGTTGTGGATAGATTTTCTAAGATGGCACATTTCATCCCTTGCAACAAGATAGACGATGCTTCACAGGTTGCAAATCTCTTTTGTAGGGAAATCTTGCGACTCCATGGAGTACCAAACACAATCGTCTCCGATCGTGACGTCAAGTTCTTGAGTTACTTTTGGAAGACCCTATGCGCCAAGCTCGGAATCAAGCTCTTGTTCTCATCGGCATACCATCCTCAAACCGACGGCCAAACGGAGGTGACGAACCGCACACTCTCCACTCTACTTCGTGTCTTGATCAAGAAGAACATCAAGGAGTGGGAAGCATGTCTACCCATCGCCGAGTATGCCTACAACCGTGCAAGACATTCGACTACCGGCAAGTCCCCCTTCAAGGTCATCTACGGTTTCAACCCGTTGTCCCCATTGGACATTCTACCACTTCCTCTCCAAGAGCGCACCAACATGGATGCGAGTGCACTGGCAAGCTACATCAAGAAGATGCACGAAGATACAAGGCACACCATCGAGCGCCAAGTACAACGACTAGCAACCAAGCTCAACGCCAACAAGCAACCCATGGTCTTCAACATTGGTGATCTAGTGTGGCTACACCTTCGCAAGGACCGCTTCCCCAAAGAACGCAAGTCCAAGCTTCTCCCTCGAGCCGATGGACCTTTCAAGGTGCTAGCACGCTACAACGACAACGCTTACAAGATCGACCTACCTCGAGACAAATACAACGTGAGCGACATCTTCAACGTCAAAGACCTCGCACCATACCATGGAGATGAAGCTTTTGCTCCGAGGTCGGATCTCTCCCAAGGGGGGGGGAGATGATGCGGAGCATCCCACGATCATCCCCATGGATCTACAACCGTCTCATCAAGAGCCAAGAGGACCCATGACATGAGCTAGGGCTAGAGCTCTCGAGAACGAGGTGACTTCCTTCCTTAGTGATATCACATATGATCCACTCGAGACATGGCTACTACCTAAGTCCGATATGTTATGCATCATTAGGTGTCAAGAGGAGCCTTCCAAAGATGCACGTGAAGACGGACGGGCCGCCAAGTCCACGGATGAAGAGGACCACGGAAGCGGGCAAGTTCACCCTCCAGGCCCCGGACATCCGGCCAAGGTCCCGGACATCCGGCCCCTGGAGACGCCAACACCGCAGCCGCAGCCCAGCCAGGAACCCTACAGGGCCCGGACATCCGGCCACCAGGCCCCGGACATCCGGCCCCCAGCCCGGATATCCGGCCAGAAGCCCGGAAATCCAGCGCCACGCACCCGATTCGACAGAAGGGCACCCTCCGGCCCGGACATCCGGCCCCCCAGCCCGGACATCCGGCGCCTCCCGAAGCCCCGGACATCCGGCCCGACGCCCGGACATCCGGCTCCGCTGTCTGCGCACAGTAAAGGGCCGATGCCCATGTACCTCTTCGCCCCCCTAGACTATATATACTCCATCCCTTCCTCTTTCTAGGGTTAGCATTGGATTAGCTCATATTTTGTGTGAGAGCCCTTGCTCATCCACTTGGCCACTTCTCCTCGGAGCTCAGGACCTCTACGGAGAAGATCCCCCAAGCGGATTCAAGACCCCCTTCTAGGGTGGACCCCATCAAGACCTCCTCTCGGAGAAGAACGGCTACTCGTGTATCTTTCCTTTGTTGCTTTTGAATCTTGTGCCACTTTATGTGATCGGTGATCTAGCACTTGTGTGATTGATTCCTTGTCGGTTTAGCGATTCTCTCTCGTTTTCCCCGTGTTTTCCCTTTGTGCTTCCGCGCGTTCTCCGTGATTCCCCGTAGGATCCCCTCCAAACATGAAAGATCATCCACGTAGAGTTCCGCCCTACATCATATCCCTTAAAGCAGCTTGTTTCTTATGAGCGGGGAAATATTTAGCAGAGAAGTAATAAATCATATCCTGGGGACTACGCACACAACAAGGATCAAGAGAGTTAAACCATATCTTAGCATCACCCTTTAATGAGAACGGAAATATTTTAAGGATATAATAGTAGCGAGTTTTCTCATCATTAGTGAACAGGGTGGCTATATCATTTAATTTAGTAAGATGTGCCGCAACGGTTTCAGATTCATAGCCATAAAAAGGATCAGATTCAACCAAAGTAATTATATCAAGGTCAACAGAGAATTCATAATCCTTATCAGTAACAAAGATAGGTGAAGTAGCATAAGCAGGATCACATTTCATTCTAGCATTCAAAGTTTTTTGTTTAAGCTTAGCTAATAATTTCTTAAGATCACTTCTAGCATTGCAAGCAAGAAAATCTCTAGCAGTTTCTTCATCCATAACATAGCCCTCAGGCACAACAGGCAATTCATATTTAGGGGGAGAATCTTCATCATCACTTTCATCAATATTATCAGTTTCAATAATTTTATTCTCTCTAGCCCTAGCAAGTTGTTCATCAAGAAATTCACCAAGTGACGCAGTAGTATCAAGCATAGAAGTAGTTTCATCATAAGTATCATGCATAGCAGAAGTGGCATCATCAATATCAGAATTAATAGCAGAAGCAGGTTTAGGTGTCGCAAGCTTACTCAAAACAGAAGGTGAATCAAGTGCAGAGCTAGATGGCAGTTCCTTACCTCCCCTCGTAGTTGAGGGATAATTTTTTGTTTTCTCGTCTTACAAGTTCTTCATAGTGACCAGCAGATATAAATCCCAAGTAACTCAAAGAATAGAGCTATGCTCCCAAAGAACGGCGCTTTAAAATAGTCTTGATAACCCACAAGTATAGGGGATCGCAACAGTTTTCAAGGGTAGAGTATTCAACCCAAATTTATTGATTCGACACAAGGGGAGCCAAAGAATATTCTCAAGTATTAGCAGTTGAGTTGTCAATTCAACCACACCTGGATAATTTAGTATCTGCAGCAAAGTATTTGGTAGCAAAGTAATATGGAAGTAACGGTAACAGTAGCAAAAGTAATATTTTTGGGTTTTGTAGTGATTGTATTAGTAGCAACGGAAAAATAAATAAGCGTAGAATAATATGTGAAAAGCTCGTAGGCATTGGATCGGTGATGGAGAATTATGCCGGATGCAGTTTATCATGTAACAGTCATAACATAGGGTGACACAGAACTAGCTCCAATTCATCAATATAATGTAGGCATGTATCCGAATATAGTCATACGTGCTTATGGAAAAGAACTTGCATGACATCTTTTGTCCTACCCTCCCGTGGCAGCGGGGTCCTAATGGAAACTAAGGGATATTAAGGTCCCCTTTTAATAGAGTACCGGACCAAAGCATTAACACATAGTGAATAAATGAACTCCTCAAACTACGGTCATCACCGGGAGTGGTCCCGATTATTGTCACTTCGGGGTTACCGGATCATAACACATAGTAGGTGACTATAGACTTGCAAGATAGGATCAAGAACTCACATATATTCATGAAAACATAATAGGTTCAGATCTGGAATCATGGCACTCGGGCCCTAGTGACAAGCATTAAGCATAGCAAAGTCATAGCAACATCAATCTCAGAACATAGTGGATACTAGGGATCAAACCCTAACAAAACTAACTCAATTACATGATAAATCTCATCCAACCCATCACCGTCCAGCAAGCCTACGATGGAATTACTCACGCACGGCGGTGAGCATCATGAAATTGGTGATGGAGGGCAGTTGATGATGACAATGGCGACGGATTCCCCTCTCCGGAGCCCCGAACGGAGTCCAGATCAGCCCCCCGATAGAGTTTAGGGCTTGGGGGCGGCTCCGTATCGTAAAACGCGATGAATCTTTCTATCTGACTTTCTTCTCCCCGGACACGAATATATGGAGTTGGAGTTGAGGTCGGTGGAGCTCCAGGTGGCCCACGAGGCAGGGGGGCGCGCCCCCCACCCTCGTGGAAAGGGTGTGGCCCCCCTGGCCTTGATACTTTCGCCAATACTTTTTATATTTCCCAAAAATAATCTCCATGAAGTTTCAGATCATTCCGAGAACTTTTGTTTCTGCACAAAAATAACACCATGGCAATTCTGCTGAAAACAGCGTCAGTCCGGGTTAGTTCCATTCAAATCATGCAAGTTAGAGTCCAAAACAAGGGCAAAAGTGTTTGGAAAAGTAGATACGAAGGAGATGTGTCAGCGTACCTAGACATTTTGAGTATGTGCTCGCTAATGCTCATGTTACAGCTAAAGAATTTGTCTGAGGCATCATACCTCTCAGCACGGGCTTGAGCCTGAAATGCCATTTTGGTCTTCTCAATCATCTCATATGCCCGTTGTGCTCAAAACGTTTTTGGAGCCTTGATTCTTCGATGTACAACATGACGCATTGAACTATCGAGTAGTCATCAACCTATGTCCGCCAGACGTTCACAACATTATATAGACGTATCGGGAGGCGTGGCGCACCGATATGGGCATCAAGGACATAAGCCTTCTGTGTAGTAGTGAGGATAATCCTTAGATTATGGAGCCAGTCCGCAAAGTTTATTCCATCATCTTTTAGTTTTTCTTTCTTAAGGAACGTGTTGAAATTGAGCAGAGCTATAACGCAAGCCATTGATCTACAACATATTTGCAAAGAGATTTAGACTATGTTCATGATAATTAGTTTAAATTAATCAAATTACTAATGAACTCCCACTTAAATAAACATCCCTCAAGTTGTTTAGTGATTCATGGTCCAAATCCACTAACCCAAGTCCGATCATCAACATGAGATGGTGTAGTTTCAATGGAGAACATCAACATATTGATCATATCATCCTTATGACTCATGTTTAACCTTCGGTACGATGTGTTCTGAGACCATGTATGTACATGCCAGGCTCGTCAAGTTAACCAAAGTATTTCTACATGTGTAAAATTGGTTTACACCCATTGTATGTGAACGTAGAATTTATCACACCTGATCATATGGCCATTTTTTGCAAATCCCGGGTTCCAACACTAAAATATGGCTATATTCAACACCGAAACAATATTGGATAGACGTGTTACCATGATTCCTAGCCTTTGAATCCTCGTATAATGACAAACAAAATAGTACAATAGTACATATTGCATAACAAGGTCCACAAAACACAAATAAACATACTTTTTGCAAACATAATGTTAGGAATGGACCTAATTTATTGGTATATTCCTGATAAATCGCTTGTTAGAGTGATAAATCAATCCAAACGATAAATGGTGAAGATAAGGCATAATCTTATCGGTCACCCCATGAGTAGCGATAAATCGCTGAATCGGAAGAGTTTTTTAACAGTAAGATGCATAAAAAGACAAACATCACATGCAAGCAATATGTGACATGATATGCTCGTTTTCTTCTTATGCCTTTGATCACCATCTCCAAAGCACTGGCATGGTCTCCATCACCACCAACATGGCACCTAGGTCCCTGGTGCCATCATATGGTTGTCTCCACCAACTATTGCTTCTACAACTATTGCCAACTCATAGCGATAAAGTAAAGCAATTACATGGCGTTTACTTATTGACACGCATGTCATACAATATATTAAGACAACCATATGGCTCTTCCCGGTAGATGTACTCAACGACATGCAAGTCGTGAAATATTACAAAACATGGTCATCACGTACATCGCATATATCATATCATATCTTGGCCATACCACATCACATGCCCTGCAAAAGCAAGTTAGATGTCCTCACTTTGTTCTTTCATACTTTTACATGGCTATTCTAAGGGCAACGTATAAGAATCATTCTTACCTACGCAAAGCTACAACGGTGATATACAAGTTGCCTTTTAACCTTTTCAGGACCATCGTTGTCAAATCAGACTATAGCGGGAGAGTCAGATATCTGCCAGTCGCTTTATGCAATACAAGTTACATGTCAACCGCAGAACCGGTCTCTTCTATGTGGACAAGTAAAGTTGGTCTGGGCCGCTTCATCCCACTATGCCACCAAATCAAAATTAACAAGGGAGGGTAGCAACATGAACATCAATGCCCACAACAAAATTGTGTTCTACTCATGCAAAGCATCTATGCATAGACGGGGCTTTGATGCCACTGTTGGGGATCGTTGCATGTAAACAAAAAATTCTACGAGATAATGAATTCATCCAAGGTCTAATCTACTAGATGCTAGAAATGAGTGGGAGTGAGTCTACATACCCTTGTAGACCGAGAGCAGAAACATTCTAATCAACATGGTTGGCGTATTCGTACTTTTTTGGCGATCAAATCCGATCCAGCACCACAAAAACGACACCTCTGAGGTATGCACGTGTACGGATCAATGACGTCTCCTTCTTCTTGATTCAGCAAGTGAGAGGGAGAGGTAGATGGGATCTAGTCCAGCAGCACGATGGCGTGGTGGTGGAGTTATGCTGGAACTCCGGCAGGGCTTCGCCAAGCGGTTGCGGAGAGTTAGGTGTAACGGGAGGGGAGGCACCAAAAGTTGGATGGTTCCTACTCCCTTATGCCTCCCTGCTACTTCTTGAGCTTGTGTTTGTTTTTCGCTTGAAGAGGAAAGGGTGACGTAGCAAAGCAGAGATAAGTATTTCCCTCAGTTAGAGAACCAAGGTATCAATCCAGTAGGAGGCACAAGCAAGTCTCCAATCTATGCACCTACACAAACAATCAAACACTTGCACCCAACGCGATAAAGGGGTTGTCAATCCCTTCATGGTCAATTGCAATGGTGAGATCTGATAGAGATAGATATAAAAGATAACTAAAACATAAAACAAAATAAAAGTAAATAAATTGTAGCAAGATATTTTTGGGTTTTTGGTTTATAGATCTGAAAATATATAAGGGAAAATAGACCTGGGGGCCACATGTTTCATTATAGGCTTCTTTCTTGAAGGCAAATAATATGGTGGGTGAACAAATTAATGTCGAGCAATTGATAGAAAAGTGCAAAGTTATGATGATATCCAAGGCAATGATTATGCATATAGGCATCACGTCCGTGTCATGTACACTGAAACAATTCTGCATCTACTACTATTACTCCACACATCGACCGACTCCTGCCTGCATCTAGAGTATTAAGTTCAAGAGAACAGAGTAACACATTAAGTAAGATGGCATGATGTAGAGGGATAAACTCAAGCAATATGATGAAACCCCCATCTTTTTATCCTTGATGGCAACAATAGAAATACGTGCCTCGCTACCCCTACTTTGTCACTTGGTAAGGACACCGCAAGATTGAACCCAAAACTAAGCACCTCTCCCATTGCAAGAAATACCAATCTTGTTGGCCAAACCAAACTGATAATTCGAAGAGAAATACAAAAGATATCAAATCATGCATATAAGAATTAGAGAAGATTCAAATAATATTCATAGATAATCTGATCATAAATCCATAATTCATCGGATCTCAACAAACACACCGCAAACGAATATTACATCGGATAGAACCCCAAGAACATCGAGGAGAACTTGGTATTGAAGATCATAGAGAGAGAATAAGCCATCTAGCTACTAGCTATGGGCCCGTAGGTCTGAGGTAAACTACTCATGCTTCATCGGAAGGGCAATAGGGTTGATGTAGATGCCCTCCGTGATCGAATCCCCCTCCGGCAGATCGCCGGAAAAGGCCCCAAGATGGGATCTCACGGGAATAGAGGCTTGCGGTGGTAGAAAAGTATTTTTTGTGGACGCTTCTGGTGGTTTGAAATATTTGAGAATTTATAGGCCGAAGAATAGGGTTAGAGGAGCTCCGAGGGACCCACAAGGCAGGGGGCGCCCTCGTGGGGCGCGCCCTGCACCCGTGCCGTCACTTCAGGGCTCCTTTTCCTTGGTCTCCAATTCCTACGTATGTCTTCTGGTCCAAGAACAATCATCATACATTTTTATTCCGTTTGGACTCCGTTTGATATTCCTTTTCTGCGAAACTCAAAAACAAGGAAAAATACATAAACTGGCACTGGGCTCTGGGCTAATAGGTTAGTCCCAAAAATAATATAAAATAGCATATTAATGCATATAAAACATCCAAAACAGATAATATAATAGCATGGAACAATAAAAAAATATAGATACGTTAGAGACGTATCAAGCATTCCAAGCTTAATTCCTGCTCATCCTCGAGTAGGTAAATGATAAAAACAGAATTTTTGATGTGGAATGCTACCTAACATATTTATCCATGTAATTTTCTTTATTGTGGCATGAATATTCAGATCCATAAGATTCAAAACAAAATTTTAATATTGACATAAAAACAATAATACTTCAACCATACTAATGAAGCAATCATGTCTTCTCAAAATAACATGGCCAAAGAAAGTTATCCCTACAAAATTATATAGTCTGGCTATGCTCCATCTTCATCACACAAAGTATTAAATCACGCATAACCCCGATGACAAGCCAAGCAATTGTTTCATACTTTTCATGTTCTCAAACTTTTTCAACTTTCACGCAATACATGAGCGTGAGCCATGGATATAGCACTATAGGTGGAATATAATATGGTGGTTGTGGAGAAGACAAAAAGGAAGGAGATAGTCTCACATCAACTAGGCGTATCAATGGGCTATAGAGATGCCCATCAATAGATATCAATGTGAGTGAGTAGGGATTGCCATGCAACGGATGCACTAGAGCTATAAGTGTATGAAAGCTCAAAAGAAACTAACTGGGTGTGCATCCAACTCGCTTGCTCACGAAGACCTAGGCAATTTGAGGAAGCCCATCATTGGAATTTACAAGCCAAGTTCTATAATGAAAAATTCCCACTAGTATATGAAAGTGACAATATAGGATACTCTCTATCATGAAGATCATGGTTCTACTTTGAAGCACAAGTGTGGAAAAAGGATAGTAACATTGTCCCTTCTCTCTTTTCTCTCATTATTATTATTATTATTATTATTATTATTATTATTATTATTATTCCTTTTTGGTGGGCTTCTTTGGCCTCTACTTTTTTATTTGGGCTTCTTTGGCCTATTTTATTTTTCATAAACTCCGGAGAGTCATCCCAACTTGTGAGGGAATCATAGCTTCCATCATCTTTTCCTCACATGGAACAATGCTCTAATAATGATGATCATAACACTTTTATTTACTTACAACTCAAGAATTACAACTCGATACTTAGAACAAAATATGACTCGATATGAATGCCTCCGGCGGTGTACCGGGATGTCCAATGATCTAGCGTAGCAAACGAAATCAAAAAATAGACAAGCCATAAAAACATCATGCTAGCTTTCTTACGATCATGCAAAGCAATATGACAATGATAGTGTGTGTCATAATAAACAGAACGGTGGAAGTTGCATGGCAATATATCTCGGAATGGCTATAGAAATGCCATAATAGGTAGGTATGGTGGCTGTTTTGAGGAAGGTATATGGTGGGTGTAATGCACCGGCGAGAATTGCGTGGTACTAGAGAGGCTAACAAAGGTGGAAGAGTGAGAGTGCGTATAATCCATGGACTCAACATTAGTCATAAAGAACTCACATACTTATTGCAAAAGTCTATTAACTATCAACAGTACTACATGCATGCTCCTAGGGGGATAGATTGGTAGGAAAATACCATCGCTCGTCCCCGACCGCCACTCATAAGGAAGACAATCAATAAATAAATCATGCTCCGGATTCTTCACATAACGGTTCACCATATGTGCATGCTACGGGAATCACAAACTTTAACACAAGTATTTCTACCATCCACAATTACTCACTAGCATGACTCTAACATCACCATCTTTATATCTAAAATAATCATAAGGAATCAAACTTCTCATAGTATTCAATGCACTTTATATGAAAGTTTTTATTATATCCCTCTTGGATGCCCATCATACTAGGACTAAATTCATAACCTAAGCAAATTACCATGCTGTTTAGATACTCTCAAAATAATATAAGTGAATAAAGAGAGTTCAACAATTTCTATAAAATAAAACCACCACCGTGCCCTAAAAAGATATAAGTGAAGTACTAGAGCATATTGCCTAGCTCAAAAGATATAAGTGAAGCACATAGAGTATTCTAATAAATTCACGATTTAAGCATGTCCCTCTCAAAAGGTGTGTACAGCAAGGATGATGGTGGCAACCTAAAAATCAAAGACTCATATCATACGAGACGCTCCAAGCAAAACACATATCATGTGATGAATAAAAATATAGCCTCAGGTAAATTTATCGATGGATTGAAGACGAAAGAGGGGATGCCTTCCGGGGCATCCCCAAGCTTAGGCTCTTGGTTGTCCTTGAATATTACCTTGGAGTGCCTTGGGCATCCCCAACCTTAGGCTCTTGCCACTTCTTATTCCATAGTCCATCAAATCTTTACCCAAAACTTGAAAACTTCACGACACAAAACTCAACAGAAAACTCATGAGATCCGTTAGTATAAGAAAATAAATCACCACTTTTGGTACTGTTGTGAACTCATTTTTTATTTATATTGGTGTAATATCTATTTTATTCCAACTTCTCCATGGTTCATACCCCCCCCCCTGTTGGGGAACGTTGCAGAAAATTAAAATTTTCCTACGGTTTCACCAAGATCCATCTATGAGTTCATCTAAGCAACGAGTCAATGAGAGAGTTTGCATCTACATACTACTTGTAGATCGAAAAGGAAGCTTTCACGGGATGGTGATGAGGAGTCGACTCGCCATGATTCGGATCACCGATGACCAAGCGCTGAAAGGACAGCACCTCCGCGCTCAACACACGACGGGACGACGGCGTCTCCTCCGCCTTGATCCAGCAAGGAGGAAGGAGAGGTTGAGGAAGACAACTCCAATGGCAGCACGGCAGGCGTGGTGCAGTTTGAGTAGAAGCTCTCGGCTGTGGCTTCGCCAAGCTCACGGAGAAGGAGAGGTGTTGGGAGGGAGGGCTGCGCCTTCAATTGTATGTTGCAGCCTCCCTCACCCCTCTATATATAGGAGGAGAGGAGGGGGGGCGGCCATCTAGGGAAACCCTAGATGGGCGGCGGCCAAAGGGAGAGGGAAAAGGGTGGCTTGCCCCCAAGCCAGGGGGCGCCTTTAGCCCTTTAGGTTTCCCTCCCAAACCCTAGCCGCATGGGCCTAGGTGGGGGGCGCACCCAGCCCACCAGGGGCTGGCTCCCTCCCACGCAGCCCATGTGGCCCCCGAGGGGTGGCCCCTCCCGATGGACCCCGAACTCTCCGGTGGCCCCTGTACAATACCGCATGCCCTCAAACTTTCCGAGTCCGCTCAACCACTTTCCATATATAAATCTTTACCTACGGACCATTCCGAACTCCTCGTGACGTCCGGGATCTCATCCGGACTCGAACAACATTCGTAATCACATACTTGTCTTCCTAATAACCCTAGCGTCACCGAACCTTAAGTGTGTAGACCCTACGGGTTCGGGAGACATGCAGACATGACCGAGACGCTCTCCGGTCAATAACCAACAGCGGGATCTGGATACCCATGTTGGCTCCCACATGCTCCTCGATGATGTCATCGGATGAACCACGATGTCGAGGGTTCAAGCAACCCCGTATACTATTCCCTTTGTCAGACGGTATGTTACTTGCCCGAGACTCGATCGTCGGTATCCCAATACCTCGTTCAGTCTCGTTACGGCAGGTCACTTTACTCGCATCAGAATGCATGATCCCGTGACCGGACACTTGATCACTTTGAGCTCATTATGATGATGCACTACCGAGTGGGCCCAATGATACCTCTCCGTCATACGGAGTGACAAATCCTGTCTCGATCCGTGTCAACCCATGACACTTCCGGAGATACCGTAATGCACCTTTATAGTCACCCGATTACGTTGTGACGCTTGGTACACCCAAAGCACTCCTACGGTATCCGGAGTTACACGATCTCACGGTCTAAGGAAGAGATACTTGACATTGGAAAAGCTCCAGCAAAACGAACTACACGATCTTTGTGCTATGCTTAGGATTGGGTCTTGTCCATCACGTCATTCTCCTAATGACGTGATCCCGTTGTCAATGACATCTGATGTCCATAGTCAGGAAACCATGACTATCTGTTGACCAACGAGCTAGTCTACTAGAGGCTTACTAGGGACGTATTGCAGTCTATGTATTCACACGTGTTTTACGATTTCCGAATAATACAGTTATAGCATGAATAAAAGACAATTATCATGAACAAGGAAATATAATAATAATGCTTTTATTATTGCCTCTAGGGCATATTTCCAACAGTCTCCCACTTGCACTAGAGTCAATAATCTAGTTACATTGTGATGAATCGAACACCCATAGAGTTCTGGTGTTGATCATGTGTTGCCCGCGGAAGAGGTTTAGTCAACGGATCTGCGACATTCAGATCCGTATGCACTTTACAAATTTCTATGTCTCCATCCTGAACATTTTCACGGATGGAGTTGAAGCGACGCTTGATGTGCATGGTCTTCTTGTGAAACCTGGGCTCCTTGGCAAGTGCAATAGCTCCAGTGTTGTCACAGAAGAGTTTGATCGGCCCCGACGCATTGGGTATGACTCCTAGGTCGGTGATGAACTCCTTCACCCAAATTGCTTCATGCGCTGCCTCCGAGGCTGCCATGTACTCCGCTTCACATGTAGATCCCGCCACGACGCTCTGCTTGCAGCTGCACCAGCTTACTGCTCCATCATTCAACATATACACGTATCCGGTTTGTGACTTAGAGTCATCTAGATCTGTGTCGAAGCTAGCGTCGATGTAACCCTTTACGACGAGCTCTTCGTCACCTCCATAAACGAGAAACATGTCCTTTGTCCTTTTCAGGTACTTCAGGATATTCTTGACCGCTGTCCAGTGTTCCTTGCGGGATTACTTTGGTACCTTCCCACCAAACTTACGGCAAGGTTTACATCAGGTCCGTACACAGCATGGCATACATAATAGATCCTATGGCTGAAGCATAGGGATGACACTCATCTCTTCTTTATCTTTTGTCGTGGTCGGGCATTGAGCTGAGCTCAATCTCACACCTTGCAATCTGTGCAAGAACCCTTCTTGGACTGATCCATTTTGAACTTCTTCAAAATCTTATCAAGGTATGTGCTTTGTGAAAGACCTATGAGGCGTCCCGATCTATCTCTATAGATCTTGATGCCTAATATATAAGCAGCTTCTCCAAGGTCCTTCATTGAAAAACACTTATTCCAGTAGGCCTTAATGTTGTCCAAGAATCCTATATCATTTACCATCAAAAGTATGTCATCTACATATAATATGAGAAATGCTACGGAGCTCCCACTCACTTTCTTGTAAACGCAGGCTTCTCCATAAGTCTGCATAAACCCAAACGCTTTGATCATCTCATCAAAACGAATGTTCCAACTTCGAGATGCTTGCACCAGCCCATAAATGGATCGCTGGAGCTTGCATACTTTGTTAGCGTTCTTAGGGTCGACGAAACCTTCCGGCTGCATCATATACAACTCTTCCTTAAGATAACCATTAAGGAACGTTGTTTTGACGTCCATCTGCCATATCTCATAATCATAGTATGCGGCAATTGCTAACATGATTCGGACGGACTTAAGCTTCGCTACGGGAGAAAAAGTCTCATCGTAGTCAATCCCTTGAACTTGCCGATAACCCTTAGCGACAAGTCGAGCTTTATAGATGGTGACATTACCATCCGCGTCCGTCTTCTTCTTAAAGATCCATTTGTTTTCTATCGTCGCCGATCATCGGGCAAGTCACCAAAGTCCACACTTTGTTTTCATACATGGATTCTATCTCGGATTTCATGGCTTCTAGCCATTTGTTGAATCTGGGCCCGCCATCGCTTCTTCATAGTTCAAAGGTTCACCGTTGTCTAACAACATGATTTCCGTGACAGGGTTGCCGTACCACTCAGTGCGGAACGTGTCCTTGTGGACCACGAAGTTCAAGAGTAACTTGATCCAAGTACCTTGATCATCATCATTTTCCTCTTCGTTGGTGTAGGCATCACAGAACATTTTCCGAGCTGCACTACTATCCTGTTCAAGAGGTAGTACTTCATCGAGTTCTACTTTCCTCCCACTTACTTCTTTCGAGAGAAACTTTTTCCGTAAAGGATCCGTTCTTGGCAACAAAGATCTTGCCTCGGATCTTAAGTAGAAGGTATACCCTATGGTTTCCTTAGGGTATCCTATGAAGACGATTTTTCCGACTTGGGTTCGAGCTTTTCAGGTTGAAGTTTCTTGACATAAGCATCGCATCCCCAAACTTTTAGAAACGATAGCTTAGGTTTCTTCCCAAACCATAATTCATACGGTGTCGCCTCAACGGACTTAGACGGTGCCCTATTTAAAGTGAACGTAGCTGTCTCTAGAGCGTATCCCCAAAATGATAGCGGTAAATCGGTAAGAGACATCATAGACCGCACCATATCCAATAGAGTGCGACACGACGCTCGACACACCGTTACGTTGAGGTGTTCCAGCGGCGTTAGTTGTGAAACGATTCCACATTTTCTTAAGTGTGTACCAAATTCGTGACTTAAATATTCTCCTCCACGATCCGATCGTAAGAATTTTATCTTCGGTCACGTTGATTCTCTACTTCATTCTGAAATTCCTTGAACTTTTCAAAGGTCTCAGACTTGTGTTTCATCAAGTAGACATACCCATATCTACTCAAGTCATCGTGAGAGTGAGAACATAACGATATCCTCCATGAGCCTCAACGCTCATTGGACCGCACACATCGGTATGTATGATTTCCAACAAGTTGGTTGCTCGCCCATTGTTCCGAGAACGGAGTCTTGGTCATCTTGCCCATGAGGCATGGTTCGCATGTGTCAAATGATTCATAATCTAAAGACTCCAAAAGTCCATCAGCATGGAGCTTCTTCATGCGCTTGACACCAATGTGACCAAGGCGGCAGTGCCATAAGTATGTGGGACTATCGTTATCAACTTTACATCTTTTGCTATTCACGCTATGAACATGTGTAATACTACGCTCGAGATTCATTAAGAATAAACCATTGACCATCGGAGCATGACCATAAAACATATCTCTCATATAAGTAGAACAACCATTATTCTCGGATTTAAATGAGTAGCCATCCCGTATTAAACGAGATCCATATACAATATTCATGCTCAAACTTGGCACCAAATAACAATTATTAAGGTTCATAACTAATCCCGTAGGTAAATGAAGAGGTAGCGTCGACGGCGATCACATCGACTCGGAACCATTCCCGACGCGCATCGTCACCTCGCCCTTCGCCATCTCCGCTTATTCCGCAGCCTGCTGTGAGTTACAAATATGAGCAACGGCACCGTATCAAATACCAGGAGTTACTACGAGTAATCGGTAAGGTACACATCAATTACATGTATATCAAATATACCTTTGGTGTTGCCGGCCTTCTTGTCCGCTAAGTATTTGGGGCAGTTCCGCTTCAAAGGACCCTTTCCCTTGCAATAAAAGCACTCGCCTCGTGCTTGGGTCCATTCTTTGACTTCTTCCCGCAACTTGCTTTAGCGCTGCAACCTCCTTGCCGTCCTTCTTGAAGTTCTTCTTGCCCTTGCCTTTCTTGAACTTAGTGGTCTTATTGACCATCAACACTTGATGTTCTTTCTTGATTTCAACCTCTGCTGACTTCAAAGATAGAGAATACTTCAGAATGGTCTTTACCATCCCCTGCATATTGTAGTTCATCACAAAGCTCTTGTAGCTTGGTGGGAGCGATCAAGGATTCTGTCAATGACCGCCTCATCGGGGAGGTTAATATTCAGCTGGTTCATACGACAGCAACCTGCACATCTTGAGTATGTGCTCACCGACGTAACTATTTTCCTCCATCTTACAACTATAGAACTTGTCGGAGATGTCATATCTCTCGACCCGGCCGTGAGCTTGTAAAACTAGTTTCCGCCTCGAACATCTCATATGCTCCGTGATGCTCAAAACGCTTTTGGAGCCCGGTTCTAAGCTGTAAAGCATGCCGCACCGAACGAGGGAGTAATCATCAAGACGAGACTGCCAAGCATTCATAATGTCTTGGTTCTGCGACGGAGCGCCACCTAGCGGTCCTTCTAGGACATATTGTTTCTGGCAGCTATGAGGATGATCTCAAGTTCGGACCCAGTCCGTATAGTTGCTGCCGTCATCTTTCAGCTTGGTTTTCTCTAGGAACGCGTTGAAGTTCAAATTGACATGAGCGTTGGCCATTTGATCTACAAGACATATCATTCAAAAGTTTTTAGACTAAGTTCATGATAATTAAGTTCATCTAATCAAATTATTTCAATGAACTCCCACTCAGATTAGACATCCCTCTAGTCATCTAAGTGTTACACGATCCGAGTCGACTAGGCCGTGTCCGATCATCACGTGAGACGGACTAGTCGTCGTCGGTGAACATTCTCATGTTGATCGTATCTTCCATACGACTCGTGTTCGACCTTTCGGTCTTCCATACGACTCGTGTTCGACCTTTCGGTCTCCGTGTTCCGAGGCTCATCAAGTTAACCCTAAGTGTTTTGCGTGTGTAAATCTGTCTTACACCCGTTGTACGTAAGAATCCATCACACCCGATCATCACGTGGTGCTTAGAAGCGACGAACTTTAGCAACGGTGCACAGTTAGGGGAGAACACTTCTTGAAATTGTTGTAAGGGATCATCTTATTTACTACCGTCGTTCTAAGTAAACAAGATGTATAAACATAATAAACATCACATGCAATTATATAGTAGTGACATGATATGGCCAATATCATCAAGCTCCATTGATCTCCATCTTCGGGGCTCCATGATCATCTTGTCACCGGCATGACACCATGATCTCCATCATCATGATCTCCATCATTGTGCCTCCATGAAGTTGTCACGCCAACGACTACTTCTACTTCTATGGCTAACGCATTTAGCAATAAAGTAAAGTAAGTTACATGGCGTTCTTCAATGACACGCAGGTCATACAAAAATAAAGACAACTCCTATGGCTCCTGCCGGTTGTCATACTCATCGACATGCAAGTCGTGATTCCTATTACAAGAACATGATCTCATACATCACAATATGTCATTCATCATTCATCACAACTTGGCCATATCACATCACATGACAATTGCTGCAAAAACAAGTTAGACGTCCTCTAATTATTGTTGCATCTTTTACGTGGCTGCAATTGGGTTCTAGCAAGAACGTTTTCTTACCTACGAATAACCACAACGTGATCTTGTCAACTTCTATTTACCCTTCATAAGGACCCTTTTCATCGAATCCGCTCCAACTAAAGTGGGAGACAGACACCCGCCAGCCACCTTATGCAACTAGTGCATGTTAGTCGGTGGAACCGGTCTCACGAAGCGCACGTAAGGTTGGTCCGGCCGCTTCATCCCACAATACCGCGGAAGCAAGATAAGACTAGTAGCGGCAAGCAAGTTGACAAGATCTACGCCCACAACTAAATTGTGTTCTACTCGTGCAAAGAGAACTACGATAGACCTAGCTCATGATGCCTTTGTTGGGGAACGTTGCAGAAAATTAAAATTTTCCTACGGTTTCACCAAGATCCATCTATGAGTTCATCTAACAACGAGTCAATGGAGAGAGTTTGCATCTACATACCACTTGTAGATCGAGTGCGGAAGCTTTCACGGGATGGTGATGAGGAGTCGATGACGCATGATTCGGATCACCGATGACCAAGTGCTGAAAGGACAGCACCTCCGCTGCTCAACACACGACGGGACGATGGCGTCTCCTCCGCCTTGATCCAGCAAGGAGGAAGGAGAGGTTGAGGAAGACAACTCCAATGGCAGCACGACGGCGTGGTGCGGTTGGAGTAGAAGCTCTCCGGCTGTGGCTTCGCCAAGCTCGACGGAGAAGGAGAGGTGTTGGGAGGGAGGGCTGCGCCTTCAATTGTATGTTGCAGCCTCCCTCACCCTCTATATATAGGAGGAGAGGGCAGGGGGCCGCCATCTAGGGAAACCCTAGATGGGCGGCGGCCAAAGGGAGAGGGAAAAGGGTGGCTTGCCCCCAAGCCTGGGGCGCCCCTTAGCCCTTAGGGTTCCCTCCCAAACCCTAGCCGCATGGGCCTAGGTGGGAGGCGCACCCAGCCCACCAGGGGCTGGCTCCTCTCCCACGCAGCCCATGTGGCCCCCGAGGGGTGGCCCTCCCGTGGACCCCGAACTCTCCCGTGGCCCCAGACAATACCGCATGCCCCAAACTTTCCGAGTCCGCTCAACCACTATCCATATATAAATCTTTACCTCACGGACCATTCCGAACTCCTCGTGACGTCCGGGATCTCATCCGGACTCAACAACATTCGTAATCACATACTTGTCTTCCTAATAACCCTAGCGCCACCGAACCTTATGTGTAGACCCTACGGGTTCGGGAGACATGCGAACATGACCGAGACGCTCTCGGTCAATAACCAACAGTGGGATCTGGATACCCATGTTGGCTCCTACATGCTCCTTGATGATGTCATCGGATGAACCACGATGTCGAGGGTTCAAGCAACCCGATACTATTCCCTTTGTTCGACGGTATGTTACTTGCCCGAGACTCGATCGTCGGTATCCCAATACCTCGCTCGGTCTCGTTATCGCAAGTCACTTTACTCGCATCGTAATGCATGATCCCGTGACCAGATACTTGATCACTTTGAGCTCATTATGATGATGCACTACCGAGTGGGCCCAGTGATACCTCTCCGTCATACGGAGTGACAAATCCTCGTCTCGATCCGTGTCAACCCATGACACTTTCGGAGATACTGTAATGCACCTTTATAGTCACCCAGTTACGTTGTGATGTTTGGTACACCCAAAGCACTCCTACGGTATCCGGGAGTTACACGATCTCACGGTCTAAGGAAGAGATACTTGACATTGGAAAAGCTCCAGCAAAACGAACTACACGATCTTTGTGCTATGCTTAGGATTGGGTCTTGTCCATCACGTCATTCTCCTAATGACGTGATCCCGTTGTCAATGACATCTGATGTCCATAGTCAGGAAACCATGACTATCTGTTGACCAACGAGCTAGTCTACTAGAGGCTTACTAGGGACGTATTGCAGTCTATGTATTCACACGTGTATTACGATTTCCGAATAGTACAGTTATAGCATGAATAAAAGACAATTATCATGAACAAGGAAATATAATAATAATGCTTTTATTATTGCCTCTAGGGCATATTTCCACCCCCCCCCCCCTATACTACCCATAGATTCATCAAAATAAGCAAACAACACATAGAAAACAGAATCTGTCAAAAACAGAACAGTCTGTTGTAATCTGTAAACTTCGAATACTTATGTAACTCCAATAATTCTCAAAAATTAGGAAAACGTGGGAAATTTGTATGTCAATCTTGTGTAAAAAATTCAGATCAAAATCACGTTTATGTGATTTTTCAAAATTGTTTTACTAGGCGCAAAAGTTTCTGTTTTTCAGCAAGATCAAATCAACTATCACCGTAAGCCATCCCAAAGGTCTTAGTTGGCTCAAACACTAATTATAACACCAAAACACAATTACAACAGAGGTAATAATGTGTATTTTATTCAATAACAGAAGCAAAACAAAAAACATAAAAATAAAATTGGGTTGTCTCCCAATAAGCGCTATTGTTTAACGCCCCTAGCTAGGCATAATGCAATAGATCTAGGTATTGTCATCTTTGGTATGCAACTCTTTCTTAATCAAATCTTCCAAAACTTTTCTCACTAAATCTGTCCTTTCTTTTATTTCCCTTCTAGTAGGTGAACTTAATTCATGAAAAGGACTTTGATTAGTGATTTTGATATTCATAAACCCGTAATCCGGATCATTACCGTATATATCATCATATAAAACACGTATCTCATTTTTAACGGGTTTCCTAGTCATATTTTCCAACCAATCACCATTAAATCCTACATAAATTCCCCTTGTTATCCAGTCAAATTTATCATAAGTCTCGAGATACAAGGTTTGTGTGAATTCCGAGTAGGGAACTCTCCTCCTAAGATTGTCACTGTAAGATTGATAATCTTTAGATTCCAAACTACGCAAAGTTTCTTTACCATGGAGAATTTCTTCAATCGGAGGATGTTCAACATCTTTATTATAGAAAGCAAAAATTTCCCTAGCCTCTTGTATTATAAAATCAAATTCCCGCATAAGGATGATAGTGGCAATCTTTTTAGCTTTAGGATGATTAATATTGGTAAGTTCATAAAACACCTTTTGCAAAGCAGGATGGATATGCACAGATTTTCTTTCTAATTTCTTAATAAGCATGACAATGGCATCCGCATAACAATTTTTATCGAGAAGAATAGATCTTTTATTAATAGGCATAGTTCTCGTACAATCAAAGAATTCCTGAATAACACTTTTCCCTATAATATTAACGTCTCCCACATGAAAAGTTTTTACTTTATAATTAGGAGGTTTTTCATTTTCATGATCTAAAGAACAAGATCCAAGTTTTTCCTCAAGATTTATACTAGCAAGGTCCTCAAAATTTTCAATGATACCCCGATTCAGACATGGCGGCAACAAATCAATCTAGCACACAAGCAAACAAAAACAAACGAAAAGACGAACGAAAGAAGGGCGAATAAAAAGGCAAATCTTTTTGTATTTTTCTAAAAATAGTTTTAGAAGTGGGGGAGAGGAAAATGAGAGGCAAATGGCAAATAATGTAATACAAGAGATGAGAGTCTATGATGGGTACTTGGTAGGCTTGATGTAGAACCTCCCCGGCAACGGCGCCAGAAATTCTTCCTTCTACTTCTTGAGCTTGCATTGGTTTTTCCCTTGAAGAGGAAAGGGTGATGCAGCAAAGTAGAGATAAGTATTTCCCTCAGTTAGAGAACCAAGGTATCAATCCAGTTGGAAGCACAAGCAAGTCTCCAATCTATGCACCTACACAAACAATCAAACACTTGCACCCAACGCAATAAAGGGGTTGTCAATCCCTTCACAGTCAATTGCAATGGTGAGATCTGATAGAGATAGATATAAAAGATAACTAAAAAGTAAAACAAAATAAAAGTAAATAAATTGCAGCAAGATATTTTTTTTTTGGTTTTTCTGGTTTATAGATCTGAAAATATATAAGGGAAAATAGAACCGGGGGGGGGGGGGCATAGGTTTCACTAGAGCCTTCTCTCTTGATGGCAAATAATATGGTGGGTGAACAAATTACTGTCGAGCAATTGATAGAAAAGCGCAAAGTTATGACGATATCCAAGGCAATGATTATGCATATAGGCATCACGTTCGTGTCAAGTAGACCAAAACGATTCTGCATCTACTACTATTACTCCACACATCGGCCGACTCCTGCCTGCATCTAGAGTATTAAGTTCAAGAAAACAGAGTAACGCATTAAGTAAGATGGCATGATGTAGAGGGATAAACTCAAGCAATATGATGAAACCATCACCTTTTTATCCTTGATGACAACAATAAAAATACGTGCCTCGCTACCCCAACTTTGTCACTGGGTGAGGACACTGCAAGATTGAACCCAAAACTAAGCACCTCTCCCATTGCAAGAAATACCAATCTAGTTGGCCAAACCAAACCAATATTTCGAAGAGAAATACAAAAGATATCAAATCATGCATATAAGAATTCAGAGAGGATTCAAATAATATTCATAGATAATCTGATCATAAATCCATAATTCATCGGATCTCGACAAACACACCGCAAAAGAATACATCGGATAGAACTCCAATAACATCGAGGAGAACTTGGTATTGAAGATCATAGAGAGAGAAGAAGCCATCTAGCTACTAGCTATGGGCCCGTAGGTCTGAGGTAAACTACTCATGCTTCATCGGAAGGGAAATAGGGTTGATGTAGGTGCCCCCCGTGATCGAATCCCCCTCCGGCAGATCGCCGGAAAAGGCCCCAATACGGGATCTCACGGGAACAGAGGCTTGCGGCGGTGGAAAAGTATTTTTTGTGGACGCTTCTGGTGGCTTGGGAATATTTGGGAATATATATGCGAAGAATAGGGTTAGAGGAGCTCTGAGGGACCCACAAGGCAGGGGCGCACCCCCCTTGGGCATGCCCTGCACCCTTGTCGTCGCTTCATGACTCCTTTTCCTTGGTCTCCAAGTCCTACGTGTGTCTTCTGGTCCAAGAAAAATCATCGTAAAGTTTTATTCCGTTTGGACTCCGTTTGATATTCCTTTTCTGCGAAACTCAAAAACAAGGAAAAATGTAAACTGACCGGCTCGGGTTAATAGGTTAGTCCCAAAAATAATATAAAATAGCATATTAATGCACATAAAACATCCAATATAGATAATATAATAGCATGAAACAATCAAAAATTATAGATACGTTGGAGACGCCCCCCCCCCCTTTATATAGGCATGGGGGAGGAGGCTTGTCCCCTCCTCCAAGCCCCTAAGGGTTGCGCACTAGGGAGTGGGGGAAAAATCCCCTCCTTTCCTTCCCTGCCGATCGTGATCCCCCTTTTTAGGGATCTTGATCTTATTCCTTCGGGATATAATCCTATTTATTTTAGGGGGGGGGGGGTCTTGGTGCCCCACTACCCATGTCCATGTGGGTCCCTCCATGAAGGTGAGCCCCACTCCAGAACCTTCAAGAACCTTCCCGGTACAATACCAAAAAATTCTGAACATTTTCTGGAACCCTGAACACCACTTTCCTTACATGAAACTTTATCTCTGGACCATTCCGAAGCTCCTCGTGATATCCCGGATCCTATCTAAGACTCTGAACTATCTTCGGTCTCACCATTATGAATATCTCATTACTACCCTAGCGTTACCGAACGTTAAGTGTGTGACCCTACGGTTTCAAGAACATGCGGACATGATCGAGACAACTTCTCCCATCAATAATCAATAGCGAGACCTGGATGCCCATAATGGATCCCACATATTCAACGAAGATCTTTATCGGTTTGAACCACAATGTTGAGGATTGAAACAATCATGTATTCCATTCCCTTTGTCTCGCGATATTTTACTTGCCCAGAATTCGATCTTTGGTATCACCATACCTAATTCAATCTCGTTACCTGGCAAGTTCTCTTTAATCATTCTATAATACAATATCCCTATGACTAAACACATTAGTCACATGCTTGAAAGCTACTTAGGATGTTCTATTACCGAGAGGGCCTAGAGATATCTCTCCGAACATGGAGTGAAAAATCCCAGTCTCGATCCATACCACCAGTACCTTCCGAAATACCTAAATAGCACCTTTATAATCACCGACATACAAAGTGACATTTGATACCCACAAAGCATTCTTCCGGTATTAGCGAGTGGCATGATCTCATGGTCCAAGGAATAGATACTTTACATTAAGAAAGCTATGGCAATTTGAACTTAGTGACATGATCAGATGCTAAGCTTTTGATTGGGTATGTCCATCACATCATTCTCCTAAATATATGATCTCTTTATTAGATGACAACTCATGTTCATGGTTAGAAAATCTTAACCGTCTTTAAATCAACGAGCTATTTTAGTAGAGGCTGACTAGGGACACGGTGTTTATTTATATATCCGTACATGTATTTAAGTCTCCTGTCAATACAATTAAAGCATGGAGAATAAACACTTATCAAGAACAAGGAAATATGATAATAACAACTTTATTATTGCCTCTAGGCCATATTTCCAACAGAACCAAGGAGTTTGTAAGGGCAAGGAGATCACGTGCTTCTTGAAGATCTACCCCGAGTGAGGCTAGTCCTTCGTGGACGGAAGCCATGATGGCATAGACAAGGTTGTTTCTTTGTGGACCCTTCGTGGGTGGAGCCCTCCGTGGACTCACGCAGCCGTTACTCTTCATGGGTTGAAGTCTCCAGCAACGTGCACGTACGATAGCACCACCTATCGGAACCACGCAAAAAACACCGTGTCTTCATTGCATTTGGTTTTCTCCGACCCCTCCGTTGCATTCATATGAAAAGTCTTTACTTTCTGATGCCTACTATCTAGACTTGCATGTGTAGCGTGTTGCTCGATTTGTGAGAATTGCTAAAACTTACCAAGAACTAAAATTGGAAAAAGACTAGATTTTTATTTGGTCAAGTAGTCTAATCACCCCCACCCCCAGGCCTACTTGAGATCCCACAAGCATCTACAGCCGAACTCTCAAAATTGAGCAGGCAGACACATGACCACTGATCGGACAGGAGGAGAGAAGAAAAAAGTTGACCCAATCGGACCCCTCAAAGCCTCCATAAATGTGTGGGTTGTCTGGCACCCCTCATATTGCCCTTATGTCTGAGATTAGTATGAGGAGTGCCCGATCGTGTCCGGTCATTGGTCCTGCGTCCGTTACATAAGATTTGGCCCACCACAAAGCATATTTTTCTTTTATTATTTCTTTTCTTTCTCTCTCTTCTCCAATCACATGCATGTGCCTTGACATATAGAGAAAAAAGGGAAGGACATGACTGCATGGACGAACAAATAAGGAGTCAAAACAGACACGCCGAACACTGGTCGGACGCATCTGCGAATGTTTGAGGGGCCAAAATTGCCCAGTCCAACTGTAGAATGCCCTTACATGTTTGAGAGTAGAAAGAAATTACAAGTGAGAAAAATCTAAACCCACAAAAATACGGGCCTCCTTGAACAAAACTCCACCAACAGAAACACGCGTGAGCAGTGTTGGAAGAGAAAGCACATGATGAGATAAACTACAAATTTATTACGAACCGATCGATTCTCATGGATGTCGGACTGTCCAATCATTGTGCGACCAATGCTAGACGCGCGGAGTCTTACAAACTTCTACAGGCTCCTTCCTAACTAACTAAACATGTCCCCCTGATTTTCAGGTTGATGGGGCTCCAACCTCCCCTTAGCCCAATCACAATTTGACAGCTTAAAAACATCATGTAAAACCCCGACCGATAATCCTACAATCACGGACGATTACAAATGTGAGTATAACATTACTCGTGCGATGACTCCCCGCGCGAAATTAAGACTGACGGACGCAGCTCACGATGAGATAAACTACAAATTTATTACGAACCATAGATGTCGGACGGTCCAATCATTGTGCGACCAATGCTAGACGTGCGGAGTCTTACAAACTTTTTTTTTTTGAAAGCGGAGTCTTACAAACTTACAAACAGTCCCCCTGATTTTTCGGTTGGTGGGGCTCCAACCTCCCTTTAGCCCAATCACAATTTGACAGCTTAAAAACATAGTGTAAAAGCCCGACCGATAATTCACGAACGATTACAAATGTGAGTATAGCATTACTCGTGCGATGGCTCCCCGCACGAAATTAAGACTGGCAGACACACACAATCGAATGTCAAGGTGCACGTCATGCATCAGGACATTTTGTGTGGCAGCTTATCGTACTTGACGCGCGACGGAGCCGTTGGCCCTACTCTGCGACCACGGCAAGGGAAGGAGCTTCCTACAATCAAACACCTCAGTGACCAAATCACCACGTGACATGTACAGTCGGAATGAGATTTGTTGCGCCGTAACAACCATGGCACTTCCCACTCAACGATGTGCCAATTTACAAAGATAGGTACCAAAAGACTAAGAAAAATGGGACATCGATTGAGGATACATGGAACAGGCAGAACATATCAAAACAACGCATTGTTAAAGCAGCAAAATTGGATAGCAAAGGTATTGTTCACCAGTAAATCAACCAGCAACCAGGGGCTGAATTACATATCAAAACATTGTCTTGCCAGCGTTTCACAACTCAGCTAAATAAAGGCTAAAACATCATTGACTCTAGTTTCCTGGCCAAGGATAGATACTTCAGACACAAGATGCCCCACAACTTAGTCGAACAGACTGAAGCCCATGTCCTGCAAGTTGAAGCGCACACACAAACAGTTAGAACATTATCATAAAAAATGAATGAAAACACATAAAAAATGAACATGTCCAAGTTCATGAGCTGCAAGGCAAGTTAATATAGAGATGATAGAAGGTCCTAACAAGGGAAAGGTGGGAATGGTGATCTTACATCATCACTCTCTTCCTTCTCCACGACCTTCTCTTCTTTCTTTGACTCAGCTGCAGGGGCAGCAGCACCTCCAGCAGCAGGGGCAGCAGCTGAAACAGCCACACCACCACCACCAGATGGAACCGCAGCAAACTTCTCCCTACCAGCAGCCAAGAGCTCGGTGATGTCCTTGCCCTTCACTTGGGACAGCATGAGTTCCATCTTCTCATTGTCGATTTCACAACCAACTGCAACATAGCGTACAGGTAAGATTAGAAGCTAACAATAGAAAACAAAGAACACATTACATCCTTTGTGACAAAAATAAGCATATTCTACACTATATCAGTAGAACTTAAGGCAGAGGTTGCTTACATTGGTAAGCCACATTTCAAGTGTAGGTAACTATTGCTAAACACATAATGATAATAATAACTGATAGCATCAACTGTAGGATCAAAAGATGTCTTTGGCAGTAGAAGAAAACAGCAGGACCAAAACTAATGTGGGCCACCCAGTAAGACAAAATTACCTGACTCAAGAATGGATGTCAGGTCCTCTGCAGAGGGGCTGGCGTTGCCAGAGAGGTAAGCAAGCAGATAGGCAGCAATGAACTTCATCCTGGACAAATAGCGAAGGAACAAAATAAGCCAGTGTGACCTCCACATTACGGCCAACTAAATAACTGTAAATACATCAAATATCTGACAGAAACAAAAGTCACAATCAACGAAGAGCCTAATTAACAAAGCATCAGTTATGAATACGAACTATAATCTACATCAAATCTCATTAGCTTCTCTTTCAAATCAAGACAAATAAGGGCAAATCCTTTCACGAGGACAATGAAAGCTATCTACATTACAGTAAGAACCACGTAGTACATATTTCTATGGCAGTGAAATCTTAGCATCGCGTTCATTCATTTTTGGATCTACGAAACCGAATAGCTAACTTGCAGCAACTATACAAGATGTTTTACTGAAACCAGAGCCTCGTGACAAGATACATCTAAAAACCTGTCCGCAACAAGAACAACCGTGACTTCTTAGCACTTGGCCGAACTAAAATCCCATTTCATCAACATCTAACGGAGTGCAGCATACGAACAACACTAGCAACTATCAGATTTGCATTGCTGTAAGAAAATATCGACGGACGGAAGTACAGAAGCGCAAGAGAATGAACGAGACGTTACTTGGATCGGAGAAGGAAGGAGAGAGCTGAAGGCGCGGCGGCGGCGGAGGGCTCGAGCGATCTGCTAGGGTTTCTGCGAGTAAGGGGCTCCGTGGTTGCGGCGGGGCTACATATTTATATAGACCAAGGCCAGGTCGCACTGCGATCTGAGCCGTCCGTGTGCCATTTAGTTCCTGCCCTAGCTCCCGCCCTGGCGTTCCAGCCGTTGATCTCAGCCGATCGACGCCCCCTGGTAAAGCAGTAGTAATGGGCTTGTGGGCTGATACCTCGTCTACTAAAATATTCGGCCCAGTTATAACTTTTGTAGGCTTTTGAGTCGTTTACTAGGCCCAGCAACCGTTAGTCCGCGTTTCAACGAGAAAGCCCACGAATGTTACTGAGGCATAAACCCCCTGTTCCTCTTGTTCCTCCCTTTCGGCCTCCGGCGCAGTTGGTTGCCACGACGACGGGCGGACCCACCCATCGGACGAGGTCCGGCGCCGGACATTCCAGCCGGTGGTGAGCCGACGGCGGCAAGGCGGTGAGTGTCCTCTCCAATCTCCCCTGGTTTAGCTGCGATGGTTTTTCCCCAATTTGGGACATGTGTGTTCGTGCACGTGAGGTGTTTGATGGAATGGTGGCTGTGGATGCTGATTGGTCTGTGCAGTGGGAGCTCGCGGCGACGTACAAGGCTGGGTGAGAGTGGCGCTTGAGTCAGGGTGCTTGAGGCGGACGGCCAACTCCGACAGTGGGCCCCTCTGCCGACGACGCCACCGTCTCTGATCTGTTTCACCAGCAACCGCTGGAGCTGGTAGGCATATCTGCTGCTTCGCTTCCCTTCCGGCAGAGTGAAACAAGCCTAACTGTTCCTTTTTCCTCTTGGTTGGCTGCAGGAAGTTGGTCAGCATTAGCTGCTTCAGGCTTCTGGCCGGTGTGAAAAGTTGCTAGGTCACCATGGATGGTATGCGCATACTGCCTCTCCCACCCATTACTTTATGTTATTGTTACTCGCCGTGCATAACTCGTGTCAGTTTTAGTGGTGGATCGTGGTTTAATACGAATGAGCATTTAGTAATATGTTTAGTAGGCCTGGGATGATTCCTTGATTGGCGCCCTTGTGGCATGTTTATCTTCGAGGTGAGCCTAGTTGACCTTGGAGGTAGGAACCACAAATCCAGGGATGTTGGTGTTATAGCTGCATCCTAGTAATGCTTCATTGCTCAACGAGAAAAGAAGAGGGAACTGCGTCCACATTTTGTCTCAGCGCATTGAATTGCGTTTTTCATTTCTAGAAACAATAATAAATGGAAAGATTGAAAATCTGTGAGTAATAAAAGGATGCACCTGCGCTTATTTGTGCGAGAATTAGATTCTCATTTCTTCAGTTTGCTAGTAGTTGTGCTCCTGCCTATTTTTCATTTTCTTCTTTTGTGGTGAATGCCTATTTTTGTCAACAGTCGATCGACAAGAAACGATGGAAGAGACCATTCTTGTCGGTGATGATCTTATGCGTGGGCCACCTTCCCCTGTCGTACCGAAAGAGATTGCATCCCATGTCCTTGAAGGTGTTGAGCTTTGTGATGGTATCCTGAAGAATCTTTTCCTATGTGAGTAACTGTTTACTCTGACATCTCTATATGTTTTGTCGTTTTCCATATGTAACCAAGTATGGAGAAAATGAATCCTATTTCTGCTGTCCAGGCTTGCAAATCAATGATATTGAGCCATTTTGTCAAGACGAAATTGTGCTATACAAACAATGTGCTGAGAAAAGGGTCAGTTATATTAAAACTATTCTCTAGAAAAGGGTCAGTTATATTATAACTGACCCTGCTGGCCGGTGTAAAACCAAAGGCTCCTGTTTAACCAGCTGTGCCTTTTTCTGACTTATTTTTACAGGATAAGGAAATAAGGGAACGACTGCAGGATAGTGAATATAAATTAGGTTTCTCGATGCCCCTCGAAGATGCAAAGGAAAGAGTCACTCAACTCCAATCAGAACTCACACTGCTCGAAAGGTAGCCTTAGTGCTGCTGCTCTATATCGTAGATACATTCCTATAGATGTGAAACGGGTTAATACACTTCTGTTCAACTTCGTAGATTACCTTCAAGGTTTATTTTTCCTTTAAAATTTTATGGACTGTGGTAAACTGTACATACATCAAATTCTCGTTACCCTCAGGAATACTTGCCAATCTGCATCAGCAACTAGTTTAAGACTTGGGCCTTCTTTGGTTTACAGGAATTTTGTAGGAATTCTAGAGAATAGGAATCTTGTAGGAAAATTTTCTTTGGAGCCTTTGGTTTGTAGGAATGGATTCCTATTCATATGTAGAATAAGAACCAATCCTTCACATTTCAAAGGAAAAAGAACATTAGCCTAGACTCAATGGAAAAATTCCTATCCTGTGCATCAAATGACATCTCTTTCCTTATAGAATTGAGATGCATATCATCTCACTTCCTATGATTTTCCTATTCCTACGATATTCCTATCCTAAGAACCAAAGGAGGCCTTAAGGGCGTCGAGCAATGTAGGCAGATTTCTCATCCAACCTCCTTCGTATCTCAACTATTTGAAGTGGATAATGATTTTAAAAGCTTTACAAGCATCCAGTCTTCATATTACATCTTGTTTTCTCATTTCATTATCGCAAAAGGGTCAGTTTGTACACTTTTACACACTATTGCCATGATAGTGCCCATAAGTACTGAACGGTGTAATAACCTCCTATACTTACTTGGTTGTCTAAGCTTGCCTCCATTGATTGTGATTCCTCAGCAGCTAAGGTTATTTTAGTTTAAAATTCTTCTGTTGAAGTCATTTGTTGTTAACACTGAATAAATATTTGTTATCTTCATGCCTGGGATGTTGTACCTACTGCTTGGTCTTGTTGAGAGAGAGGGATGGACTGAGGGAGTCAGACTCTGTAGTACCTGGTGGCGTGGGGTTAACTGCTTAGCAGTCATGTGCCTAACATTGTAAGTTAGGCCATGGTGTTCTACTTGACTACCTATAGAAGCTAGAGCTTGGTGAGAACAAAGGGTTATGATTTTCTATGAAAGTTCATGCAAAAGACTTTCAATGTACACATCAGTGCTCCCATATTATTTAGTTATAGGCTTATAGCACTTGGTTCTGCCGGTAGTAGTTTGTTAGGCCTCCCCCATTTCTCGTGTTCCACTGCTTATGAGCAGCACTAGTACTCCAAAAGGAAGGTACTTCTGGATTACCTCGTGACCATTCTTCAGGGCAGTACTAAATGGATCTACAGCTTTTTAAAGACCACTTTGTTGTTCCCAAGATACATTTATTTTGTTTGTTACCTGGACAAAAGGAAGCATTGGGCGATTTATTCACATAATTATTTACTCAGTTTCTTAGCTTTGCTCCAATCTGATCGTGTACTTCTATTTTAGGCGCATGATTCTTGCTAGTGGTCTTCCGGGTATGGAAGGATTTCGCCAACGATGGAGCTTGCATGGACAGCTCGGCGATACAAGGTAATTGTTTAAGTAGTAGAACGAAAACATTAAAAAAAAGTGTGTGTTTGCTTTGAGCCTTGGTTTGCTCCACCAAATATTTGGCTAGCCAAAATATTGGTCAAGGTTTTGTGTGCACATGAGTTGGCCAACTTTGCTAAAAATATGAAGTATAGTTGGCAAGGAGCCATTGGCATGCCAAAATATTGGCAAGCATCCAAACCAAGACCAAAGTTTTGGTCATAACCAAAAAATTGGTAAGGTACATGTTGGCTATAAACAAACATACCCTTATTACATTTCTCATTTGCATTGTAGCCAAGGACGAAAATTTTCTAGTTTTGCAGTTCAGGAGATAGAATATTCATTGGTAAACTATCTATTATGTTTTCATGCTGCTGTCAAAAGGGGAGTTCTGCTTCGCTGTTGTCTCCTTAAAAGTAAACTTGACACTTGACAGTGTAGTTGTTGGTCTGTATCTCTTTCCTTCTGGTGTCCTCTGCTCACTATTGCGAAGGGGAGAATTTCAAAAGTTAGTATCCAACAAACTAATACAAATCATATCTCAGTTGACTCCATAGTCTATATCTGCAGTGGAAATTTTTTGTGTGTCACCTTTGTTTTCTCTTGCAATTTGATTATTTGCAAGGGTAATGTAGCATACCGTAGGCCTCTTGTAACGTTGCAGGTTCTGCATACCATAATATCATTAGCGATTAGGAAACTGTTTCGATGTTTAGTCCGAATAAAATTCTCAGTATTTCAAGGGCAAAATGAACTTAATTATTCTATTTTTTATGTGTCCAACTTGTCTTTTAATTATTTATTTATTTATGTTGCTTTTTTTCTGCAGGAAAAGGTTGGAGGCGCTGAACAGTGGGATGGCAAAAAGAGAGAGCCCAAGTCCTCCAGGCGAAGGCACAACACCTGCAGTTAAGAAGAGGTGGTTCTTTTAGTACGTTAGCGCATATTTTTCCGACTTGCAAAACGTTGTAACTAATGCTGTGTTAATGGCAATGTCATCCACTCTTTCTTTGTTTGGTGTTCTACCTCCAAAGCAACTACTACTGTGTTTGCTAACAGTGGTTTCGCCACATCTGAACTTTTGATTAAAAATATGGAAATACTTGGCCTGTAAACCTTGAACTTACCATTTGAATTACCCACGAAAATGGCGATATGCAACTCCTCCCCTCTCTTGTGCACATATACGGACAGTCTGGATTGTTTTCGTTATCAGTGGAGTAAATTGGCCAATGCACTCAATACGGACAGTCTGGATTGTCTGCACTCAATTTCGTTATCTAGGGCATCTCCAACGACAACTTGCAAGTTTTCTCCGCATACGTCCGCAGACACGGATGCGGCAGATTGCCATCCAACACTGTTTGCATACATTTGAACAATAATGTGAACTAACGGACGGAATTTGTTTAAACACGTCCGGATTTCATATAAATATGACGGGTTTCATTACATTTTGAACACACATGAATTAAGTGGTGCTTGTCCGGCTTTGGAAGTATAATTAACACTATCTATGATCATCGTTCGTGCCCGACCATGAGCCTTGAGAACTGAAACTTTGCTTTCTCCAATTCTGCCTCGACGCTCTCCACCTCCGCCTCCGGAGATCCAGGAAGTGAAGTTGTCCAACTCGTGGTCGTGGCGGCGGGGCACGACCTTGGCAGAATCGACGTTGTCCTCCGCCCCGTCGTCGGTCTTACCCCACACCTCGTCGAACTCCTTGTTGGCGGCCTCTCCTGATGCTGGCGGTACCGCCAGCAGGCGAGGCTGATCTCGTGGGCGAACTTGTAGGACTCGTGTAGTGCAGCCTGCTCCGCTAGGTCCGCGTCTGGCGTGATAGCCCTGCCGGCGGCAAGCTGCTCCTATGCCTGACGGTGCTCCTGGAGAAGCTGGTGGTTGTAGGCTGCGGCGGCCTGCGCCTCTCAGAACTGCTCTTCTCGCTCCTCCCACACCATGTCCATGTAATAGGCACGGGTCTCGCCGATGGTCATGGTGCAATGCATTAGGGAGGGTGGCGCGGACGAGGAGGGTGGTGTGATGACCCATAAGTATATGGGATCAATTGTAGCTCTTTTCGATAAGTAAGAGTGTCGAACCCAACGAGGAGCAGAAGGAAATGACAAGTGGTTTTCAGTAAGGTATTGTCTGCAAGTGCTAAAATTGTAAGTAACATAGTAGTTTGATAGCAAGATAATTTGTAACGAGCAAGTAGTGATAATAGTAACAAAAGTGCAGCAAGGTAGCCCAATCCTTTTGAGACAAAGGACAGGCCAAAATGGTCTCTTATAGTAAGCAAAGCGTTCTTGAGGGTACACGGTAATTTCATCTAGTCACTTTCATCATGTTGATTCGATTCGTGTTCGCTACTTTGATAATTTGATATGTGGGTGGACCGGTGCTTAGGTGTTATTCTTACTTGAACAAGCCTCCTACTTACGATTAACTCCCCTCGCAAGCATCCGCAACTACGAGAAAAGTATTAAGAATAAATTCTAACCATAGCATTAAACTTTTGGATCCAATTGATCCCTCACGGAATAGCGCATAAACTAGGGTTTAAGCCTATGTCACTCTCACAACCCATCATCTAATAAGTACTCCACAATGCATTCCCTTAGGCCCAAATATGGTGAAGTGTCATGTAGTCGACGTTCACATGACACCACTAAGGGAATCACAACATACATACTATCAAAATATCGAACACATATCAAGTTCACATGATTACTTGCAACACGATTTCTCCCGTGACTTCAAGAACAAAAGTAACTACTCACAAATGATAATCATGCTCAAGATTAGAGGGGTATTAAATAGCATATTAGATCTGAACATAAATCTTCCACCAAATAAACCATATAGTAATCAACTACAAGATGTAATCAACACTACTAGTCACCCACAAGCACCGATCTATAGTTCCGGTACAAAGATTGAACACAAGAGATGAACTAGGGTTTGAGAGGAGATGGTGTTGTTGAAGATGTTGATGGAGATTGAGAGTTGTTGGTGATGATGATGATGATGATGATGATGATGATGAGGATGAGGATGATGATGACGACGATGATTTCCCCTCCGGGAGGGAAGTTCCCCCGGCGGAATCGCTCCGCCGGAGGGCAAAAGTGCTCCTGCCCAAGTTCCGCCTCGAGACGGCGGCGCTCCGTCCCGAAAGTCCTCTCCTTATTTTTTTTCTAGGTCAAAATGAATTATATACCAGGAGATGGGCACCGGAGGTGGGCCGATGGAGCACAACCCACCAGGGCGCACCCAGGTGGGTTGTGCCCACCTAGTGGGCCCCCTCTGATACTTATTGGCTCCAATATTCCTCATATGTTCCATAAAAAATTTCCGTAAAGTTTCAGCTTGTTTGGAGTTGTGCAGAATAAGTGGCCTGACGTAGCTTTTCCATGCCCAGATTTCCAGCTGTCGAAATTCTCCCTCTTTGTATGTACCTTGCATATTATGAGAGAAAAGGCATTAGAATTACTCCAAAAAGCATTATTGTGCATAAAAACATCATAAATAACAGTTAGAAAACATGATGCACAATGGACGTATCATGGTGTCGTCTTGTCGTCAACCACGTCCTCCATTAGGACGTCGTCGTCCTCCGGCTGCCTGTCGGCTAGCCAGCCAGCAGCAATGGTGGCCATCTCCTTCTTCTGCTCCGGCGTCAGCTTGTCCCAGAGAGTTTTGGAGTGCGAGTGTCGGTGTACCCAAGTAGGGGTGCTTTAGTACCCCGGACTTGTGCACAGGCAGTAGTAGCCTTCCCAACGGCGGGGCTTGCCGAAGGACAGCTGCAAACAAGACTCAAGACTTGGTTAACAAAACCATAAAGAAGACCTCAAGGCAGGTCATCAAGAAGTACCAAGTTAGACCTGAAGATCAAAGCCTTGGTTGCCGGCAAGCCACATACTGGCAAGCGAAGACCCGACAAGCTCTGTGCCGACAAACTCCCACTATTGTTCCACCGCTCCACCTTAGTGACATGCCAGTCGCCTATCAAGTAGGTGTCGAGTGGGCAGGCAGTTTGGTGAGCTTTGTCTGGGCATGTCTCAGCTCACCGCTGAAGGATCAACTTTAATGACACTCTTCTACCTCTTGAGCATGCGTTGGTTTTCCCTTGAAGAGAAAACGGTGATGCAGCAAAGTAGCGTAAGTATTTCCCTCAGTTTTTGAGAACCACGGTATCAATACAGTAGGAGACTACACGTAAATCGCCTAGTACCTGCACAAACTATCAAGAACTTTGCAACCAACGCGATAAAGGGGTTGGCAATCCCTTCACGACCACTTGCAAAAGTGAGATCTGATAAAGATAATAAGATAAATAATTTTGGTATTTTTGGTTGTATAGATTGGAAAATAAAGATTGCAAAATAAATAGTAAACTAGAATTATAGATTAGAAACTTATATGGTATAAAGTAGACCCGGGGGCCATAGGTTTCACTAGTGGCTTCTCTCAAGATAGCATATATTACGGTGGGTGAACAAATTACTGCCGAGCAATTGATAGAAAAGCGCATAGTTATGATGATATCTAAGACAATGATCATGAATATAGGCATCACGTCCGTGTCAAGTAGACTGAAACAATTTTGCATCTACTACTATTACTCCACACATTGACCGCTATCCAGCATGCATCTAGGGTATTAAGTTCATAAGAACAGAGTAACGCATTAGGCAAGATGACATGATGTAGAGGGATAAACTCAAGCAATATGATATAAACCCCATCTTTTTATCCTCGATAGCAACAATACAATACGTGTAGTTTCCCTTTCTATCGCTGGGATCGAGGCCGCAAGATTGAACCCAAAGCTAAGCACTTCTCCCATTGCAAGAAAGATCGATCTAGTAGGCCAAACTAAACCGATAATTCTAAGATACTTGCAAAGATATCAAATCATGCATATAAGAATTCAGAGAAGAATCAAATAATATTCATAGATAATCAAGTTCATAAACCCACAATTCGCCGGATCTCGGCAAACACATCGCAAAAGAGTATTACATCAAATAGATCTCCAAAAAGATCGAGGAGAACTTTGTATTGAGATCCAAAGAGAGAGAAAAAGCCATCTAGCTAATAACTATGGACCCGAAGGTCTGTGGTAAACTACTCACACATCATCGGAGAGGCTATGGTGTTGATTTAGAATCCCTCCTTGATCGAATCCTCCTCCGGCAGATCGCCGGAAAAGGCCCCAAGATGGGATCTCACGGGTACAGAAGGTTGTGGCGGTGGAAAAGTGGTTTCGTGGCTCCCGTGGATGTTTTCAGAGTGTAAGAGTATATATATAGGTGAAAGAAGTAGATCGGTGGAGCTACGAGGAGCCCACGAGGGTGGGGGGCGCGCCTACCCCCTGGGCACGCCCTCCTGGCTCATAGCCGCCTCGTTGCTTCCTTGACTTCCACTTCAAGTCTCCTGGATTGCGTTTGTTCCAAAAAAGATCCTCGTGAAGGTTTCATTCCGTTTGGATTCCGTTTGATATTCCTTTTCTGCGGAACACTGAAATAGGCACACAAAAAATCAGCAATTTGCACTGGGCCTTCGGTTAATAGGTTAGTCCCAAAAATATTATAAAAATATTATTAAAGCCCATTAAACATCCAAAACAGATAATATAATAGCATGGAACAATAAAAAAATTAGATACATTGGAGACGTATCAAGCATCCCCAAGCTTAATTCCTGCTCGTCCTCGAGTAGGTAAATGATAAAACAGAATTTTTGATGTGGAATGCTACCTAACATAATTTTTCAATGTAATTCTCTTGATTGTGGCATGAATGTTTAGATCCAAAAGATTCTAGACAAAGTTTTAATATTGACATAAAAATAGTAATACTTCAAGCATGCTAACCAAGCAATTATGTCTTATCAAAATAACATAGCCAAAGAAAGTTTATCCCTACAAAATCATATAGTTTGGCCATGCTTCATTTTCGTCACACAAAATGCTCCCATCATGCACAACCCCGATGACAAGCTGAGCAATTGGTTCATACTTTTTAACGCGCTTCAACCTTTTTAACCCTCACACAATACAAGAGCGCAAGCCATGGATATAGCACTACGGGTGGAATAGCATATGATGATGGGGGTTATGTGAGAAGACAAAAACAAGAAAGTCTCACATTGACGCGGCTAATCAACGGGCTATGGAGATGCCCATCAATTGATGTCAATGCGAGGAGTTGGGATTGCCGCAACGGATGGACTAGAGATATAAATATATGAAAGCTCGTCAAAAGAAACTAAGTGGGTGTGCATCCAACTTGCTTGCTCACGAAGACCTAGGGCATTTTGAGGAAGCTCATCATTGGAATATAGAAGCCAAGTTCTATAATGAAAAATTCCCACTAGTATATGAAAGTGACAAAATAAGAAACTCTCTGTCATGAAGATCACGGTGCTATTTTGAAGCACAAGTGTGGAAAAAGGATAGTAACATTGTCCCTTCTCTCTTTTTCTCTCATTTTTTCCTTTTCTTTTTTTGTTTAGGCTTCTTTGACCTCTTTTTTTTTATTTGGGCTTCTTTGGCCTCTTTTTTTCGTCCGGAGTCTCATCCCGACTTGTGGGGGAATCATAGTCTCCATCATCCTTTCCTCACATGGGACAATGCTCTAATAATGATGATCATCACACTTTTGTTTACTCACTAGGACAATGCCCGTGCATTGCAACGGGATATAAATATTCTAGTACGTTAGCTTGTGATTTACCTGTCCATATAAATGCGAGTGTGTAAATAAATATTTATCAAATCATGCTGGTATTTCCTTTTAATTAGTTTGATGAGAAGTTGGGAGTAAAATTTTGATAAGTAAATTAAGGAGGAATTGCTTTAGAAGGTAAGTAAGTTAAGATGATTGATTATCATGCGGGGAAGATACAGGCAAAAGGCATGGTGGGACAAAAAAACATGAGAACGGAAAAGAATTGGGTGAAGGGACGTGGTGGGACCGGGGAGAACTGGTTGCCAAAGCATTCTGCTGGCAAGAAACGAGCACTACTCTTTTTTTAAAGTAGTAGAGATATATAGGTAACAGCCTCACATTGCAACAGGTGAACCTTATGTATGGGTGTATGATACATTCATGCTATGCTATCAAGAATGAACACAACCAAAACTTCAGTAGGATTCACTTTACTTTTGTTAAGTATCAGGCAATGCATGCATTTTTTCAAATATAAAGATATATAGTTGGTATATGGTTGAATGCCTCATGCTATATGTCAGGAGAACCTATCTTCAACTTCCTTTCCGCCAATAAAAACAATATAATATGTTGAATATGTATCACCAAATCACAACAAGTCCACGCATTAGGCTGGCCACAATGGGGAGGAACTTAGGAGTAACATCACACACTCCAATACAACTTTGCTTATGTGGCACATATTTAATGAAGAGAGAGGTGCTTGTGGTAACTAGCTAAGTTACAGGAACATCACACACTCCAAGAAACAATGAGTCTATGACCTAATAAATACATTGTTGCATGACATTACATAGATGTTCCTACCCACTATGGAGGTAGGAACATAGTCTAGGGAAGTGTGTAAGTTACTAGTTTATGTTTTTGCCCATTGTGACCAGCCTTAGGAGCAACCTCTTGCAATATTTGCCTCGCTATTTTCAAGGCCGACCTATAATCTGGCATGTCACCTTGGTTTTGCATCTATTTCCAGAAAGTCTTCTCCACTACCAAATAAAACATGTCAGAAAATAATAAAACTATGCAGTAGGGAATGGTTTCGAATTTAGGAATTCCTTGCTCGAAATTCAATCATTTATCCTGCAAGATGTGAGGAAGGAGGAGAGGCAGAACTACGGCGAAGAGGTGCAGAAGGAGGCCGAAAGGACGCGCCGACAGAGGACGACTATGAGGCGAAATAAACTTCAACCCATTGGAGCCTTGTACTGTTAGAATTAACTTGCTTGATGGTCACACGATACAACTGCATAGTTATATAGGTAATGCCAAGGGGCTTCTCTTGGATTCCAGAATCTTCACGTAGTGTATTGTGTCACTGTGTGCATATATCTCTCCAAGCACCACTAAATGGAATAAAATAGCATCTCCGTCATCTTAACTTTGTCACGCACGGCCCCGGCATCCACCACCTCTCCTCGCTGCAGTCGCTCGCCGGACGTCAGAGCGCCAAGTCGTCGGAACTATTCTTATGGCTCTCTTGAAGTACCGGAAGGCGGTGTTCTAAAGGCCGTCCACGATCTCCTGCGCGCACAACATCAAATTAAACCACGTGAAGGCCGATCCTTTCATAGACTCCATCTCTTAGAAGGCACGCCTAGCTAATCTCATGCATGCAATGTTTGTTGTTTTCTGTTTAGAATAATCTATGGATGGTCGTGATGTGACCCATGCATACACGTACGTAATTGCATCGCGGGATGGAGCTGCTCCTAGCATGCATCTCTCCTTTCCTTTCTTTTCTCCAGGTTGTTGGCATGAGCTGTGAGACGCAGTCGCCGGGAGGTCGTCGAGCTTCTCAATCAAGGGCGGGAAGGTTGACATAGCTGTGTTCTAATTTTCGGTTTGAGATTTTTTTCGCCCCAGGCCGAGATGGCCGTATTTCGGTCATTTTTTAAAATTTCGGCTGAAATTTGACCAAAATTTGACTCAAATTTAACCAAAATTTGTCAAATTTGACCAATTTCGGTCAAGGATAGATTTCACCCCAGGCCGAGATGGCCGAAATTCGGCCAAAATCCGTTTTTTCGGCCTAAATTCAAAACACAGGAAGTAGATGTCGGATCTCAGCCTGGTCGGCTGGTCGCCATCATCTGACAGCATCAGAATGCACATAATACGTTGTCGTTGCTTTGCCGGTGACATGAACACTGCATATTTTCAGGCCATGGTACTAATGTTTCGATTTCTCACCTTTCGTGTTGTGAGCGGCTGGGCATGCAGGATGTCCTTGTATTGGAAGAACTCGACGATGTAGTCATAGACCAAGAGCAGGCAGTCCATCTCGGCTCTCGCCTCCTTCTCCACCGACAGATGCTCGTGATCCAGCCTGTGGCAGCTCAAGAAAACGGTGCAGTTGCCTGCAAGCAGACGGAGCAATGGATATTAACCTTTTCCATACAAGGACAGACCGGCCTGACTAATTACTTAGCTATGGCAGCGGCGGTGGAGACGCCCTTGCCGCCACCAGACATGTCCTTCCCGAGCACGAGCTTCCAGAACCTCTGTGGCGTCCCTACGTCATGCCCGTATCGAACTACTCGCTCGGCAAGCCGGCAACCACACCACGCGGATGCACGGTCCCTCCGCCGGTCGCCTTGAACACAGACCACGGCTGCTCTCCTCTCTGCTCTCGCTCATCTCTCTCTTAGCATCTTCCACGACGACACAAGAAAAGACGGGGACTGAGCGGGCCGGTATATCGGATAGGGCAGGTTTGGAAGGGAGAAAAACAGGAAACTACGTGAGTCACGGGAGCAATTAATTACATGATTTTTTAGGGGAAAATTAGTTACGGGATTAATTGATTGAGGGAATCAGATGGAACCAGCCCGATAGGAAAGAAAATTAGTGGAGGAAGGAAAGAAAATCGGCGAAGGGGTGTGAGGTCGTACGAGAGGATGGACAAAGGATGGAGGATGTAAGAGGGGAGACGGAACCTTGCGTTTCTTTTAGGTAGTAGAGATAACTCAATATTACAACTCGATACTATAACAAAAATATGAATCTATGTGAATGCCTCCGGCGGTGTATCGGGATATGCAATGAATCAAGAGTGACATGTATGAAAGAATTATGAGGGTGGCTTTGCCACAAATACGATGTCGACTACATGATCATGCAAAGCAATATGACAATGATGGAGCGTGTCATAATAAACGGAACGTGGAAAGTTGCATGGCAATATATCTCGGAATGGCTATGGAAATGCCATAATAGGTAGGTATGGTGGTTGTTTTGAGGAAGATATAAGGAGGCTTATGTGTGATAGAGCGTATCGTATCACGGGGTTTGGATGCACCGGCGAAGTTTGCACCAACTCTCGAGGTGAGAAAGAGCAATACACGGTACCGTAGAGGCTAGCAAATTGCGAAAAGGTAAGAGTGCGTATAATCCATGGACTCACATTAGTCATAAAGAACTCAAATACTTATTGCAAAATTTTATTAGCCCTCGAAGCAAAGTACTACTACGCATGCCCCTAGGGGGATAGATTGGTAGGAAAAGACCATCGCTCGTCGCCGACCGCCACTCATAAGGAAAGCAATCAAAGAACACCCCATGCTTCAAATTTGTCACACAACGTTTACCATACGTGCATGCTACGGGACTTGCAATCATCAACACAAGTATTTCTCAATTACACAATTACCCAACTAGCATGACTCTAACATTACCACATTTATATCTCAAAACAACTATCAAGTATCAAAATTATCATAGTATTCAATGCACTCTATATGAAAGTTTTTATTATACCCATCTTGGATGCCTATCATATTAGGACTAATTTTATAGCCAAAGCAAATTACCATGCTGTTCTAAAGGATTCTCAAAATAATATAAGTGAAGCATGAGAGATCAATAATTTCTATTAAATAAAACCACCACCGTGCTCTAAAAAGGTATAAGTGAAGCACTAGAGCAAAATTATCTAGCTCAAAAGATATAAGTGAAGCACATAGAGTATTCTAATAAATTCCGATTCATGTGTGTCTCTCCCAAAAGGTGTGTACAACAAGGATTATTGTGGTAAACTAAAAAGAAAAGACTCAAATCATACAAGACGCTCCACGCAAAACACATATCATGTGGTGAATAAAAATATAGCCTCAAGTAAAGTTACCGATAGACAAAGACGAAAGAGGGGATACCTTCCGGGGCATCCCCAAGCTTAGGCTTTTGGTTGTCCTTGAATTTTACCTTGGGGTGCCTTGGGCATCCCCAAGCTTAGACTCTTTCCACTCCTTATTCCATAATCCATCAAATCTTTACCCAAAAACTTGAAAACTTCACAACACAAAACTCAACAGAAAATCTCATGAGCTCCGTTGGTATAAGAAAACAAACCACCACCTTAAGGTACTGTAATGAACTCATTATTTATTTATATTGGTGCTAAACCTATTGTATTCCAACTTCTCTATGGTTCATACCCCCGATACTAGCCATAGATTCATCAAAATAAGCAAACAACACACGAAAAATAGAATCTGTCAAAAACAGAACAGTCTGTAGCAATCTGATTTATTCGAATACTTATGGAACTCCAATTTTTTTGAAAAACTAGGACAACCTTGATAATTTGTATATTGATCTACTACAAAAAGAATTGGTATTTTATCACGTTCTGGTGAATTTTAACAATTATTTCTGTGAGCGTAAAGTTTCTGTCTTTTTCAGCAAGATCAAACAACTATCACCCAAGAAGATTCTATTGGTTCTACTTGGAACAAACACTAATTAAAACATAAAACCTCATCTAAACAGAGGATATATGAATTATTTATTACTAAACAGGAACAAAAAGCAAGGAACAAAAAAATAAAATTGGATTGCCTCCCAACAAGCGCTATCGTTTAACGCCATAGCTAGGCATAAAAACAAGAATAGATCTAGGTATTGTCATCTTTGGTATGCAATCCATAAGTGGCTCTCATAATAAATTCATAAGCTAATTTATTTCTTCCTAGGAAAGTGTTCCATGCCTTTCCTTAGTGGGAATTGGAATCTAATATTTCCTTCTCTCATATTAATAATTGCACCAACCGTTCTAAGGAAAGGTCTACCAAGAATAATAGGACATGTAGGATTGCAATCTATATCAAGAACAATGAAATCTACGGGCACATAATTCCTATTTGCAATAATAAGAACGTCATTAATTCTTCCCATAGGTTTTTTAATGGTGGAATCCGCAAGATGCAAATTTAAAGAACAATCATCGAATTCACGGAAACCTAGCACATGTCACAAGTTTTTGGAATCATGGAAACACTACCACCCAAATCACATAAAGCATAACATTCATGATTTTTAATCTTAATTTTAATAGTAGGTTCCCACTCATCATAAAGTTTTTTAGGGATAGAAACTTCTAATTCAAGCTTTTCTTCATAGGATTGCATTAAAGCATCAATGATATAATTGGTAAAAGCTTTATTTTGACTATAAGCATGAGGAGAATTTAACACGGATTGCAACAAGGAAATACAATATATTAAATAACAGTTATCATAATTAAATTTCTTGAAATCCAAAATACTGGGTTCATTGCTATGTAAAGTTTTGACCTCTTCAATCCCCACTTTTACCAATTTTTGCATCAAGATCTAAAAACTCCGAATCATTGGGACGCCTTTTAACTAAAGTTGACTCATGATGTCTACTACGCAACCTTCTCCTTGTAGACGTTGTTGGGCCTCCAAGTGCAGAGGTTTGTAGGACAGTAGCAAATTTCCCTCAAGTGGATGACCTAAGATTTATCAATCCGTGGGAGGCGTAGGATGAAGATGGTCTCTCTCAAGCAACCCTGCAACCAAATAGCAAAAAGTCTCTTGTGTCCCCAACACACCCAATACAATGGTAAATTGTATAGGTGCACTAGTTCGGCGAAGAGATGAACAAGTGCAATATGGATGGTAGATATAGGTTTTTGAAATCTGAAAATATAAAAACAGCAAGGTAGCAAGCGATAAAAGTGAGCGTAAACGGTATTGCAATGCTAGGAAACAAGGCCTAGAGTTCATACTTTCACTAGTGCAAGTTCTATCAACAATAATAACATAATTGGATCATATAACTATCCCTCAACATGCAACAAAGAGTCAGTCCAAATTCACTAATAGTGGAGAACAAACAAAGAGATTATGGTAGGGTACGAAACCACCTCAAAGTTATTCTTTCCAATCAATCCGTTGGGCTATTCCTATAAGTGTCACAAACAGCCCTAGAGTTCGTACTAGAATAACACCTTAAGACACAAATCAACCAAAACCCTAATGTCACCTAGATAATCCAATGTCACCTCAAGTATCCGTGGGTATGATTATACGATATGCATCACACAATCTCAGATTCATCTATTCAACCAACACATAGAACCTCAAAGAGTGCCCCAAAGTTTCTACCGGAGAATCAAGACGAAAACGTGTGCCAACCCCTATGCATAGGTTCATGGGTGGAACCCGCAAGTTGATCACCAAAACATACATCAAGTGAATCACGTGATATCCCATTGTCACCACAGATACGCACGGCAAGACATACATCAAGTGTTCTCAAGTCATTAAAGACTCAGTCCGATAAGATTACTTCAAAGGGAAAACTCAATCCATTACAGGAGAGTAGAGGGGGAGAAACATCATAAGATCCAACTACAATAGCAAAGCTCGCGATACATCAAGATCGTGCTAAATCAAGAACACGAGAGAGAGAGAGATCAAACACATAGCATACTCCCTCCTCATCATGGAGAGCGCGGGATGATGAAGATGGCCACGGTGAGGTTCCCCCCCGGAGGTGCTTGGAACAGGTCCCGATTGGTTTTGGTGGCTCTGAGGCTTTGCGGCGGAACTCCCGATCTATTCTGTTCCCCGAAGTTTTTAGGGTATATGGATATATATAGGCGGAAGAAGTACGTCAGGGGGGCCACGAGGGGCCCACGAGGGTGGAGGGCGCGCTCTAGGGGGGTGGGCGCGCCCCCCTACCTCGTGGCTCCCTCGTTTCTTTCCTAACGTGCACTCCAAGTTTATCCGGTAGCTTTCCTTCCAAAAATAACTTCTCTAGCTGGTTTCATTCCGTTTCGACTCCGTTTGATATTCCTTTTCTTCGAAACACTGAAACAAGGGAAAAAACAGAAACTGGCACTGGGCTCTCGGTCAATAGGTTAGTCCCAAAATAATATAAAAGTGCATAATAAAAGCCCATAAACATCCAAAACACATAATATAATAGCATGGAACAATAAAAAATTATAGATACGTTGGAGACGTATCAGCATCCCCAAGCTTAATTCCTGCTTGTCCTCGAGTAGGTAAATGATAAAAAAGATAATTTTTGATGTGGAGTGCTACTTGGCATAATTTCAATGTAATTCTTCTTACTTGTGGTATGAATACTCAGATCCGAAAGATTCAAGATAAAAGTTCATATTGACATAAAAATAATAATACTTCAAGCATACTAACTAAGCAATTATGTCCTCTCAAAATAACATGGCCCAAGAAAGTTCATCCCTACAAAATCATATAGTTTAGTCATGCTCCATTTTCGTCACACAAGAATGCTCTCATCATGCACAGCCCCGATGACAAGCCAAGCAATTGTTTCATACTTTAGTAATCTCAAACCTATAAAATTTCACGCAATATATGAGCGCGAGCCATGGACATAGCACTATGGGTGGAATAGAATATGATGATGGGGGTTATGTGGAGAAGACAAAAAAAGAAAAAGTCTCACACCAACGAGGCTAATCAATGAGCTATGGAGATGCCCATCGATTGATGTTGATGCAAGGAGTAGGGATTGCCATGCAACGGATGCACTAGAGCTATAAATGTATGAAAGCTCAACAAAAGAAACAAAGTGGGTGTGCATCCAACTTGCTTGCTCACGAAGACCTAGGGCACTTGAGGAGGCCCATTGTTGGAATATACAAGCCAAGTTCTATAATGAAAAATTCCCACTAGTATATGAAAGTGACAAAACAAGAGACTCTCTATCATGAAGATTATGGTGCTACTTTGAAGCACAAGTGTGGTAAAAGGATAGTAACATTGTCCCTTCTCTCTTTTTTTCTCTCTTTTTTTGGGCCTTCTTTCTTTTTTATGGCCTTTCTCTTTTTTTAGCCTTATCTTTTTTATGGCCTTTCTCTTTTTTTTATTCCTCACTTGGGACAATGCTCTAGAAAATGATGATCATCACACTTCTATTTATTTACAACTCAATGATTACAACTCGATACTAGAACAAAGTATGACTCTATAGGATTGCCTCGGGCGGTGTACCAGGATATGCAATGAACCAAGAGTGACATGTATGAAAAAATTATGAACGGTGGTTTTGCCACAAATACTATGTCAACTACATGATCATGCTAAGCAATATGACAATGATGAACATGTCCTGATAAACTGGATGGTGGAAAGTTGCATGGCAATATATCTTGGAATGGCTATGGAAATGCCATAAGGTAGGTATGGTGGCTGTTTTGAGGAAGATATAAGGAGGTTTATGTGTGAAAGAGCGTATCATATCACGGGGTTTGGATGCACCGGCGAAGTTTGCACCAACTCTCAATGTGAGAAAGGGCGATTACTGCAGTCGAAGAGGCTAGCAATGATGGAAGGGTGAGAGTGCGTATAATCCATGGACTCAACATTAGTCATAAAGAACTCACATACTTATTGCAAAAATCTACAAGTCATCAAAAACCAAGCACTACGTGCATGCTCCTAGGGGGATAGATTGGTAGGAAAAGACCATCGCTCATCCCCGACCGCCACTCATAAGGAGGACACTCAAAGAACACCTCATGTTTCAAATTTGTTACATAACGTTTACCATACGTGCATGCTACGGGACTTGCAAACTTCAACACAAGTATTTCTAAAATTCACAACTACTCAACTAGAACAACTTTAATATCACTACCTCCATATCTCAAAACAATCATCAAGCATCAAACTTCTCTTAATATTCAACACACTCATAAGAAAGTTTTTACTAGTCTTGCATACCTAGCATATTAGGATTAAGCACATCACCATGCTGTTTAAGACTCTCAAAATAATATAAGTGAAGCATGAGAGTTCATCTATTTCTTCAAAATAAAACTACCACCTGTTGGGGAACGTAGCATAAATTCAAAATTTTCTACGCATCACCAAGATCAACCTATGGAGCAATCTAGCAATGAGGGAAAGGGCAGTGCATCTACATACCCTTGTAGATCGCTAAGCGGAAGCGTTACAAGAACGCGGATGAAGGAGTCGACTCATGGCGATTCAGATCGCGGTTGATTCGATCTAAGCACCGAACAACGGTGCCTCCGCGTTCAACACACGTACAACCGGGGCGTCTCCTCCTTCTTGATCCAGCAAGGGAGAGGAGAAGTTGAGGAGAACTCCGACAAGACGACGGCATGGTGGTGATGGGGCTCGTGGTTCTCGGCGAGGCTTCGCCAAGCACTACGGAGGAGGAGGAGGTGTTGGAGGAGGGAGAGGGCTGCGCCAGGGAAGGTGCGGCTACCCTCTCTCTCTCACTATATATAGGGGAAGGGAGGAGGGAGGCGCCCTAGGGTTCCCTAGGGAGGGCGGCGGCCATAGGGGAAACCCTAGATGGGTTTGGCGCCCCACCCCTAGGAAACTTGCCCCCAAGCCGGGAGGGTGGCTGCCCTAGGGGTGGCGCCCCACCTCTCCAAGTTACGTGAGATGGGGTGGGAGGCGCTCAGCCCCTTAGTGGGCTGATGTGCCCTCTCCCTTGGCCCATAAGGCCCCCAAAGCTTGCCGGGCCTCCAAACCCCTTTCGGACACGCTGGTCATCACCGGTACCCCGGAACAATTTGGACTCCAATACCCTTCGTCCAATATACCGATCTTCACCTTGGACCATTAGGAGCTCCTCGTCATGTCAGGGATCTCATCCGGACTCGAACAACCTTCGGTAACCACATACTATTTCCCATAACAACTCTAGCGCCACCGAACCTTAAGTGTGTAGACCCTACGGGTTCGGGAACCATGCGAACATGACCGAGACGTTCTCCGGTCAATAACCAACAGCGGATCTGGATACCCATGTTGGCTCCCACATGTTCCACGATGATCTCATCGGATGAACCACGATGTCAAGGATTCAAGCAATCCGTATGCAATTCCCTTTGTCTAGCGGTATTGTACTTGCCCGAGATTCGATCGTCGGTATGCCGATACCTTGTTCAATCTCGTTACGGCAAGTCTCTTTACTCGTTCCGTAACACATCACCCGTGATCAACCCCTTGGTCACATTGTGCACATTATGATGATGTCCTACCGAGTGGGCCCAAAGATACCTCTCCGTCACACGGAGTGACAAATCCGATCTCGATTCGTGCCAACCCAAGCAGACACTTTCGGAGATACCCGTAGTGCACCTTTATAGCCACCCGATTCGTTGTGACGTTTGGTACACCCAAAGCATTCCTACGGTATCCGGAGTTGCACAATCTCATGGTCTAAGGAAATGATACTTAACATTAGAAAAGCTTTAGCATACTGAACTACGATGTTTGTGCTAGGCTTAGGATTGGGTCTTGTCCATCACATCATTCTCCTAATGATGTGATCCCGTTATCAACGACATCCAATGTCCATGGTCAGGAAACCGTAACCATCTATTGATCAACGAGCTAGTCAACTAGAGGCTTACTAGGGACATGGTGTTGTCTATGTACCCACACATGTATCTGAGTTTCCTATCAATACAATTATAGCATGGATAATAAACGATTATCATGAACAAGGAAATATAATAATAATAACTAATTTATTATTGCCTCTAGGGCATATTTCCAATAGTCTCCCACTTGCACTAGAGTCAATAATCTAGTTCACATCGCCATGTGATTAACACTCACAGGTCACATTGCCATGTGACCAACATCCAAAGAGTTTACTAGTGTCACTAAACTAGTTCACATCATCATGTGATTTAGACTCAATGAGTTCTGGGGTTTGATCATGTTTTGCTTGTGCGAGAGGTTTTAGTCAACGGGTCTGCAACATTCAGATTTGTATGCACTTCACAAATCTCTAGGTCATATTGTAAATGCTGCTTCCACGCTCCACTTGAAGCTATTCCAAATGGTTGCTCCACTATACGTATCCGGTTTGCTACTCAGAGTCACTCGGATAGGTGTTAAAGCTTGCATCGACGTAACCCTTTACGCCGAACTCTTTATCACCTCCATAATCGAGAAACATGTCCTTATTTACTCCAAGGACAATTTTGACCGCTGTCCAATGATCCATTCTGGATCATTCTTGTACCCCTTAGTGACTCATGGCAAGGCACACTTCCGGTGCGGTACACAGTATAGCATACTATAGAGCCTACGTCTGAAGCATAGGGGACGACCTTCGTCCTTTCTCTCTCTTCTGCCGTGGTCGAGTTTTAACTCTTAACTTCATACCTTACAACTCAGGCAAGAACTCCTTCTTTGACTGATCCATCTTGAACACCTTCAAGATCATGTCAAGGTATGTGCTCATTTGAAAGTACCATTTAGCGGTTTTTGATCTATCCTGATAGATCTTGATGCTCAATGTTCAAGCAGCTTAATCCAGGTTTTCTATTGAAACCCACTTTTCAAATAACCCTATATGCTTTCCAGAAATTCTACATCATTTCTGATCAACAATATGTCAACACAATATACTCATCAGAAATTCTATAGTGCTCCCACTCACTTCTTTGGAAATACAAGTTTCTCATAAACTTTGTATAAACCAAAAATCTTTAATCATCTCATCAAAGCGTACATTCCAACTCCGAGATGCTTACTCCAGTCCTTAGAAGGATTGCTGGAGCTTTGCATACTTGTTAGCGTCTTTCAGGATTGTCAAAACCTTTCTGGTTGTATCACATACAACCTTTCCTCAAGAAAATTGTCGAGGAAACAATGTTTTGACATCCTACCTACAAGATTTCATAAATAATGCAGTAACTGCTAATCCAATTCCAACAGACTCTTAGCATCGCTATGAGTAAGAAAGCCTCACCATAGTCAACTCCTTGAATCTTGTCGGAAAACATCTTAACGACAAGTCGAGCTTTCTTAATGGTGATACTTACCATCATTGTCTGTCTTCCTTTTAAAATCCATCTGTACCCAATAGCCTTACGACCGTCAAGAAGTTCTTCCAAAGTCTACACTTTGTTTTCATACATGGATCCTCTCTCGGATTTTATGGCCTCGAGCCATTTGTCGGAATCAGGGCCCACCATCGCTTCTCCATAGCTCGTAGGTTCATTGTTGTCTAGCAACATGACCTTCAAGACATGATTAATGTACCACTCAAGTAGTACGCATCCTTGTCACCCCACGAGGTTCGGTAGTGACTTGATCCAAGTTTCATGATCACCATCATCAACTTCCACTTCAATTGATGTAGGTGCCACAGAACAACTTCACGTGCCCTCGCTACATACTTGGTTGAAGTGATGGTTCAATAACCTCATCAAGTCTCCACCATCCTCCCACTCAATTCTTTCGAGAGAAACTTTTTTCGAGAAAGGACCCGTTCTAGAAACAATCACTTTTGCTTCCGGGTCTGAAATAGGAGGTATACCCAACTGTTTTGGGTGTCCTATAAAGATGCATTTATCCGCTTTGGGTTCGAGCTTGTCAACCTGAAACTTTTTCACATAAGCGCCGCAGCCCCAAGCTTTCAAGAAACGACGACTTAGGTTTCTCCAAACCATAGTTCATAAGGTGTCATCTCAATGGAATTACGTGGTGCCCTATTTAAAGTGAGTGCGGTTGTCTCTAATGCCTAACCCATGAACGATAGTGGTAATTCGATAAGAGACATCATGGTACGCACCATATCCAATAGGGTGCAACTATGATGTTCGGACACACCATCACACTATGGTGTTCCAGGCGGTATTAATTGTGAAACAATTTCCACAATGTCTTAATTGCGTGCCAAAACTCGTAACTCAGATATTCATCTCTATGATCATATCATAGACATTTTATCCTCTTGTCACGAAGATCTTTAACTTCACTCTGAAATTAGTTGAACCATTCAATAATTCAGACTTGTGTTTCATCAAGTAAATATACTCAGTATCTACTCAAATCATCTGTGAAGTAAGAACATAACGATATCCACTGCGTGCCTCAGCACTCATTGGACTGCACACATCAAAATGTATTACTTCCAACAAGTTGCTTTCTTTTTCCATTTCACTAAAAACGAGGCTTTCAGTCATCTTGCCCATATGGTATGATTTGCATGTCTCAAGTGATTCAAAATCAAGTGAGTCCAAATGGTCCATCTGCATGGAGTTTCTTCATGCATATACACCAATAGACATGGTTCACATGTCTCAAACTTTTCAAAACGAGTGAGTCCAAAGATCCATCAACATGGAGCTTCTTCATACGTTTATACCAATATGACTTACATGGCGATTGCCAAAAGTAGGTGGTACTATCATTACTATCTTATATCTTTTGGCATGAACATGTGTATCACTACGATCGAGATTTAATAAACCATTCATTTTAGGTGCAAGACCATTGAAGGTATTATTCAAATAAGCAGAGTAACCATTATTCTCCTTAAATGAATAATCGTATTGCGATAGACATAATCCAATCATGTCTATGCTCAACGCAAACACCAAATAACAATTATTTAGGTTTAACACCAATCTCGAAGGTAGAGGGGCGTGCGATGCTTGATCATATCAACCTTGGAAACACTTCCAACACATATCGTCACTCACCTTTAGCTAGTCTCCTTTTATTCCGTAGCTTTTATTTGAGTTACTAGCACTTAGCAACCGAACGGTATCTAATACCCGGTGCTACTAGGAGTACTAGTAAAGTACACATTAACATAATGTATATCAATATACTTCCGTCGACCTTGCCTGCCTTCTTATCTACCAAGTATCTAGGGTGGTTCTTCTTTAGTGTCCGTTCCTCTCATTACATAAGCACTTAGTCTCGGGTTTGGGTTCAACCTTGGGTTTTCCATTAGATCAGCAACCGTTTTTCCGTTTCATGAAGTATCCCTTCTTGCCCTTGCCCTTCTTGAAACTAGCGGTTTTACTAACCATCAACAATTGATGCTCCTACTTGATTTCTACTTTCGCGGTGTCAAACATCGCGAATATTTCAAGGATCATCATATCTATCCCTGATATGTTATAGTTCATCACGAAGCTCTAGTAGCTTGGTGGCAATGACTTTGGAGAAACATCACTATCTCATCTGGAAGATTAACTCCCACTCGATTCAAGTGATTGTTGTACCCAGACAATCTGAGTACAAGCTCAACGATTGAGATTTTCTCCCTTAGTTTGTAGGCCAAGAAGCTCGTCGGAGGTCTTATACCTCTTGACGTGGGCACAAGCCTGAAATCCCAATTTCAGCCCTCGAAACATCTCAGATGTTTCACGACGTTTCGAAATTGTCTTCGGTGCCTTAACTCTAAACCATTTAACATTACTGAACTATCACGTAGTTATCAAAACGTGTATGTCAGATGTTCGCAACATCCACAGACGACGTTCGAGGTTCAACACACTGAGCGGTGCATTAAGGACATAAGCCTTCTTCCAAGCAACGAGGACAATCCTCAGTTTACGGACTTAGTCCGCATAATCGCTACTATCATCTTTCAACTGAATTTTCTCTAGGAACATATCTAAACAGTAGGACTAAAGCGCGAGCTTACGACATAATTAGCAAAGACCTTTTGACTATGTTCAGGATAATTAAGTTCATCTTATGAACTCCCACTCAGATAGATATCCCTCTTAGTCATCTAAGTGATTACATGATCCGAGTCAACTAGGCCGTGTACGATCATCACGTGAGATGGACTAGTCATCATCGGTGAACATCTTCATGTTGATCGTATCTACCATACGACTCATGCTCGACCTTTCGGTCTCTTGTGTTCCAAGGCCATGTCTGTACATGCTAGGCTCGTCAAGTCAACCTAAGTGTTTCGCGTGTGTAAATCTGTCTTACACCCGTTGTATGTGAACGTTAGAATCTATCACACCCGATCATCACGTGGTGCTTCGAAACAATGAACTTTCGCAATGGTGCACAGTTAGGGGGAACACTTTCTTGAAATTTTAATGAGGGATCATCTTATTTACTACCGTCGTTCTAAGCAAATAAGATGCATAAACATGATAAACATCACATGCAATCAAAAAGTGACATGATATGGCCAATATCATTTTGCTCCTTTTGATCTCCATCTTCGGGGCTCCATGATCATCATCGTCACCGGCATGACACCATGATCTCCATCATCGTGTCTCCATGTAGTTGTCTCGCCAACTATTACTTCTACTACTATGGCTACCGGTTAGCAATAAAGTAAAGTAATTACATGGCGTTGTTCATTGACACGCAGGTCATATAATAAATAAAGACAACTCCTATGGCTCCTGCCGGTTGTCATACTCATCGACATGCAAGTCGTGATTCCTATTACAAGAACATGATCAATCTCATACATCACATATCATTCATCACATTCTTTTGGCCATATCACATCACATAGCATACCCCGCAAAAACAAGTTAGGCGTCCTCTAATTGTTGTTTGCATGTTTTACGTGGCTGCTATGGGTTTCTAGCAAAACGTTTCTTACCTACATAAAAACCACAACGTGATATGTCAATTGCTATTTACCCTTCATAAGGACCCTTTTCATCGAATCTGATCCGACTAAAGTGGAGAGGCGGCACCCGCTAGCCACCTTATGCAACAAGTGCATGTCGATCGGTGGAACCTGTCTCACGTAAGTGCACGTGTAAGGTCAGTCCGGGCCGCTTCATCCCACAATACCGTCGAAACAAGATTGGACTAGTAATGGTAAGCATATTGAACAAAATCAATGCCCACAACAACTTGTGTTCTACTCGTGCATAGAATCTACGCAATAGACCTAGCTCATGATGCCACTGTTGGGGAACGTAGCAGAGATTCAAAATTTTCTACGCATCACCAAGATCAATCTATGGAGCAATCTAGCAACGAGGGAAAGGGGAGTGCATCTATATACCCTTGTAGATCGCTAAGCGGAAGCGTTACAAGAACGCGGATGAAGGAGTCGTACTCGCAGCGATTCAGATCGCGGTTGATTCCGATCTAAGCACCGAACAACGGTGCCTCCGCATTCAACACACGTACAGCCCTGGGACGTCTCCTCCTTCTTGATACAGCAAGGGGAGAGGAGAAGTTGAGGGAGAACTCCGACAACACGACGGCATGGTGGTGATGGAGCTCGTGGTTCTCCGGCAGGACTTCGCCAAGCACTACGGAGGAGGAGGAGGTGTTGGAGGAGGGAGAGGGCTGCGCCAGGGAAGGTGCGGCTGCCTCTCTCTCTCTCACTATATATAGGGGAAGGGAGGAGGGGGGCGCCTAGGGTTCCCTAGGGAGGCGGCGGCCATAGGGGAAACCCTAGATGGGTTTTGGCGCCCCACCCCTAGGAAACTTGCCCCCAAGCCGAGAGGGGTGGCTGCCCTAGGGGTGGCGCCCCCACCTCTCCAGGTTACGTGAGATGGGGTGGGAGGGGCGCTCAGCCCCTTAGTGTGCTGATGTGCCCTCTCCCCTTGGCCCATAAGGCCCCCCAAAGCTTGCCGGGGCCTCCGAAACCCCTTTCGGACACGCTGGTCATCACCTGGTACCCCCGGAATAATTCCGGACTCCAATACCCTTCGTCCAATATACCGATCTTCACCTCCGGACCATTCCGGAGCACCTCGTCATGTCCGGGATCTCATCCGAGACTCCGAACAACCTTCGTAACCACATACTATTTCCCATAACAACTCTAGCGTCACCGAACCTTAACTGTGTAGACCCTACGGGTTCGAGAACCATGCAGACATGACCTAGACGTTCTCCGGTCAATAACCAATAGCGGGATCTGGATACCCATGTTGGCTCCCACATGTTCCACGATGATCTCATCGGATGAACCACGATGTCAAGGATTCAAGCAATCCCGTATGCAATTCCCTTTGTCTAGCGGTATTGTACTTGCCCGAGATTCAATCGTCGGTATGCCGATACCTTGTTCAATCTCGTTACCGGCAAGTCTCTTTACTCATTCCGTAACACATAATCCCGTGATCAACCCCTTGTTCACATTGTGCACATTATGATGATGTCCTACCGAGTGGGCCCAGAGATACCTCTCCGTCACACGGAGTGACAAATCCCAGTCTCGATTCGTGCCAACCCAACAGATACTTTCGGAGATACCCATAGTGCACCTTTATAGCCACTCAGTTACGTTGTGACATTTGGTACACCCAAAGCATTCCTACGGTATCCGGGAGTTGCACAATCTCATGGTCTAAGGAAATGATACTTAACATTAGAAAAGCTTTAGCATACGAACTACACGATCTTTGTGCTAGGCTTAGGATTGGGTCTTGTCCATCACATCATTCTCCTAATGATGTAATACCGTTATCAACGACATCCAATGTCCATGGTCAGGAAACCGTAACCATCTATTGATCAACGAGCTAGTCAACTAGAGGCTTACTAGGGACATGGTGTTGTCTATGTACCCACACATGTATCTGAGTTTCCTATCAATACAATTATAGCATGGATAATAAACGATTATCATGAACAAGGAAATATAATAATAATAACTAATTTATTATTGCCTCTAGGGCATATTTCCAACACCACCATGCTCTAAAAGATATAAGTCAAACACTAGAGCAAATGACAAACTACTCCGAGAGATATAAGTGAAGATCAAGGAGTAGTCGAATAATTATACAACTATGTGAAGACTGTCCCATTTAAGAATTTCAGATCTTGGTATTTTATTCAAACAGCAAGCAAAACTAAATAAAACGACATTTCAAGGATAGCACACATCATGTGAAGAAGCAAAATGTAGCGACCAGACCCGAATGGATCAAGTCTCTGTGCTCAGTGTCATCCCTGGATCAGTAATGCTGACACCACATAGTACTTCGAAGGATTTATAGCAGAGTAGCAATCACACACTTATTACATCGTTGTCCACAAGGGAACTTAATACAATAATATGGCTTAAGGCCATCTAATAATAACAGCGGAAGGCTTGGAAGATAAGTGAGTCCATCAACTCCATCGGCATCATCGAGTATAGAACCACGACCTAACACCTTACTCGTCGTTCGAAAAGTGCGCAACATGAAAGTTGCAGCCCAAAACGGGTCAACACATGGAATATGGCAATGTAACACATAGAGAGTAATGAAACAACAAGCCTATACTACATGCATATATGGCTGGTGGTAAGGCTCTACGGTTACATTTTGCATAAAGCTAGTTTTTCCCTACAACAAAGGAATAATTTTATTTAACTATCATGGTGGTTGTTAAACATTGAGAATGGTTGACAACATCCTCAATCCCAATTAAAAGTACTCATCAAATCCCAATAACTTTTATTAGAAGTAACATGTTGAGATTCACATGATATTCAATTACGGATACTCAAAACGTCCATAACCGGGGACACAGCTAATCATGATTAGTTTATACACTCTGCAGAGGTTTGCGCACTTTTCCCCATAAGACTCGATCGCCTCCGCTTGGTTCTCGCACTACATGGTGTTTGAGAAACGGATGACCGAGACATAGTCTTTCAGAAGCGCTAGCACCTTACATGTGGGTAGACCGTACCAACCTACATCCCCTACATCAGCTAGCCTACCCATAACAGTTCGCACAACTTAGTCAACTACGCCAGAGCCCATAATTGGCTTGTGGCTGCACACGGAAGTTTCAGTTTGAATAATCTTATGATCCCTTAGAGCACAGGTGGCGGTCCGAAGAAATCTGAGCAAGTCTGATAGAAACCAGGTGCCTCAATCCACCCAGATGTGTGTTTAGGTTGCCACCTTAGATAAACCATTAATTAACAATCTCACATCTGTCATGGATATTCACTCACCCAATCCACGTCTACTAGCATAGCATGGCATAACAAGCAAACGAGAAGTAACTCCCAAGGTTTCATAAGTAAACAGTAATAGGTACTACCTCAATCTACTTCCCAATCCCACAATTTAATTAGATCCTAAACATGCAAGTGTTTGAGGTTTGATCTAATGCATAAAAACTGGGTAGTAGAAAAGGTATGATCAAGTGTTACTTGCCTTGCCGATGATCCATGAGACCTAGAGATTCAAGTAACAAGCGGCGACTCGGGTGATCTAACGCAGACAAACAACAAGCATACAATAAGTACTCATCTAATGCACGGGGAAATCTCGAATAAAAGATCTAACCAGAGAGTTCAACTTAAGAACCCTGGTTGCAAAAGAATCGAATCAAATAAAGCATCGAAGGTCGAAACTCGAGAGAGAACGACTCGGTTTAGCAATCTGAAACTAAGTCAAAATTGTACAGTAGCAAAACTCTGTGTAAGTAGGGTAGTCGGGAACGGCGGTTTCATAATGAAACTCCAGCGCTTGAATCACTGATTCCGATAAGCGAGCGAGAAAATAAACAGATTTGAAAATCGAATCGGAAATCGAAATCAGAAAAATAACGGATTAAATCCGATTAAAAGAAAACGACGAACAGATTTAACAGCGGACGTTCGTTAACAGAACTAATCCAACGAACACGTTCTTTGAAGCGAGCGGTTCGGTGAGCGTTCACTAAATAAGAAAACGAAAAATAAAAATAAACCAATCTAGGTTTTTGAAAAAAAAACCGAACGTCATGAGAAAAACCGGATCGGGTTTTCTAAAAAAACCGGACCGGGGGTAGTGGCGGCTACTCTCGGTGGCTCGCGGGCGGGCTCCGTGAGGGTGGCGGCGGGAGGCGAGAGGCGGCGGAGGTCGGCGGGTGGCGGGTGGCGGCGCCAGGCGGCGGCTCAGGCGGCTCGGCAAGGCGGCTCGGGTGAGGGCGGCGGCAAGGGATGAGGAGAAGGGGGTGGCGGGGTTATATAGGAGGGGGTGCCTTGGGGGGGGGCAAGCTGTGGGGCGGCGGCGGGTCCGAGCCGGACACATGGCGGCAAGGGCGGCGTCTGTGGCGGGACTCCTCTCGCGCACGAGGGGAGGGGAGATGGGTCGGGCGGCGTGGCTGGGGCGGTTGGGCCTTAGCTCAAAGTAGGCGCGCGTGTTTTTTAAAACAAAACTAAACGAAAATAAAATCAAACGAACTCCAATTTAATAAAATTAATTTTCCCCGACTCCTAAAAATGAGTCGAACAAAAAGAACTTTAAAAATGGGGCAAATATGCATATTTTTAAAATGCTCATTTTTTCCTAAAGCAAATAAATCCTCAAAACCAAAATTTGATTTATTTATAATATCTTCATTTTTCCTAAATGTTGGGAAAGTCATATTATTCCCTCTCTTAAATTTTTGTATCGGAAAAACTTTTGAAGACAAATAAATAAATCCAAATGATCCTATTTTCAAAATTTGAGAAATCTCAAATATGAAAATAATGAAATCTCCAACTCTCTCCGAGGGTCCTTGAGTTGCGTGAAATTTTCTAGGATCGGAAAATTGCGAGAAAATATGATATGCATGATGGCCTAATGTATAACATTCCAAATTGAAAATTTGGGATGTTACAAACCTACCCCCTTAAGATGAATCTCGCCCTCGAGATTCGGGTTGGCTAGAAAATAGGTGAGGGTGGTCCTTAAGCAAAACTTCCTCTCTTTCCTAGGTAGCTTCATCTTCAGTGTGGTGGCTCCATTGAACTTTGCAAAACTTGATAACCTTGCTGCGGGTAACTCTGCTGGCATAATCGAGAATCTTAACGGTTTTTCCTCATATGTTAAATCATCCTTCAACTGAATTGCTTCGGTGGGCTTGTGTCTCTTAACGGTGTCTCTGCTATCTCGGGGTGACATCTCTTCAGCTGAGAAACATGGAATACATCATGAACTCCATGCGTTGCAAAATCTTATATGGTCCAACAAAACGTGGTGCTAACTTTCCTTTAACTCCAAAACGCTTAACTCCTCGAAGCGGGGATACTCTAAGATATACTCATCTCCAATTTCATATTCATTCGCTGCGCTTTGAATCGGCATAGCTCTTACATGCAGACTGGGCTACCTTGAGCCTGTCTCGAATCAGTTTAACCTTCCGCTCAGACTCCTTAATCAAATCTGGTCCAAACAATCGGCGATCTCGGTTTAGTCCCATGACAACGGTGTCCTGCACCTTCTTCCATCTGAGCCTCAAAGGTGCCATCTTCAAGCTGGTTTGGTAGCTGTTGTTGTAGGAAAATTCTGCATCTGGCAAATTATCATCCCAACTAGATCCATAATCTAGTGCACAAGCTCTCAAACATATCCTCCAAAATCTGATTGACTCTCTGTCATCCATCGGTGCGTGGGTGGAAAGCGGTCTTGAATTCCAATCTCGTTCCCAATGTCTCGTGCAACTGGTTCCAAAATTTTGAGGTAAACTGGGTTCCTCTATCCGATACGATGCTCCTCGGAACTCCGTGTAAACACACAATTTTGGTCATGTATATCCTTGCCAACTTAGCACTGCTATAGGTAGTCTTGATTGGAATGAAATGAGCTACCTTCGTCAAGCGGTCGACTATGACCCAAATCGAGTCATAACCTGAACGAGTCTTTGGCAAACCTGTGATGAAATCCATGCCTAGTTTATCCCACTTCCATTCGGGTATCGGCAATGGTTGTAACAATCCTGCTGGCTTCTGATGCTCTGCTTTTACTTTCTGACATACATCGCAAACTGCTACATACTCCGCAATATCCTTCTTCATTCCGGTCCACCGAAAGTATTCTTCAAATCCAAATACATCTTGGTATTTCTGGGTGAATCGAATAGGGTGAATCATGAGCTTCTTGTAAAATCAACTTCCCGATCTACGGGTTATTGGGCACATAAACACGGTCCTCAAACCATAGGGTATCGTGCTCATCCTCACGAAATCCTTTAGCTTTTCCTTTGCTCATTTTCTCCTTTATAGAGGCAACTTCCTTATCGCCTTTTGGGATTCTCTAATTTTGTCCATCGGTGTTGTTGAATCTCCAATGCTGCTACATAGCCTCTGGAACTATTTCCAAACATAGCTCTCGAAGGTCCTCGGCTAACTCATTGGGTATCCTCCCATCATTAGGGTATTGACGTGGCTCTTACGGCTCAATCGTCGCCTCGACATTAGCCTTTCCGGGTGATAATGCAATCTCATATCATAATCCTTGATAAGCTCTAACCATCTCCTCTGTCTGAGATTCAGTTCCTTTTGTGTGAAGATGTACTTCAAACTCTTGTGATCCGTATATACTTCACAATGATTTCCAATGAGAAAATGTCTCCATGTCTTCAAGGCATGCACTGGCTGCTAACTCCAAATCATGTGTGGCATAATTCAACTCATGGGGCTTAAGTTGTCGTGAAGCATCTGAAACAACTCTTCCTTCCTGCATAAGCACTGCTCCAAGTCCTCGGCGTGAAGCGCCGTAATACACCTCATAATCCTTGGTTTGATCGGCAATATCAAAACCGGTGAGGTAACCAATCTTTTCTTCAACTCCGAAAACTTGCCTCACGGTCCTCGGTCCATATGAATTTGTTATCCTTCTTCAACAATTCAGTCATAGGCTTAGCAATCCTTGAGAAATTCTCAATGAATCTTGGTAGTATCCTGCGAGTCCAAGGAAACTCGAATCTCTCCAACTGTCGTTGGTGCTTCCCATTTGGTTACGGTCTCAACCTTTGTGGGGTCAATCGCTATTCCTTCTCCGGATATAACATGTCAGAAATCCAACTTCCTTTAGCCAAAACTCACATTTGCTGAACTTGGCATACAAGCGGTGTTCCCTCGGTTTCTCCAAAACCAATCGCAAATGTTCCTTGTGTTCCTCTTCATTCTTGAGAAAATCAAAATGTCATCAATGAACACCACGACGAACTTATCCAAAAACTCCATAAACACTTTGTTCATCAGGTTCATGAAATAGGCTGGTGCGTTAGTCGATCAAATGACATAACGGTATACTCATACAGTCCATATCTCGTGGTAAATGCTGTCTTGGGTATGTCTTGCTCCCGAATCTTCAATCGATGGTACCACGATCAGAATCGATCTTGGAAAACACCTTAGCTCCTTGCAAGCGATCAAATAGATCATTTATCATTGGCGGTGGGTACTTGTTATTGATTGTTACTTCATTCAATCCACGATAATCAACAACCATTCTTAACGATCCATCCTTCTTCTCCACTAACAAAGCGGGTGATCCCCAAGGTGAAGAACTTGGGAGAATAAAACCTTTATCCAATAGTTCCTTAATCGCTTCTTGATTTCGCCAAATCACATGCGGGCATCCCGTATGGTCGCCGATATCGGGCCTGTTCACGGCAACAGCTCGATCAAAAACTCAATGTCTCTATCCGGTGGCATTCACGGCAACTCTTAGGAAATACATCGGAAAATCCTTCACCATCGGTACTTCTTCCCGCACCACTCACGATAGGCAATTAACTTGTGCTCTCCTCGGCTCGTGCCGTGATACATACTTGATCCTTCTTCCTTACGGTGTGGTGAGCAAAATTGACTTTGTGGTGCAATCTATGTTTCCTCCATACCTTGATAACCAATCCATTCCTAATATCACATCCAATCCTTGGGATTCCGAACTATCAGTGCGAGGGAAAACATAGTGTCCAATCCTTAATGGCAATCGATCACACCATTTACTAGCCATGTATTACGCTCGGGTGAGGTTACTAGCATGGGTGACCTAAGGGCTTGGGTTGGTAACTTGTACTTATCCACAATTCCCTTGATATGTATGAATGCGATGCACCAAGATGTCGAAAAGAACAACTGCGATAAATGACTTAACCAAAACTTACCGATTCTTGCATCGGGCTGATCTTCAACCTCCTCCACATCAATGTGGTTCACATCCCTTGTTGAAAGGGTTGGGCTTCTTTCGAGCTTCCATTGCCATTTCCATTCGCCTACGGGCGGTCATTGGCATAATGCCCGATCTTGCGGCACTTAAAGCAAGTAATGTGACTCAGGTCTACTTTGGATGGTGTTGACGGGTTGGTGCGGTTCCCATTGCTTCCTCCATTCCCGTTCCCATTATTAGTTCCATTATGGTTGTGCGAATTACCTCCTCCATGGGTATCTTGAAACTGAATTCTGATTTAGGGGTATAACGAGGCTTCTTTGGGCTCGAGTTATACTTCCCTGTCCATACTTCCGCTTGCAGTTCTCAATTGTCGCTGTTTTCCTTCAATCATGAGGGCTCGGTCTACCAACTCCTGGTAGTTGTTGAAACTTGCTACCATCAACGGCATCTTGAACTCATCATTCAGTCCTTCTAGAAACTTCTCTGTTTAGCTGCATCTGTAGCAACGTCATCCGGGGCATAACGTGCTAATTTACTAAAGTCATCCACATCTTGTGTGATCCTTCCTCCTTGGCGTAAATTGCGAAACTCACGCTTCTTCATGGCCATGGCTCCTGCTGAAACATGGGCGGTCTGAAAAGCTTGCTGAAACCGATCCCATGTGGCGGTGTCTCACGGGTAAGTGGCTGTAAAATTCTCCCACCATCTTTGCTGCGGGTCCTTCAAGTGATGTCTGCAAACTTCACTCTTTCACCATCTGTGCATCCTGCAGTGGTCAACTCCTTCCTATCTTGCGGAGCCAATCATACTGCTACAATCGTCTCGGTGCTCTTTGGAATACACCGCGGATTCATCTAAGAAGCGAGTCAAGTGGTCCGCGGTGGTGGTGGCGGTGGGTTGTTATTGTTGTTGTTGTTGTTGCCACGGTTACGCACCAATGTTTGAATCGGTATACGCTGCTGGATCAATTGGGTGATCTCTGGAGGGAAAGCGAACCCGAGGTCACGTCTGGAGGCATCTGATGGGTTTAGAAAAGATGAGAATTTAGAATAGATTGAGGTCTAAGGGGAATCACTACCCAAATGCACATGAGCAAAATGCACACAACATCACTTCATTCAATCAAACAAGGGCTTACAACGATCTAACTATCGCAAAGTGCGTGTACTAAAATGTTTACATGGAGGGAATACTACTAATATGTGGGGGACTTCTACTAATTTGAACCGGTGGAAGACTCCATGATGTCTGCTCCAGCTTCGTCTTCAAAGTCGGGTTCACTTGGATCCGAATCGGTGTCGTCGATGTTGATGTAGTCGCTTGGACAATCGACATACTGGTCTTCATTCTGGCGCCAACTTCTTCTTGAGTTCTTGATCTCGTACTTAAGATCGTTATTGTGTCTCGCCAGAGCTACGATCTCGTCCATGTAGTCCTTGCGTGTAGTCTTTAGTTCTCCTTCCAGTTCGATGATCCTTCCTTTGCATTTCGCAACTCCAACATATCATTGCACATTTGGTTTTCTGGCGTCGAATGTGCTGATTTAACTCTGGATGAAAGCTGCAATGGACCTATCCTTCTTGGTCTTGACTATGTCCCATTTGTCATCTCGGCGTCCGCAAATCTGGTAGATAGTGTCCTTGAGGTCTTCTTGATAAACTTCTCCAATCGTCCCATGGTGATGTGAGCTGCCATGCTCTTTCCCGGACTCAAGTTGGTGCAATGAAAACACTATCTATAGGCTTGGTGATTGGGCGAATGTCCTTCTGGAGCGTGAGCTTGAATCTTCCAGCTCCTCTTGAGCAGAGTGGCGTTGAAAGTTCGGTGAAGCTGGGTAGTCCAATGTTCGGTACTTGGTAACTTCCTTCAAGTGAAATCCAAAAGGTGTGCCTTCATCTGGTTGGGTGTACTTGATCTTCGCGTCCGTCATCCTAAAGAGAGTAGAAAAGATGAGGAGTTAGAAAATGGGAAGAGAGTAGTGATCTATGGTTTTAACTTAGTGGTCGTGTCCTACGATCGGCGTGTGCTCGATACCATTCTCTGAGCGACCGGACCGAATGGATCAAGTCTCGTGCTCGGTGTCATCCCTGGATCGAGAATGCCGACACCACACAAGATGCTTGAAGGATTTATAGCGAGTAGCAATCACACACTTATTACATCGTTGTCCACAAGGGAACTTAATACAATAATATGGCTTAAGGCCATCTAATAATAACAATGGAAGGCTTGGAAGATAAGTGAGTCCATCAACTCCATCGGCATCATCGAGTATAGAACCACGACCTAACACCTTACTGTAAATTCGAAAAGTCTCGCAACATGAAAGTTGCAGCCCAAAACGGGTGACACATGGAATATCTTGGCAATGTAACACATAGAGAGTAATGAAACAACAAGCCTATACTACATGCATATATGGCTGGTGGTAAGGCTCTCTGTTACATTTTGCATAAAGCTAGTTTTCCCTACAACAAAGGAATAATTTTATTTAACTATCATGGTGGTTGTTAAACATTGAGAATGGTTGACAGCATCCTCAATCCCAATTAAAAAGTACTCATCAAATCCCAATAACTTTTATTAGAAGTAACATGTTGAGATTCACATGATATTCAATTACGGATACTCAAAACATCCATAACCGGGGACACGGCTAATCATGATTAGTTTATACACTCTGCAGAGGTTTAGCACTTTTCCCCATAAGACTCGATCGCCTCCGCTTGGTTCTCGTGACTACATGGTGTTTGAGAAGCGGATGACCGAGACATAGTCTTTCGAAGCGCTAGCACCTTACATGTGGGTAGACCGTACCAACCTACATCCCCTACATCAGCTAGCCTACCCATAACAGTTCGCACAACTTAGTCAACTACGCCAGAGCCCATAATTGGCTTGTGGCTGCACACGGAAGTTTCAGTTTGAATAATCTTATGATCCCTTAGAGCACAGGTGGCGGTCCGAAGAAATACAGCAAGTCTGATAGAAACCAGTGCCTCAATCCACCCAGATGTGTGTTTAGGTTGCCACCTTAGATAAACCATTAATTAACAATCTCACATCTGTCATGGATATTCACTCACCCAATCCACGTCTACTAGCATAGCATGGCATAACAAGCAAGCGTAGAAGTAACTCCCAAGGTTTCATAAGTAAGCAGTAATAGGTACTACCTCAATCTACTTCCCAATCCCACAATTTAATTAGATCCTAAACATGCAAGTGTTTGAGGTTTGATCTAATGCATAAAAACTGGGTAGTAGAAAAGGTATGATCAAGTGTTACTTGCCTTGCGATGATCCATGAGACCTAGAGATTGAAGTAACAAGCGGCGCACTCCGGGTGATCTAACGCAGACAAACAACAAGCATACAATAAGTACTCATCTAATGCACGGGGAAATCTCGAATAAAAGATCTAACCAGAGAGTTCAACTTAAGAACCCTGGTTGCAAAAGAATCGAATCAAATAAAGCATCGAAGGTCGAAACTCGAGAGAGAACGACTCGGTTTAGCAATCTGAAACTAAGTCAAAATTGTACAGTAGCAAAACTCTGTGTAAGTAGGTTAGTCGGAACGGCGGTTTCATAACGAAACTCCAGCGCTTGAATCACGATTCCGATAAGCGGCGAGAAAATAAACAGATTTGAAAATCGAATCGAAATCGAAATCGAAAAATAACGGATTAAATCCGATTAAAAGAAAACGACGAACAAATTTAACAGCGGACGTTCGTTAACAGAACTAATCCAACGAACACGTTCCTTGAAACGAACGGTTCGGTGAACGTTCACTAAATAAGAAAACCGAAAAATAAAAATAAACCAATCTAGGTTTTTGAAAAAAAAACCGAACGTCGCGAGAAAAACCGGATCGGGGTTTTCTAAAAAAAACCCGGACCGGGGTAGTGGCGGTGGCTACCTCCGTGGCTCGCCGTGAGGCTCCGACCTCCCGTGAGGTGGCGGCGGGTCAGGCGAGGGCGGTGAGGTCGGCGGGTGGCGGGGTGGCGGCGTCTGGGGGCGGCGGCGGCAAGCAGTGGCGGCGGCTCGGCTCGGTGGCGGGCTCGGGTGAGGGCGGGAGTGGGATGAGAGAGGGGTGGCGGGGTTATATAGGAGGGGGTGCCTTGGGGAGGGGCAAGCTGGGGCGGCGGCGGGTCCGAGCCGGACGGCGGCGGGGCGGCGTCGTGGCGGGACTCCTCCAGCCAGGGGAGGGGGAGATGGATGGGCGGGCGGGCTGGCTGGGTGGGCCTTAGCCCAGGCGGCAAGTATGGGTTTTGTTTTTTTTTTAACAAAACTAAGCGAAAATAAAATCAAACGAACTCCAATTTAATAAAATTAATTTTCCCGACTCCTAAAAATGAGTCGAACAAAAGAACTTTAAAAACGGGCAAATATGCATATTTTTAAAATGCTCATTTTGCCTAAAGCAAATAAATCCTCAAAACCAAAATTTGATTTATTTATAATATCTTCATTTTCCTAAATGTTGGGAAAGTCATATTATTCCCTCTCTTAAATTTTTGTATCGGAAAAACTTTTGAAGACAAATAAATAAATCCAAATGATCCTATTTTCAAAATTTGAGAAATCTCAAATATGAAAATAATGAAATCTCCAACTCTCTCCGAGGGTCCTTGAGTTGCGTGAAATTTTCTAGGATCGGAAAATGCGAGAAAATATGATATGCATGATGGCCTAATGTATAACATTCCAAATTGAAAATTTGGGATGTTACACAAAAACTTAAGTTCAACCGATACTAACCGATAATTGTTGGAGAAGAAAGGTGGGATGCCTACCGGGGCATCCCCAAGCTTAGATGCTTGAGACTTCTTGAAATATTATCTTGGTGTGCCTTGGGAATCCCCAAGCTTGAGCTTTTGTGTCTCCTTAATTCCTCCCATATCACGGTTTCCTAAATCTCAAAAGCTTCATCCACACAAAACTCAACAAAGACTCGTGAGATAAGTTAGTATAAACCAATGCAAAAAACTTATCATACTATACTGTAGTAAATCACTAAAATTATTATTAAACATTGCATACTAAATGCCTCTGCATATTTAATACTCCTATCATCAAATAGAATCATTAGACAAGCAAACATATGCAAACAATGCAAACATAACAGCAATCTGCCAAAACAGTACAGTCTGTAAAGAATGCAAGATTCATCATACTTCCCTAACTCAAAAAATTATGAAATAAAGTTCCCACTGTATTGAATTTATCATAGCTTATTATGCAAAACTAGGGAATTTTTGCAACAGCAGTAAACTTCCTGTTTTTCAAACAGCAACATGTACTCTTGCAAAATAAGCATAGTAAAAGCTATCCTTGACATTTTTATTGAAACTAGAGATGAAAAACATTATTCATAATAACATCAAGCAAATCTAAAGAAAATAAAATGACGCTCCAAGCAAAACACATATCATGTGGTGAATAAAAATATAGCTCCAAGTAAAGTTACCGATGAAAGTAGACGAAAGAGGGGATGCCATCCGGGGCATCCCCAAGCTTAGGCTCTTGGTTGTACTTGAATATTACCTTGGGGTGCCTTGGGCATCCCCAAGATTAGGCTCTTGCCACTCCTTATTCCATAGTCCATCGAATCTTTACCCAACACTTGAAAACTTCACAACACAAAACTCAACAGAAATCTCGTGAGCTCCGTTAGCGAAAGAAAACAAAAGACCACTTCAAGGTACTGTAATGAACTCATTATTTATTTATATTGGTGTTAAACCTACTGTATTCCAACTTATCTATGGTTTATAAACTATTTTACTACCCATAGATTCATCAAAACAAGCAAACAACACACGAAAAACAGAATCTGTCAAAAACAGAACAGTCTGTAGTAATCTGTAACTAACGCAAACTTCTGGAACTCCAAAAATTCCAAAATAAATTGGTGGACCTGAGTAATTTGTCTAGTAATCATCTGCAAAAAGAATCAACTAAATATCACTCTCCAGTAAAAAGTTGAAGCTAATCTCGTGAGTGCTAAAGTTTCTGTTTTTTACAGCATGATCATAAAGACTTCACCCCAGTCTTCCCAAAGGTTCTACTTGGCACAAATACTAATTAAAACACAAAACCACATCTAAACAGAAGCTAGATGGATTATTTATTCCTAAACAGAACCAAAAATCAATAAACTAAAATAAAGTTGGGTTGCCTCTCAACAAGCGCTATCGTTTAACGCCCCTAGCTGGGCATGATGATTTCAATGATGCTCACATAAAACATAAGAACTGAAACATAAAGAGAGCATCATGAAGACTATGAATATCACATTTAAGTCTAACCCACTTTCTATGCATAGGGATTTTGTGAGCAAACAACTTATTGGAACAATAATCAACTAGCATAGGAAGGCAAAACAAGCATAACTTCAAAACCTTAAGCACATAGAGAGGAAACTTGATATTATTGCAATTCCTACAAGCATATATTCCTCCCTCATAATAATTTTCAGTAGCGTCTTGAATGAATTCAACAATATAATCAGCACCTAAAGCATTATTTTCATGATCTACAAGCATAGGGATTTTATTACTCTCCACATAAGCAAAATTCTTCTCATTCAGAGTAGTAGTGGGAGCAAACTCAACAAAATAACTATCATGTGATTGAAAATTAAGATCAAGATGACAATTTTCATGGTTATCATTATTCTTTATAGCATATGTGTCATCACAATAATCATCATAGATAGGAGACATGCTTTCATCATAATAAATTTGCTCATCAAAGCTTGGGGGACAAAAGATATCATCTTCATCAAACATAGCTTCCCCAAGCTTGTGGCTTTGCATATCATTAGCATCATGGATATTCAAGGAATTCATACTAACAACATTGAAATCATGCTCATCATTCAAAGATTTAGTGCCAAACATTTTAATACATTCTTCTTCTAACACTTTGGCACAATTTTCCTTTCCATCATACTCACGAAAGATATTAAAAGACGAAGCGTACGAGACAAACTCAATTCCATTTTTTTGTAGTTTTATTTTATAAACTAAACTAGTGATAAAACAAGAAACTAAAAGATTTGATTGCAAGATCTAAAGATATACCTCAAGCACTCACCTCCCCGGCAACGGCGCCAGAAAAGAGCTTAGTTGACGGGGTGTGAGTGCCGCTTACCTAGCCTCCCCGGCAACGGCGCCAGAAAAGAGCTTGATGTCTACTAAGCAACCTTCTCCATGTAGACGTTGTTGGGCCTCCAAGTGCAGAGGTTTGTATGACAGTAGAAAATTTCCCTCAAGTGGATGACCTAAGGTTTATCAATCTGTGGGAGGCGTAGGATGAAGATGGTCTCTCTCAAGCAACCCTGCAACCAAATAGCAAAAAGTCTCTTGTGTCCCAACACACCCAATACAATGGTAAATTGTATAGGTGCACTACTTCGGAGAAGAGATGGTGATACAAGTGCAATATGGATGGTAGATATAGGTTTTTGAAATCTGAAAATATAAAAACAGCAAGGTAGCAAGCGATAAAAGTGAGCGTAAACGGTATTGCAATGCTAGGAAACAAGGCCTAGGGTTCATACTTTCACTAGTGCAAGTTCTCTCAACAATAATAACATAATTGGATCATATAACTATCCCTCAACATGCAACAAAGAGTCACTCACTAATAGTGGAGAACAAACGAAGAGATTATGGTAGGGTACGAAACCACCTCAAAGTTATTCTTTCCAATCAATCCGTTGGGCTATTCCTATAAGTGTCACAAACAGCCCTAGAGTTCGTACTAGAATAACACCTTAAGACACAAATCAACCAAAACCCTAATGTCACCTAGATACTCCAATGTCACCTCAAGTATCCGTGGGTATGATTATACGATATGCATCACACAATCTCAGATTCATCTATTCAACCAACACATAGAACCTCAAAGAGTGCCCCAAAGTTTCTACCGGAGAATCAAGACGAAAACGTGTGCCAAGCCCTATGCATAGGTTCATGGGCAGAACCTGCAAGTTGATCACCAAAACATACATCAAGTGAATCACGTGATATCCCATTGTCACCAAGATATGCACGGCAAGACATACATCAAGTGTTCTCAAGTCATTAAAGACTCAATCGATAAGATTACTTCAAAGGGAAAACTCAATCCATTACAAGAGAGTAGAGGGGGAGAAACATCATAATATCCAACTACAATAGCAAAGCTCGCGATACATCAAGATCGTGCCAAATCAAGAACAGAGAGAGAGAGAGAGAGAGAGAGAGAGAGAGAGAGAGAGAGAGAGAGAGATCAAACACATAGCTACTGGTACATACCCTCAGCCCCGAGGGTGAGCTACTCCCTCCTCGTCATGGAGAGCGCCGGAAGATGAAGATGGCCATGGTGAGGTTGCCCCCTCCGGGAGTCTTGGAACAGGTCTCGATTGGTTTTGGTGGCTACAGAGGCTTGCGGCGGAACTCCCGATCTATTCTGTTCCTCAAGTTTTAGGGTATATGGATATATATAGGCGGAAGAAATGCGTCGGGGGCCACGAGGGGCCCACGAGGGTGGAGGCGCGCCCTAGCGGGTGGGCGCGCCCCCTACCTCGTGGATCCCTCGTTTCTTTCCTGACGTGCACTCCAAGTTTATCCGGTAGCTTTCCTTTCAAAAATAACTTCTCCAGTTGGTTTCATTCCGTTTCGACTCCGTTTGATATTCCTTTTCTTCGAAACACTGAAACAAGGGAAAAAACAAAAACTGGCACTGGGCTCTGGGTCAATAGGTTATTCCCAAAAATAATATAAAAGTGCATAATAAAAGCCCATAAACATCCAAAACACATAATATAATAGCATGAAACAATAAAAAATTATAGATACGTTGAAGACGTATCAACTCATCTCCAGTCCCATCTTTATCAAGATTATATTGGAAAACAAAGATTTAATAGGGGACACGTCAATCACTTTTAGATCTTCATTATTGTTATTATGAAAACTAGAAGAACACGCTTTCACAAAGCAATTTTTTTAGAGCGCATCCTAGCGGTTCTTTCTTTGCACTCATCAACGGAAATTATCATAGCTTTGAGAGACTCATTGATATCATGCTTAGGTGGAATAGATCTAAGTTTCAAAGAATCAACAACAAGAAAAATTCTACCCACGTTCCTAGCTAACTCATCAATCTTAGGCAATTTTTCTTCAAGCAAGGCATTGAAATTCTTTTGCGAATTCATAATTTCTTTAACACTACTCTCAAAATCAGAGGGCATATTATTAAAATTTCCATAAGAGTTGTTGTAGGAATTACCATAATTATTAGAGGGATTACTAGGGAACGACCTAGAATTAAAGTTTACTCTATACCTTGCAACCAACGCGATAAAGGGGTTGTCAATCCCTTCACAGCCACTTGCAAAAGTGAGATCTGATAAAGATAATAAGATAAATATTTTTGGTATTTTTGTTGTATAGATTGAAAAGTAAAGATTGCAAAATAAACAACGACAGAAATAGCTAGTTGGTGGGAGATTAATATGATGGAAGATAGACCCGGGGGCCATAGGTTTCACTAGTGGCTTCTCTCAAGATAGCATAATCTATGGTGGGTGAACAAATTACTGTCGAGCAACTGATAGAAAAGCGCATAATTATGAGAATATCTAGGCATGATCATGTATATAGGCATCACGTTCGTGACAAGTAGACCGAAACGATTCTGCATCTACTACTATTACTCCATGATACGTCCATTTTGCATCATGCTTTTATATCGATATTTATTGCATTATGGGCTGTTATTACACGTTATATCACAATACTTATGCCTATTCTCTCTTATTTTACAAGGTTTACATGAAGAGGGAGAATGCCGGCAGCTGGAATTCTGGGCTGGAAAAGGAGCAAATATTAGACCTATTCTGCTCAGCTCCAAAAGTCTTGAAACTTCACGGAAGTCATTTTTGGAATTAATAAAAAATACTGGCGAAAGAATCCACCAGAGGGGGCCCACACCCTGGCCACGAGGGTGGGGGCCCCGCCCCCTGCCTCATGGGCCCCCTGGCAGGCCTCCGGTGCCCATCTTCTGCTATATAAAGTCTTTCGTTCGAGAAAAAATCATAAGCAAGCTTTCGGAAAGAAACTCCGCCGCCACGAGGCGGAACCTTGGCGGAACCAATCTAGGGCTCTGGCAGAGCTGTTCTGCCAGGGAAATTTCCCTCCGGGAGGGGGGAAATCATCGCCACCTTCATCACCAACGATCCTCTCATCGGGAGGGGGTCAATCTCCATCAACATCTTCACCAGCACCATCTCCCCTCAAACCCTAGTTCATCTCTTGTATCCAATCTTTGTCCCAAAGCCTCAGATTGGTACCTGTGGGTTGCTAGTAGTTTTGATTACTCCTTGTAGTTGATGCTAGTTGGTTTATTTGGTGGAAGATCATATGTTCAGATCCTTTATGCATATTAATACCCCTCTGATTATGAACATGAACATGATTTGTGAGTAGTTACGTTTGTTCCTGACGACATGGGAGAAGTCTTGCTATAAGTAGTCATGTGGATTTGGTATTTGTTCGATATTTTGATGAGATGTATGTTGTCTCTCCTCTAGTGGTGTTATGTGAACGTCGACTACATGACACTTCACCATTGTTTGGGCCTAGAGGAAGGCATTGGGAAGTAATAATTAGATGATGGGTTGCTAGAGTGACAGAAGCTTAAACCCTAGTTTATGAGTTGATTCGTAAGGGGCTGATTTGGATCCATATGTCTCATGCTATGGTTAGGTTTACCTTAATACTTCTTTTGTAGTTGCGGATGATTGCAATAGGGGTTAATCATAAGTGGGATGCTTGTCCAATAAAGGATAGCACCCAAGCACCGGTCCACCCACATACCAAATTATCAAAGTAACGAACGCGAATCATATGAGCGTGATGAAAACTAGCTTGACGATAATTCCCATGTGTCCTCGGGAGCGCTTTTATCTATATAAGAGTTTGTCCAGGCTTGTCCTTTGCTACAAAAAGGATTGGGCCATCTTGCTGCACCTTGTTTACTTTCATTACTTGTTACCCGTTACAGATTACCTTATCACAAAACTATCTGTTACCGATAATTTCAGTGCTTGCAGAGAATACCTTGCTGAAAACCGCTTATCATTTCCTTCTGCTCCTCGTTGGGTTCGACACTCTTACTTATGAAAGGACTACAATAGATCCCCTATACTTGTGGGTCATCAAGACTCTTTTCTGGCGCCGTTGTCGGGGAGTGAAGCGCCTTTGGTAGGTGGAATTTGGTATGGAAAAATTTATATAGTGTGCTGAAATTTACTGTCACTTGTTACTATGGAAAGTAATCCTCTGAGGGGCTTGTTCGGGGTATCTTCACCCCGACCAGTAGAGCAAAGAGTTGCTCCCCAACCTACTGAACCTACTGAAAATGTTTACTTTGAAATTCCTTTGGGTATGATAGAGAAAATGCCAGCTAATCCTTTCACAGGTGATGGAACATTGCATCCCGATTTACACCTAATCTATTTGGATGAAGTTTGTGGATTATTTAAGCTTGCAGGTATTCCCGAGGATGTTATTAAGAAGAAGGTCTTCCCTTTATCTTTGAAGGGAGATGCATTGACATGGTTTAGGCTATGTGATGATATGGGATCATGGAACTACAACCGATTGAAATTGGAATTTCACTAAAAGTTTTATCCTATGCATCTTGTTCATCGTGATCGTAGTTACATATATAATTTTTGGCCTCGCGAAGGAAAAAGCATAGCTCAAGCTTGGGTGAGGCTTAAGTCAATTTTATATTCATGCCCCAATCATGAGCTCTCAAGAGAAATGATTATTCAAAAAATTTATGCTCGGCTTTCTCTCAGTAATCGCTCCATGCTCGATACTTCTTGTACTGGATCTTTTATGATGAAGACTATTGAATTCAAATGAGATTTATTGAAAAGAATTAAACACAACTCTGAGATTGGGAACTCGACGAAGGTAAGGAGTCAGGTATAACACCTAAGTTTGATTGTGTTAAATCTTTTATGGATACCGATGTTTTCCGTGAATTTAGCACTAAATATGGACTTGACTCTGAGATAGTAGCTTCTTTCTGTGAATCCTTTGCTACTCATGTTGATCTCCCTAAGGAGAGGTGGTTTAAATATGATCCTCCCATTGAAGTAAAAGTAGTTGCACCTATTAAAGTTGAAGAAAGGACTATCACTTATAATGATCCTGTCGTTCCTACTGCTTATATTGAGAAACCACCTTTCCCTGTTACAATAAAAGATCGTGCCAAAGCTTCAACTGTGGTCAACAAAAGTAACATTAAGGCACCCAAACCCCCTGAGCAAATTAAAGTTGAACCTAGTATTGTTATGTAACATCCCAAATTTCCTATTTGGAATGTTTTACAATTATAGCTAAGCATCCTATGCATCCTGTTTGAATTTGAATGCCATTTGAAGTTTCAGAGAATTTTGAGTTTTGAATTTGAAATTCAAACTTTGGCATGTGGGAATCATTTCAAAAACTAAGCCTGATAAATACTTGATCAAAAGTATGAGAGGAGCAAACATGACACTCCAAAAATATCAGAGGAAACAATGCCAAAAGATTTGAATTCAAATCTGAATTTTATTTGAATTTGAAAAAAATAGATTTTTATAAAGTTTGGATTTTGCCTTTGGAAAAATGTTCAAATGAAAGGGAATATTCCCCTGATCATTTTGGTATATATATACCCTATATAAAATATTTATAGATATTGTTTTATTTTTGTTTTGTTTTATTTAAAAAATAAAGAAAAACCCCAGGGCGCCACCGAAGCCACCCCAGCCCCTTGTGCACGCTCCTCCTCCCTTTGGCCCGGCCAGCCCAGCCCCCTGCCAGAGCCAGCCGACCGAGCCGCCCAGCTCAACCCCCCCTCGCCCGAATCTCCTAGGCTTGGCCACCGCTCGATCTCGCCCCTCTCTCTCTCTCGACCGTGGGCCCCGCCCTCTTCTTCCCCTCGCCCACGCAGCGCCACTCATGGGAGGATCGCGGATCGAAGAATCCGGGATCCCGATCGCCCGATCGACCCCGAGCAGCCCGAGGCCCTGGCTATAAAAGCCGAGCCTCCGCACCCATTCCCCTCCTAGCCTCGCGGACCCCTCTCCTCTCTCTCGGCACGGCTTGGGAGCCCGAGCTTCCCCGCCGCCATTGTCGCGCCGCCGACGCCCTAGTCCTCCCGACCACCCCGACCCCACCGAACCACTCCCGACCTCGTCGCATCCTCCCGACGACTCATGGAGCTCACCGACGCCTGGGAAGCCCTGACGCACTCTCGCCCGCCGCCGCCGTCCATGAGTCCGGTAAGCCACCAGCATCACCCCCCGTCCGATCCTAGATCAACGACTAGGATTAGAACCCCCGAAGGGGTAAGTTTTTATTATAAAACCGGCCGGTTCAATCGGCTTATTTTTAGTTAGGTTTATTTTTTTAGGCCCGGTTCGTTTTAGTTAACCCTAGAACCCGTTAGGCTATCTAACATACGAGGCCTGATATAGGCCCATTAGGCTTTTTTCTTTTATTTTGATTTTCTGTTTTAGCCGAATAGTTTCTATTTTCAAAAATTTATATCTTTTATTATGTTTAATATTTTTAGATGATTCTTTTTTTGTTGGATTGCAAATTTTATGTAGTTTCTGTAGAATATATATTTAGCTATGTTAAAAATAATTAAAATTGCTTTATTTTAGTTTTGGTCAGAATAGTAAATCTGCTATAACTTTAGTTAGAAAAATTATTTTTGCATGATTATTTTTGTCACCACTTTATTTTGACATTGCCAAACCCTAGAAATTAATTGGGTATTTTAGGATTAATAAATAATTAGTTTTAGACAGAATCCTATTAAACCTAATTAATTAACTAGTTCCTGTTTTCCTAATGTTTAAATTAGTAAATGAATTTGTTTTTAACTTGTGATTAGTTATTCTAGGTTAGTTTCTGTCACTTTAGTAGATGAACTTTTATTTATAATTAATAAAAGTTTTAAATTATTTTCTTAATAGAAATTGGATTAGGCCTAAAATGAGTTTTATAATAGCTTTTTAATTAATTCTTTTTGCTCCTAGTTGCTTAGTGAAACCTTTTCTGTTAAGTTAACTTAAAACCATGACTAGGTTATATTAAGGAATTTTGTTATATAAAACTATTTTAGTTATTGTTTGGAGTAGGGAAAAACTTGAATTGGTTTCTTTGAGTTTTCCTTTTGGATTTGGTTTTGATTGTTTTGTTGTGTTATGTTACTTTTGTTATGTTGTGTGATCCTATTGCTTTGTGCTTATTGTGCTATTGTTTGTCTCGGTAGAGTTTCGAGTCTGAAGCTTGCTACTCGACTCTTTAGCTTCGAGGATCATCAGCAAGGCAAGTTTTGATCATGTTATTTCTATACCTATGTTTTGTGCATTAGTAGTTGTCACCACCCACCATGCATGCAGTAGTGAAATCTTGAAGTCATTAAACTTGAGTAGTATCATGTGGTAGGATGAACCAATCCCTTGTTACCATGACCCCGGACGTAGTAGTTACTTTGCTATGCTCGAGGCGGGATTTGGGATGAGTGAAATTCATAAGCAAGATGTGAGAGTCAATGATGATGACAACCCCATGAACTACAATGATCAAGATGGACTTGGAAAATCACTCTTTGGGTGGAGGGCGGTTGACGGGCACCTGGAGCACCAGTGGTGGCGGGATGCATGGAGAAGCGCCATGACATCCTGCGGAAAGCTTCACCCAGCCACGAAGAGAAGGATGGATGCCCCATGACCGGAAGCTTACATGCAGCCGCAAGCCATTATGGGCTCTGGCTGGGTTGACCCTAGTAGTGACGCTGGCTGGGCGGTACTACGAGAAGTAGACGAGCGGTAGGATTGGATGGGTACGGCGGTGGCGGAAGAACTCTTTGGAAGACCTGTTTCATTCGTCCGTCTTCAAACACCATGAAGTGCGAAGACTTTAAAGGAGGAATGATTCTTGCGGGAAAGTCGCAACCCTCTGCAGAGTTAAAGATCTAATCGATTAGCCGTGTCCCGATTACGGACATTTGAGCCTCTGGAACTTGGAAGTATTCGGATATCTCAACACTAAAACTAATGTATTAATTTGAGGGTTTATGACTTAATAATTTGGGAGCGAGATATTGGTTGGCGGAACCATCTCAATAACTACCAACAATTGTAGTAATTTGCAAGCAAGTCCTTTGTAGTAGGATAAAATTTGCTTTTCGCAAAATGATGAAACTTAGAGCTCCACGACCAAAAATGCATATAGAGTTAGTAACTTTATTATTGTTATTCTTCATGACTTGCCACTTATTCCAAAAGCTGACCTACATGGCTGCAACGTATTATGTTGCGAGATATATTCCGATCGGGAGTGAGGCTACGCCCACGCTTGGCGATTGCCCTTTGAGTCGGATGGACTCGCTTACCTTCGACGCTTCCGCAGCATTTGTAGTTTATTTCTCATGAGTTGGCCTTGAGCGAATTTATTCCTTGTAATAAAGACTCTATATGAGAATCGTTTAATGATATTCAGGTGTGATTGAACTTTGATTACTTTATCGATGTACTATGAGTACCGGCATGATCTTGGGATGAATATGACCACGAGATTTGACCGATTTTGGGTCGGTCGCTCTGAGAGATGGTATCGAGCACACGCTGACCGTAGGATCGTAACCCCTAGGATCGGAAAGCCATAGCAGAGACCATTTACTTTGAATCCTTTTCATTCCATAATTTTCCCTGTTCAATTCGACTCTTCTCCCTTTGCAACATTCTAGATGGCGTCGAGTTCACCCCAGTTTTGCTACGGAGTTACGCCGGCCCGATGAGGCGATGCCCTTCGAAGAAAGCTGGTCCAGATGGTGAAGCAGCTGAAGATTGCTCGCCCTCGATCACCGGAAACCCACTAATGCACTTCCGACGGACACCCGCTACTGGATTGAAGTGCATATCCCGTGGAGAACCTTTGGAGGACACACGGAGCCTATCAACTTTGAGTTCACGAGTTCAAGCTGGATCATCGGAAGGGACATGGCGATCTATCGAGCACTTGGACATCTCGAGAGGAGAATCAGGGCGAGCTCGATCACTCGAGACCTCGCCATGGTTTCTCGCGGGGCAAGGAATGGAGATATCATCCGTACCATTGAGGGCGATTCCACTCTCTCATACATCCGGGACTTGGAGTGTCTTCTCGAGAAGCGGGAGATTCAGACTCGCAGTAACTCGAAGACACACGGAAGCTTTGTTCATGAACTGGGCTGGAGGAGAAGGCCAGCGCAGACTTCCTTGGCCATGAGGAAGAAATCACGGACTTCATGGAGATAGTCGACGACCGAAGATGAAGCTTGCGCGATAGAGGAAAAGATGGACTTGGGAGAGGACCTTTACCGAGTGGAGATGAAGCACCCTCGTGAGCAATGATCAGGATTTGAAGGAGTACCCTGAAGGAAACCCCAAGAGGAGGCGCCAGCGATGAAGACTTTTAGTCGACCACCATGTTATCTTTTACTTTTTAAATCGATCAGTTAGGCCGATGTTTTCCCTTGATTAGTCATGAGCTTTTGTAATCGAGTTTGAACCATGTTTGAATGGAATGAATAAATGATTGGTGTGATATGATTGTGCATTCATATGGGTAGTGTTATTCCTCATAGACCATTGTTCTATTCTAAATTTCTCATCCCTCCAAAACACGGATGCCTCCGAGGCGTGACCTTTGGTTTCCCTCGGAGCTCACCCAGCTGCTCCAACAGCAGAATGCACTAATGCAGCTCCTTATTGAATCGAACAACACGCCAACAATCCACCGCCACCGCCACCACCCATTGTGGACAACTTGACTCGATTTACGAGGTTGAATCCGCGGTGTTCTCTAGTAGCACCGAGCCGATTGTGGCTGATGATTGGCTCCGCAAGATCGGAAGAGAGCTAGTCACCGTTGGATGCACCGATCTTTGAGAAGGTGCGCTTTGCAGCGCATCAACTGGATGGACCTGCAGCTTCTTGGTGGGAGAATTACACGCCACTTTTCCCATTGGTGCCATCACTTGGGACCAATTCCAGCGAACCTTCCGCACCGCTCATGTCTCATTTGGAGCCATGAGTGCGAAGAAGCGTGAGTTCCGCAACTTGCACCAGGGGAACCGTCTTGTGGCACGATCGTGGATGAATTCAACAAGCTCGCTTCGCTATGCCCCCGATGATGTGGCCACAGATGCCGCCAAGCGGAGAAGTTCCTTGAGGGACTCAATGATGAACTGAGCATGCAGCTTATTGTGGCTACTTTCAACAACTACCAGGAGCTGGTAGACAAGGCCACCATTCGGAAGGCAAGCAGCAGCAGATAGAAAGCCATAGCGGAAGTACAGCCGGGGAAGCACAACTCGGGAGCTCGTGAAGCCCGCTATGCACCGTACTCAGGAGGGCACACCCATCATAACCATGGAGTTCATAACCATGGAGGAAATGGGAACAACCGCAGCCAGGACAACAAGTCAGGCCAAGGCAATGGCAATGGCAATGGTAATGGCAATCAGCACCGTTCTGCCCCGGCTCCGAAGGATCTGAGCCACATCACCTGCTTCAAGTGCCAGAAGACAGGGCACTACGCCACCGACTGCCCGGAGGCCAAGCAGAGGAATGGAAATGGCAATGGAGGCTCAGTGAAGAAGCCAAATCCGTTCCCTCGTGCTCGGTGAACCACATCGGCGTGGAGGGCGTCTATGATCAGCCGAACCTTTGTGGTTGGTAAGTTTTATTGAATTCACGTTCAGTTTTGGTTCTCTTTGATTACGGTGCAGCGCATTCATTCATATCAAGGGTAGTTGTGGAAAAATGCAGGTTCGCACTAGAACCCTTAGAAGCCCCCTTAGCGTCGATTCGCATGAGGAGAAATGATGGCGAGGAGTAGGCTGTCTGCAACCCTCAACATCGGGAACCACAAATTTCCGTGGACCTCATAGTGTTGGAAACCCGGACCTTGGATGTAATCCTAGGCATGGATTGGTTGTCAAAGTTTGAAGGAACATTGACTATGCCCGCAAGTCTATTCAGCTCACCACCGGGAGAGAAGAGGATCAAGTATGTAGCCGAGCACAGCCGGATGAAGAATCGGTGCATTCCCTCACGGGAGTTGTTCAGGAGGAAGTGCCGATGGTGCAAGAATTTCCCGATGTGTTCCGGAGGAATTACCAGAATGCCACGGACGGGGACATTGAATTTCTGATTGAGTTATTGCGGCACAGCCCCAATATCCAAGAGACCTTATCGGATGCCACCGAATGAGTTGAAAGAGATCAAGGATCAAATAAATGAGTTATTGGAGAAAGGATATATTCGTCCAAGCTCATCACCTTGGGGAGCCCAGTTCTTTTGGTAGAGAAGAAGGATGGAAGCTTGAGGATGGTTGTGGATTATCGTGCATTGAGCGAAGTAACCATCAAGAACAAGTACCCCTGCCCATGATCAATGACTTGTTTGATCAGTTAGTTGGAGCCAAGGTATTCTCTAAGATCGATCTTGATCGGTATCATCGATTGAAGATTCGTGAAAAGGATATACCCAAAACAGCATTCACTACCGGTATGGTTTATATGAGTATACCGTCATGTCATTTGGATTGACTAATGCTCCTGCATACTTCATGAATTTGATGAACAAGGTGTTCATGGAATATCTGGACAAGTTTGTCGTGGTGTTCATCGATGATATATTGATTTTCTCCAAGCGTGGAAGAGCATAAGGAACATTTGCGTCTAGTTACGGAGAAACTTGAGAACATCAGTTGTATGCCAAGTTCAGCAAATGTGAATTTTGGTTGAAGGAAGTTGGATTCCTCGGACATGTTATTTCAGGAGAAGGAATAGCGATTGATCCCGCCAAGGTTGAATCGATCACCGATTGGCGATCGCCCACCTCGATCAAGGAGATCCGCAGTTTTCTCGGACTCGCAGGATATTATCGGAGGTTCATTGAGAACTTTCGAAGATTGCCAAGCCCATGGTGAGCTGTTGAAGAAGGAAGCCAAGTATGTTTGGACGAGAGGAATGTGAAGCCAGTTTTCAGGAATTGAAAAAGCGGTTGGTCACAGCCCAGTGTTGATTTTGCGGACATACACAAGGAATACCAGGTTTATTGTGGCGCTTCTCGTCAAGGACTCGGAGGAGTATTGATGCAGGAAGGTAAGGTTGTAGCTTATGCCTCCGGACAGCTACGGCCTCATGAGATGAATTATGCCACGCATGATTTGGAGTTAGCGGTATGTAGTGCATGCACTCAAGACACAGAGACATTTCCTCATCGGAAATCGTTATGATGTCTACAGATCACAAGAGTTTGAAGTATATCTTCACGCAGAAGAATTGAACCTCGAGCGGAGGAGATGGCTAGAGTTGATAAAGGACTACGACATGAGATTGCATTACCACCCGGTAAAGCTAATGTTGTAGCAGATGCTTTGAGCCGTAAGAGTTATGTGAATACTCTTACAGCAGGAGGATTACCCAGGAGTTAGTCGATGACCTCGAGATCTCCGATGGAGATAGTTCGAAAGGATTTGTTGCAACTCTGGAAGTTCAGTCCACCTTGACCGAAAGGATTCGTGAAGCCGGAAGTCGGACAAGGAAATTGATGAGATTAAGCAAAAGATGGAGGAAGGAAAAGCTAAAGGATTCCGTAAGGATGAACACGGAACTATATGGTTTGAGGATCGTATTTATGTGCCCAATGATCCCGAGCTCGGAAGCTAATTCTTGGGAGGCTCATGATTCACCGTACTCTATTCACCCGGCAACACCAAGATGTACCTGGATTTGAAGCAAAGTTTACGGTGGGCGGTATGAAGAAGGACATTGCGAGTGCGTAGCGATATGTGATGTTTGTCAGCGTGTAAAGGCAGAACATCGAAGCCAGCAAGGTTACTTCAACCTTTGCGATTCCGATTGGAAATGGGAGAAACTTGGTATGGATTTCATCACAGGATTACCGGGACCCGTTCAGGTTATGATTCTATCGGGTAGTGGTTGATCGTTTGACTAAGGTAGCTCACTTCATTCCGTGAAGACTACCTATACCAGTGCCAAATTGGCCAAGATATACATGACCAGGATCGTATGTGCGCATGGAGTTCGAGGAAAATCGTGTCGAGATAGAGGGCGCAGTTTACCTCAAAGTTTTGGAAGCGGTTGCATGAAACTTTGGAGTGCGAGGCTGGAATTGATCAGACTTTTCATCCATGAGCAGATGGACGGACCGAGAGAGTCAATCAGATTACGGAGGACATGTTGAGAGCTTGTGTGCTAGACTATGGGTCTAGCTGGGATGATAATTTGCCGTCTGAGTTCTCATACAACAACAGTTATCAATCCGGTTTGAAGATGGCCCCTTCGAAGCTCTATACGGAAGGAGGTGCGAGAACACCATTCTTTGTGGGATAGTGTTGGAGATCGATCACTTTTCGGTTCCGACCTTATCAAGGATTCGAAGAAAGTCAAGCTGATTCGAGATAGGCTCAAGATAGCACATCGAGACGAAGAGTTATGCCGACGAAGCGCAAGGAAGTGACTTACGAAGTGGGAGACCGAGCATATCTTCGTGTGTCTCCGCCGTGGAATCAAGAGGTTTGGTGTCAAGGAAAGTTAGCACCCGATTCATTGGCCCTACAAAATCCTCGAGCGTCGGGAGAAGTTGCATACAAGTTGGAATTGCGGAAGGATTGTCCGGAGTTCATGATGTCTTCCATGTTTCTCGATTGAAGAAGTGCCATGCCGACATGGCGATGTTCCGTTGAGATACACGGTGCCCCTAGAGGCCATACAGACAGCGGTGATCGACTTACAAGGAGAAACCGTCCGAATTCTCGAGACTGCAAGCAGAGTCACCCAGCAAGGTCATCAAATTTTGCAAGGTCTTTGTGGAGTCACCACACCGAGGAAGAAGCCACACAGGAGCGAAGAAGATCTTCTTGAGACCATCCGCACCTATTTGCTAGCCAACCCGAATCTCGAGGGTGAGATTCATCTTAAAATGGGTAGGTTTGTAACATCCCAAATTTCCTATTTGGAATGTTTTACAATTATAGCTAAGCATCCTATGCATCTGTTTGAATTTGAATGCCATTTGAAGTTTGAGAGAATTTTGAGTTTTGAATTTGAATTTCAAACTTTGGCATGTGGGAATCATTTCAAAAACTAAGCCCGATAAATACTTGATCAAAAGTATGAGAGGAGCAAACATGACACTCCAAAAATATCAGAGGAAACAATGCTAAAAGATTTGAATTCAAATCTGAATTTTATTTGAATTTGAAAAAATAGATTTTTATAAAGTTTGGATTTTGCCTTTGGAAAAATGTTCAAATGAAAGGAATATTCCCTGATCATTTTGGTATATATATACCCTATATAAAATATTTATAGATATTGTTTTATTTTTGTTTTGTTTTATTTAAAAAATAAAGAAAAACCCTGGGCGCCAGCCAGCCACCCAGCCCCCTTGTGCCGCACCCCTCCCTTTGGCCTGGCCAGTGGCCCAGCCCCTGGCAGGCCGGCCAGCCAGGCCGGCCCAGCTCAACCCCCCTCGCCTGAATCTCCTAGGCTTCGGCCACCGCTCGATCTCGCCCCTCTCTCTCTCTCGACCCGTGGGCCCGCCCCTCTTCTTCCCCTCGCCCCATAGCGCCACTCTGGGAGGATCGCGGATCGAAGAATCCGGGATCCCGATCGCCCCGATCGACCCCGAAGCAGCCCGAGGCCCTGGCTATAAAGCCGAGCCTCCGCACCCATTCCCCCTAGCCTCGCGGACCCCTCTCTCTCTCTCTCCTGGCACGCTGGAGCCCGAGCTTCCCCGCCGCCATTATCGCCGCCGTCGGCCCTAGTCCTCCCGACCACCCCGACCCCACCGAACCACTCCCGACCTCGTCGCATCCTCCCGACGACTCATGAGCTCACCGACGCCTTGGAAGCCCAGCCGCGACTCTCGCCCGCCGCCGCCGCCGTCGCCGAGTCCGTAAGCCACCGCATCACCCCCCGTCCGATCCTAGATCAACGACTAGGATTAGAACCCCGAAGAAATAGTTTTATTATAAAACCGGCCGGTTCAATCGGCTTATTTTTAGTTAGGTTTATTTTTTTTAGGCCCGGTTCGTTTTAGTTAACCCTAGAACCCGTTAGGCTATCTAACGCACAGGGCACAGTATAGGCCCATTAGGCTTTTTTCTTTTATTTTGATTTTCTGTTTTAGCCGAATAGTTTCTATTTTCAAAAATTTATATCTTTTATTCTGTTTAATATTTTTAGATGATTCTTTTTTTGTTGGATTGCAAATTTTATGTAGTTTCTGTAGAATATATATTTAGCTATGTTAAAAATAATTAAAATTGCTTTATTTTAGTTTTGGTCAGAATAGTAAATCTGCTATAACTTTAGTTAGAAAAATTATTTTTGCATGATTCTTTTTGTCACCACTTTATTTTGACATTGCCAAACCCTAGAAATTAATTGGGTATTTTAGGATTAATAAATAATTAGTTTTAGACAGAATCCTATTAAACCTAATTAATTAACTAGTTCTGTTTTCCTAATGTTTAAATTAGTAAATGAATTTATTTTTAACTTGTGATTAGTTATTCTAGGTTAGTTTCTGTCACTTTAGTAGATGAACTTTTATTTATAATTAATAAAAGTTTTAAATTATTTTCTTAATAGAAATTGGATTAGGCCTAAAATGAGTTTTATAATAGCTTTTAATTAATTCTTTTTGCTCCTAGTTGCTTAGTGAAACCTTTTCTGTTAAGTTAACTTAAAACCATGATTAGGTTATATTAAGGAATTTTGTTATATAAAAACTATTTTAGTTATTGTTTGGAGTAGGGAAAAACTTGAATTGGTTTCTTTGAGTTTTCCTTTTGGATTTGGTTTTGATTGTTTTGTTGTGTTATGTTACTTTTGTTATGTTGTGTGATCCTATTGCTTTGTGCTTATTGTGCTATTGTTTGTCTCGGTAGAGTTTCGAGTCTGAAGCTTGCTACTCGACTCTTTAGCTTCGAGGATCATCAGCAAGGCAAGTTTTGATCATGTTATTTCTATACCTATGTTTTTGTGCATTAGTAGTTGTCACCACCCACCATGCATGCAGTAGTGAAATCTTGAAGTCATTAAACTTGAGTAGTATCATGTGGTAGGATGAACCAATCCCTTGTTACCATGACCGGGGCGTAGTAGTTACTTTGCTATGCTCGTGAGGCGGGATTTGGGATGAGTGAAATTCATAAGCAAGATGTGAGAGTCAATGATGATGACAACCCCATGAACTACAATGATCAAGATGGACTTGGAAAATCACTCTTTGGGTGGAGGGCGGTTGGCGGGCACCTGGAGCACCAGTGGTGGCGGGATGCATGGAGAAGCGCCATGACATCCTGCGAAAGCTTCACCCAGCCACGAAGAGAAGGATGGATGCCCCATGACCGGAAGCTTACTGTGCAGCCGCAAGCCATTATGGGCTCTGGCTGGGTTGACCCTAGTAGTGACGCTGGCTGGGCGGTACTACGAGAAGTAGAGCGAGCGGTAGGATTGGATGGGTACGGCGGTGGCGGAAGAACTCTTTGGAAGACCTGTTTCATTCGTCCGTCTTCAAACACCATGAAGTGCGAAGACTTTAAAGGAGGAATGATTCTTGCGGGAAAGTCGCAACCCTCTGCGAGTTAAAGATCTAATCGATTAGCCGTGTCCCGATTCACGGACATTTGAGCCTCTGGAACTTGGAAGTATTCGGATATCTCAACACTAAAACTAATGTATTAATTTGAGGGTTTATGACTTAATAATTTGGGAGCGAGATATTGGTTGGCGGAACCATCTCAATAACTACCAACAATTGTAGTAATTTGCAAGCAAGTCCTTTGTAGTAGGATAAAATTTGCTTTTCGCAAAATGATGAAACTTAGAGCTCCACGACCAAAAATGCATATAGAGTTAGTAACTTTATTATTGTTATTCTTCATGACTTGCCGACTTATTCCAAAAGCTGACCTACATGGCTGCAACGTATTATGTTGCGAGATATATTCGATCGGGGTGAGGCTACGCTCACGCTTGGCGATTGCCCTTTGAGTCGGATGGACTCGCTTACCTTCGGCTTCCGCAGCATTTGTAGTTTATTTCTCATGAGTTGGCCTTGAGCGAATTTATTCCTTGTAATAAAGACTCTATATGAGAATCGTTTAATGATATTCAGGTGTGATTGAACTTTGATTACTTTATCGATGTACTATGAGTACCGGCATGATCTTGGGATGATACAGAACACGTAGATTTGACGATTTTGGGTCAGGTCGCTCTGAGAGATGGTATCGAGCACCTGCGCTGACCGTAGGATCGTAACCCCTAGGATCGGAAAGCCATAGCGAGACCATTTACTTTGAATCCTTTTCATTCCATAATTTTCCCTGTTCAATTCGACTCTTCTCCCTTTGCAACATTCTAGATGGCCGTCGAGTTCACCCGGTTTGCTACGGAGTTACGCGGCCCGATGAGGCGATGCCCTTGGAAGAAAGCTGGTCGAGATGGTGAAGCAGCTGAAGATTGCTCGCCCTCGATCACCGGAAACCCACTAATGCACTTCCAGCGGACACCGCTCTGAGATTGAAGTGCATATCCGAGGAGAACCTTTGGAGGACACACGGAGCCTATCAACTTTGAGTTCACGAGTTCAAGCTGGATCATCGGAAGGGACATGGCGATCTATCGAGCACTTGGACATCTCGAGAGGAGTCTGAGGGCGAGCTCGATCACTCGAGACCTCGCCATGGTTTCTCGCGGGGCAAGGAATGGAGATATCATCCGTACCATTGAGGGCGATTCCACTCTCTCATACATCCGGGACTTGGAGTGTCTTCTCGAGAAGCGGAGATTCAGACTCGCCGTAACTCGAAGACACAGGAAGCTTTGTTCCATGACTGGGCTGGAGGAGAAGGCCAGCGCAGACTTCCTTGGCCATGAGGAAGAAATCACGGACTTCATGGAGATAGTCGACGACCGAAGATGAAGCTTGCGCGATAGAGGAAAAGATGGACTTGGGAGAGGACCTTTACCCAGTGGAGATGAAGCACCCTCGTGAGCAATGATCAGGATTTGAAGGAGTACCATGAAGGAAACCCCAAGAGGAGGCGCCAGCGATGAAGACTTTTAGTCGACCACCATGTTATCTTTTACTTTTTCGTCGATCAGTTAGGCGATGTTTTCCCTTGATTAGTCATGAGCTTTTGTAATCGAGTTTGAACCATGTTTGAATGGAATGAATAAATGATTGGTGTGATATGATTGTGCATTCATATGGGTAGTGTTATTCCTCATAGACCATTGTTCTATTCTAAATTTCTCATCCCTCCAAAACACGGATGCCTCCGGGCGTGACCTTGGTTTCCCTCGGAGCTCACCCACTGCTCCAACAGCAGAATGCACTAATGCATCTCCTTATTGAGAATCGAACAACACGCCAACAATCCACCGCCACCGCCACCACCCATTGTGGACAACTTGACTCGATTTACGAGGTTGAATCCGCCGGTGTTCTCTAGTAGCCTTGAGCCGATTGTGGCTGATGATTGGCTCCATAAGATCGGAAGAGAGCTAGTCACCGTTGGATGCGATCTTTGAGAAGGTGCGCTTTGCAGCGCATCAACTGGATGGACCTGCAGCTTCTTGGTGGGAGAATTACACGCCACTTTTCCCATTGGTGCCATCACTTGGGACCAATTCCAGCGAACCTTCCGCACCGCTCATGTCTCAGCTGGAGCCATGAGTGCGAAGAAGCGTGAGTTCCGCAACTTGCGCCCGAGGAACCGTCTTGTGGCTGTCGTGGATGAATTCAGCAAGCTCGCTCGCTATGCCCCGATGATGTGGCCACAGATGCCGCCAAGCGGAGAAGTTCCTTGAGGACTCAATGATGAAGCGAGCATGCAGCTTATTGTGGCTACTTTCAACAACTACCGGGAGCTGGTAGACAAGGCCACCATTCGGAAGGCAAGCAGCAGCAGATAGAAAGCATAGCGGAAGTACAGCCGGGGAAGCACAACTCGGGAGCTCGTGAAGCCCGCTATGCACCGTACTCGGGAGGGCACACCCATCATAACCATGGAGTTCATAACCATGGAGGAAATGGGAACAACCGCAGCCAGGACAACAAGTCAGGCCAAGGCAATGGCAATGGCAATGGTAATGGCAATCAACACCGTTCTGCCCGGCTCAGAAGGATCTGAGCCACATCACCTTCAAGTGCGGAAGGCGGGGCACTCGCCACCGACTGCCGGAGGCCAAGCAGAGGAATGGAAATGGCAATGGAGGCTCGGTGAAGAAGCCAAATCCGTTCCCTCGTGCTCGGGTGAACCACATCGGCGTGGAGGGCGTCTATGATCAACCGGAACAACTGTGGTTGGTAAGTTTTATTGAATTCACGTTCAGTTTTGGTTCTCTTTGATTACGGTGCAGCGCATTCATTCATATCAAGGGTAGTTGTGGAAAAATGCAGGTTACGCACTAGAACCCTTAGAAGCCCCCTTGGCGTCGATTCGCATGAGGAGAAATGATGGCGGGAGTAGGCTGTCCTGCAACCCTCAACATCGGGAACCACAAATTTCCGTGGACCTCATAGTGTTGGAAACCCAGACCTTGGATGTAATCCTAGGCATGGATTGGTTGTCAAAGTTTGAAGGAACATTGACTATGCCCGCAAGTCTATTCAGCTCACCACCCGGGGCGAAGAGGATCAAGTATGTAGCGAGCACAGCCGGATGAAGAATCAGTGCATTCCCTCACGGGAGTTGTTCGGGAGGAAGTGCCGATGGTGCAAGAATTTCCGATGTGTTCCGGAGGAATTACGAGAATGCCACCGGACGGGGACATTGAATTTCTGATTGAGTTATTGCGGCACAGCCCCAATATCAAGAGACCTTATCGGATGCCACGAATGAGTTGAAAGAGATCAAGGATCAAATAAATGAGTTATTGGAGAAAGGATATATTCGTCCAAGCTCATCACCTTGGGGAGCCCAGTTCTTTTGGTAGAGAAGAAGGATGGAAGCTTGAGGATGGTTGTGGATTATCGTGCATTGAGCGAAGTAACCATCAAGAACAAGTACCCCCGCCCATGATCAATGACTTGTTTGATCAGTTAGTTGGAGCCAAGGTATTCTCTAAGATCGATCTTGATCGGGTATCATCGATTGAAGATTCGTGAAAAGGATATACCCAAAACAGCATTCACTACGGTATGGTTTATATGAGTATACCGTCATGTCATTTGGATTGACTAATGCTCCTGCATACTTCATGAATTTGATGAACAAGGTGTTCATGGAATATCTGGACAAGTTTGTCGTGGTGTTCATCGATGATATATTGATTTTCTCCAAGAGCGTGGAAGAGCATAAGGAACATTTGCGTCTAGTTACGGAGAAACTTGAGAACATCAGTTGTATGCCAAGTTCAGCAAATGTGAATTTTGGTTGAAGGAAGTTGGATTCCTCGGACATGTTATTTCAGGAGAAGGAATAGCAGTTGATCCGCCAAGGTTGAATCAGTCACCGATTGGCGATCGCCCACCTCGATCAAGGAGATCCGCAGATTTTCTCGGACTCGCGAGGATATTATCGGAGGTTCATTGAGAACTTCTCGAAGATTGCCAAGCCCATGGTGAGCTGTTGAAGAAGGAAGCCAAGTATGTTTGGACGAGGAATGTGAAGCCAGTTTTCAGGAATTGAAGAAAGCGGTTGGTCACAGCCCAGTGTTGATTTTGCGGACATACACAAGGAATACCGGGTTTATTGTGGCGCTTCTCGTCAAGGACTCGGAGGAGTATTGATGCAGGAAGGTAAGGTTGTAGCTTATGCCTCCGGACAGCTACGGCCTCATGAGATGAATTATGCCACGCATGATTTGGAGTTAGCAGTGTAGTGCATGCACTCAAGACACAGAGACATTTCCTCGCCGAAATCGTTATGATGTCTACAGATCACAAGAGTTTGAAGTATATCTTCACGCAGAAGGAATTGAACCTCGAGCGGAGGAGATGGCTAGAGTTGATAAAGGACTACGACATGAGATTGCATTACCACCCGGTAAAGCTAATGTTGTAGCAGATGCTTTGAGCCGTAAGAGTTATGTGAATACTCTTACGGCGGGAGGATTACCTCGGGAGTTAGTCGATGACCTCGAGATCTCCGGTGGAGATAGTTCGAAAGGATTTGTTGCAACTCTGGAAGTTCAGTCCACCTTGACCGAAAGGATTCGTGAAGCCGGAAGTCGGACAAGGAAATTGATGAGATTAAGCAAAAGATGGAGGAAGGAAAAGCTAAAGGATTCCGTAAGGATGAACACGGAACTATATGGTTTGAGGATCGTATTTATGTGCCCAATGATCCCGAGCTCGGGAAGCTAATTCTTGGGAGGCTCATGATTCACCGTACTCTATTCACCCGGCAACACCAAGATGTACCGGATTTGAAGCAAAGTTTACGGTGGGCGGTATGAAGAAGGACATTGCGAGTGCGTAGCGATATGTGATGTTTGTCAGCGTGTAAAGGCAGAACATCGAAGCCAGCAAGGTTACTTCAACCTTTGCGATTCCGATTGGAAATGGGAGAAACTTGGTATGGATTTCATCACAGGATTACCGGGACCCGTTCAGGTTATGATTCTATCTGGGTAGTGGTTGATCGTTTGACTAAGGTAGCTCACTTCATTCCGTGAAGACTACCTATACCAGTGCCAAATTGGCCAAGATATACATGACCAGGATCGTATGTGCGCATGGAGTTCGAGGAAAATCGTGTCGGATAGAGGCGCAGTTTACCTCAAAGTTTTGGAAGCGGTTGCATGAAACTTTGGAGTGCGAGGCTGGAATTGATGCAGACTTTTCATCCATGAGCGGATGGACGGACCGAGAGAGTCAATCAGATTACGGAGGACATGTTGAGAGCTTGTGTGCTAGACTATGGGTCTAGCTGGGATGATAATTTGCCGTCGCAGAGTTCTCATACAACAACAGATTATCAATCCGGTTTGAAGATGGCCCCTTCGAAGCTCTATCACGGAAGGAGGTGCGAGAACACCATTCTTTGTGGGATAGTGTTGGAGATCGATCACTTTTCGGTTCCGACCTTATCAAGGATTCGAAGAAAGTCAAGCTGATTCGAGATAGGCTCAAGATAGCACAGTCGAGACGGAAGAGTTATGCCGAACGAAGCGCAAGGAAGTGACTTACGAAGTGGGAGACCGAGCATATCTTCGTGTGTCTCCACTTCGTGGAATCAAGAGGTTTGGTGTCAAGGAAAGTTAGCACCCGATTCATTGGCCCTACAAAATCCTCGAGCGTCGGGAGAAGTTGCATACAAGTTGGAATTGCGGAAGGATTGTCCGGAGTTCATGATGTCTTCCATGTTTCTCGGTTGAAGAAGTGCCATGCCGACATGGCGATGTTCCGTTGAGATACACGGTGCCCCTAGAGGCCATACAGCTTGACAGCGGTGATCGACTTACAAGGAGAAACCGTCCGAATTCTCGAGGCTGCAAGCAGAGTCACCCATGCAAGGTCATCAAATTTTGCAAGGTCTTTGTGGAGTCACCACACGAGGAAGAAGCCACACAGGAGCGAAGAAGATCTTCTTGAGACCATCCGCACCTATTTGCTAGCCAACCCGAATCTCGAGGGCGAGATTCATCTTAAGGTGGGTAGGTTTGTAACATCCCAAATTTCCTATTTGGAATGTTTTACAATTATAGCTAAGCATCCTATGCATCTGTTTGAATTTGAATGCCATTTGAAGTTTGAGAGAATTTTGAGTTTTGAATTTGAAATTCAAACTTTGGCATGTGGGAATCATTTCAAAAACTAAGCTGATAAATACTTGATCAAAAGTATGAGAGGAGCAAACATGACACTCCAAAAATATCGGAGGAAACAATGCCAAAAGATTTGAATTCAAATCTGAATTTTATTTGAATTTGAAAAAATAGATTTTATAAAGTTTGGATTTTGCCTTTGGAAAAATGTTCAAATGAAAGGAATATTCTGATCATTTTGGTATATATATACCCTATATAAAATATTTATAGATATTGTTTTATTTTTGTTTTTGTTTTATTTAAAAAATAAAGAAAAAACTGTGGGCGCCAGCCGAGCCACCCAGGCCCTTGCCGCCGCACCCTCCCTTTGGCCCGGCCAGTGCCCGGCCCCTGGCCAGGCCAGCCGACCGAGCCGGCCCAGCTCAACCCCCCCCTCGCCCGAATCTCCTAGGCTTCGGCCACCCGCTCGATCTCGCCCCCTCTCTCTCTCTCTGACCCGTGGGCCCCGGCCCCTCTTCTTCCCCCGCCCCGCATAGCGCCACTCATGGGAGGATCGCGGATCGAAGAATCCGGGATCCCGATCGCCCGATCGACCCCCCGAAGCAGCCCGAGGCCTGGCTATAAAAGCCGAGCCCTCCGCACCCCATTCCCCCTAGCCTCGCGGACCCCTCTCCCTCTCTCTCCGAAACGGGAGCCAGGCTTCCCCGCCGCCATTGTCGCCGCCGTCGGCGCCCTAGTCCTCCCGACCACCCCGACCCCACCGAACCACTCCCGACCTCGTCCGCATCCTCCCGACGACTCGCCGGAGCTCACCGACGCCTTGGAAGCCCGACGCACTCTCATTGCCGTCCTTGCCGTCGCCGAGTCCGAGTAAGCCACCAAGCATCACCCCCGTCCAGATCCTAGATCAACGACTAGGATTAGAACCCCGAAGGGTAAGTTTTTATTATAAAACCGGCCGGTTCAATCGGCTTATTTTTAGTTAGGTTTATTTTTTTTAGGCCCGGTTCGTTTTAGTTAACCCTAGAACCCGTTAGGCTATCTAACATACGAGGCACACGATATAGGCCCATTAGGCTTTTTCTTTTATTTTGATTTTCTGTTTTAGCGAATAGTTTCTATTTTCAAAATTTATATCTTTTATTCCGTTTAATATTTTTAGATGATTCTTTTTTGTTGGATTGCAAATTTTATGTAGTTTCTGTAGAATATATATTTAGCTATGTTAAAAATAATTAAAATTGCTTTATTTTAGTTTTGGTCAGAATAGTAAATCTGCTATAACTTTAGTTAGAAAAATTATTTTTGCATGATTATTTTTGTCACCACTTTATTTTGACATTGCCAAACCCTAGAAATTAATTGGGTATTTTAGGATTAATAAATAATTAGTTTTAGACAGAATCCTATTAAACCTAATTAATTAACTAGTTCTGTTTTCCTAATGTTTAAATTAGTAAATGAATTTGTTTTTAACTTGTGATTAGTTATTCTAGGTTAGTTTCTGTCACTTTAGTAGATGAACTTTTATTTATAATTAATAAAAGTTTTAAATTATTTTCTTAATAGAAATTGGATTAGGCCTAAAATGAGTTTTATAATAGCTTTTAATTAATTCTTTTTGCTCCTAGTTGCTTAGTGAAACCTTTTCTGTTAAGTTAACTTAAAACCATGACTAGGTTATATTAAGGAATTTTGTTATATAAAAACTATTTTAGTTATTGTTTGGAGTAGGGAAAAACTTGAATTGGTTTCTTTGAGTTTTCCTTTTGGATTTGGTTTTGATTGTTTTGTTGTGTTATGTTACTTTTGTTATGTTGTGTGATCCTATTGCTTTGTGCTTATTGTGCTATTGTTTGTCTCGGTAGAGTTTAGAGTCTGAAGCTTGCTACTCGACTCTTTAGCTTCGAGGATCATCAGCAAGGCAAGTTTTGATCATGTTATTTCTATACCTATGTTTTTGTGCATTAGTAGTTGTCACCACCCCACCATGCATGCAGTAGTGAAATCTTGAAGTCATTAAACTTGAGTAGTATCATGTGGTAGGATGAACCAATCCCTTGTTACCATGACCCGGGACGTAGTAGTTACTTTGCTATGCTCGTGAGCGGGATTTGGGATGAGTGAAATTCATAAGCAAGATGTGAGAGTCAATGATGATGACAACCCCATGAACTACAATGATCAAGATGGACTTGGAAAATCACTCTTTGGGTGGAGGGCGGTTGCGGGCACCTGGAGCACCAGTGGTGGCGGGATGCATGGAGAAGCGCCATGACATCCTGCGAAAGCTTCACCCAGCCACGAAGAGAAGGATGGATGCCCCATGACCGGAAGCTTACGTGCAGCCGCAAGCCATTATGGGCTCTGGCTGGGTTGACCCTAGTAGTGACGCTGGCTGGGCGGTACTACGAGAAGTAGGCGAGCGGTAGGATTGGATGGGTACGGCGGTGGCGGAAGAACTCTTTGGAAGACCTGTTTCATTCGTCCGTCTTCAAACACCATGAAGTCGAAGACTTTAAAGGAGGAATGATTCTTGCGGGAAAGTCGCAACCCTCTGCGAGTTAAAGATCTAATCGATTAGCCGTGTCCCGATTCACGGACATTTGAGCCTCTGGAACTTGGAAGTATTCGGATATCTCAACACTAAAACTAATGTATTAATTTGAGGGTTTATGACTTAATAATTTGGGAGCGAGATATTGGTTGGCGGAACCATCTCAATAACTACCAACAATTGTAGTAATTTGCAAGCAAGTCCTTTGTAGTAGGATAAAATTTGCTTTTCGCAAAATGATGAAACTTAGAGCTCCACACCAAAAATGCATATAGAGTTAGTAACTTTATTATTTTTATTCTTCATGACTTGCCACTTATTCCAAAAGCTGACCTACATGGCTGCAACGTATTATGTTGCGAGAGATATATTCGATCGGGAGTGAGGCTACGCTCGCGCTTGGCGATTGCCCTTTGAGTCGGATGGACTCGCTTACCTTCGACGCTTCCGCAGCATTTGTAGTTTATTTCTCATGAGTTGGCCTTGAGCGAATTTATTCCTTGTAATAAAGACTCTATATGAGAATCGTTTAATGATATTCAGGTGTGATTGAACTTTGATTACTTTATCGATGTCTTGTGAGTACCGGCATGATCTTGGGATGGATGCAGACCACGGAGATTTGACGATTTTGGGTCAGGTCGCTACATGTTATGGTTAAAGATCTCTTGGCTGATAATATTGATGGGCATGTTATTTACTTCTATGAGGAAACTGCTAGAATTGCTAGACCTGATACTAAAAATAAACATAGACCTGTTGTAGGCATGCCTGTTATTTCTGTCAAAATAGGAGACCATTTTTATCATGGCTTATGTGATATGGGTGCTAGTGCAAGTGCAATACCTCATTCCTTATACAAAGAAATTATGCATGATATTGCACCTGCAGAGATAGAAGAAATTGATGTTACAATAAACTTGCCAATAGAGACACTATTTCACCAGTTGGGATTGTTAGAGATGTCGAAGTCTTGTGTGGGAAAGTTAAATATCCTGCTGTTTTTCTTGTTCTTGGTTCCCCACAAGATAGCTTTTGTCCCATCATATTTGTTAGACCCTTCTTGAATGCTGTTAATGCTAGGATAGATTGCGAAAGGGATGTTGTTACTATTGGTTTGGGGGTTATGTCTCATGAGTTTAACTTTGCTAAATTTCGTAGACAAGCCCGTGATGAGGAATTGCCTAGTAAAGATGAAATTATTGATCTTGCTTCTATTGCCGTGCCTCCTAATGATCCTTTAGAACAATATTTGCTAGACCATGAAAATGATATGTTTATGAATGAAAGAAGGGAAATAGATGAAGTATTCTTTAAACAAGGACCTATTTTGAAACACAACTTGCCTGTTGAAATCCTAGGGGATCCTCCTCCACCCAAGGGTGATCCCATGTTTGAGCTTAAACCATTACCTGATACTCTTAAATATGCTTATCTTGATGAAAAGAAGATATACCCTGTTATTATTAGTGCTAACCTTTCAGAGCATGAAGAAAAGAAATTATTGAAAACTCTGAAGAAGCACCGAGCTGCTATTGGATATACTCTTGATGATCTTAAGGGCATTAGTCCCACTCTATGCCAGCACAAAATAAAATTGGAGAAAGACGCTAAACTAGTTGTTCATCACCAACGACGGTTAAATCCCAAGATGAAAGAAGTGGTAAGGAAAGAAATACTAAAGCTTCTGGAGGCAGGTATAATTTATCCCGTTGCTGATAGTCAGTGGGTAAGTCCTGTCCATTGTGTCCCTAAGAAGGGAGGTATCACCGTTGTTCCTAATGATAAAGATGAATTGATCCCACAAAGAATTGTTACAGGTTATAGAATGGTAATTGATTTCCGCAAATTAAATAAAGCTACAAAAAAGGATCATTACCCTTTACCTTTTATTGATCAAATGCTAGAAAGATTATCCAAACATACACATTTTTGCTTTCTAGATGGTTATTCTGGTTTCTCTCAAATACCTGTGTCCAAAGAGGATCAAGAAAAGACCACTTTTACTTGTCCTTTCGGTACCTTTGCTTATAGACGTATGCCTTTTGGTTTATGTAACGCACCTGCTACCTTTCAAAGATGCATGATGGCTATATTCTCTGATTTTTGTGAAAAGATTGTTGAGGTTTTCATGGATGACTTCTCCGTATATGGAACTTCTTTTGATGATTGCTTGAACAACCTTGATCGAGTTTTGCAGAGATGTGAAGAAACTAACCTTGTCTTGAATTGGGAGAAGTGGCACTTTATGGTTAATGAAGGTATTGTCTTGGGGCATAAAATTTCTGAAAGAGATATTGAAGTTGACAAAGCTAAAGTTGATGCTATCCAAAAGATGTCGTGTCCCAAGGACATTAGAGGTATAAGAAGTTTCCTTGGTCATGCCGGTTTTTATAGGAGGTTTATTAAGGACTTCTCAAAAATTTCTAGGCCTCTGACTAATCTTTTACAAAAGGATATTCCTTTTGTCTTTGATGATGATTGTGTAGAAGCATTTGAAATACTTAAGAAAGCATTGATTTCTGCACCTATTGTACAGCCACGTGATTGGAATTTACCCTTTGAAATTATGTATGATGCTAGTGATTATGCTATGGGTGCTGTTCTAGGACAAAGAGCTGATAAGAAATTAAATGTTATCCAATATGCTAGTAAAACTCTAGACAGTCCTCAGAGAAATTATGCTACTACTGAAAAAGAATTTTTAGCAGTTGTATTTGCTTGTGATAAGTTCTGACCTTATATTGTTGATTCTAAAGTAACTGTTCAGACTGATCATGCTGCTATTAAATATCTTATGGAAAAGAAAGATGCTAAACCTAGACTTATTAGATGGGTTCTCTTGCTACAAGAATTTTACTTGCATATTATTGATAGAAAGGGAGCTGAGAACCCCGTTGCAGACAACTTGTCTAGGTTAGAGAATGTTCTTAATGACCCACTACCTATTGATGATAGCTTTCCTGATGAACAATTAGCTATCATAAATGCTTCTTGCACTGCTCCATGGTATGTTGATTATGCTAATTACATTGTTGCTAAATTTATACCACCTAGTTTCACATACCAACAAAAGAAAAAGTTTTTCTATGATTTAAGACATTACTTCTGGGACGACCCACACCTTTATAAAGGAGTAGATGGTGTTATTAGACGTTGTATACCCGAGCATGAACAGGAACAGATCCCACGCAAGTGTCACTCCGAAGCTTATGGAGGACACCACGCTGGAGATAGAACTGCACATAAGGTATTGCAATTCGGTTTTTATTGGACTACTCCCTTCAAAGATGCCCGTAAGTTTGTCTTATCTTGTGATGAATGTCAAAGAATTGGGAATATTAGTAGACGTCAAGAAATGCCTATGAATTATTCACTTTTTATTGAACCATTTGATGTCTGGGGCTTTGATTATATGGGAACGTTTCCTTCCTCTAACGGGTATACACATATTTTAGTTGCCGTTGATTACGTTACTAACTGGGTAGAAGATATTCCAACTAGTAGTGCTGATCATAACACCTCTATTAAGATGCTTAAAGAAGTTATTTTTCCGAGGTTTGGAGTCCCTAGATATTTAATGACTGATGGTGGTTCACATTTTATTCATGGTGCTTTTCGTAAAATGCTTGCTAAGTATGATGTTAATCATAGAATTGCATCTCCGTATCACCCGCAGTCTAGTGGTCAAGTAGAATTGAGTAATAGAGAGCTCAAATTAATTTTGCAAAAGAATGTTAATAGATCTAGAAAGAATTGGTCCAATAAACTTGATGATGCATTATGGGCCTATAGAACTGCATATAAAAATCCTATGAGTATGTCTCCGTATAAAATGGTTTATGGAAAAGCATGTCACTTACCTCTCGAACTAGAACATAAAGCATATTGGGCCATTAAAGAGCTCAATTATGATTTCAAACTTGCCGGTGAGAAGAGGTTATTTGACATTAGCTCACTTGATGAATGGAGAACCCAGGCTTATGAGAATGCCAAACTGTTTAAAGAAAAAGTTAAAAGATGGCATGACAAAAGGATACAAAAGCGTGAGTTTAACGTAGGTGATTATGTATTGCTATTCAACTCTCGTTTAAGATTTTTTGCAGGAAAACTTCTCTCTAAATGGGAAGGTCCTTACGTTATCGAGGAGGTCTATCGTTCCGGTGCCATAAAAATTAATAACTTCGAAGGCACAAATCCGAAGGTGGTGAACGGTCAAAGAATCAAACATTATATCTCAGGTAATCCTATAAATGTTGAAACTAATGTTATTGAAACCGTAACCTTGGAGGAATACATAAGGGACACTTTCCAGAACGTTTCAGACTCTGAAAAGGAATAGGTATGTGGTACGATAAGTAAACCGACTCCAAAACGTTCTAATGGCAATTTTTCTACGTTTTGGAACATTTAAGAAAATAGGAAAATAAGAAGTAGTCCGGAAAGGACTCGGGGCTTCCACGAGGGTGGACGGCGCGCCCTACCCCCCTGGGCGCGCCCCCTGCCTCGTGGGCACCTTGTGTGCTCTCCGGACTCCATTTTCTTGCATGATAATTTTTTTGGTCGGTAAAAATTCATTATATAATCTCCCGAAGGTTTTGACCACCGTACCACACAAATATCCTCTGTTTTTGTTTCGAGATGTTTCTGCCGCAGACTAGAGCAAGATGTCTTCTCAAGAGTCGGTCGAGGAGAGTCGGGTGTCTCATCCGACACCGGGTCCAGGAGCAAACAGCGATGCCTATCACTTTGGGCCATCAACAGAGGAAGAGATGGAAGCCGACTTGAAAAGGATAGATGCCATGGAGGAGGATCAAGAAGTTACTTCTCGTTTCCGAGTCGGATTCACGATGGGGGAACTACAGAGCTCAGCTATTCCGAACTCGGTCATCCCTTCCAATGTTAAATTTCTCTCTTATGAAAATATGAAAAAGAGTGTTACTTGTTCTCCCACAGCTATGCAACATCCATGGGTGAAAGGAGATTTAACCGTCACGGGTAAGCTCCGTAAGGAAATAATGGATCTTAAGTAGCAAGTCAACAAGCTCGAGGAGGAGAATCGTATCCTGGGGGCATCATCGCCAAGAATATCACCTCACCACCTCCGAAGAAGGAGATATAGTCACATGGGTATGGGCACTCCCCTTGGCAGCTGCCAAGCTTGGGGGAGGTGCCCCGGTATCGTATCACCATCACACTCCTATCTTTACCGTTTTTCTTAGTTCGATCCTTTTGGTAATATCTTGATCTAGTAGAATAAATTTTTAGTATGATTTAGTTTTGAGTTTTGCTTTATGATCCTTCTATGTAATCGAGTCCATGAGCTATATATAATAAAGATTAGTGTTGAGTCAAGGGCTTGATTATTTTGCTTTGATCTTGAGGAATAAAAGAAAAGAAAGAATAAAAAAGTAAAGAGATCATATTGATCTTATGGAGAGTAATGACTTCACATATAAAGAGTATGATGATAAAAGTTGTTGAGAGTTGACAAACATAGTTTTGGTCATCGTTGCAATTAATAGGAAGTAATAAAGAAAGAGAGGTTTTCACATATAAATATACTATCTTGGACATCTTTTATGATTGTGAGCACTCATTAAAGTATGACATGCTAAAGAGTCGATGTTGGACAAGGAAGACAACATAATGGGTTATGTTTTCTTATATCTGAAATAAAGTATATTGTCATGGATCATCCAACATGATGAGCTCGCCTCTCCCCCTCATGCTAGCCAAATTCTTTGCACCAAGTAGAGATACTACTTGTGCTTCCGAATATCCTTAAACCCAGTTTTGCCATGAGAGTCCACCATATCTACCTATGGATTGAGTAAGATCCTTCAAGTAAGTTGTCATGTTGCATGCAATAAAAATTGCTCTCTAAATATGTATGATTTATTAGTGTGGAGAAAATAAGCTTTATACGATCTTGTGATGTGGAAGCAATAAAAGCGACGGACTGCATAATAAAGGTCCATATCACAAGTGGCAATATAAAGTGACATTCTTTTGCATTACGATTTCGTGCATCCAACCATAAAAGCACATGACAACCTCTGCTTCCCTCTGCGAAGGGCCTACCTTTTACTTTTGTCTTATACCTTATGCAAGAGTCATGGTGATCTTCACCTTTCCTTTTTACATTTTATCCCTTGGCAAGCACATTGTGTTGGAAAGATCCTGATATATATATATATATCCAATTGGATGTAAGTTAGCATGAATTATTATTGTTGACATTACCCTTGAGGTAAAAGGTTGGGAGGAAACACTATAAGCCCCTATCTTTCCCTGTGTCCGATTAAAACTCCATACCCATAAGTATTGCGTGAGTGTTAGCAATTGTGAAAGACTAAATCATAGTTGAGTATGTGGACTTGCTCAAAAGCTCTTATATTGACTCTTTCTGATGTTATGATAAATTGCAATTGCTTCAATGACCGAGATAATAGTTTGTTAGTTCTCAATGAAGTTTTTGATCCATACTTTACATTGTGAACAGATTGTTACTTGAGCATAAGAAAACGTATGACAATATCCATATATGTTGCTGTTATAAGAATGATCATGATGCCCTCATGTCCGAAGTTTATTTTATCGACTCCTTTATCTCTAAACATGTGGACATATTTTTCAATATCGGCTTCCGCTTGAGGACAAGCGAGGTCTAAGCTTGGGGGAGTTGATACGTCCATTTTGCATCATGCTTTTATATAGATATTTATTGCATTATGGGCTGTTATTACACGTTATGTCACAATACTTATGCCTATTCTCTCTTATTTTACAAGGTTTACATGAAGAGGAGAATGCGGCAATTTGGAATTACAGGGTGGAAAAGGAGCAAATATTAGAGACCTATTACGCACAGCTCCAAAAGTCCTGAAACTTCACGGAAGTCATTTTTGGAATTAATAAAAAATACTGGAGAAAGAATCCACCAGAGGGGGCCCACACCCTGGCCACGAGGGTGGGGGGCGCCATACCCCCCTGGGCACGCCCCCTGCCTCGTGGGCCCCCTGGTAGGCCTCCAGTGCCCATCTTATGCTATATGAAGTCTTCCGTCCGAGAAAAAAAATCATAAGCAAGCTTTCGGGAAGAAACTCCGCTGCCACGAGGTGGAACCTTGGCAGAACCAATCTAGGGCTCTGGCAGAGCAATTTGCTACCTCTTGAGCACTGCGTTGGTTTTCCCTTGAAGAGGAAAGGGTGATGCAGCAAAGTAGCGTAAGTATTTCCCTCAGTTTTTGAGAACCAAGGTATCAATCCAGTAGGAGGCCACGCTCAAGTCCATCGTACCTACACAAACAAATAAGAACCTTGCAACCAACGCGATAAAGGGGTTGTCAATCCCTTCACGGCCACTTGCAAAAGTGAGATCTGATAGAGATGATAAGATAATATTTTTGGTATTTTTATGATAAAGATTAAAAGTAAAAATTGCAAAGTAAACAAAGATAGAAATAGCTTGTTGACGGGAGATTAATATGATGGAGAATAGACCCAGGGGCCATAGGTTTCACTAGTGGCTTCTCTCAAGATAGCATAAGTATTACGGTGGGTAAACAAATTACTGTCGAGCAATTGATAGAATTGAGCATAGTTATGAGAATATCTAGGTATGATCATGTATATAGGCATCACGTCCATGACAGGTGACCGACTCATGCGCATCTACTACTATTACTCCACACATCGACCGCTATCCAGCATGCATCTAGAGTATTAAGTTCATAAGAACGGAGTAACGCTTTAAGCAAGATGACATGATGTAGAGGTATAAACTCACGCAATATGATATAAACCCCATCTTTTTATCATCGATGGCAACAATACAATACGTGTCGTTTCCCATACTGTCACTGGGATCGAGCACAGCAAGATTGAACCCAAAGCTAAACACTTCTCCCATTGCAAGAAAGATCAATCTAGTAGGCCAAACCAAACTGATAATTCGAAGAGACTTGCAAAGATGACCAATCATACATAAAAGAATTCAGAGAAGATTCAAAATATTGTTCATAGATAATCTTGATCATAAACCCATAATTCATCGGATCTCGACAAACACACCGCAAAAGAAGATTACATCGAATAGATCTCCAAGAGAATCGAGGAGAACTTTGTATTGAGATCCAAAGAGAGAGAAGAAGCCATCTAGCTAATAACCATGGACCCGAAGGTCTAAGGTAAACTACTCACACATCATCGGAGAGGCTATGGTGTTGATATAGAAGCCCTCCGTGATCAATGCCCCCTCCGGCGGAGCACCGGAAAAGGCCCCAAGATGGGATCTCACGGGTACAGAAGGTTGCAGCGGTGGAATTTGGTTTTCGTGGTGCTCCTCGATGGTTTGGGGGTACGTAGGTATATATAGGAGGAAGAAGTAGGTCGGTGGAGCCACGAGGGGCCCACGAGGGTGGAGGGCGTGCCCAGGGGGTAGGAGCGCCCCTGACTCGTGGCCTCCTCGGTGATTTCTTGACGTCCACTCCAAGTCCTCTGGATCACGTTTGTTCCAAAAATAACTCTCCCGAAGGTTTCATTTCGTTTGGACTCCGTTTGATATTCCTTTTCTGCGGAACACTGAAATAGGCAAAAAAAACAGCAATTTGGGCCAGGCCTCCGGTTAATAGTTTAGTCCAAAAAAATAATATAAAAGTGTATAAATAAGCCCATTAAACAATCAAAACAGAATATATAATAGCATGGATCAATCAAAAATTATAGATACATTGGAGACGTATCATGCATCCCCAAGCTTAATTCCTGCTCGTCCTCGAGTAGGTAAATGATAAAAATAGAATTTTTGATGTGGAATGCTATTTAGCTTATTCTTCAATGTATTTCTCTTTATTGTGGCATGAATGTTTAGATCCGAAAGATTCAAGATAAAATTTTAATATTAACATGAAAATAATAAAGATTCAAGCATACTAACAAAGAAATCATGTCTTCTCAAAATAACATGGCCAAAGAAAGTTATCCCTACAAAATCATATAGTCTGGCTATGCTCTATCTTCACCACACAAAGTATCCTATATACCTAAGAGATTCATCCCCACTAACCTATTTATCTAAACATGCAGACTATCCACGTCATCCAATAGGTCCCACATGTACAAATGTTTTCCTCCTCTCTGTAACCTTCCATTAGTAATTTCAACCATGCTGCATGGCACGAACTGTAAGTCGAAGACGAACCGAGGGCCTTTCCACATTCCATCGTCCATCCACTATCCATAGGCCCCTTCGTCTCTCACATGGGACCTGTGCTCCATATAACCGATGTGATCTCGACCGTCTCTCTTAAGTATCCCATCGAGCCCTCTCTCCATTGAGAAAATGAAAACCAATCCTTTCCATGAGGTTGTGGCGGCGATCTCTACAGGAGGGCGCTCCCCTCGCTTTGAATATCCTCCCACTTGCATCCGGTGACTCTCCTGCTCGGGCAGGAACGCCAGTCCGCCTCGCCTCTGACTACTAGCTCCAGCTCGAGCACTGATCCGCCTCACCTCCTACGACTGTCAAGGTTTGGCACGACTGCCTGTCGGCCTCGCCTTCGGGGCCTCCCCTAGATTCTCTTGGGCTGCGGTCCCATTGCCGATGGGCTCCTCCAGCTTGGTCGTCGTCGCCTATGGTGTTGACTTGAATTTCGTCCTCCCCTCTACTATCTCCGTTCTGGCGTGCCTGGGAAGGTTAGTTCCTCCCAGATTCCCACACTGGATCTCTTTTCGGTAGGAAAGAGAACGACTTTCCTGTGAATACTCACAAAAGTTTCGGCAGGGAAGAGAACGACCTACCTGGGAACTTTCCCAAATTTTAATCTGCCAACTTGCAGTTCAGCATTCAAGCTAATGTGGATGGAGGTGGAGGATATGGTGTTCTTTTTTGCTCAAATGGCGCTGACATGGTATGCCCCAGCCCTCAATGGCTGCTGTTGTTGCGTGTGAAGAGGCAGGCTCACCCTCAAGAAGACACCTATATGGACTGACACTCTCAAGTGCCCACACTACTTTACTGAATCACAGTTGATGTAAGCATGTACACTACTTACTGGCCTTAGTTGAAATCTCTCGAATCAATCTGGTTGCATGGCAGATGTCTTTTTTATATGTGAGTTTTCTTTACTCCAATTATTTCATATGTGTGTACCCCACGTAATTATGCAAATCAGGCAAGGCCATCGACGATCGATGCTTATACTGTCGACCTCCATGCTTTGAGTTTTGATAATTTAGCAACTGGCTTATTCTGTTGTATTCAAATTTATCTGAACGCCATTTATTCAAGTCTGCTTGAGTTCATATCAAGTATTGAAGAAATGTCTCAACTCTCTGGCATAATTTCAGAATGCAACAATTTTACTCCCTTCTGTTCCTAGAATATTAAGTTAGCTATTGCTACTTAGTACATTTCAAATCTGAAATATGCTTGACATATATGACTGCAAGTAGTCTCTTTGTCCAGGATTCTCATATGATGTACACTCTTTGACTTCCAAGCAAGTTTTTGCACCTGATCAAAGCATTAACAATGAAGTCATAAGCACGTGATACCTCTACTAAAAGTTGTTCACTAAGTAAAATTATAAAGTTGAGAATACTATGAAAGAACCCCAACCATATGCTCGCCCGGTTGTAATAGATTGCATAAGAAATAGAATGATGCATCTCCAGACATTTTACAGAAGAGGCACAATTCACAAATACAACGCATAGTTCTCCTACATGTTACTATTTTTACAATTGAACAATGAGTTATTCATACAAACATAATAAACTTTAGGTAGTTAAAATATTCATATTTTACGGTTGAACTATCACATTATGATTCTAACTATTATTATTCACTGCATAAACATTGGTCCTGTACATTACTAATATGAATTCCCGCAGCAACGCGCGGGGTGTCATCTAGTTTAAATAATGCACAACCCCGATGATAAGCCAAGCAATTGTTTCATACTTTTGATGTTCTCAAACTTTTTCGATCTTCACGCAATATATGAGCGTGAGCCATGGACATAGCACTATAGGTGGAATAGAATGGTGGTTATGGAGAAGACAAAAAGGAGAAGATAGTCTCACATCAACTAGGCGTATCAACGGGCTATGGAGATACCCATCAATAGATATCAATGGGAGTGAGTAGGGATTGCCATGCAACGGATGCACTAGAGCTATAAGTGTATGAAAGCTCAACAAAAGAAACTAAGTGGGTGTGCATACAACTCGCTTGCCCAAGAAGACCTAGGGCATTTTTTAGGAAGCCCATCATTGGAATATACAAGCCAAGTTCTATAATGTAAAATTCCCACTAGTATATGAAAATAACAACATAGGAGACTCTCTATCATGAAGATCATGGTGCTACTTCGAAGCACAAGTGTGGAAAAAGGATAGTAGCATTGTCCCTTCTCTCTTTTTCTCTCATTATTTTTTTCTATCTTTTTTTTGGGGCCTTCTTTCCTTTTTTTTTTCTTTTGGCCTCTTTTTTTTCTTCCGGAGTCTCATCCCGACTTATGGGGGAATCATAGTCTCCATCATCCTTTCCTCACATGGGACGATGCTCTAATAATGATCATCACACTTTTATTTACTTACAAATCAAGAATTACAACTCAATACTTAGAAAAAAATATGACTCTATGTGAATGCCTCCGGCGGTGTACCGGGATATGTAATGAATCAAGAGTGACATGTATGAAGATAATGAACGGTGGCTTTGCCACAAATACGATGTCAACTACATGATCATGCAAAGCAATATGACAGTGATGGAGCGTGTCATAATAAACGGAACGGTGGTAAGTTGCATGGCAATATATCTCGGAATGGCTATGGAAATGCCATAATAGGTAGGTATGGTGGCTGTTTTGAGGAAGGTATATGGTGGGTATATGATACCGGCGAAAGGTGCACGGTATTAGAGAGGCTAGCAATGGTGGAAGGATGACAGTGCGTATAATCCATGGACACAACATTAGTAAAAAAGAACTCACATACTTATTGCAAAAATCTATTAGTTATCGAAACGAAGTACTACGCGCATGCTCCTAGGGGGATAGATTGGTAGGAAAAGACCATCGCTTGTCCCCGACCACCACTCATAAGGAAGACAATCAATAAATAAATCATGCTCCGACTTCATCACATAACGGTTCACCATACGTGCATGCTACGGGAATCACAAACTTTAGAACAAGTATTTCTCAAATTCACAACTACTCAACTAGCATGACTGTAATATCACCATCTTCATATTTCAAATCAATTATCAAGTATCAAACTTCTCTTAGTATTTAATGCACTTTATAGTTTTTATCTTGGATGCCTATCATATTAGGACTAATTTTATAACCAAAACAAATTACCATGCTGTTCTAAGGACTCTCAAAATAATATAAGTGAAGCATGAGAGATCAATAATTTCTATAAAATATAACCACCGCCGTGCTCTAAAATATATAAGTGCAGCACTAGAGCAAAATTATTTAGCTCAAAAGATATAAGTGAAGCACATAGAGTATTCTAACAAATTCTGAATCATGTGTGTGTCTCTCAAAAGGTGTGTACATCAAGGATGATTGTGGTGAACTAAAAAGCAAAGACTCAAATCATACAAGACGCTCCAAGCAAAACACATATCATGTGGTGAAAAAAATAGCTCCAAGTAAAGTTACCGATGGATGAAGACAAAAGAGGGGATGCCCTCCGGGGCATCCCCAAGCTTAGGCTTTTGGGTTGTCCTTAGATTTTACCTTGGGGTTCCTTGGGAATTCCCAAGCTTAGGCTCTTGCCACTCCTTGTTCCATAATCCATCAAATCTTTACCCAAAACTTGAAAACTTCACAACACAAAACTTAACAGAAAATCTCGTGAGCTCCCTTAGCGAAAGAAAACAAAACACCACTTCAAGGTACTGCAATGAACTCATTATTTATTTATATTGGTGTTAAACCTACTGTATTCCAACTTTTCTATGGTTCATAAGCTCCATTACTAGCCATAGATTCATTAAAATAAGCAAACAACACGTGAAAAACAGAATCTGTCAAAAACAGAACAGTCTGTAGTAATCTGTAACTAACGCAAACTTTTGGAACTCCAAAAATTCTAAAATAAATTTCTGGACATTAGGAATTTATCCATTAATCATATGCAAAAATAATCAACTAAATAGCACTCTCCAGTAAAAAAGCTAATCTCGTGAGCGCTAAAGTTTCTGTTTTTTACAGCAAGATTGCAAAGACTTTCCCCAAGTCTTCCCAAAGGTTCTACTTGGCACAAACACTAATTAAAACACAAAACCACATCTAAACAGAAGCTATATGGATTATTTATTTCTAAACAGAACCAAAAAGCAAAAAACTAAAATAAAATTGGGTTGCCTCCCAACAAGCGCTATCGTTTAACGCCCCTAGCTAGGCATAAAAGCGAGGATAGATCTAGGTATTGCCATGTTTGGTAGGCAATCCATAGGTGGCTCTCATAATATATTCATATGGTAATTTAATTTTCTTTCTAGGAAAGTTTTCCATGGATTTTCTTAATGGAAATTGGAATCTAATATTCCCTTCCTTCATATCAATGATTGCACCAATCGTTCTAAGGAAAGGTCTACCAAGAATAATAGGAGATGAAGGATTGCAATCTATATCAAGAACAATGAAATCTACGGGCACATAATTCCTATTTGCAACAATAAGAACATCATTAATTCTTCCCATAGGTTTCTTAATGGTGGAATCCGCAAGGTGCAAGTTTAAAGAACAATCATCGAATTCACGGAATCCTAGCAAATCACACAATTTTTTTGGAATTGTGGAAACACTAGCACCCAAATCACACAAAGCATAGCATTCATGGTCTTTAATTTTAATTTTAATTGTAGGTTCCCACTCATCATAAATTTTTCTAGGGATAGAAACTTCCGACTCAAGTTTTTCTTCATAAGATTGGATTAAAGCATCAACGATATGTTTAGTAAAAGCTTTATTTTGACTATAAGCATGAGGAGAATTTAGCACGGATTGCAACAAGGAAGTATAATCTATCAAAGAGCAATTATCATAATTAAATTCCTTGAAATCCAGGATAGTGGGTTCATTCTTATCTAAAGTTTTAACCTTTTCAATCCCACTTTTAACAATTTTAGCATCAAGATCTAAAAACTCCGAATTTTTGGGACGCCTTCTAACTAAAGTTGACTCATCTCCAGTCCCATCATCATCAAGATTCATATTGCAAAACAAGGATTTAATAGGGGACACATCAATAACTTTTAGATCTTCATCTTTATTCTCATAAAAACTTTCCGGTTTGGCGGCCATCTTATTAACAAAGGTGGCCTGCTTATCCGAAATTTCAGCTATTAATTTTTCAAGATGAGCAATCTGAGATTTCAAACCATAAAATTCCTTAGTCATGTCATCAAGTTCTTTATTCATGTACTCCATAAAGCCTTTTTCTTCCTTAAGCTCGTTTCTAAAGAAATTATTATGCTCAAATTGTAAAGTCATAAAGCTTCTGACGTTGCTTTTAATCTCTTCCAACCTTTTAAGGCGAAGATCACCAAATCTAGGCAGGGCCATAAGGGCAACAAGCAACAAGAGGCAAGCGACAAAGAGGCGAACGGAAATAGAGGGCGGATAAAACGGCAAGGGTAAAGTGGGGGAGAGGAAAACGAGAGGCAAATGGCAAATAATGTAATGCGAGTGATAAGAGTTTGTGATGGGTACTTGGTATGTCTTGACTTGTGCGGAGACTCCCCGGCAACGGTGCCAGAAATCCTTCTTGCTACCTCTTGAGCACTGCGTTGGTTTTCCCTTGAAGAGGAAAGGATGATGCAGAAAAGTAGCGTAAGTATTGCCCTCAGTTTTTGAGAACCAAGGTATCAATCCAGTAGGAGGCCACGCTCAAGTCCCTCGTACCTACACAAACAAATAAGAACCTTGCAACCAACACGATAAAGGGGTTGTCAATCCCTTCACGGCCACTTGCAAAAGTGAGATCTGATAGAGATGATAAGATAATAATTTTGGTATTTTTATGATAAAGATTAAAAGTAAAAATTGCAAAGTAAACAAAGATAGAAATAGCTTGTTGACGGGAGATTAATATGATGGAGAATAGACCCGGGGGCCATAGGTTTCACTAGTGGCTTCTCTCAAGATAGCATAAGTATTACGGTGGGTAAACAAATTATTTTCGAGCAATTGATAGAATTGAGCATAGTTATGAGAATATCTAGGTATGATCATGTATATAGGCATCACGTCCGTGACAAGTAGACCGACTCCTGTCTGCATCTACTACTATTACTCCACACATCGACCGCTATCCAGCATGCATCTAGAGTATTAGGTTCATAAGAACGGAGTAACACTTTAAGTAAGATGACATGATGTAGAGGGATAAACTCATGCAATATGATATAAACCCCATCTTTTTATCATCGATGGCAACAATACAATACGTGTCGTTTCCCCTCATCCTTTGGGATCGAGCACGCAAGATTGAACCCAAAGCTAAGCACTTATCCCATTGCAAGAAAGATCAATCTAGTAGGCCAAACCAAACTGATAATTGAAGAGACTTTCAAAGATAACCAATCATACATAAAAGAATTCAGAGAAGATTCAAATATTGTTCATAGATAATCTTTATCATAAACCCACAATTCATCGGATCTCGACAAACACACATAAAGAAGATTACATCGAATAGATCTCCAAGAGAATCGAGGAGAACTTTGTATTGAGATCTAAAGAGAGAAGAAGCCATCTAGCTAATAACTATGGACCGAAGGTCTGAGGTAAACTACTCACACATCATCGGAGAGGCTATGGTGTTGATGTAGAAGCCCTCCGTGATCAATGCCCCCTCGTGGAGCGCGAAAAAGGCCCCAAGATGGGATCTCACGAATGCAGAAGGTTGCGGCGGTGGAATTAGGTTTCGTGGTGCTCCTCGATGGTTTGGGGATACGAGGTATATATAGGAGGAAGAAGTAGGTCGGTGGAGCCACGAGGGCCCACGAGGTGGAGGCGCGCCGAGGGGGGTGGCGCGCCCCCGCCTCGTGGCCTCCTCGATGATTTCTTGCGTCCACTCCAAGTCCTCTGGATCACGTTTTATCCAAAAATAACTATCCCGAAGGTTTCATTCCCTTTGGACTCCATTTGATATTCCTTTTCTACGAAACACTGAAATAGAAAAAAAACAGCAATTTGGGCTGGGCCTCTGGTTAATAGGTTAGTCCCAAAAAATAATATATAAGTGTATAAATATACCCATTAAACATCCAAAACAGAATATATAATAGCATGGAGCAATAAAAAATTATAGATACATTGGAGACATATCACTGTTCTGCCGGGGAAACTTCCCTCTGGGAGGGGGAAATCATCGCCATCGTCATCACCAACGATCCTCTCATTGGGAGGGGGTCAATCTCCGTCAACATCTTCACCAGCACCATCTCCTCTCAAACCCTAGTTCATCTCTTGTATCCAAGCTTTGTCCCAAAGCCTCAGATTGGTACCTGTGGGTTGCTAGTAGTGTTGATTACTCCTTGTAGTTAATGCTAGTTGGTTTATTTGGTTGAAGATCATATGTTCAGATCCTTTATGCATATTAATACTATCGGTGTACAAAAGTAGGGGCGCTCCTTTTACCCCTTTACTTGTGCAGACAGTTGGAGCAGCATACGACCACACTAAGCGAGGCGGGGAGGAAGCGGAGAGAAGCCAAAGGCACGAGGCGATCGGAGGCAACGCCAATACCAGAAAACACAAAGAGCAAAGGGGGCAAGGTAGACTCCCCCGGCAAGACCCTTGCTGGGGCGGCCTCCACAGCCCCGGCAAGAGCCTTTCCGGGGCAACTCGCCCAAACACCAACAGAGCGAGCCACCCTTGAGCCCACGGGTTCCAACCCAACCAACTACGTTGGGACCAGGGCTCGGGAGGGACCTCCGTGGTGGCGTGCAGATCTTCGTCAAGATCAATACACAAGATCAGATGAGGATCAAAAGACGACGACCCTCGGCGAGATCCTCGCCAAAGAAACCCACAAGACCCCCGGCACGCGTCTTGCCGGGGGCGACTGCGACGCCACGGCAAGGCCCTTGCCGAGGCGTCAGTGGGGCCACAGCCAGGCCCGCACCAACCAAGACTCTGCCACTGTTCGCATGCAGCTGCCAGCCCAACCAGGTGGGCGAGGCACTGCGTGGCAACATCGACTTCAAGCCAAATCAGCAAGCACTGCGTGGTGGCATGCAGATCTTTGTGAAGACCCTACCACGCGCCACCTCGGCTGCTGCCTACCTACATGGCCTTTGCATGCACCGCTTCTTTGGGCGCGTGTCGAAGCAGGAAGGAGCGGCGACGGACGGGACGGGCCTCGTTCCTGTCCCCGATAAAGCTAATGGACACCTAAGTAGTGCATTTAATGCACTTTGCCCCGTAATGCCATGCGATAAGCTCGCGCACTGTAGGCCTTTCCACCTCCTGTGTGCCACTATGGCAACCCCTTTTTCCTATAAAAGGAGGCCCGAGGCGACCAGGAGAGGGATTTGGCTTTTTGGAACTACACAGCCACCGTAGCTAGTTCGAGAGCTTAAGAACACTCAATATATCCACCAAAGCAGGACTAGGGTTTTACGCGTCCTCGCGGCCTGAACCTGGGTAAACGATCCGTGTGCTTGCTCCTAAACCTGCTCTTCTCACGACCCCGTGCCCGCCGAGGGTAGAAGGGATCCCAGTGATCCCATAGGTGTCGTTCCCACCGACATCTTTGGCGCGCCAGGTAGGGGGCGCTGTTGTGAGAATCTGGTCTAGCGGTTAGCCTAGCAGTTCTTCGTCGCCATGGCTCCCAAGAAGAAGGCGGCCACGGTGGTCGGTTCGTCGGGGCGAGGCAGCCCGTGCAGTGAGGCGAGTAGCGGGCGATCGCGGACAGAGACCGGCGCGCCCTTGAAAGCACCAACATCGCTCGGCGATCGAGCTGGCGGCCAGCGTCGTTCGTCAGGCGCAAGGCGGCGGGCCGACGCCACAAAATCCAGAGACGGAGCTGGGCCCCCCGAAGGCGGCGCGGGGCCCTCCGAGGTCTCCGCTGTGCCGCCCACGGGCAGCGCGACGACCTCCAAGACACCCACCCCGGCACCCACAGCGCACTCTTCCCATGGTGTGCGCGACGAGCAGCATCACCACGCCGGTGACCCTGAGCACCGCCGTGGGAAGAGCCGTGTGCATCATCTACGAGACGAAGGAGGCCAGTATGCCCGCCGAAGTGTTGGTGACAATGGCACACAACTGCTGGGCCGTGATAGAGCTCCTTCTAACGTGGTTAGAAGTCGAAGCGCGCCACGGTCCACGTAGCTTTCTCCACCACCCACGCCAGCCGAAGCTTTGGCGCGCGCGCAGCTGCTCCTCGACTTCCCTCCTGCTGCGGAGAAGCTCGACGAGTGGACATACACCATCTGGAGCCTCGTCGCCGTCGCCAGCAAAGACGAGCCACGGCCGTCGGGGCCCTCGGGCCGGCGCTCCGTCGAGCCACCGCACGCCAGCGGGGGAAGGACCAAGGGAGCTGCAGCTACAATGCACTCTCCTCCCCCGCGCCAGTTGCCGCCGGTGCCGGTCCGTCGCGGTGACGCATGTGATAGCATTTCCATAGCGTCATCCGACCCATGGACCCACCACGACCAGCGTCATGTTCTTCGAGAACGAGCTCATGAAGACGCTCGAACCACTATCGAGCACCGGTGCGACACACACCACCAGTCAGATAAGCGGGCGGGACCCTTTATGGACCCTCCAGCCCCAGGGAGCTCCAGCGGCCTACCTTACGAGGTGGGTTGCCCAGCCTTTACCCGTGAGCTACGGCAGTTCCAGTGGCCGTCCCACCGCATGTTCAAGCCCGACGTCGACGAGAAGTACAACGGTAAGACCCATCTGTCAGAATTCCTCAACATCTACACCATCGCGATGCAAGCTGCTGGAGCTCGCAATGACAAGGTGCTTGCCAATTACTTCCCGTTGGCATTGAAGCCCAATGTTATGTCTTGGTTGATGCACTTGCCGGCGGATTCCATTTCTTCTTGGTCGGATCTGTGCCATGAGTTCGTTGGTGCCTTCACTGGAGGCCACCAAGCTCATGGCGAGCCGATGATTACATATCATTCCCGAAGGAAGGGAAAACCTGTGCAAGTACATCCGAGATTTAGTCGGTGCGATACAACATCCCGATGTTCATCCGCCGCCGTGATTAAGCGCGTTCCATCGAGCGTCGCAACCGCAAGATCTTGTGAAGAGCTGGCGATGAAGAAGGTTAAGGATGTGGCGAACTCTATGTTACGGCGATAGAGTGCGCCGGGCTGAGGAGGAAGGAAGTACCCGGCGAGGGCGCAAAGCGAAACCGACTCCACTGATGAAGACACAGCCGCCCCGATGAAGAAGGGCCGGGTCGCAATAGGAAACACAAGGGCAAGACCGTGCTTGCCGTCGAGGGATCCGACGACACCGGCCCCGCCAAGAAGGCCAAGCCAGACGACCCCGGCAAGGAGATTGCCGGGTGCGCCTCTTGCCGGGCCTTGGCGGCCGCCGACAAACTAGGAGGCTCCGACAAGCAGTATTGCAAGATCCACCGCACCAAGGGCCACGACCTCCAGAACTGCCGACAGGTCGAGCTGCTTGCCGAAAGGCAAAAGGCCAAATATGAGAGGCGGGACAAGGAGAAGGGTCAGGATGGTTGTCGGTGTCAAAACCGGCGGATCTCGGGTAGGGGGTCCCGAACTGTGCGTCTAGGCGGATGGTAACAGGAGACAAGGGACACGATGTTTTTACCCAGGTTCGGGCCCTCTCGATGGAGGTAATACCCTACTCCTGCTTGATTAATATTGATGATATGGGTAGTACAAGAGTGGATCTACCACGAGATTAAGGAGGCTAAAACCTAGAAGCTAGCCTATGGTATGATTGTTGTTACATCCACGGACTAAAACCCTCCGGTTTATATAGACCTTTGGATAGGTTAGGGTTACATAGAGTCGGTTACAATGTTAGGAAATCTACATATCCGTATCGCCAAGCTTGCCTTCCACGCCAAGGAAAGTCCCATCCGGACACGGGACGAAGTCTTCAATCTTGTATCTTCATAGTCTTGGAGTCCGGCCGTGATGATAGTCCGCTATCCGGACACCCCTAGTCGAGGACTCCCTCGGTAGCCCTGAACCAGGCTTCAATGGCGACGAGTCCGGCGCATATTGTCTTCGGCATTGCAAGGCGGGTTCCTCCTCGAATTCTTCATAGAAGGTTTTGAACACCGGGATAGTGTCGGCTCTACAAAACAAGTTCCACATACCACCGTAGAGAGAATAACTTTTGCATAGATCTGTTTGGCGTATTCGCGGCGTGACATCACACCACGGCCAGGCCTTTATATGAATCGTTTTTTCTGCTCCACCTCGGTAGCGTTTAGCGGCGGTTTCACAGCACGTCTTATCAAAGCATAGATCGTGCCCCCTTATTCCGGGATTCCCATCAATACGGACGTGGGTAACCCAACCGTGCCCGTTGGCACGTATCCTCTATCAAAGGCGAGTCCTAATCGACCACGGGGTGGGCTCTTGGTATTCAACCTCTTTATAATGAGACCAAGGCCCTCTTCTTTTTACACCCTCCATCGAGTTTGCCTCGCGCTTCGAGTTTCAACACCCAAAGCTTCAGATTTAGGCGCTTCGGACCTTCGACGATGTTCGGTTCCGACCAGCACGGCCGATGGATGTCTTCCTCCGTCACAGAAGAAGATGTGCTAAAGTTGCGAGGCGCGGTATCTAACCGGGAGATCTCACATAGGCTGCCTGCTCGGGGCAGGTCATTCCCACTCCGAGCCGGCGAGCGTGGTGTTCGTGTCCCACTTCCTTGGGGTTTAGGCTTCCGACGGATCCCTTTGTGCGGGGGCTCATGTTTTATTATGGGCTTGATTTCCATGACTTGAATCCGAGTCCATCCTCCATATCTCGTCATTCATTGTCATATGTGAGGCCTTCCTCCATATTACCCCCACTTTGGATTGTGGCTCAAGATCTTCAAGGTGGAGCCAAAGATGATCGAGGGCAACAAGCAGAAGTCTGGAGGGGCGGTCATAAGCAAATGTCTTGATGCTCCATGGCACGAGGCTCTTTTCAAGAGGAGCTTGGTTTGTGGAAAGCAGGGAGTGGTTTTATATCACCGCTCCGGGGCACCAAATGGGTGGCGCTCCCGCCTTCCGCTCAGGTCCACCACATGGTGGCGTCATGGGCCAACAAGGGGCTCGGCAGGGGCCGTCCAGGGCGTTCCTCTGCTGCAGGGCCGATTCGAGACCTCCAAGAAAAGAGATCAATCTGGTTGCGATGGCGCAAGTTATGTTGATCCGGCGCCTTACGCCCTACAAGCGTCGCCCCCTCACTTTGTGGGAATTTAATCCGGAGGGACCACGAGCTCTCAAAATTTTATGGGCACGACGCCTGTGGAGATGTATAAACTGTTCTTGGATCACAAGAGAAGTGTCGGGACGTGACCGAGGACGCAGGACTAAGCTGCAATCGCTTGAGATACTCAAGTAAGTAGTCTGTAAGGACAAGTTGTTCATTTATATATATATATATATATATATATATATATATATATATATATATATATATATATATATATATATATATATATATATATATATTCTTTGAACAGTGGATAGCCAAGGCAAAGCTGATAAGGTGTCGGCTCCCCTCCGGAGACCACGCCGGATCCCATCTTGACCAGGATGTTGAAGGTCACACCTTTTGAAGAAGGCGAAGGGGGCGGGGAAGCAACTGCCTCTCTGAAGGAGGCTATCAAGGAAGGAGGATTAAGGTCCCATCCTTCAAGGAGAGAAGAGGACCGCTTCGGAAGATCCGGAGGTCAAGGCCTCAAAGAGGGGAAAGGAATCTTCGTGAGAGAGTCCGCGCTGGGAAGTAACCCAGCCGCACTATTTACCAAGGGATCATCCCTCAATGAGCCGTAAGTAAAAAGTAGGGGTCTTGTAAATCGGATCATCCTGTATATATTTCTAAAGATAACGAAATTGTACCTTGTAGTTCGGACCTCGGCCCTTCTTAGCGAGCTCGTCTTGGAGATCTTCTTAGGAGATGATGGAGAGCAACGCCTCCACCTGTCGCACCCTCATGCAGGCGGGCGGCCCTGAGGTGTCGTCGCGGAGGTTCCCCTAGTCCGCGGGGCGGAAGGTCCGCGCCAGTGGTGTGCGGTCGGAGGAGTGAAGGATCTGCTTTCGAGGCGAGGCTATCTCGAGAAGAACACCGTGCTCTATTGGGTGCGGTGATTGGAAGGATTGCATCCGCGGAGGCGGATTGCATGAAGCCGTCGAAGCTTCTTGGCGGGGTTCGAAATGCGCAAAAATGATGTACCTTCTAACAGTTATGCATATAGAATGCGCCTGCACAGATAGTAGCCCACGAGACTCGGTATGTTGTCAAAATTGACAGCGTGCGAGGATCAAATCTCGATTATAACATATCGCTGCTCCTAAACAGGTGGCGGGCGTCCGGTGGCGGCGGATGAGAATATGCCGAACTAAAGCGGCAACAGCGAGGCGAATCACGGACATCGCGCTGGTCAATAAGCGGTTTGACGAGTCACAAGGTATGCGACTTCTGTGCGGACACCTGGTAAGGGAGCTTGACGCCCATGTCTTACTATTTGTATGATTAACACAGATGGTGCCGCTGCTGTGGACGAGCTGCGGGCGGAACTTGCCCGAGCGAAAGAGCAAGCCAGAATTAGTCTCTTGTACGTTGCTTGGAGAGTCGCAAGTCGGTGGCGAGGTTGTCGATGCGGTCGCTCATTGCTTGTTGTTCTTGGTGCAACGCTCGTTGTGCACCAAAGAGGTGGTTCTTGGTGACGTATGATGACATGTCGTCGTCTTGCTCAATGAAGAGTGGGTTGGTAGAGGTACTTGGCCTATCCATCATTCCAAGCAAAATGTGAGTGGTAGAACGGAAAAGAACTTATACCAATGTACCTTTGACCGATGTTGAAGATGAATCAAGTTCACTCAAATGCGGACAATGAAATATCACTCTTGGTACCGATTCTTGTCGGTTCTCACACCTACACAAATAAAAGCTTATGGTGGAGCTTGGTTAGGATGGTGGCACAAAATTTGATGCAATTGTAAGTGAGACTCAATAATGTTGGAAATGATTCACAAATTTGCAAATGCAACAAGTAGACCAATAGCAAGATATGGTACGGAAACACACACACAAATAGATAATATGGGGTTATGCAACCAAGGATGAGCCAAAATGTGGAATTCACCAAGATGCTCTTGTTGCACAACACTAGAGAGCAGCTATACGATTGCACAATAGGCGGATCTGAACTTGTGCACAACCTACTAAGCAAAAATGCAACGACTTCTATCCCAAGTATGCTATATGTATGGTGTTTCGATGTGTTGATCCAAGATGATCAAGTATGACAATCTTAATGTTGTATGATGCTATGGTTCTTGCTCATAAGCTCTTTGCTTATGTTTCTCTCTTTGCTTAAAAGCTTGATTGGATCTTTCTCTTTTGAGCTCTTTTCTCATGCAAAACTTCACGAACCAAGATAGCAATTGTTTATGCGATGACAACTTTGTGACACACAAGTTGATGCTAAGATATGCACCACTTTGGTATGGTATGTATGCTATGGAGTATGATCACTAATGTGCACAAGTCACGTTGCCGGCAATACTCAATGGCTAGTCTCGATGGGTAAGCAACGCAAAAGATGGGCTATGATGGTTATCAATGCAATTGCAAGTAATGACAAAGATGTCGACGATGTTACCGTCCTTGGCAAAGATGAGCGGTGGTGATGTTGATGTTGAACCGTACCTAGATAGCCGAAACACAAAAGGATACGGAAACCCCAACTCAAATTCTCAAAGCAAAATTTGGCAACATTGTCGGAATTGGTAGTGGGAAAGGCTATGGTGGTGTTATGCGGAAGTGGTGGAGGTATATGGAAGTGTATGTGGGCACGGGACAAAATTTGGCGAAAGTTAGGCGGTGAACAGGGTGGTGGGTGGGGATTGTTGCTACCAGGGGCCGGATTTCCGGGCTGGAAGCCGGATGTCCGGGCTGGTCGGGCCGGATGTCCGGGGTGCCGGATGTCCGGGGTGCCGGATGTCCGGGCTGTTCGGTCCGGATGTCCGGGCTCGAAGAACACCGCGTGGAGAGGTCAAATCCGGTCAAAATTTGGGCGATTTTGTGGATGGAAATTGTGGAAATGGTGGGGGAATGCTAGATCTACCTGCAACACACGAAATCCGCGGATCAAATCCAACAAAACTTCATCACACCAACAAATCACAAAAAAATTTGGGGCTATTTTTGTGGGAATTTTGAATTAGGACAAAAACAACAAAATCAAGCTAGAAAAAGAGGGTAGGGGCTCCAATAGCGTGATCAGCGTGGCTCATGATACCAAGATGATGTAGGCGGAACCCTCGTGGATGATCTTTCACGTTGGAGCGGATCCTACGGTGAATCACGAAGAACACGCGGAAGAACAAGAGGGAAACACGGGGAAAATGAGAGAGAAGTCACTCAACCAACAAGAGATCAATCCCACAAGTGCTAGATCACCGATCACATAAGGTGGCACAAGATTCAAGATCAACAAAGGAAAGATACAAGCGGTAGCCGTTCTTCTCCGTGAGGAGGCCTTGATGGGGTCCACCCTAGAAGGGGTCTTGAATCCGCTTGGGGATCTTCTCCGTAGAGGTCACGATCTCCAGGAGAAGTAGCCAAGTGGATGAGCAAAGGCTCTCACACAAGAATATGAGCTAATCAATGCTACCTTAGAAAGAGGAAGGGATGGAGTATATATAGTCTAGGGGCGAAGGGTACATGGGACTCGTCCGGATACCTGCCTTGAGCGGGGAGGTCGGATGTCAGGCGTCGGGCGGATGTCCGGCGTCGAGCGGATGTCAAGGCCTTGAGGCGCCGGATGTCCGGGCTATCCGGCCGGATGTCCGGGTTGGGGCGACCGTTCTGCCGAATCGGGTGAGAGGTGCGGATTTCGGGCCGGGCGGATATCCGGGCTGGGGGCCGGATGTCCGGGCCCTGTAGGCTTGGCCAGCTTGGCTGATGCTGAGGTAGATGCTCCAGGGGCCGGATGTCCGGGGTCATGGCCGGATGTTTGGGGCCTGGAAGGTGATCTTGCCCGTCTCCGTTGGTTCTTTTCATCCATGGACTTGGCGGCTTGTCCATCTTCACTTGCATCCTCGGGAGGTTCCCCTTGACACCTAATCATGCATAGCATATCGGACTTAGGTAGTAGCCATGTCTCGAGTGGATCATATGTGATATCAATAAGGAAGGAGGTCACCTCGTTCTCGAGAGCTCTAGCTCTAGCTCGTGTCATGGGCCCTCTTGGCTCTTGATGAGGCGGTTGTGGATGCATGGGGATGATGGTGGGATGCTCGCATCATCTCCCCCCTTGGGAGAGATCCGACCTCGGATCAAAAGCTTCATCTCCATGGAATGGTGCGAGGTCCTTGACGTTGAAGATGTCGCTCACGTTGTATTTGTCTCGAGGTAGGTCAATCTTGTAAGCGTTGTCGTTGTAGCGTGCTAGCACCTTGAAAGGTCCATCGGCTCGAGGTAGAAGCTTGGACTTCCGTTCTTTGGGGAAGCGGTCCTTGCGAAGGTGTAGCCACACTAGATCACCAATGTTGAAGACGACGGGTTGCTTGTTGGCGTTGAGCTTTGTTGCTTGACGTTGTACTTGGCGCTCAATGGTGTGCCTTGTATCTTCGTGCATCTTCTTGATGTAGCTTGCTCGTGCACTCGCATCCATGTTGGTGCGCTCTTGGAAGGAAGTGGTAGAATGTCCAATGGGGACAACGGGTTGAAACCGTGAAGCGACCTCGAAGGGGACTTGCCGGTAGTTGAATGTCTTGCGATTGTAGGCGTACTCGGCGATGGGTAGACATGCTTCCCACTCCTTGATGTTCTTCTTGATCAAGACACGAAGTAGAGTGGATAGTGTGCGGTTCGTCACCTCCGTTTGGCCATTGGTTTGAGGATGGTATGCGAGGAGAACAAGAGCTTGATTCGAGCTTGGCGCATAGGGTCTTCAAAAGTAACTCAAGAACTTGGCGTCACGATCGGAGCGATTGTCTTTGATACGCCATGGAGTCGCAAGATTTCCCTACAAAGAGATTTGCAACATGTGAAGCATCATCTATCTTGTTGCAAGGAATGAAATGTGCCATCTTAGAAAATCTATCACAACAACAAACACGGAATCCTTGCCATTTTGAGTCCTCATAAACCAAGTACAAAATCCATACTAATGTCTTCGCAAGGTTGATAAGGAATAGGAAGAGGCATGTAAAGACCATGGGATTGAGCTTTTGACTTAGCTTTGCGACATGTATAGCATCGGGTGGTGAAGCGCGAGATATCGCAGAACATCTTGGGCAAAAAGTAGTTGTTGGAGAGCGTGGCGAATGTCTTGTCGCGTCCAAAGTGTCCCATGAGTCCGCCTCCATGAGCCTCTTGCAAAAGGAGCAAATGAAGAGAAGACTCGGGAATGCAAAGTTTGTTAGCTCTCATAAGATAACCATCCTTGATGTAATATTTTTCCCAAGAAGTATGCGTCAAACACTTGGCATAAGGAGAAGCAAAAGATGGATCATGCTCATACAAGTCTTTTATATGCTCAAAACCAATAACATTCAACTCAAGTTGAGTGACAAGCATGCATATCGTGAAAGCGTCGGCAACTACATTTTCTTTACCCTTAATGTACTTGATCACATAAGGAAAAGATTCAATAAATTCACTCCATTTTGCATGACGCTTGTTTAATTTAGTTTGACCTTTGAGGTACTTAAGCGTTTCATGATCGGTATGGATGACAAACTCATGAGGTCTAAGGTAATGTTCCCAAACATGTAGCACACGTACTAAAGCATACAATTCTTTGTCATAGATGGGATAATTAAGTTGAGAACCGGATAGTTTTTCACTAAAATAAGCAATGGCTCGTTTTCTTGCATCAAAACTCCGCCAATTCGGTACCACTTGCATCACAATGAACCTCAAAAGTTTTGTAAAAATTAGGCAAAGCAAGAATCAGACATGAGTAAGCAAAGACTTGAGTTCATCAAAAGCGGTTGATTGCAAAGTTCCCCAAACAAAGGGAGTATTCTTCTTACTCAAGGCATGCAAAGGGCGGCAATTGTGCTAAAATCTTTCACAAAGCGACGATAAAACCCATAAGACCAAGAAAACTTAGCACTTGTTGCAAATTGGTGGGTTGGGGCCAAGTTTTAATTGCTTCAATTTTAGATTCATCAACATGGACACCTTTTGAGGATACTACAAAACCCAAGAAAACCACTTTGTCAACTCCAAAAGTGCATTTTTTTCAAGTTTGCATAAAGGCTTTCCTTGCGAAGAGTTTGCAACACAGATTTTACATGATTGATGTGCTCTTTCATGGTTTTGCTAAACACAAGAATATCATCAAAGTAAACCACAACAAAGACTCCAATGTAAGGATGAAGCACATGATGCATAAGGCCTTGCGAAAGTACAGGGAGCCTCGAAAGACCCATAGGCATCACTAACCACTCATATAAACCAAATTTGGTTTTGAAAGCAGTTTTCCATTCATCACCCTCTTGTATGCGGATTTGGTAATAGCCACTTTTAAGGTCAATTTTGAGAAAAGTTGGCTCCACTAAGTTCATCAAGCATATCATCTAAGGGAGGAATTGGATGCCTATAATGACGATAATAGCATTTATAGGTCTACAATCGGACACAGTTTAAAGCTTCCATCGGGCTTAGGCACAAGTATAGCAGGAGCGGCACAAGGGCTTAAGCTTTCACGTACATGACTGTTGTCGATTAGTTGTTGTACTTGCCGTTGAATCTCCTTGGTTTCTTCGGATTGACTCGGTATGGAGCTTTGTTTGGTAGGCGCCCGGGGATGAGGTCGATTTGATGCTCAATGCCTCGAAGAGGAGGTAGACCCGGAGGTAGCTCATCGGGGAAAACATCTTGAAATTCCTGCAAAAGAGATTGAAACACCAAAGGTAGCTCTTGAATGGTGTTAGTTTTTGGTTCTCCATCCTTGCACACAAAGACAAAGTGCATCACACTCGATGGGTTCTCACACACTTCTCTCATCTCACTTTTGGTGGCAAATAGGATGAGGTTTTTCTCTCTAGGCGAAGAGGCGCTCAAGTTTGGCTTGTGGCTCTCACTCACTTGTGGTTGGATCACTTTCTCGCTCTTGTCTCTATGATGGGTGGCTTGTTTGTCGGCTATCACTTGACTAGGAGACATAGGTCGTAGCACATATTCTTTCCCTTTCATCTTGAAGCTATAGTGATTGGTACGCCCATTGTGTATGACACCACGGTCGAATTGCCATGGTCGACCAAGAAGTAGGTGACAAACGGTCATTGGGACCACATCACATTCCAACGTGTCTTCATAAGCACCAATTTTGAAGGAGACTTGGACTGTATGCTCGACTAGTATAGTGCCGGAGTCACTTAGCCATTGAACCTTGTAGGGGTGCGGGTGCTTCCTCTTGACCAATTGAAGTTTGGAACATAGTTCTTCACTTGCCAAGTTGTGGCAACTACCTCCATCGATGATGACCTTGACGGACCTTCCGTTGATGCCGGCCTTTGTGTGGAAGATGTGGCATCTTTGGTCATCTTCTTGTTGATGTTGAAGAGTCAAGACCTTGGAGACAACGAGAGCGGGGCTCGAATCCTCATCACAAAAGACTTGATCATCTTCATCTTCGTTCACTTGCCGGTGCATGGCCACTTGCTCAAGGGCTCCCATCTCCTCATCACTCATTTAGTCATAGGTGCCGTCGTCGTTGAGGATCATGGTGCGCTTGTTGGTGCATTCGTAGGACTTGTGACCTCGGCCGCCGCAAGTGAAACACTTGAAGGAGCTTGTTTTGATGATCTCATCGGTCGGACTAGATGATGAAGCACGCAGCTTGAAGTTGCTTGTAGTAGGAGGAGGGCGACTTGAACTTGTCGACTTTCTCTTGTAACTCGACTTGTCGTCATTGGTTGTAGAAGGTTTGGTTGATGTAGATGTTGGAGTAGTCGTTGAAGCTTGGTTGTTGGAGAAGTCGTAGGTCTTGGATGAGTACTTGGCGTACTTGAAGTCATCTTGCACTTGACGTTCGGCCTTTGTAGCTTGATGCACGAGCTCAATGAGGGTTGAGTATGGTTGGAAGTCGGCGATCTTCTTGATGGGATGATTGAGTCCGTTCAAGAAACGTGCCATAGTTTGCTCATCATCTTCCTTGACATTGGCTCGAATCATGGCTATCTCCATTTCCTTGTAGTATTCTTCAACACTCTTTGTTCCTTGCTTGTGTAGTTGGAGTTTCTTGAAGAGGTCGCGGTTGTAGTAGGTTGGCACAAAACGTGCTCGCATGACATCCTTCATTTGAGCCCAAGTGGTGATTGGAGGTTCACCTCTTGCTTGTCGTTGCTCAATTATTTGTTCCCACCATATGAGCACATAGTCTTGGAGCTCAAGTGATGCCATAGCGATTTTCTTCGCTTCATCGTAGTTGTGCAAGCGGAAGATTTTGTCAACCTTCAATGCCCATGAGAGGTAGTCTTCGGGGTCATTGCTTCCATTGAACTTGGGCATGGTGAATTTTAGCTTGCCGTAGCGTTGCTCTTCATTGTGTTGTTGGCGATGTTGATGATGGCGTCCTTGACATGGATTATGTCGTCTTCATGTTGCTCTTGGTGTGGAGGAAGACCATGATCAACTTGCCCTTGTTGAACTTGAGGTTGGGGTGGAGCTTGGCGAGCTTGTGGAGGGCTTGAGGAACTTGGCGTTGTACATGAGGTTGGTAGTTCCTCTCTTGGATTTCTTCTCGAAGGGCTTCCTCTTGATTGCGCCGTTCGCAATTGCGGTTGGAGAAGGCTCTACTTGATTCTTGAAGGGCACATTGCACCTCAAGAGCTTGCGCCTCACGTTGTTGTTGTTGAAGACGTTGAGCCTTGGCGTCTTGTTCGTCTTAGTGAAGACCTTTCGTTCTTCCTCTTGTTGGCGGCGAAGGCGTTGTCGTTCTTGAGCTTGAGAAAAAGCCTCTTGGTTTGATTGAGGACGAGGAACTTGATCATCAACTTGCTCTTGCGAATGCTTGTCATGTAGCGGGTTGCGAGATGCATGACGGTCTTGACGAGCGGCACGACGAAGAGTGTTCGAAGTAGGTGTACTTGAGTCGTAGAAGGTGTCGTCGGAGTGTCGACTCGAGTGGCTCCGTCTTGATGATGAAGAAGTTGAATGATGCCGGTTTCTCATCAAAGCGCGGATCTCGTCCATTCTTGCATCGTTCTCTTGCTTGTGAGCGTCGAACTTGTTGTCGAAGTAGTCTCATGTACGTTGCTCGGAGAGTCGCAAGTCGGTGGCGAGGTTGTCGATGCGGTCGCTCATTGCTTATTGTTCTTGGTGCAACGCTCGTTGTGCACCAAAGAGGTGGCTCTTGGTGACGTATGATGACATGTCGTCGTCTTGCTCAATGAAGAGTGGGTTGGTAGGGGTACTTGGCCTATCCATCATTCCAAGCAAAATGTGAGTGGTAGAACGGAAAAGAACTTATACCAATGTACCTTTGACCGATGTTGAAGATGAATCAAGTTCACTCAAATGCGGACAATGAAATAGCACTCTTGGTACCGATTCTTGTCGGTTCTCACACCTACACAAATAAAAGCTTATGGTGGAGCTCGGTTAGGATGGTGGCACAAAATTTGATGCAATTGTAAATGAGACTCAATAATGTTGGAAATGATTCACAAATTTGCAAATGCAACAAGTAGACCAATAGCAAGATATGGTACACGGAAACACACACGCAAATAGATAATATGGGGTTATGCAACCAAGGATGAGCCAAAATGTGGAATTCACCAAGATGCTCTTGTTGCACAACACTAGAGAGACGCTAGCACGATTGCACAATAGGCGGATACGAACTTGTGCACAACCTACTAAGAAAAAATGCAACGACTTCTATCCCAAGTATGCTATATGTATGGTGTTTCGATGTGTTGATCCAAGATGATCAAGTATGACAATCTTAATGTTGTATGATGCTATGGTTCTTGCTCATAAGCTCTTTGCTTATGTTTCTCTCTTTGCTTAAAAGCTTGATTGGCTCTTTCTCTTTTGAGCTCTTTTCTCATGCAAAACTTCACGACCAAGATAGCAATTGTGTATGCGATGACAACTTTGTGACACACAAGTTGATGCTAAGATATGCACCACTTTGGTATGATATGTATGCTATGGAGTATGATCACTAATGTGCACAAGTCACGTTGCCGGCAATACTCAATGGCTAGTCTCGATGGGTAAGCAACGCAAAAGATGGGCTATGATGGTTATCAATGCAATTGCAAGTAATGACAAAGATGTCGACGATGTTACCGTCCTTGGCGAAGATGAGCGGTGGTGATGTTGATGTTGAACCGTACCTAGATAGCCGAAACACAAAAGGATACGGAAACCCCAACTCAAATTCTCAAAGCAAAATTTGGCAACATTGTCGGAATTGGTAGTGGGAAAGGCTATGGTGGTGTTATGCGGAAGTGGTGGAGGTATATGGAAGTGTATGTGGGCACGAGACAAAATTTGGCGAAAGTTAGGCGGTGAGCAGGGGTGGTGGATGGGGATTGTTGCTACCGGGGCGGATTTCCGGCTGGAAGCGGATGTCCGGGCGCGGATGTCCGGGCTGGTCGGGCGGATGTCCGGGTGCGGATGTCCGGGCTGTTGAGTCGGATGTCCGGCTCGAAGAACACCGCGTGGAGAGGTCAAATCCGGTCAAAATTTGGGCGATTTTGTGGATGGAAATTGTGGAAATGGTGGGGAATGCTAGATCTACCGCAACACACGAAATCCATGGATCAAATCCAACAAAACTTCATCACACCAACAAATCACAAAAAAATTGGGGCTATTTTGTGGGGAATTTTCGAATTAGGACAAAACAACAAAATCAAGCTAGAAAAAGAGGGGTAGGGGCTCCAATAACGTGATCAACGTGGCTCATGATACCAAGATGATGTAGGGCGGAACCCTACGTGGATGATCTTTCATGTTGGAGCGGATCCTACGGTGAATCACGAAGAACACGCGGAAGAACAAGAAGGAAACACGGGGAAAACGAGAGAGAAGTCACTCAACCAACAAGAGACCAATCACACAAGTGCTAGATCACCGATCACATAAGGTGGCACAAGATTCAAGTCAACAAAGGAAAGATACAAATGGTAGCCGTTCTTCTCCGTGAGGAGGCCTTGATGGGGTCCACCCTAGAAGGGGGTCTTGAATCCGCTTGGGGGATCTTCTCCGTAGAGGTCCTGATCTCCGAGGAGAAGTAGCCAAGTGGATGAGCAAAGGCTCTCACACAAGAATATGAGCTAATCCAATGCTACCTTAGAAAGAGGAAGGGGATGGAGTATATATAGTCTAGGGGCGAAGGGGTACATGGGACTCGTCCGGATACCTTGTGACGCAGGGGGGGCGGATGTCGGGCGTCGGGCGGATGTCCGGGTCTTCGCGAGGCGCCGGATGTCCGGGCTATCCAGCGGATGTCGGTTGGGCGACCGTTCTGCGAATCGGGTGAGAGGTGCCGGATTTCGGGCTTCGGGCGGATATCCGGCTGGAAACGGATGTCCGGGCTTGGGCGCCGGATGTTCGGGCCTGTAGGCTTGGCCAGCTTAGGCGATCTTTGAGGTAGATGCTCTAGGGCCGGATGTCTGGTCATGGCGGATGTCGGGGCCGGAAGGTGATCTTGCCCGTCTCCGTTGGTTATCTTCATCCATGGACTTGGCGGCTTGTCCATCTTCACGTGCATCCTCGGGAGGTACCCTTGACACCTAATCATGCATAGCATATCGGACTTAGGTAGTAGCCATGTCTCGAGTGGATCATATGTGATATCAATAAGGAAGGAGGTCACCTCGTTCTCGAGAGCTCTAGCTCTAGCTCGTGTCATGGGCCCTCTTGGCTCTTGATGAGACGGTTGTGGATGCATGGGGATGATCGTGGGATGCTCCGCATCAGCGCGGATGGCTCTGGCCCGTGTCAAGACATACTGGGCAGAGATGAAGGCCACCGACGTTGCATCCCAAGATTCGGACAGAAGTCGAGTACCTGCCGAGCACTACTTTGAAGAAGTCCTGCAGGGCGGTCGTTTAATAGAGACGCAGTGCTCGAAAGATATTATGTTTAAATGACATGTATGATTTGTGAAAACAATGTTTCAATATAAGAGCTTTTTATACTTGTGCGTTCAAGTAGTAAACTACTCCCTGTGCGGCCGTTTATGTATATGTAGATATAACCTGAAAGATGGCAGTCCTTGGCTTCAGCCCCCACGCACATAGTGCGGGGTGTTTAGAAAGCGCTTTTTCACATAATCCAATGTCTTGGTCCTGTTAAGGAGGTGGTAGCGTAGCAAACTAGGCAACCGGACTATAATGCTTTATCACTTTCACTTAGCCATAGGAGTTCGAGGTGGGGCTACTATATAGCCCACAGGGCACCGCACTCTCCCGAATTCGAGTGCGTATGTGCTGACCGAAAACCGGTCCTTCGTTAATGCGGAGGAATCCTAAACATTCGATGAGTCATCGAGTGGTTGACCAGTCTCTCGCTATATCATGACGGTCAGTTTTGGCTTTCTCTCTTGAGGTGCTCTTTGGCGAACGGGGCACAATCGCGATAGTTCTCACGGTGCCGCGTTAGCTGTGAAAGCGGGCGTAAGGCAGCAAAACACAGGAGCCGGGCAACCCAACATTTGACCAAAGACATGATTGGAGCTGATGCATATAAGGCCTAATTTCGAGACACGAATACTCCCTAAGGTATTCGGTCTTTATGAAAATGGGCAGAATAATGCCCTAAGCCCTGGTGTCCTAGGTACACATAAAAATTCTGGTGCGGCCAATGCCAAAATGCCAGCCTCTTCCTCGGTTATAGTAAGAAACCGGGGATGTATATCAACAAGAGACAGTAAAAAAGGTTTACGAGGTCTTAATCGAAAAGAATCCTTGCAGCGGGTCCCTCTTGCGTCTGCGCTGTGTCTCCGTTGTGCCGTATCACGGACGGGTGTAGCACGTTGTTCATCGTAAAGAGAGGAATTTAGTTTGAAGAAAAAGATCGTGCGAAAGATGTACTTTACATTAAATAAACAGAGTACGATTTGAAGAGGTGAAGAAAATTGAGCTTTATTGTCTCTTGTTGTACATGCATGCAGCCCCTTGTATGGGGGTATGCGCTAGTAAGCGCGGACTCGTCTAGCCGTGTCCGGGTTTGAATGACCTATTCAGTTTCTTTGACTAGCGGGGCCGGATAGGTGTGGGGCTGTCAAGGCAGTCTCACGTTCTCCCGTGCTCGAGTAACACTTAATACTTCCTTTTAACGAGATGATGCCGCGTGGACCGGGCATTTTAAGTGTTAGAGATGCATAATGCGATATTGTGTTAAAGAGGGCGAAAGCTTCGCGTCCCAATAGTGCTTGATGGCTACTTTTAAACGGGGCGACATGGAAGATCATCCTTTCGCGACGGAAGTTGTCGGATGAACCGAACACTACTTCTAGCAGTATGGAGCCCGTACAATGGGCATGTAGGCCTGGCATTACTCCTTTAAAGGAGGTATTGCTACGGAGAATTTTGGTTGGGTCTATCCCCATCCTGCGGATTATGTCCTGATATATCAGGTTTATGTCACTGCCGCCATCCATGAGGACTTGTGTAAATTGGAATCCGTCGATTATAGGATCAATATCAAGGCAGTCCATCCTATGTTCGGATACTTTTGGAATAGTCACGATGGTGAAGGTGATTGGTTTTGACAACCCGGTGTGCGGTAGCGTTTTAGTGGGCGCCGCTCTGCTTTTTCCCTTTGCTCACGTAAAGTGAGTTTCTTTGTTTAACTTCTTGTGGGAAATTCTTTTGTTTTCCGGGGCTCTGTTGGTGGTGCTCGTCATCATCTTCACTTGGTGTGTTGAGCCCTTGTGTTCGGGCGTTGAGTCTGCGGACTGTTTGAAAGACAACAATTTACGTGGGTATGGTTTGCAGGCCTCCGGAGTCTTGTGGATTTTGAGATCTTGTCCAAAATTTTGTTGAAGTTGGATAGCTCATCACTATTGTCCTTAAGGGCAGCTTTTTATTGTTCGCCGTGAGCTTTTGAATCCGGTGTTGACCGCCGCGCTCTTTGGACCGTTCCTTTTAATCCGGCGCTGGTCCTTGTTGCGCCGTGGTTTCCATTCCATCCCTGATTTGGATGTACTTGGGTGTTGGTGCTGCATCTTGCCAGCCAGCTATCCTCTCCAGCATAAAGCGGGTCATGAGGCTTGTTAATGCGGCCATTGTTCTTGGTTTTTCTTGGCGAGGTGTCCGGCGAGCCATTCGTCTCGGACGTTGTGTTTGAAAGCTGCTAAGGCTTGGCGTCCGGACGATCGACTATTTGGTTCTTTTAGTAAGGAACCTGTTCTAGAATTTCGGGCTGACTCTCGGGCTGTTGAGTTATGTGACTTAGATAAATACGCATCGGAGGGCGGACATAGGTCCCCTGAAAATTTGCCCGAAACGCATCCTCGAGCTCTTCCCAGCTTCCAATGGTATTTTCGGGGAGGCTTTTAAGCCAATGCCGAGCTGGCCCTTTGAGTTTAAGGGGTAAGTATTTTATGGCGTGGAGATCATCTCCTCTAGCCATGTGTATGTGGAGGATGTAATCCTCAATCCAGACTCCAGGGTCTGTTGTTCCGTCGTATGCCTCTATGTTTACGGGTTTGAATCCTGCTGGAAATTCATGATCCAGCACCTCATCGGGTGAAACATAGGGGGTGTGCGGCGCCCCTATATTTTGGTTTGTCGTGATCTTCGGAATTTTGGCGTGTTGCATTGCTTTGACGAGCCTGCTTTCTTGGCCCATAGATGGACCTAACTGGGCCATCCTTTTCATGTGAATCCTTATGCGGATCGCATGTTGGCTTGTGTGCGGCGCCATTTGCCGCTGTCTTTTTGCCGTGGGGTCGTCCATCCGACCGGGTGGCCTTCTTACTTTTTAATTGTGGGGGCTCTAAGGCCTCCTCGTCGAATTCGGGCAGTAGCTTTCTTTTCGGGTAGCTCTTTGTTCGGCGACTGTCGTCGTACTTGTCTGCGGTGCTGAATACTTTTCTCCATCTGATCCTGAGTGCATCTTCCGCTGTTTTGAGCTTTCGCTTCGCTTTTTCAGGCTACTGCAGTGATGGCGTGAGCCTTTCTGGAGGTCATTTGCTCCAAAAGTTTGTCCGCGTGAGATCGTCCGGACTGTTGTCTTCGCCGGGGACAAATTGTTTATCAAGTTGTCTTGTTGGACGATTGCTCGATAGCTTGTTAAATGCGTCCACCGATTCGCCTCGCTGCTCTGTGGCTGGGTCTTTGTTGGCGGGACTTGGTTGGCGTTTATGTTGCCGTTTGACTGCCGAGAGGATTTATCCTTCGTGGCGTCCGTTGTTCCTCGTCTTCATTTCCTTTAGGTGTATCCACCATGTATACATCATGGTATGAGGTGGTTGTGCAGCATCCTATAGGTGCTGGTTCATTGTTGTCTCCTACACGTTGTCCATACCGTCGATGTCTTGGTCGAAATCGAGCACATCGTGTAAGCTTTCGGCGTGGCTCTGAAGTGGGTGGTGGGTGGGCGTTGAATTTCTTCGTCGTCCGCATCCCAACTTTCTGACCGTAGTCCGGCCAGGCTCTCCGGATAAAGAGAGACTTTAGTGAATTCAGGATGTCGCCAAAGGCGAGTCTTTGAAAGATGTCCGCGCGATGAACTCCATAACGGCGCCCAATCGGATTCGATTGGCAAGGGCGCGGAGGGTTGAGTCCGACACCCTGGAGTCGAGGTCTTCGCAAAGGACAGGGATGGGGTTCGGCTCAATCGCCGTAGAGATTGTAGCCCCCGAGGCGGTGTCCAACCACTTGTCCTCGATCGGGGAATCCGGCTCCGGATTAAGGGTCGAGCGGATCTTTGGTGCGGCCTCGTGGGCCTTTGTTCGGCTGCAGAGCTAGATCATGCCCATCGAGACAAGGCGGCACTCTTGGCTGTGGCTCGAATCCGTCGAAGATCAAGCCTCCGCGGATATCGGCCGTATAGTTCAAACTTCAAATCGACCGATGGCGGGCGTAGCTTCGATCTGCTCGGATGGCCTGCTTAATTGCCCCGATGCAAAGCCGCCGAATACAAAGATCTGTCCGGGAGAAAAGCCTCACCCTGGACTGCGTTGTTGTTGATCGAAGGAGCCATCAGGCCTATCGGTGGCGCATACGGAGGAACTCTCAATGAAAGCACCAATGTCGGTGTCAAAACCGGCGGATCTCGGTAGGGGGTCCCGAATGCGTCTAGGCGGATGGTAACAGGAGACAAGGGACATGATGTTTTACCCAGGTTCGGGCCCTCTCGATGGAGGTAAAACCCTACTCCTGCTTGATTAATATTGATGATATGGGTAGTACAAGAGTAGATCTACCACGAGATCGAGAGGCTAAACCCTAGAAGCTAGCCTATGGTATGATTGTTGTTAGATCCTCGGACTAAAACCCTCCGGTTTATATAGACACCGAATAGGGTTAGGGTTACGAGTGCTGTTACAATGTTAGGAAATCTACATATCCGTATCGCCAAGCTTGCCTTCCACGCCAAGGAAAGTCCCATCAGGACACAGGACGAAGTCTTCAATCTTGTATCTTCATAGTCCAGGAGTCCGGCCAAAGGCTATCTATCGTCCGGCCATCCGGACACCCCCTAATCCAGGACTCCCTCAGACCCCTTCCCATTGTCGCGCATTGACCAGATTGTTGACTCCACGGCCGGATGTGATCTATTGTCATTCCTCGACGCCTACTCGGGCTACCACCAGATCTTCATGACAAGGGAAGATGAAGAGAAGACAACATTTATCACCCCGTGTGGTACGTATTGCTTTTTACGGATGCCTTTCAGGTTGAAGAGTGCTGGCTCGACATTGCGAGGGCGGTCCAAATTGGTTTTGAGCCCCAGCTACATAGAAATATGGAAGCTTATATGGATGACATAGTGGTCAAAACCAAGGACAAGGCGACCCTTGTGCAATACTTAGAAGAGACGTTTGCCAACCTACGCAAGGTCAACCCCAAGCTGAACCCTGAGAAGTGTGTCTTTGGCGTCCCGTCAGGAAAACTTCTCGGGTTCTTTGTGTCGCAGTGTGGGATCAAGGCAAACCCAAATAAGATCAAGGCTATCGAGAAGATTGAGGCACCCAAGCGGGTCAAGGATGTGCGCCGGCTCACTGGCTGCGTTGCTACCATGAGCAGATTCATCTCCAAGTCCGCCGAGCGTGCCCTTCCCTTTTTCAAAATCTTGAAGAAGGCAGGCCCAATGGAGTGGACCCCAGAGGCCGAGGCGGCATTGCAGGATCTGAAGAAATACCTTTCCTCTACGCCAATATTGGTTGTGCCTAAACCACAAGAGTCGTTGCTGCTGTATCTGGCGGCAACGAATCAACTGGTCAGCGCCGCACTAGTGGCGCAGAGGGAGGTCGACGAAGAGGCAGTGGCAACGGTAGGACCGGCGGATGGCAAGCCAGAGATTCCCCCGGCAGGGCCTGGTGCCGACAAGGCAAGGCGCCCGGCAGAGTCTGACGCCATCGGAGCAGTGCTCGCGCAGCCAAATGAAATGGCACAGAAGAAGAAGATGGTGCAGCACCCGGTTTACTTTGTCAGCTCCCTCTTGCAGGGGGCCAGGTCAAGGTACTCCAGTGTGCAAAAATTGCTCTTCATCCTTCTTATGGCCTCGAGGAAGCTGCGTCATTACTTCCAAGCCCACGAGATCACTGTCGTCACCCGCCTCCCGTTGCAAGGGATACTGCAAAACCTAGGTGCGACCAGAAGGATTGTGGAGTGGGCCTTGGAGTTTTCAAGCTTTGGGTTGAAGTTTGAAAGTACTTCGACAATCTAGAGCAGAGTCTTGGCGGAGTTCATTGCAGAATGGACCTCTACGCCTGACGAAGAAATCCAAGAGACTGCTCTCCCCGGCAAGGAAGCAAGTCTCGACTGGGTCATGTACTTTGATGGGGCTTTCTCGCTGCAAGGCACCGGTGCCGGTGTGCTGCTTGTCGCATCCACCGGAGAGGTCCAGATGCACTTTCCTAGGGAGATGTCCACTAACAACAATGCCGAGTATGAGGGGCTACTTGCCGGTCTCAGGATCGCGGCAGACCTCGGAGTGAAGAAGCTCATCGTCAGGGGTGATTCGCAGCTTGTCGTCAGACAAGTCAATAAAGATTACCAAAGTCCGTTGATGGTGGCCTACGTAGATGAGGTGAGGAAGCTGGAGGAGCGCTTCGACGGTATACAAGCGGAGCACGTTCCCCAGGCGGAGAACGACTTCACTGACTACCTGTCAAAGCGCGCTGCATTCAAGCTACCTGTGGAACCAGGTACCTTTTTGCTCCGGTTAACTCAACCATCCGTCGAACCATCAATGGAGCAGAACAAGCGGAGGAAATCAGGCCCCGGCAAGTACTTCCCCGCCGAGCCTGCATGGGCTGCCGGCAAGGGTGTTGCCGCGGATTCTGAGCCTGCCAAGGGGCAGCTGGCTCCGGCAGGGCGCCAAGCCCTGGCCATGGAAACGGCTACCCCCATGGCGGAAGAGATGCCTTTGGTCCTTACCGTCGAGCCCCAGGCTCCGGCATGGGCACATCATACAGTCCGTTTCCTCCAGACAGGGAACTTCCTGAGGAGCATGAAGAAGCGGAAAAAGTAGCCTGTGGGTCTGCCTTGTACCAGTTCGTCGATGACGTCCTGTGCAGAAAAAGATCAAACGGTGTGAAATTGAAGTGCGTCCCCCAGGAGGAGGACTGGAGATGTTGGCAGAGATACATGGAGGCATATGTGGCTCCCACATAGGGTCGAGGGCCCTTGTCGGCAAGGCATTCTGGCAAGGCTTCTTCTAGCCCACCGCTCTCCAGGATGCGACGGCACTAGTAACCAGGTGTGAAGCGTGCCAGTTTCATTCGAAGAAGCTTCATCAACCAGCTCAAGCCCTTCAAACAATCCCTCTCTCCTGGCCGTTTTCGGTCTGGGGGCTCGACATACTGGGCCCTTTCCCTCACGCTGTTGGGGGCTTTGAGTACTTGTACGTTGCAATCGACAAGTTCACAAAGTGGCCGGAGGTGGAGGCAGTGAGGAAGGTTATAGCACAGTCAGCCGTCAAGTTCTTCAAGTGGCTAGTCTGCCGTTTCGGTGTACCAAACAGAATCATCACTGACAATGGCACGCAGTTCACAAGCCACACCTTCATGCAATACGTCCAAGACCTCGACAACAAGGTCTGTTTTGCTTCCGTGGCACACCCCCGGAGCAACGGCCAGGCGGAGAGGGCGAATGCTGAAGTGTTGCGAGGCCTGAGAACGAAGACTTTTGACATGCTGCACAAGAGCGAAAGGCGCTGGATTGATGAGTTGCCGGCAGTTCTTTGGTCGATCAGGACGATGCCAAGTCGAGCCACCGGCCAGACACCCTTTGCCCTAGTATATGGGGCAGAAGCAGTTCTCCCCACGGAACTCATATACGGGTCACCTCGAGTGCTCGCTTATGACGAACTTTAGCAAGAGCAGTTGCGGCAAGATGACGCAACGCTCCTTGAGGAAGGTTGTCTTTGGGCGGCTGTGAGGGCAGCATGCTACCAGCAAGCCTTGCGCCGCTACCATAGCCGCAAGGTTCATGCCCGAAGCTTTGAGGAAGGCGACCTTGTTCTTCGGCGCATTCAGTCGGCTAAGAATTCCAACAAGTTGACACCAAAGTGGGAAGGCCCTTATCGGGTAATACGAGTCATCAGGCCCAGCGCAGTCCGCCTGGAGACCGAAGATGTTGTCCCAGTGAGCAACTCCTGAAACATCGAGCATCTTCGCAAGTTTTACCCATAAGGCGCGGCTTGTCGGGCTCCCCGGCAAGCCACCTTTTGTACAAGTTTTGCCGGCAAGGCATGTAACCCTCTGTACAAAGCTAGGCGCAGACCCTGAGCATAAATAAATGAATCGCTGGCGCCCTAAGTTATAGCATGCATGCTAGGTTAAGTCTCTCCCTCGGTTAGGGTTGATAGTGCTTAGCGGTGACTAACCCCTAGCCTAGAGGTCGAGTGTGCGTCTTTATGTTCTCTTTGGTTCGCAGGGCACGCAGACACTTCTACTGAGCCGCTTGGGAAAAAGAGAACGAACCGGCGCTCCGGCCCCGGCAGGCCAAGACTGCCGGGGGCTGAAGATACAAGGATCCAACCACGGCAAACCAAGGTTGCCGGGGGCTATGGATTCAGATAAATATTTCATCCCCCTGATATGTGTTTCCGTATAGAACTGGGATATGTGAAACCTCATTTATGTTCTTGAAACCAACGTGCTCCCCCTTTCCTATACCCAAGAGCTACCTCCTGGGTCAGAATTTGGTAGTAGTCGCGGTGGCGATGAGATGAACGAGGGGCCTAAATCTACTTCGCCCCTGCCTCCGCCAAGAGCGCGAGAATGGTTGACTGAAGTGGGGGAACGGCAAGGCCTGTTGCCGGGCAACCATGATTATCTTAAAAATAACAAGGATTCATCCTTGGCATGGGCCTCACTCACGCACAAAGAACCCGACAAGCACCCTTTTCATTAAAAACATCCCATACATGTACAGTTCATACGGAATTAAAAACATGAGCAAGGGGATTACAAGTCTTAAAATTAACAAGTGCCCGTAGGCTTACAAACTAAAAAGAAATAAGGTGCCCGTAATCCCTTTCTTGTCCCTCTCCACAGAAGGTGGAACAAGGCAGCAGGAGGGCAAAAGGAGCGCCTAGGCAAGGTACGAGGAGCAGAAGGCACCAAGAGAACATCTTGGTGCCAGGAAAGGAGCTGGAAGACGAGGCAGCGGGCCGGCAATATGCGACGAAGGCGTCGGTGCCCGCGTACTTCGATTTGAAGGCCGCCACCCGCCTTCTTCAGCTTCTCCGGCCCTCCTACGCCAGCCGCCCAAGGAGACGACGGGGAGCACCCCGATGGAGAGATTGGCGAGGATGGCCCTCGGCAGGGTGCGTGGCCGAGGGAGGGGCGGCGCGGTCAGTCAAAGTCGGAGTCGGCATCCTGCCGCTCGACTCCCTCGTTGCCGCTGTCGCTGTCCTCCTCATCACTCCTGCTTGAGGAGGAATCTTCGTCGTCGGAGGAGCTCTCCACGCAGCACTTCAGGCGGGTGCCAAGATCTCCGAACACCTTGACGGAGAGCAGGCCGCCCTCCATTAACTTGAAGTAGAGGACTAGCCCCACCGACAGGCTATGGATGTGAGCAAATGTCTTCCATCCACGACGGAGATACATAACATGAGGAGCGGGGAAGTCGACGTCGACCCGCGTGCTGCCGGTCCCGCAGCCCCTCATGTGCAATCTGAGGGTCTGGGGCGGATTGAGCTCCATCTCCTGAGCGAAGGGGGTGGGAAGACAGAGACGACGACGCGGTGGCCGGCACAGCCTGATGAAGAACTCACGCGGCTGGTCCCCGACGTGACCTTCCGTCATGGGAGGCACCGCTAGCGGAGGCACGGCCATCGCGCCGCCTCGTTCCCCGACCACCGCGGCGACCTCGGCCACGCCCCCTCCCCCTTCCTCTCGTGGCCGGCTCTGCCGCCGCGGGCTCATGGAAAGGGGGGACGCGCTGACGAGCAGCAACCCTTCCGCCACCAATGAAGGCCCAGCGCCTCCTCTCGCCATGGCAGGTGGAAGAAAGGAGCGAAGATGGAGGAGGATGGATACCGAAGGAATGTGGGATGATCCCCCCTCCCCCTCCTTATAAAGGGACGGGGTCGAGGCTCGGCCGCCCCACTCAGCCAATCCAGCCATCAGGGACACAGGGAATCAGGACCGACCCGCTGCCCTAATCAGCGACGGCCCGGTTTCCCGCCCCCACCGCCTGCCACTTGCATGGAGGATGCGTGGCGAGCGAACAGGACCAAAAGGACGGGTGAAGCGACCATTCCCCGCCCCGTGATCATGGGGCGTGGGCGCCTTGAAGACTGCGACACGAGTCCACCCAGTAAATGAGCCGCGCATCCACGCCTCCCTCTTTTTATGGGGAAGGCGCGAGCCGCATCTTTAACACGATGTGACGCATGCATGCAGAAACCGCCCTACGCATGACCCCCACGTCACGCACGACCCTCCATGTCACGCGCGGGTCGTGGGGAAGCGCAGCGGACGAAGAGTTACTGCGGTAAAAATCCCGCCCCGACTGCCTGCACACCGTTTTGGGCCTGGCCCAACAACGTGGCGCGCCTATGTGTGGCCCAGGCCCGGGGGCTCCTGTCGGTGTGCAAAAGTAGGGGCGCTCCTTTTGACCCCTTTACTTGTGCACGGACAGTCGGAGCTGCGCCCACGGCCACACTAAGCAGGGCAGGGGAGGGAAGCCGGAGAGAAGCCAAAGGTATGAGACGATCAGAGGCAACGCCAAGACCAGAAAACACAAAGAGCAAAGGGGGCAAGGTGGACTCCCCCGGCAAGACCCTTGCCAGGGCGGCCTCCACGGCCCCGGCAAGACCCTTGCCGGGGCAACTCGCCCAAACACCAATAGAGCGAACCACCCTTGAGCCCACGGGTTCCAACCCAACCAACTACATTGGGACCAGGGCTTGGGAGGCACCTCCATGGTGGCATGCAGATCTTCATCAAGATCATAAATACACAAGATCATATGAGGATCAGAAGACGACGACCCTCGGCGAGATCCTCGCCAAAGAAACCCACAAGACCCCGACGCAGCTTGTCTTGCGAGGCGGCGACGCCACGGCAAGGCCCTTGCCGGCGTCGATGAAACCACACCAGAGCCCGCACCAGCAAGACTCCTCCGCCGCCATTCGCATGCAGCTGCCAGCCCAACCATCTGGGCAGGCACCTGCGTGGCAACATGCAGCTTCCAGGCCAAATCAGCAAGCACCTGTGTGGTGGCATGCAGATCTTCGTGAAGACCCTACCACCGCGCCACCTCAGCTGCCTGCCTGCCTACATGGCACTGCATGCACCGCTGGCCTGGGCGCGTGTCGAAGCAGGAAGGAGCGGCGACGGACGGGACGGGCCTCGTTCTCGTCCCCGATAAAGCTAATGGACACCTAAGTAGTGCATTTAATGCACTTTGTCCTGTAATGCCGTGCGATAAGCTCGCGCACTATAGGCCTTTCCACCTCCTGTGTGCCACTGTGGCAACCCCTTTTTCCTATAAAAAGAGGCCCGAGGCGACCAGGGGAGGGATTCGGCCTTTTGGAACTACACAGCCACCATAGCTAGTTCGAGAGCTCAAGAACACTCAATACATCCACCAAAGCAGGACTAGGATTTTACGCGTCCTCGCGGCCCTAACCTGGGTAAACGATCCGTGTGCTTGCTCCTAAACCTGCTCTTCTCACGACCCTGCGCCCGCCGACCATAGAAGGGATCCCAGTGATCCCATAGGTGTCGTTCCCACCGACAAATACCCCTCTGATTATGAACATGAACATGCTTTGCAAGTAGTTACGTTTGTTCCTGAGGACATGGGAGAAGTCTTGCTAAAATTAGTCATGTGAATTTGGTATTAGTTCGATATTTTGATGAGATGTATGTTGTCTCTCCTCTAGTGGTGTTATGTGAACGTCGACTACATGACACTTCACCATTGTTTGGGCCTAGAGGAAGGCATTGGGAAGTAATAATTAGATGATGGGTTGCTAGAGTGACAGAAGCTTAAACCCTAGTTTATGAGTTGCTTCGTAAGGGGCTGATTTGGATCCATATGTTTCATGCTATGGTTAGGTTTACCTTAATACTTCTTTTGTAGTTGCGGATGCTTCAATAGGGGTTAATCATAAGTGGGATGCTTTTCCAAGAAAGGACAACACCCAAGCACCGGTCCACCCACATACCAAATTATCAAAGTAACGAACGTGAATCATATGAGCGTGATGAGAACTAGCTTGACGATAATTCCCATGTGTCCTCGGGAGCGCTTTTCTCTATATAAGAGTGTGTCCAGGCTTGTCCTTTGCTACAAAAGGATTGGGCCATCTTGCTGCACCTTGTTTGCTTTCATTACTTGTTACCCATTACAAATTACCTTATCACAAAACTATATGTTACCGATAATTTCAGTGCTTGCAGAGAATACCTTGCTGAAAACCGCTTATCATTTCCTTCTGCTCCTCGTTGGGTTCGACACTCTTACTTATCGAAAGGACTACGATAGATCCCCTATACTTGTGGGTCATCACTCCAAACATCGACCGCTATCCAGCATGCATCTAGAGTATTAAGTTCATAAGAACAGAGTAACGCATTAGGCAAGATGACATGATGTAGAGGGATAAACTCAAGCAATATGATATAAACCCCATCTTTTTATCCTCGATGGCAAGAATACAATACATGTCATTTCCCTTTCTGTCACTGGGATCGAGCACCGCAAGATTGAACCCAAAGCTAAGCACTTCTCCCATTGCAAGAAAGATTAATCTAGTAGGCCAAACTAAACCGATAATTCGAAGAGACTTGCAAAGATATCAAATCATGCATATAAGAATTCAGAGAAGAATCAAATAATATTCATAGATAATCAAGTTCATAAACCCACAATTCATCGGATAAGAATAAACCCTTCTTGCTTTCATACTTAGCTACCTTGTAACTTAGCCCTATACCCTCTCCCCCCCCCCCTCCCCTCCTCCACCCACAAAGTGGGATGGCATTGTAACATACAAACCATGTACAGTTGTTGATTCCTTTATTTAATTGCAGTAGGAGCCTCTCCTACTGTTTCAGTGGTTAAAAAAAACAATTCATAGGATCTCGGCAAACACACCGCAAAAGAGTATTACATTGAATAGATCTCCAAAAAGATCGAGGAGAACTTTGTATTGAGATCCAAAGTGAGAGAAAATGCCATCTAGCTAATAACTATGGACCCGAAGGTCTGTGGTAAACTACTCACACATCATCGGAGAGGCTATGGTGTTGATGTAGAAGCCCTCCATGATCGAATCCCCCTCCGGCAGATCGCCGAAAAGGCACCAAGATGGGATCTCACGGGTACAGAAGGTTGCGGCGGTGGAAAAGTGGTTCTGTGGCCCCCCTGGATGTTTTCAGGGTATAAGAGTATATATAGGCGAAAGAAGTAGGTCGGTGGAGCTACGAGGGGCCCACGAGGGTGGGGGGCGCGCCTACCCCCTAGGCACGCCCTCCTGCCTCGTGGCCGCCTCGTTGCTTCCTTGACTTCCACTCCAAGTCTCCTGGATTGCGTTTGTTCCAAAAAGATCCTCGCGAAGGTTTCATTCCGTTTGGATTCCGTTTGATATTCCTTTTCTGCGAAACACTGAAATAGGCAAAAAAAAACAGCAATTTGCACTGGGCTTTCGGTTAATAGGTTAGTCTCAAAAATAATATAAAAAGGTATATTAAAGCCCATTAAACATCCAAAACAGATAATATAATAGCATGGAACAATCAAAAATTATAGATACGTTGGAGACGTATCACACTCATCCTAAAGGCGTGTCAAGATAATATGAGGTAGCTGGACGCACGACTTCTTTGGCGCGCTAGGTAGGGGAATCGCTTGCGCGAACCTGAGTTAGCAGTTTACATGTTTAGCTTCATCATCTTCATCGCTCATGGCGCCCAAGAAGAAGGGCGTGACGACGGGCGCCCCATCTACGTCCAAGCTTCCGACGCCTACGCACACAAGCGATGGCGGAGGGGGCGGAGGCGGTGAACAACATCCACGATGCTCTGGTGATCCTAGCCAGGCAAGCAGTGTCGTTCGGAACACGACGAACAAGACACCAGCTGCTGCCAAGTCCAAGGACGAAGCTGCACAGCCTACGAGCGACGTGGCGAACTCCAAGGACGGCGCGGCGACGTCCAAGACGCCCACACCAACACGGACACCGTGTCCATCACAAGATGGGCGCGACTCATAGCACCACGACATCTCACACGCACATTTAATGCCCTTGTCCTAACCCATCGGAGTTAGGTATTTGGCACTGTAGCCACTGTTCACATGTTGTAATTACCATTTTTCCATTGTGGTGACCCCTTCATCTATAAAAGAAGCCCCATGGCTACCTTTAAAAAGGTTGACACTTTGCTCATTTACACGTGTAGCTACACTTCCCGTGCACTCTTGCCGGCAAGGCGCACTCCTTGTAACTTGAGCTCATACACATCCAATACAACAAAGCAGGAGTAGGGGTTTACACCTCACGGTGGCCCGAACTTTGGTAAATTGCTTGTGTGAACTGCTGATTCTGCTCTTTGTGCTCGTCAATTCCCACGGCCGAACTGCAAAGGGATCTTTGTCGGTCCCATAGATCGTTGTATGCACGACATTGAGGAAGCCATGGTGGGAGTGGTGCGGAGAGGAGAAAGGGATCAGAGGCAGATGAGTGAGGCTATGGCCGGGGCGGCAGTTTTTAGCAATGGTGGGCAGCAGAGAGACGGACGGGTGGCGCCGGAGTAGACGCCTCGGCAACCGCGTGTCATTAATGTGGGCGGCAGACGGACGGTCGTCGTGTCGTTTGAACGCGGAGCAGTCGCATGTACTGGTAAGCAGCGCGGGTCTTCAATACCGACACCAGTGAGAGGTCGCGTTCGCTCTGGCTGGGCATGGATGCGGCATTGACGCTCTGGAGCGACGCTGACGAGAGAGGGGGTTTGGGTGAGCCAGGGCGGTCAAACAAAAGCCCCCCACGTTTGTCTCCAGTTTGCGGGAGAAAGTGCGTAGCACCGCCCTGCGAACCGATACAAGTCCGCGTTGGACGGAACAACACGTCTGGCCACATAACAACTTTCCGAAGCAACATAACAACTTGACACCTTGTGCTCTGTTAAGATGAACACTAACCATGTTCCTCTAAGGCCGTGCCTTACGCCGTTACCCTGAAGATTGTATGCACCCTACTCATGGAGTTTTTGGTGGCCAGGCTATATCTGAATCTTGGTTTCTTTCTGAAGAGGATAAATTTTTGTCCTGGCTGGGCATGTAGATTCTGCTTAGCCATAACGTAGAGCAGATGATACTTGACACAAAGATCGAGACCAAGCGCCCCGGATTTGAATCAACCGTTCGCCGGGACGGCAAGCGTGGAATCGTTTCATGTGGCAGGGGACTGTGGGAGCTAGCCGAGCCATCTATCGAGCGGCAGTTGACTTGCCGGGACTAAAAGCCATGCGTGGTTCCGACGACACTCGTTTAGTCAGATCGTCCCGGGCTATAAAAGAATGCGTTCCCCGCCTTTCACCACCACACCATCACGAGCACTCGCAACAGCTTCACTCAACTAGCAGTGAAGATCACCCAGAGACCGAGTAGCAGTGATCGATGGCGTCCGTCCGGCGCCCGTGCGCGGTGGTGCTGCTCGCCTGCGCCGCCGCATTCCTCGTGACGGTCGGTGCCCAGCCGAAGGACAACCCCATTTTGTCGGACCCCAACGTGGTCCCCATCTACATGAGCCCCGGCGCGCAGCCCACCGTGGTGAGCTGCTACAACCAGAGCAGCCCGTCGCAGGCCCCGCAGTGCATGATCCCGGTGCGCGAGTGCCCCCGGGGCTGCCGCGACCTCTGCTACGTGCACTGCCCCAGCTGCAAGCTCGTCTGCAGTAAGAACACGACACACATACACGTCCATCTTTTTTGCATTCATTTCGCAGTTGAAGTTACTGATCGACCGTGCGCTTGATGCATCATTGGAACCCAACAGTGTGTGAACTGGCCGGCACGGAGTGCTACGACCCGCGCTTCGTGGGCGGCGACGGCAACAAGTTCCTCTTCCACGGCCGCAGGGACGCCGACTTCTGCCTGCTCTCCGACGCCAACCTGCACATCAACGCGCACTTCATTGGCAAGCGCAACGTGAAGGCGGCGCGGGACTTCACCTGGGTGCAGGCGCTCGGCATCCGCTTCGGCGGCCACCGCCTCTACCTCGGCGTCAAGAGGACGGTTACCTGGGACAACGCCGTCGACCGCCTCGTCATCACCTTCGACGGCGTGCCCGTCGAGCTGGACGCGGCGCCGGCCGCCAGCTGGAGCCCGGCCTCCGCGCCCGCGCTGTCCGTGTTCCGCATCGGCGCGGCCAACGGCGTGGTGGTGCGCCTCGACGGCCGGTTCCGCATCGTCGCCAACGCGGTGCCGGTGACCGAGGAGGACTCGAGGGTCCACGACTACGGCCTCTCCGCCGACGACAGCCTCGCGCACCTCAACGTCGCGTTCAAGTTCAACTCCATCAGCGCCGACGTGCACGGCGTGCTCGGCCAGACCTACCGCCCGGACTACGTCAGCGCCGGGGTTGACATGGGCGCCAAGATCCCGGTGATGGGGGGTGCCGCAAAGTACCAGGTGTCGGACATCTTCGGGACGGACTGCGAGGTGGCGCGCTTCGCCGGAGAGGACGTCGTCCGCGTCGGGGCGGTTGACATGATCGACGAGCCGGCCGACACCATGTGCGGCAGCGGCAAGGGCAGCGCCGGGCTGGTCTGCAAGAAGTGATTGGTATCGCGAGCTGATTTTGCTTCATCACCCTCGTAAGTGTGCCCATACACGTCTACGTGCTCGCTGCTGCTATGCTACGTTATTCGTAGTAGCTCCGCATTTGGTTTCCGAATAAATCACCTGCTGGTGATGTCGTGTCGTTGTGTGTCAGCCAATCAATCGTCGTGTAGGGCAACGTTGGAAATCCAGGCGTTGCTCGGTGTGCTAGGCTACTTTTTTTCCTCGATGTATTTTCAAATATAATGATTGAACAATCAAGTTTGTGATTTTCATGTTACATGTGTGAGATACAGTATTCCGTTGAATCACATCCGAAAGTTCAGACATGGATCGCCATCCTTACCGTGCCTTGAAACAAACTCTTGCCGATGTCTCATGCCGACCAGGCCGGGTTTGGGGTGCCGGCTGTAGATGCCTCCTAGCCCACCAAATATGAAGGCTGCATTTTATTTATTTATTTTAGAGACGGGTCGTGAGATGAGCGGTTCCGGTAAGCAGGTGGAGGCGGAGATGTGTTTTTATGAAAGCGTGCGGCACGCTGGGTGGCCTCGGCGGCGTTCTTCACTGCGGGTGGTCTTTGGTTGTGCTCGAAGCCCCTCCTCCGTTCGAATTTGGGGGTAAGCCATGGCTGGGCCCTTCTTCAACGGCGACTCAGCTCCCGCGGAGAGAGGAAATTGCACAAACCACCTACTTTTGGTGCTAGTTTGCACAGAACACTCACTTTACATGTTTTGTTGCATAAAATACCATATGGGGTAATTTGTTGTAGCTAGGTCCAATACATCATTTGAGTGTGTTGACATGATTTCTAACAGTGGGTCTAGTTTGTAAGTGCATCGGTGACAAAAAAACAGCCACATTATTAGCCAACAAGAACTGTCAATATCTCACAATTCTTTGCTCCAATTGAGCTGATTTTTTTCTAGAATATTAGTGAGTGCACACATGTTTATTGTTTTTTTTTCATTTCTGAAAATGTTAAATTTAAACAAAAATATTGAACGAGTCAATTAACATTGCAAAATCGCCTAGTATTTGGATGCTAAAACCCAATGGTGGTAATCTTTTGGTGTGTGCGACTTGATGATGCCAGTAATGGTCACATGACAACTACTTGAAAGATAAAACCTCATGGCGGTAATATTTTGATGCTTCAGACTTGATGATGTCAATAATGGCTTTATGACAACCACTTGAATGATAAAGCCTGATGGCGATAATATCTACCATATCTTGTTGCTACTGATTTTATTTTATGAATATTGTGCCTACTTAGAATCATTTCTGATGAAGACATCAATACCATTGTTACACCTACAACCCCTGTTGTTATACATACTGGACCAATTACTAGAGCTCCCGCATGCCAATTGAATTATCAGGTACTTTTGTTTCTTAGTGACAATTCTAATGTTCATGAGAATATGATGCTGCCTAAGTTGGATACATTTGTGTTGATTACTAATGAAGGGCCTAGCATGAACAAGAGGGATAAACACTGGAGCAGGATCAAGCATGGAGATGAAGGCGCGCGTGAAAGGATCCAAAATGGCATTTCTAGTGCTTATTTGAGCATTTTGGAGCCTCTGTGATGACCTACAAGGACATGGACGAAATATACAAGATGCCCCTTCATAAATTTTGTCCATAGCTTATTTTAGGTGCGGCGCCACCTTATTTTTGGGTCAGGCCCATGTAATTCTGAAATACAACTTCCTAGGTTGTTTTTAGAGTCCGTATGTGTGGAAAAACAAAGTTAGGGTTGGTTTCGGACCCCTCCTACAAGGGGCCACGAAATTCCCCCTACTCCTACATATATACAGCCCTTAGGGCAACATTTATACTTTGGGTTTTGTTTAGATTGAAAGTTCGCCATAGCTGCAACTTCGCGTACTTTTTTTGTGTTCAACGGCCAGACCAAGACGTCATAAAGCTCCACCTTGATCAATAAAGCTTTCATCTTATATTCGCAATATCTAGATCGCAATCTTAGTTTCTTTCTTGTTCTTCATTTGCTTGCAGGAAATAGACACTCGTCGTCAGGTTGACCGTGCTCCGGCGTGGTCAATAACCTCTCGGAGTTGGTTTAGCGATTGCTAAGGCGTGTCGTCCTCGCACGTTCGTTGTCGGATCATCAAAGTCAACTTCTTCGAAAACAATAATCACCATCTCATCGAAAGACGGGACGCCTTTGCCTCTATCAAGTGATATCAAATTTCCAGGTTGCTCGGTGAGATTTTCCAGTTTTCATAGTTTAAATCGAGGTTGTTCTTCATACCTACAGTCCACGAAAAAGCCATAAAAAATTAGGGTTAGTTCCTCATATCCGAACCAATCTGAGCCTTTGCATAATCTTTTTAGGGTTTTGCTTTGTTGAATTTGTGGTTGCATCATCGTATCGAGTTGTTGGTCTTAGCGTCTAGTCCCTTAGAGTTTCGAGTTCTGTCACAATTAGTCACGCCACCGCCGCACCATCTTCATCGATGCTGCCATATACCACCACCGCTGCCATATACCACCATCGCTGTCATATCCTAACACTGCTGCCATATCCCACCTGAAAGTGCACTCATACACTTAAGATATTTTTGTTGTTGATGACACACATATTATTTGGACTAATACGGTTTGTCAAGTATATCCTAGATATTAGTTCAAAGGTTGATGATGAATAGATGCTCGTCGACTTCCCCAAAAACATTAAGGAGCAAGCCGTGGATTCCCAAAGACTTAGAGAGTCCTTGAGCCTCCTTTACATTATGTTATTAGGGATCCCGCACTATTAAGAGGAGACGGTACCAAGGTGATGGATTAAGCTCATACACACATTTCATACACGGTCTCACATCTGGTACACATTCACATATCTTATTTACACTCTCACATGTCCATACAAAAATAGCCACCAAACATTCTTAGCTCACACATGTCATTCTAAATTTGTCTTGAAGTTTTCACTACCGGACTGTCTGGTCTTTTGGACCAGACTGTCCGGCCGCTCATGAAATTTGTATCTACCTCTTATGGATAGACCGGACTGTCCGGTCCCTCTACCAGACTGTCCGGTGGCTCTGGTTCTTATGTTGATTTTTGTCTGTTGTCACTGGACTATCCGGTCCCTGGACCGGACTGTCCGGTAGTTCATATTTTCAGCACTTTGTTCAGTCAACGCTTTGAATAGTTCTTTGACCAGACTGTCCGGTATAGATCTACTGGACTGTCCGGTAGTGCATTTTTTACTATGACGGTTCATTTTGTGCTCTCACTATATATACCCCGAGTCACTTTCTTCTAGGGTTACCCCTTTGCGAAAACATCATCCACAGCCGCCTCACATACACCTCCTACTCTCTCAACCTTCATTCCTTTGATTCTTGGAGAGATTCTTGGAGATATTCAAAGGGAAACCAATCAAAAGCAAGATCCACTCCTTCCCCACACTTTGACCAATCACTTTTGTGTTTGAGCTTGATTTGGATCCTTGGTGCTTGTCTTGTTACTCTTGGAGGTTGGAGACTCCTAGGCGGTGGGAGTTCTTTCGGTGAGGAATCGAGCATTGTGATTACCCCCGGAAAGTTTGTGAGGGTTTGGAGACCACCCCAAGGTCTACCACTAGTGGTTGAGAAACGCCTTCCTGGTGTTGTCTTAAAGAGAGAATAGGGCGAGCCTTCGTGGCGTTGGTGTGCCTTCATGGTAACATCCACCCCTCTAAACGGTGATGTAGCTTCCCTCCAAGGAAGTGAACATCGGCATACATCCTCGTCTCTTGGAGTTGCGGTTATTCCTAACCCTAACTCTCTACTTGTGGTTACTGTCTCTTAGCACTTACTTATATCATATTGTGTTTGCTTACTCACTTATTTATGTTACTTGTTTACCTTGCTTAGCTCTTAGCATCGTACTTGCAATTGTTAGGCTCACTTTCATATTCCGCATTATTGCCTAAAATTGCTAAGTAGCTATTAAAATTTGTAATTGTACCTATCCACCCCCCCCCCCTCTAGGTCCATCTCGATCCTTTCAATTGGTATCAGAGCCTCGTGCTCTATTCTTGTGGCTTAACCGCCCTAGAGCGAGATGAACCCCGATGGGACTCCCCTTGTTGCAGATCCGAAGAATACGGGCGCGGCTTCCATGGAAGCCAAGTCCTTCACTTCAGAGGATCAGGAATGAGCTCTTGCTAAGAAAAAGGAGGAGGATGATGCTTCTCTTGAGGCCTTGGTCCAAATGAGGCTAGCCACACTAACCGTGATGCTTGCACCACTTTCTGGTGGTGCGGCCTCGAGGCCAGCTGTGCCTACTCCTTCAATTGGCCAACAATCTCCTAGCAATGAACACTCCAGTGTTCCTTGGCTTTATGCAAGACCTCAAATAGAGAAACCTAAGTATTACCCTCAAAGCAAACCTCCTTTACTTGATGAAACTACTGATTTTGCTTTGTGGAGAGTTGCTATGCAGGATCATCTTCGATATGGAAATGATGAGATGTTGGAGATCTTGGAGTATGGCTACCAAGCTGTTGACCCAAAAAATCTTACACCAAGAGAGATATATGACAAGAATCTCAACGACTCAGCAACCATGTGCATAAGAAGAGGTATGACCGACAAGCAAAGGAGACCATACATACATATCACAAGTGCCAAGGAATTATGGGATACCATTGTGAGAACCAAGACCGGTACCTCCACTCTCCGGCTTGCTCAATATGAAATTGCCAAGGGGCAATTGCAAAACTTTTGTATGGAGAAAGGTGAATCTCCCAAGCAACTTCTTGAGCGTCTCATGACTCTCACCACCGACATCGAGTCATGTGAATGTGACAAGACACAAGATGGATTCAACTTGACTAAGAGATTTCTCGTGGATAAGTTGCTTCACGCTCTTGCTCTGTATCATCATCAAATGGTGTGGGACATAAGACAACACCATGGATTCAAGGAAATGACTCTGGATGACATCATATCCACCTTCCAACTATTTGAAGAGTCAAAGGCAAATGCTACAAAACATCTTGCCATGCATGGTACCTCAACATCAAAAATCAATCTTGCATTGAAGGCCAAGCATGTATGTGAAGAAGAGCAAAGTGAAGAAGAAGATGATGATGATGATGAAATGGTGATGAGATTGAATCTGATGGGGCCCTTCATATGAAGACATGGCTCTCTTTGTCAAGAAGTCGCAGGAAAATTCAAAGGAAGATTCCAGAAGAAGAAAGTGAGAAAATGCTACAACTGTGAAGAAACCAATGACTTCTCCAACGAGTGTCCTTATGAGAAGAGAGAAGATAAACTAAGGTTTCCCAAGACCTGTTCCAAGAATAAGTTGCCAAATCCTTTGAACTCCAAGCTCAAGAAGAGAGATGGGAAAGCAATGGTTTCTCAAGAAGAATCCAATCCGGATGATGTTAGTGGTGTTGTCGGAGTTGCTCAAGATTCTCAAAACACGTTGAGGCTAGTCAACAAGAGTGGTGATGTTGTCACCTACAACTACATGAAGGACTACAAGGGAAACGCTCACAAGTGCCTAATGGCAAAGGCCGTGATAGAAGATGGAGAGGACCAAAGCTCTCCTGACAAGGTCAAGGTAACCCCACGATCAAACCCTCCTCTTTTCACTCCTCCTACTCCTAGTGATGAGTATCTTGATGCGGAGGATAGTTATGAGGATGATGATATAGATGATCCTATGCTTGCTAAACTAAATAAGTTCATGTGCTCCCTCAAAGGAAAGAAGCTCACTATGTTTCGTATGCTTATGGAGATGGTGAGTAAGCACACCATCATCATTAAGGAACTCGAAACCCTCGTCGCCGAGGAAAAGGAAAATATGAAATCCTTGAGCGGAAAGTCCAATATGGGGAATCACGAAATGATGAACTATGCTTGAAAATTGGTGCAAACATTGATGTTCATACTAAAGATCTTGCCTCCTTGAAAAAGGCTATTGACTCTTGCGAAGAGTTGATGAATGATAAAAGTAAGCTTGTGAAGTCTAATGCTTCTCTCTCTAAGGATTGTGAGCTCCTATCCGTGTCCCTCAAGACTAAGGAAGAAGAGCTCACCCTTCTTAAAAAGAGTTTTGAGATGCTCAAGCTTACTTATCTTGAAACTCTAGCCAAGGCTTGCTCTTCTCCTATTATCAATGTTGATGCATGTACTACTAACTCTAGTAGTGATCTAGAATTTGTTCTTGAGGAGAATCGCTTTCTCAAGGCTCAAATCGAGAAAGGTCTCATGACATGTGCTCAAGGGCAAAAGAACCTTGATGAGGTATTGAGGCAACACGATGAGGTGTTTGCCAAAGAGGGGTTCGGGTTTGACCCAAGCGCAAGCAAGAAGAAGACGTCTTCTCAAAAGTGCACCACCCCTCTAAAAGAAACTTTTGTACGAGAAGGGCACAAGGAGAAAGGTAAGGTTGTTAGTGGGAAGGCCACAAGGGGCATGCCCACTCTCAATGAGCCAAGAGAGTTCATGCCTCCATCGTATGTACTTCGTAAGACTAAGGATGGAGAAGTTTATGCAAAGTTTGTTGGTCCTCAAAATGCATTTCGGTTTTATGCTATTTGGGTCCCTAAGACCCTTGTGACTAACCTGAGAGGTCCCATTGCAAAATGGGTGCCTCTAACCAAGTAATAATTGTGTGTAGGTTGCCTTCTCCGATGGAGTAAAATGGGTGATTGATAGTGGATGTACCAATCATATGACCGGAGATAGCAAATTGCTCTACGATTTCATGGAAGCTATTCAACCATTTATGAGCATTATGTTTGGTGGAGGATCAAAAGGACATGTACTCGGGTTGGGCAAGGTGGCTATCACAAATGACATGTCTCTTGCAAATGTCATGCTTGTCCAATCCCTTAAATATCATTTGCTTTCTGTTCGCCAATTGGCTTCTGTTGGTTATGATACACTCTTTGGACTAACGCATGTGAAAGTCTTTAAGAGAGATACTCTTGAAGTGGCCTTTGTTGGAGAGTTGGATGGCAACCTTTACACGGTTGGTTTCTCGGAAGAGAGCACATTCCATGCAACTTGTTTAATGGCCAAGGCCGACAAGGGGTGGCTATGGCATCGCTGACTAGCCCATGTCGGCATGAGAAATCTTCAAGACCTCTTAAAGGGTAATCACATCCTTGGACTAACCAATGTCTCTTTTGAGAAATATCGTGTGTGTAGTGCATGCATAGACGGGAAGCAACATCAATCAAAGCACCCACCCAAGAATATTGTGTCTACTTCAAGGCCTTTGGAGATCCTTCATGTGGATCTTTTTGGGCCTCCTTCATGGGATAGTTTTGGTGGGAAAAAGTATGGACTTGTCATTGTTGATGATTACTCAAGATATACATGGGTCTTCTTCCTCAAATCCAAGGAAGAGACGAAGATCAACTTCATTGATCTTGCCAAGCAAGCACAACACAAGTTTGACAAAGAAATCTTGGAAATAAGAAGTGATAATTGCTCTGAGTTCAAGAACTACACCTTGGAAGAGTTTCTTAGTGATGAAGGGACTGAGCATCAATATTCAGCTCCATACACTCCCCAACAAAATGGTGTAGCAGAAAGGAAGAACCGCACACTTGTGGAGATGGCAAGGTTCATGTTGGATGAATATAAGTCGCCACATAGTTTTTGGGCCGAAGCTGTCAACACCGCATGCCATGCATCAAACCGGCTCTTCCTCCGCACTATATTGGAAAAGACTCCATATGAGCTCTTAACTGGGAACAAGCCAAATGTCAAGTACTTTCGTGTATTTGGGTGCAAATGTTTCATCCTCAACAAAAGAGAACGGTTAGGAAAATTTCAATCCAAAACCATTGAGGGCATATTTGTTGGCTACGGATCAAACTCTCACACCTATAGAGTCTACAACAAATCCAATGGATGTGTTGTAGAAACTTGTGACGTGGTGTTTGATGAATTTAATGGTTCCAATGGGGAGCAAGTTGATCTAAGTGATGTAGGTGAAGAAGATTCTTCTCAAGATATCTTGACCATGGGTGTTGGTGCACTTCTTCCAATGGAACAAGAACCTCATGATGATGATGAAGAAGATGGAAGCTTCACGCATCATCAAACTACTTCAACACCCATACCACCACAAGCTCCTATTTCTCAACCAATGCCCGTAGACCAAGTACAAGACGATGATCAAGTTGCTCTTCATGATAATCATCAAGAACAAGATCATCCTCAAGGGCAAGAACAATAAAGTGCAATCATTGATGATGAATCTCAACAAATGCAAGATGAAGAAGAAGATCTTCCACCACACATTAATGATCCATATGTTGAGGACGTGGATGATGGACATGAAGTTGAACCTCGTGAAACTCTTACCTCCATCATGCCTCGAGTGGCCGGTCGTATTGATGTTGAAAAAATTCTCACCGGCATATCGGAAGGTAGAGTCACTCGTAAACATTTGACAAACTTTTGTGCTCACTTCTCGTTTGTGTCTAGTGTTGAGCCTCTCAAGGTACAAGATGCATTGATGGACAACGATTGGCTCGTTGCTATGCAAGAAGAGTTGAACAGTTTTGAACACAACCAAGTGTGGTCATTAGTCAAGAGGCCAACTACCGAGCACAACGTCATTGGAACAAAATGGATTTTCAAGAACAAGCAAGATGAGAATGGTGTAATCATCTGTAACAAGGCAAGGTTAGTAGCACAAGGGTACTCACAAGTTGAAGGTTTGGACTTTGGTGAGACCTTTGCCCCCGTTGCCCGTCTTGAATCCATTCGCATCTTACTTGCTTATGCTGCTTTCAATGGGTTTACATTACATCAAATGGATGTGAAGAGTGCTTTCCTTAACGGTCTTCTACAAGAAGAAGTATATGTATCAGAACCACCTGGGTTCGTTGATCCCGATCACAAAGACTATGTGTACAAACTTCATAAGGCTTTGTATGGCCTCAAACAAGCACCTCGTGCTTCGTATGATCATCTTAAGAAGTTTTAACTCGATGATGGCTTTGTGAGAGGGGTGATCGATCCCACTCTTTTTACTAAGAGGGACAAGGGTGATTTGATCTTATGCCAAATCTATGTAGATGATATCATTTTTGGTTCTCCTAACATTCATTTGTGCGAGAAGTTTGCGGCTTCCATGACCAAGAATTTCGAAATGTCACTCAATGCGGATTTCCTTAACTGTCATCGGATTTCAAATTCAACAATTTCAAGAAGGAATTTTCTTGTCTCAAGCAAAATACCTCAAGGATATCCTAGATAAGTTTGGCATGTTTGATGCTAGTCCATGTAATACACCCATGCCAACCAAAATTGTACTCACTGAAGACAAATGGTATCCCTTTCGACCCATCTAAATACCACTCTATGATTGGTTCATTGCTTTATCTTTGTGCATCTAGACCAGACATCATGTTTAGTGTATGCATGTGTGCTAGATTTCAAGCTTCCCCTAGGGAAAGTCATCATAAGGCGGTTAAGCATATTCTTAGATACCTTGTTCACGCCCCAAAGTTGGGTCTATGGTACCCCAAGGATGCTAAGTTTGATCTCATTGGGTACACGGATGCGGATTGGGCCGGAGACAAAGTGGATCGTAAGTCCACCTCCGGTGCATGTCAATTTCTTGGATGCTCCTTGGTAAGTTGGTCCTCGAAGAAACAAAATTGTGTTGCTCTTTCCACCGCCGAAGCTGAATCTATCGCAACAGCCAGTTGTGCAACTCAACTACTGTGGATGAGGCAAACTTTGAAGGATTACAGTATCACCTATAGACATGTGCCTCTTCTATGTGATAATGAAAGTTCCATCAATATTGCTGAGAATCCCAAAGATCATACCCGCACCAAGCACATTGATATTAGGTATCATTTCTTGAGAGATCATGTGGAAAAGGGTGACATTGATATTGCTCATGTTGGCACAGATATGCAACTTGCAGACATTTTCACCAAGCCATTGGATGAACCAAGGTTTTGTCAACTTAGGCGTGAACTTGGTATCTTGGAGCTTGATAACATTATGTGAAATCTAGTACCCATGCATGCATTTACTTCATGTCTTGTCTTGATGTAGGCATATATTTAGGGGGAGACATTCAACTCATGAGTACTCTCACCCTATATAAAGCATAAATAAAACCAACACTCTCAAAGTTACTATGACAAGTTCTTTTGTGTCTATAGTACTTTGATATGATGGAGTAGTAACCTTGGGTCCAAAGTTCAAATCTTTGTAGTACCAAGTTATGTATATTCAAACATGGTGGCTTAGGCCACCGCTCTTCTTAGTTGGTAATGTGTGTCTCACTCATATTTTGTTATTTACTCCCTTTTGATCCTTGCTAAAATGAGTGTATTGGCCTTAGTATGTTGGTTGGTCTGTATCTTGCCTATCCTATGAAGATCATCTCCATGCATCTCCTTATGATCATCATCTTTATCAAAATTCTAATACAAAACTTTTGTGTCCACCGGACAGTCTGGTGAATTTACCGGACTGTCTCGTGCGGCTGTCTGGAGCGTCGCGCGACTTTCTCAATCCTCTCTGATCTCCCCTGACAGTCCGGTTATTTCTCCATGGATTGTCCGGTGTATCCTTGCTACCATTTCAAAAATTGCTCTGTCATGAGCGGACAGTCCGGTAGGTATGACCGGACTGTCCGGTGGCTGCTGATTTCCCTTTCCCCGTCTGTTGTTATGAACAAACTATCCAGTGCGGTTGTCTGGACTGTCTGGTGCAGATCGAGTCAACCTAACTCCATCTCTTCTTTTTTTTTTCTTATCACATCTCGCCGCCCCCGTCTCTGCTTCCCCACAAACCAGCCGCTGCTGCTCCTCCCGCCCCGTCGCCCAGTCACCGCGCCGCCGGTCTCGATCTCCGCCGCTGGCCCGTCGCCCCGCTCCTTGGCTGCCCCGTAGCCCCAGCATCTGGCCCAGCCGTCGCTGCGCCGCCGGCCTGCTGGGCTCGGCCGCCTCGTGGCTCTCCTCCTCCGGAGCCATGGCTCGGCAGAAAGCTCCGCTGGGTTATCGCAAGCTCCCGGCTGGTCGCTCGCGTGGTAGTTCTCTCTCTCTCTCTCTCTCTCTCTCTCTCTCTCTGTGATTCCTCTTCTCATCTTACTTAGTCTTTCTAGTCATCTTCATTCCACTCCAATCTTTCGGGTTTCAACATAATTTTCACTATCTGTGCCCCCTGCTTCAGAATCCGACTTAGTATGCATATCTCGTAATTTTGGACTCAAAATGGTGGCATCCCGCAAGGGATTTGAGTGCTATTTTGGCCCCAAAATTTCAGAGCTTTCATATTAACTCGCCTTCGGCATGGCCACATCTCATTCCGTTGTCACTTTATCTCTCTCACAGATGTGGGCTTCTCTCGGTGTGCGGCCTATGTGAGTGATGGTGATGCTCCCAGTGATGATCCTGCGAGTGATGGTTCTGAGTCTGATTTTGCAGCTGAGCCTGAAGGAGTGGTTGTGCCTCTTGCCAAGCAACCTAAAGGGAGCCATGTTGTCAAAAAACCTGCTCCTTCCACTAGCCGCAGCAAGAAGAAAAAGAGGGTTGCCTCCCCTCCTCCTACTGAGACAAAATCATTTTGTATCACTCGTCCTGCTGCGTCTCCTAATAATGAGCCCGTTGATTACTCACACCACTCTGCTCATGCTCTTCAGCTTGTGCGTAACCAAACCAACCCCTATCGCCGGTGTCAATCTGTTTGAATCGATCGTCGGTTTCATGTTCACTATCAACAAGACATCTATGAGAGTATGTGCATGCCTGTGAAAGTTCTTGAGTCTCAATGGGTGGATCTTGCTACTGTCAGGAAGAGGCCCTATGTCTTCGAGGGGGTGCTTGAGCTTCTCGAGTCCAAGGGACTCATGGATATCATTTCCTTTAAGCAGGATTGGTGTGTTGAGTTGATCATGCAGTTCTATGCAACTTGCTATTTTGGCAATGACCCCGATCGTACGGTGTTTTGCATGACTGTTGGTACCCAATACAAGGTCACCTATGATGAGTGGGCTGAGATTCTTGGACTAGATGGTTTTAATGCCCCCGGAAAGAAGCTTCATGAAACCGGCTCCTCAATGAAGGTTGATGGTCTTGCATTACTTTATCCTCCACAGACTCCTTCATCTGAGTTTGGCCTTGTTTCCCTGATGCTTCCCAAATACTTTCACATTGATAAGATTCTGAGGCCGGTTCTTATTGGTAAAGGAGGAGACAAAGGCCGGATGTGGGACTACGCCCTGGATCTAATGCATTTCATGGCCCAGTCTGAAAAGTTCCATATCTTTGACTATATCTACAATGAGCAGAGGGCTACACTTGTCAAACGCTCTTTCCCATGTGCCCCGTTCATTATGGCTCTCATTGTATCCTCTGCTACCCACCTGGGAGAGATTCACATGGAATATAAGCACAATCCTTACAAGCCCCGGGTCGGTGAGGTTGACAAGGTCAGGCTCGCCAAGGTGACGGAGCCCGCTTTCACCAGTTCCTCTCATGTTGCTCCTCCCAAGAAACCCTCCAAGTGGAAGAAGTTTGTTCCTCAAGGACTTTTGGCCTGTTTCACAAGTGCCCTCAACAATGCACTCGAAGTTGAGCAGCTCAAGCACCATCACAACTCCAAGTACATCGCGCTCAAGGCACAGCTTCGTGACACCGGCGCCACACTCTCTCCCGACTCTGAGCTTGCCCTCGCTCTGGGTCTTCTGTCCGATGTTCCTTTCCCTCGTACTGGGTTTGAGGAGTACTTTGAGCCTCTCCAGTCTGATGATTCCGTGGATGCTATGGTGGATTGATCTTCAGTTTGTGACCGTGTAGTTTCCTTTTTTTTCTTTTTCCCTTTTTGGTACTTCGATGCCAAAGGGGGAGAAGAGAATATTAAGTTGCTAACGCGTTTTCTATGTGTTTTGCCTTGGTTCTTTGATTTATGTACGGCAAGCGCATAATTGGATCTTTTAGCCCATTTACTATCTAAGTGTTGGATGTCATGATATTCTGAACCATTCTATTATATTTGTAAGATCTACTTTGACTATTATCTATGTCAATGAGATAAACTTGCTCTTTATTATGTTACTTTACTATGTCTCTCATATGCTTATATATATTTGTGCATGGGTTATCTTACATTCTTTTGTCATGACATACTCTATGCAATGTTGTCATGTCTTAAATACTATTTATGTTGGCATTGCATTAGTTGCATGATCCAGGGGGAGCTCTCCAAAAACAGCAAAAATATATATGTGCATCTTACTATCATTCAAGATCTTTTGTGCCCATTCATAGGGGGAGCTTGTCTACATCATGCAGATTATGCTCTTATCTATTCATGTCATAATTTTTGAAGAGCTATGTGTGTGTTGCAATCAACTACCAAAAGGGGGAGATTGAAAGTGCACTCATACTCTTAAGATAATTTTGTTGTTGATGACACACCTATTATTTGGACTAATACGGTTTGTCAAGTATATCCTAGATATTAGTACAAAGGTTGATGATGAATAGATGCTTGTCGACTTCCCCAAAAACATTAAGGAGCAAGTCGTGGATTCCTGAAGACTTAGAGAGTCCTTGAGCCTCCTTTATATTATGTTATTAGGGATCCCGCACTATTAAGAGGGGACGGTACCAAGGTGTGGATTAAGCTCATACACACATTTCATACACGGTCTCACATCTGATACACATTCATGTATCCCATTTACACTCTCACATGTCCATACAAAAATAGCCACCAAACATTCTTAGCTCACACATGTCACTCTAAATATGCCTTGAAGTTTTCACTACCGGACTGTCTGGTCTTTTGGACCAGACTGTCCGGCCGCTCACGAAATTTGTGTCTACCTCTTCTGGATAGACCGGACTGTTCGGTCCCTCTACCAGACTGTCCCGTGGCTCTGGTTCTGATGTTGATTTCCATCTGTTGTCACCGGACTGTCCGGTAGTTCATATTTTCAGCACTCTGTTCAGTCAATGCTTTGAATAGTTCTTTGACCGGAATGTCCGGTAGTGCATTTTTTACTGTAACGGTTCATTTTGTGCTCTCGCTATATATATACCCCAAGTCACTTTCTTCTAGGGTTACCCCTTTGCGAAAACATCATCCACAGCCGCCTCACATACACCTCCTACTCTTTCAACCTTCATTCATTTGATTCTTGGAGAGATTCTTGGAGAGATTCAAAGGGAAACCAATCAAAAGCAAGATCCACTCCTTCCCCACACTTTGACCAATCACTTTTGTGTTTGAGCTTGATTTGGATCCTTGGTGCTTGTCTTGTTACTCTTGGAGGTTGGAGACTCTTAGGTGGTAGGAGTTCTTTCGGTGAGGAATCGAGCATTGTGATTACCCCCGGAAAGTTTGTGAGGGTTTGGAGACCACCCCAAGGTCTACCACTAGTGGTTCAGAAACGCCTTCTTGGTGTTGTCTCAAAGAGAGAATAGGGTGAGCCTTCATGGCGTTGGTGTGCCTTCGTGGTAACATCCACCCCTCTAAACGGTGACGTAGCTTCCCTCCAAGGAAGTGAACATCGGCATACATCCTCGTCTCTCAGAGTTGCGGTTATTCCTAACCCTAACTCTCTACTTGTGGTTACTTGTCTCTTAGCACTTACTTATATCATATTGTGTTTGCTTACTCACTTATTTGTGTTACTTGTTTACCTTGCTTAGCTCTTAGCATCATACTTGCAATTGTTAGGCTCACTTTCATATTCCACATTATTGCCTAAAATTGCTAAGTAACTATTAAAATTTGTAATTGTACCTATTCACCCCCCCCCCCTCTAGGTCCATCTCGATCCTTTCACCACCACCGCTGCCATATCCTACCACCACTGCTGCCATCACTACTGCAGGTTGCTGCTAACGCGACACTACGATCAGAGACCCTTCGATGAAACTGTGTGCGATGCCATAATCGCAAACGGTGTCGTAAAATAACCGTCAAAAAAGATGCAAAACGTTTGCGATGGAGGATGCATCAAACACGGTTCAGATTTTAGTTGCTTCTGCAATGCAGGGCATACGGTTCAGCTCAGTTAACTGTTTGTGATGAGGAGGAACAAAAGAAATGGGCAGCCAGATGAAGGTGTGTGCGATATACAGCATACGGTTCACTCGGATGAAATGTTTGTGATTAGACAACACAAAAGAAATGGGCATCCAGATGAAGGTGTATGTGATATATGACATGCGGTTCACTCGGATGAACTGTTTGCGTTGAGACAAGAGAACAGAAACGGTTCAATATAATAAGATGTGTGTGATACGCGACAAACAGGTATGTAATCAGAAATGTGTGGGAAGACCGATAATAACAAGATGATTGCTTCTAATAAGACGTATGTAATATGCTTTGTCTACACAACATATATTGGCCATTGGGGGACGAGCGATCATCTGGATACGCCATAAGGATGCGAAGAGGCATCCTATCAGCAAGGACTAGTTGTTCCACCAGTAGCTCATGTAAGAGAACTCTCAAGTTAAGTGTGCTCAGGCTGGAGCAGCCATCAGATGGGTGACTGGATGGGAAGTTGTGTTGATGTTAAATTAATTGATAGAATGGGTCATATCTGTCAAATTAAATGACTGATACGACCCATCCCATGAGTTAATTTAACCTTGAGGTCCTTGTTTTTTTAACACATGTTAAAGAAGGTCTACCTCATTACTTTTTGACAATGTGCGATACGTGGCATACAGTTGATCTATCCGACCTGTTTGTGATGGAATAGGCCGTGTGTGTTATGGGCAAACGCTTGCTAGTATTCAACTGTTTGCGATTGATGAATTCATCACCGACGGGTTCTCTAGTGTGGTCCGTGTTCATATGATCATCATCTACTTCTTGTGCTAGCTCGATGTTTCTTCTATGCTATTTTTCCATTAATTGATGGCGTTTTATGAACACGCCACCGTTTCCCGCCATTTCCTCACCTGTTTCTAGCCACCCAGCGATATTGCGCATAGGCGGTGCGCGACGCATGGAGGCGACAAGCGCAGCCTGTAGCACATCCACCTTTTCCAAGCATGCCAACCCACCAAAGCGCCACCTCTGCCATCAACCTCGTCGACGAGGAAAACGAGCAGGCGCCACGGCCCGTCAAGGCCGAGGCGCTCCTCGGCAACGCGATGGACGACGCCGTGATGCACGTCATCCCCAGGGTTGAGCAGACTTTTGGCGCATGGTGCTTGAGCGCCGCGGATCAAGATAGGCATGTCAGCGCCGACAGGCTGCAGCTCACCACACAACATAATCGATGGCGCATCACGGAGCAAGCTAGGCGCGTCCGGCGCCGATAGGCTGCGGCTCGCCGCACGGCGAGACCGTTGGAGCGCCGCAGAGCGAGAGGTGTGATGATGTTTGGTAAGACTACGTCGGTGGTTCCCCCAAGAGGAGAGGATGATGTAGCACAACAACGGTAGGTATTTCCCTCAGTAATAAAACCAAGATATCGAACCAGTAGGAGAACCAAGAAACAAAACGTAAACAACCCCTGCACACAAATAACAACCACTCGCAACCCGACGTGTTAAAGGGGTTGCCAATCCCTTTCGGGTAACGGCGCCAGAAATGGCTAGTTGACGGGAGAAAATTGTAATAGATTGAAATAATAGATCGTAAATAAAATAAAGTGCAGCAAAGTATTTTTGTATTTTTTTGGTTTAATAGATTTGAATAAAAACGCAAAGGAAAAGTAGATCGCAATGCAAATATATGAGAACGAAGACCCGGGGGCCGTAGGTTTCACTAGTGGCTTCTCTCGAGAAAAATAGCAAACAATGGGTAAACAAATTATTGTTGGACAATTGATAGAACTTCAAATAATCATGACGATATCCAGGTAATGATCATTACATAGGCATCACGTCCAACATTAGTAGACCGACTCCTGCTTGCATCTACTACTATTACTCCACACATCGACCGCTATCAAGCATCCATCTAGTGTATGAAGTTCATGGAAAAATGGAGTAATGCAATAATAACGATGACATGATGTAGACAATATCCGTTTATCTATATGGCGGTAGATATAGATCTCGTCTTTTTATCCTTAGTAGCAACGATACATACGTGTCGGTTCCCTTTCTGTCACTGGGATCAAGCACCGTAAGATCGAACCCACTACCGGGCACCTCTTCCCATTGCAAGATAAATAGATCAAGTTGGCCAAACAAAACCCAAATATCAGAGAAGAAATACGAGGCTATAAGAGATCATGCATATAAGAGATCAAAGAAACTCAAATAACTTTCATGGATATAAAAAGATATAACTGATCATAAACTCGAAGTTCATCAGATCCCAACAAACAGACCGCAAAAGAGTTACATTATATGGATCTTCAAGAGACCATTGTATTGAGAATTCAACGGGAGAGAGAGAGAGAGAGAGAGAGAGAGAGAGAGAGAGAGAGAGAGAGAGAGAGAGAGAGAGAGAGAGAAAGCCATCTATCTACTAACCACGGACCCGAAGGTCTACAAAGAATTACTCACGCATCATCGGAGAGGCACCAATGGAAGTGGTGAACCCCTCCGTGACGGTGTCTAGATTGGATCTGGTGGTTCTGGACTTTGCGGCGGCTGGATGAATATTTCATCGACTCTAGGGTTCTAGATTTTTGGGGTATTTATAGAGCAAAGAGGCGATCCGGGGGCACCCGAGGTGGGCACAACCCACCGTAGGCGCGCTGGGCCTCTGGGCTACTGGTGGGTTGTGCCCCCCTCGGGGCACCCCCCAGATGCAACCAGGGCCCATTGCCTTCCTTCTGGCACATAAAAAACCATCCTAGAGTTTCGTGGCATTTGGACTCCGTTTGATATTGATTTCCTACAATGTAAAAAATATGGAAAAAACAGCAACTGGCACTTGGCACTATGTCAATAGGTTAGTATCAAAAAATGATATAAAATGACTATAAATGATTATAAAACATCCAAGATTGATAATAAAACAACATGGAACAATAAAAAATTATAGATACGTTGGAGACGTATCAGCATCCCCAAGCTTAACTCCTACTCGTCATTGAGTAGGTAAGTGATAAAAACAGAATTTTTGATGTGGAGTGTTGTTCATTAAGTCATATCATATTCTTTTCTTTATAGCATGGACATTTGGACTTTTATATGATTCAAAGCAATAGTCTAGTTTTAACATAATAATTTAGATACTCAAGCATATCAACAAGCAACCATGTCTTTCAAAATATCAATGCTAAAACAAGTTATCCCTAGCTCATCATGCTCAAACATTGATCCATTCATGAAACACACTCGAATATTAGCACACCAAATACTTAAGTACGATCACATTGCCTCTTAGTTGGTGCTTTTTTAAGAGAAGATGGAGACTCAAATTTCAAAATAAAAATTGCATAAAGTAAAAGAAAAGCCCTTCGCAAAAGGAAGTAGGGATTTGTAGAGGTGCCAGAGCTCAAAGCGAAAAATTAGAGATAAAAACATTTTGGGGGGTGTATCCATCCCACCAACGAAAATGACGTAGAGCTACGAATACTTTCCATGCTAGATATGCCATAGGTGGTTGCCAAACAGAAAATAAAGTGTATTCCTTTTTCCACAATTCTTTCACTTTCCATGGCTAGCCGTATCCACGGGTGCCTTCCATACCAACACTTTCTAAAGAATTTATTATTTGACAACATAAAGTAAATTATTTTTTGCATTTCAGGACTGGGAATCCCTAAAACACTTGCCTTACTCCCGTACAATGACAAGTGAATAAACACTCATCGTGAGAATAACACATCCATCATGGAAAATATTAGCCACCAGTTACCTTTCCGCGAGCGAAACAAACACACAAAAGAGAAGTTGTAGCGGCACGATCCCAATGGATCGAAGTCTCTGTGCTTAAGTGTTATCCCTGGATCGGTATACTGACACACACAGTACTCGAGGATTTATAACAGAGGTAAATCACATGTACATAGTAACGTAAATACTATTACCTCAATCTATATAGCCGAAGTAACAACAAAGCTGTGTAGTCCCAACAACACCAACGACAAAGTTGAGTGTAGACATTGTAACCCTAACGTATCACTTACTCGTCGTAAGAATCCTGTAACATGAGACGTTGCAGCCATGTAGGTCAGTACAGAGAATGTACTGGCAATTTCACACCATAGAATAATAATGAGAAGATCTATCTCTATATGCATATTTGGCTGGTGGAGGCTCTAAATTTAATTTTGCATAAAGCTAATTTTCCCCTACAACAAAGGAATAAATTTTATTTACTACTAAGTTAAATTACCCATATTGAGAAGGTAACCCCAACTCAATCCCAAAAATCACTAAATTATTAATAACCCAACAGTTTCATAAAATAGAGTGATGAGATCAACCAATAATTCAAATACCAGATACTCAAAGATGTCCATAACCGGGGACACTGCTAATCATGATTAGTTTATACACTCTGCAGAGGTTTGTGCACTTTTCCCCACAAGACTCGATCTCCTACGTTGAATTTCTCGCACTGCATGATGTTTGAGAAATGGATGATCGGGCCACAGTCTTTCCGAGGAGGTCCCCTTAACCGATAGATAGGCCGGTACACCTACAATCCCCTACATATGCTAGCCTATCATGGAAAGGTTTCCCGCAACTTACTCAACTATGCCAGAGCCCATAATGACTTGTGGATGTACACGGAAGTTTCTAGTATGAATATTCTTATGATCCCTTTGAGCCTGGGTGGCATTCCATAGGATGATCACACGGGTACCCCGGGATCTCCTAGGACAACACTGGATTCCCCAGGTGTCCAGGCAAGACACTGGTATCCCCAGGGTGCCCCAACCATTCCACCCATATGTGTATTAAAGTAGCCACTTTAAGTTTCCCTTAGTTATTATCTCTCACAACTTGCATGATTCTCACATACCAATCCACGTCTACGAGCATGGCTAACGAATATTCGCGAGGTGTTTCAAGGATCATAGTTTCCTACCTCATGAACTACATAGCTAATCCCAATTCCCAAATCCTACTCATGCAAATTTGTAAGGGTAAAATTAATACATAAAAACTGGGTATGAAAAATATGATCAAAGTGTTAATGAAGATTCTTCGCACTCATAATTCTTGATAATTCAACTCGTCACACTCCGATCAATCTATCGTAAGCAAGCAATTATAACCACACATGCTACTGGATATAGGAAGTCAATATGAATATGTAGAAAGAAGAATTACTAGATTGAAAATAACAGATCGAAAGATACAAGTAATTCAACATAGCATTGAATCTGCTTACAATGCTGTGTGATAACTCTTTTGTGGACTAGTAGAGTAATCTGACTATGATCAAAATTATATGTTGAAAAGATAACACTAATTGTATGAACGTAAATATTTTTTCGATACTAATCCAACGCAATTGGATTCATCGCAAATGGAGTTACGGATAAAAAGATATGTTTAAAAGAAGTTTGAATATGAATATGAACAAATATTCGAAATTTGAATATTTCAAAAAGTTGATGGGATAGGTTGAATCAAGACGAAACTGTAGGCGTTGGTTTCATCTAATTTGAACGAACGAGTAAAAGGTTATGCTATTTGAAAAATCAGAGTCAAGCTGTTTTATGGAAGAGAAATGTCTACTGCTAAAATAATTCTAGATCTAATGTATAAATATAGTTAATAATCTAATTATTCTACCGTACTAGTCTAGAAATAATAACTACAGAAGTATCTAAAAGAATACAAAGAAGATACCTTTATAAGGCAGAGAAAAGACGACTTCACAGAGAGCAGACGACTTCTAGAATTCCCGCCGGAGAGAGGAAATATCTTTTTTTATGAAACTAGTCAAACCCAAATATTGATTTAATTCGAATCAGATGATTTTTGAAGGCTCGACGGGTATATATTTATAGGTGGAAAAAAGGCTTAGGGGTCAAAGGCTAGGCAATGTGAAACTATACATATACATACGCAGATGAAATTAAAAAAGATAATGCGCATGGGCTAAGAGTTCGGCCCCGGCCGCGCGCGTACACTCCGCGGCAATTTTTTTAATATTTTTCTTTCATGAAATTTATTTTTCGGAAATAAAAAATTAAAAATAAAATAAAATTGTAAACCTTAACGAAAATGAAAAGAGAAAAAGAAAAATACAGGCCGGCCTGTCCATTTATGCTGTGCATGTGGGCGACAAATAATTATGAGCCGCACATACAGTTTGTTTAATAGAAACAGAAAGGAAAACCGAATACCGAAAATAAAATAAAATTATATATAGGCATATTATATATCAAAATTTTCAGAAAAATATTTTCTACAACATAAACATACTTATAGCGTCCAATAAATTCCAAAATAATTTAAATATAGCAAACAGTACTACTGGTTTATTCAAAAACCAAATAAAATTATTTTAAAATACCAAAATTATTTCAAACTCATTTTTATCTATTTTTCTACTGTAGGGAATCATTTTACCCTATTTTCCATATATTTTATTTTTGGAGAAAAATAATTTGAATAAAACAAAATAACTCCAAATTGAAAGTGGTTTCAAAATAACTTCGAAGGGACTTTCAATTTGATTCTTTGAAACGTCCAACTCTCTTTCTTAGCATTTGAAGAAGTCATTTTATCTTCTCTCATGAAACCCATTGAGTTGCATAAAGTTTCCGAATTTGAAATAGTTCCAAATGGAATTCAAATCTTTTCAAAACCCTTTTCATTTATTTAAATGGAAGAAGTCATATCATCTTCACTCTAGGGTTTTGTGATGAAATAAATTTGAATTCATGGGGATCATAAATGTAAGATGAAAGTTTGGGAAAGTCCTTTTATTCCCTCTCATTCAACTTTCAAAAAGTTTCAAAATTCACTCAAATTCACACAAGCAACCACACACACAATCAAACAAACTATCAAAACTATTTATTTAATAACAATCCAAAATTTAGAATTTTGGGATGTTACAAACCTACCACCCTTAAAATGAATCTCGCCCTCGAGATTCGGAGAGGCTAGCAAGAACTAAGTTAGGTTCGGGGTCTCCTGAAAACTCATCAATTGTCACAGGGGGTCTGGGGTGCTACTGAAGGAAATATGCCCTAGAGGCAATAATAAAGTTATTATTTATTTCCTTATTTCATGATAAATGTTTATTATTCATGCTAGAATTGTATTAACCGGAAACATAATACATGTGTGAATACATAGACAAACAGTGTCACTAGTATGCCTCTACTTGACTAGCTCGTTAATCAAGATGGTTATGTTTCCTAACCATAGACATGAGTTGTCATTTGATTAACGGGATCACATCATTAGGAGAATGATCTGATTGACTTGACCCATTCCGTTAGCCTAGCACTTGATCGTTTAGTATGTTGCTAATGCTTTCTTCATGACCCATACATGTTCCTCGTAACTATGAGATTATGCAACTCCGCTTACGGAGGAACACTTTTGGTACTACCAAACGTCACAACGAATCGGGTGATTATAAAGGAGTACTACAGGTGTCTCCAAAGGTACATGTTGGGTTGGCGATTTGAGATTAGGTTTTGTCACTCCGATTGTCGGAGAGGTATCTCTGGGCCCTCTCGGTAATGCACATCACTATAAGCCTTGCAAGCAATGTGACCAATGAGTTGGTTACGGATGATGCATTACGAGCGAGTAAAGAGACTTGCCGGTGACGAGATTGAACTAGGTATTGGATACCGACGATCGAATCTCGGGCAAGTAACATACCGATGACAAAGGGAACAACGTATGTTGTTATGCGGTTTGACCGATAAAGATCTTCAGAGAATATGTAGGAACCAATATGGGCATCCAGGTTCCGCTATTGGTTATTGACCAAGAATAGTTCTAGGTCATGTCTACATAGTTCTCGAACCCGTAGGGTCCGCACGCTAAGGTTTCGATGGCGATGTTATATTATGAGTTTATGAGTTTTGATGTACCGAAGGAGTTCGGAGTCCCGGATGAGATCGGGGACATGACGAGGAGTCTCGAAATGGTCGAGACATAAAGATCGATATATTAGACGACTATATTCGAGTTCGGAAAGGTTCGAATGATTCGGGTATTTTGAGTACCGGAGAGTTACGGAATTCGCCGGGAGAAGTATTGGGCCTTATTGGGCCCTGCGGGAAGAGAGAGAGGGCTGCCTAGGGCAGGCGCGCGCCCAAGGCCTAGTCCGAATTGGACTAGGGAGGGGCCGCACCCTTCTTCTTCTTCCCTTCCTTCTCTCCTACTCCTACTAGGAAAGGAGGAGTCCTACTCCCGATGGGAGTAGGACTCCCCCTGGCGCGCCTCCTCCTTGGCCGGCCACCTCCTCCTTGCTCCTTTATATCTGGGGCAGGGGGCACCCCATGACACACAAGTTGATCTACGGATCTTTCCTTAGTCGTGTGCGGTGCCCCTTCCACCATATTCCACTTCGGTCATATCGTCGGAGCTTAGCGAAGCCTGCGCCGGAGAAGTCATATCGTCGCGGAGCTTAGGCGAAGCCCTGCGTCGGTGGAGCATCAACATCGTCACCACGCCGTCGTCTTGACGGAACTCATCCCGACACTTTGCTGGATCGAGTCCGGGATCGCCATCGAGCTGAGCGTGTGCAGAACTCGGAGGTGCCGTGACGTTCGGTGCTTGGATCGGTCGGATCGTGAAGACGCACGACTACATCAACCGCGTTGTTATAACGCTTCGCTTTCGGTCTCACGAGGGTGCGTGGACGGACCTCTCTCCTCTCGTTGCTATGCCATCACCATGGTCTTGCGTGATCGTAGGAATTTTTTGAAATTACTCGTTCCCCAACGATGGCATCCGAGCCTGGTTTTATGCGTTGATGTCATATGCACGAGTAGAACACAAGTGAGTTGTGGGCGATACAAGTCATACTACCTACCAGCATGTCATACTTTGGTTCAGCGGTATTGTGAGATGAAGCGGCCGGACCGACATTACGCAGACGCTTACGCGAGACTGGTTTCACCGCCCGAGCACTCGTTGCTTAAAGGTGACCGGCGGGTGTCTGTCTCTCTCACTTTAGTTGAATCGAGTGTGGCTCGCCCGTCCTTGAGAAGGTTAAACGGAGTCTATTTGACGAAATATCGTTGTGGTTTTGATGCGTAGGTAAGAACGGTTCTTGCTCAGCCCGTAGCAGCCACGTAAAACTTGCAACAACAAAGTAGAGGACGTCTAACTTGTTTTGCAGGGCATGTTGTGATGTGATATGGTCAAGACGTGATGCTATATTTTATTGTATGAGATGATCATGTTTTGTAACCGAGTTATCGGCAATGGCAGAGCCATATGGTTGTCGCTTTATTGTATGAAATGCAAGCGCCATGTAATTGCTTTACTTTATCACTAAGCAGAGCGATAGTCGTAGAAGCAATAGTTGGCGAGACAACAACGATGCTACGATGGAGATCAAGGTGTCGCGCCGGTGGCGGTGGTGATCATGGCGGTGCTTGGCGATGGAGATCACAAGCACAAGATGATGATGACCATATCATATCACTTATATTGATTGCATGTGATGTTTATCCTTTATGCATCTTATCTTGCTTTGATTGACGGTAGCATTATAAGATGATCTCTCACTAAAATTATCAAGAAGTGTTCTCCCGAGTATGCACCGTTGCGAAAGTTCTTCGTCTTTGAGACACCACGTGATGATCGGGTGTGATAGGCTCTACGTTCAAATACAACGGGTGCAAAACAGTTGCGCACGCGAATACTCAGTTAAACTTGACGAGCCTAGCATATAACAGATATGGCCTCGGAACACGGAGACCGAAGGGCGGCGTGAATCATATAGTAGATATGATCAACATAGTGATGTTCACCATTGAAACTACTCCATCTCACGTGATGATCGGACATGGTTTAGTTGATTTGGATCACGTAATCACTTAGATGACTAGAGATGTCTATCTAAGTGGGAGTTCTTAAGTAATATGATTAATTGAACTTTAATTTATCATGAACTTAGTCTGGTAGTATTTTGCAAATTATGTTGTAGATCAATAGCTCGCGTTGTTGCTTCCTATGCTTTTATATGTTTGTTTTGATATGTTCCTAGAGAAAATTGTATTGAAAATGTTAGTAGCAATGATGCGGATTGGATCCGTGATCCGAGGTTTATCCTCATTGCTGCGCAGAAGAATTATGTCCTTAATGCACCGCTAGGTGACAGACCTATTGCATGAGCGAATCTGACGTTATGAGCGTTTGGCTAGCTCAATATGATGACTACTTGATAGTTTAGTGCACCATGCTTAACGGCTTAGAATCGGGACTTCAAAGACGTTTTGAACGTCATGGACCATATGAGATGTTCCAGGAATTGAAGTTAATATTTCAAGCAAATACCGAGTTGAGAGATATGAAGTCTCCAACAAGTTCTATAGCTAAAAGATGGAGGAGAATCGCTCAACTAGTGAGCATGTGCTCAGATTGTCCGAGTACTTCAATCGCTTGAATCAAGTGGGAGTTAATCTTCCGGATAAGATAGTGATTGACAGAATTCTCTAGTCACCATCACTAAGTTAGTAGAACTTCGTGATGAACTATAGTATGCAAGGGATGACGAAAAAGATTCTCGAGCTCTTCGCGATGCTAAAATCGCGAAGGTAGAAATCAAGAAAAACATCAAGTGTTGATGGTTGACAAGACCACTAGTCTCAAGGAAAATGGCAAAGGGAAGAAGGGAACTTCAAAAGGAGCGGCAAGCAAGTTGCTGCTCGAGTGAAGAAGCCCAAGTTTAGACCTAAGCACGAGATCGAGTACTTTTGCTGCAATGGAACTGGTCCTTTGGAAGCGAACTACCCTGAATATTTGGTGGATAAGAAGGATGGCAAAGTGAACAAGGTTATATTTGATATACAGGTTATTGATGTGTGCCTTACTAGTGTTTATAGTAACCCCTGAGTATTTGATACTCGTTAGGTTGCTAAGATTAGTAACTCAAACAGAGTTACGAATAAGCAGAGACTAGTTGAAGGGAAGTGACGATGAGTGTTGGAAGAAGTTCCAAGATTGATATGATCATCATCGCACACTCCCTATACTTTCGGGATTAGTGTGGAACCTAAATAAGTGTTATTTGGTGTTGAGCATAAATATGATTTGATCATGTTTATTGCAATACGTTATTCATTTAAGTAAGAGAATAAATTGTTGTTACATTTACATGAATAAAACCTTACATGGTTACACACCCAAATGAAAATAGTTCATTGGATCTCGATCATAGTGATACACATATTCATAATATTGAAACCAAAAGATGCAAAGTTAATAATGATAGTGCAACTTATTTGTGGTACTTGCCGTTTAGGTCATATTGGTGTAAAGCGCATGAAGAAAACTCCATCTTGATGGACTTTTGGAATCACTTGATTATGAATCACTTGATGCTTGCGAACCATGCCTTATGGGCAAGATGACTAAAGACTCGTTCTCCGGAACAATGGAGCGAGCAAATGACTTATTGGAAATAATACATCTTGATGTATGCGGTCCGATGAGTGTTAAAGCTCACGGCAAGTATCGTTATTTTCGACCTTCACAGATGATTTGAGCAGATATGGGTATATCTACTTGATGAAACACAAGTCGAAACATTTGAAATGTTCAAAGAATTTCAGAGTGAAGTGAAGAATCATCGTAACAAGAAAATAAAAGTTTCTACGATATGATCGCAGAGGAAAAATATTTGAGTTACGAGTTTGGCCTTGATTAAAACAATGTGAAATAGTTTCACTACTCACGCCACCGGAACACCACAGCTTAATGGTATGTCCGAACGTCGAATCGCACTTTATTGGATATGGTGCGATCTATGATGTATCTTACCGATTTACCACTATCGTTTTGGGGTTATGCATTAGAGACAGCTGCATTCACGTTTAATAGGGCACCATCTAAATCCGTTGAGATGACACCGTATGAACTATGGTTTAACAGTAAACCTAAGCTGTCGTTTCTTAAAGTTTGGAGTTGTGATGCTTATGTGAAAAGTTTTCACCTGATAAGCTCAAACCCAAATCGGAGAAGTGCGTCTTCATAGAATACCCAAAAGAAACTGTTGGGTACACCTTCTATCACAAATCTAAAGGCAAAACATTCGTTGCTAAGATGGATCCTTTCTAGAGAAGGAGTTTCTCTCGAAAGAAGTGAGTAGGAGGAAAGTAGAACTTGATGAGGTAATTGTACCTTCTCCCTTATTGGAAAGTAGTTCATCACGTAAATCAGTTCCGATGATTCCTACACCAATTAGTAAGGAAGTTAATGATGATGATCATGAAACTTGAGATCAAGTTGCTACCAAATCTCGTAGATCTTCCGAGTAAAGATCCGCACTGAGTGGTGCGGTAATCATGTTCGGAAGTCATGTTACTAGAACATGATGAAACCTACGGACTATGAGGAAGCGATGATGAGCCCAGATTCGCGAAATGGCTTGAGGCCATGAAATCTGAGATAGGATCCATGTATGAGAACAAAGTATGGACTTTGATTGACTTGCTCGATGATCAGCAAGCCATGTTTAAATAAATGGATCTTCAAGAGGAAGACGGACACGAGATAGTAGTGTTACTATCTACAAAGCTTGACTTGTCACAAAAGGTTTTCGACAAGTTCAAGGTGTTGACTACAATGAGATTTTCTCAACTGTAGCGATGCTTAAGTCTGTCCGAATCATGTTAGCAATTGCCACATTTTATGAAATCTGGCAAATGGATGTCAAAACTACATTCTTTAATGGATTTATTAAAGAAGAGTTGTATATGATGCAACCGAAGGATTTGTCAATCCTAAAGGAGCTAACAAAATGTGCAAGCTCCAGTGATCCATCTATGGACTGGTGCAAGCATCTCGGAGTTGGAATAAACGCTTTGATAGTGTGATCAAAGCATATGGTTTTATCTGACTTTTGGAGAAGCTGTATTTACAAGAAAGTGAGTGGGAGCACTACAAGCATTTCGATAAGTATATGTGAATGACATATTGTTGATCGGAAATAATGTAGAATTATTCGCAAAGCATAAAGGAGTATTTGAAAGGAGTTTTTCTAAGAAGGACCTCGGTGAAGCTGCGTACATATTGAGCATCAAGATCTATAGAGATAGATCAAAGGCGCTTGATAAGTTTTTCAATGAATACATACCTTGACAAGATTTTGAAGTAGTTCAAAATGGAACAGTCAAAGAAAGAGTTCTTGCCTGTGTTACAAGGTGTGAGATTGAGTAAGACTCAAAACCCGACCACGGCAGAAGATAGAAAGAGAATGAAAGTCATTCCCTATGCATCAGCCATAGGTTCTATAAAGTATGTCATGTTGTGTACGGATCTATTGCATACCCTACCACTGAGATTGGCAAGGAGTGCAATAGTGATCTAGGAGTAGATCAATGGACAGCGGTCAAAATTATCCTTAGTAGAATAAGGATATGTTTCTCGATTATGGAAGTGAAAAAAGGTTCGCCGTAAAGGGTTACGTCGATGCAAGTTTTAACACTAATCTAGATGACTCGAGTCTCAATCTGGATACATATTGAAAGTGGGAGCAATTAGCTAGAGTAGCTCCGCAAGAGCATTGTAGACATAGAAAATTTGCAAAATACATACGACTCTGAATGTGACAGACCCGTTGACTAAGCTTCTCTCACAAGCAAAACATGATCATACCTTAGTACTCTTTGGGTGTTAATCACATAGAGATGTGAACTAGATTATTGACTCTAGTAAACCCTTTGGGTGTTGGTCACATGATGATGTGAACTATGGGTGTTAATCACATACAGATGTGAATATTAGTGTTGAATCACATGATGATGTGAACTAGATTATTGACTCTAGTGCAAGTGGGAGACTGAAGGAAATATGCCCTAGAGGCAATAATAAAGTTATTATTTATTTCCTTATTTCATGATAAATGTTTATTATTCATGCTAGAATTGTATTAACCGGAAACATAATACATGTGTGAATACATAGACAAACAGAGTGTCACTAGTATGCCTCTACTTGACTAGCTCGTTAATCGAAGATGGTTATGTTTCCTAACCATATACATGAGTTGTCATTTGATTAACGGGATCACATCATTAGGAGAATGATCTGATTGACTTGACCCATTCCGTTAGCCTAGCACTTGATCGTTTAGTATGTTGCTAATGCTTTCTTCATGACCCATACATGTTCCTGTAACTATGAGATTATGCAACTCCCGTTTACCGGAGGAACACTTTGGGTACTACCAAACGTCACAACGAATCGGGTGATTATAAAGGAGTACTACAGGTGTCTCCAAAGGTACATGTTGGGTTGGCGATTTGAGATTAGGTTTTGTCCTCCGATTGTCGGAGAGGTATCTCTGGCCCTCTCGGTAATGCACATCACTATAAGCCTTGCAAGCAATGTGACCAATGAGTTGGTTACGTGATGATGCATTACGAGCGAGTAAAGAGACTTGCCGGTGACGAGATTGAACTAGGTATTGGATACCGACGATCGAATCTCGGGCAAGTAACATACCGATGACAAAGGAACAACGTATGTTGTTATGCGGTTTGACCGATAAAGATCTTCGTAGAATATGTAGGAACCAATATGGGCATCCAGGTTCCGCTATTGGTTATTGACCAAGAATAGTTCTAGGTCATGTCTACATAGTTCTCGAACCCGTAGGGTCCGCACGCTTAAGGTTTCGATGGCGGTTATATTATGAGTTTATGAGTTTTGATGTACCGAAGGAGTTCGGAGTCCCGGATGAGATCGGGGACATGACGAGGAGTCTCGAAATGGTCGAGACGTAAAGATCGATATATTGGACGACTATATTCGAGTTCGGAAAGGTTCGAATGATTCGGGTATTTTCGAGTACCGGAGAGTTACGGGAATTCACGGGAGAAGTATTGGGCCTTATTGGGCCTGCGGGAAAGAGAGAGGGCTGCCTAGGGCAGGCCGCGCGCCCCAAGGCCTAGTCCGAATTGGACTAGGGAGGGGCCGCACCCTTCTTCTCTTCCCTTCCTCTCTCCTACTCCTACTAGGAAAGGAGGAGTCCTACTCCCGGTGGGAGTAGGACTCCCCCTGCGCGCCTCCTCCTTGGCCGCCACCTCCTCCTTGCTCCTTTATATACGGGGCAGGGGGCACCCCATGACACACAAGTTGGTCTCGGATCTTTCCTTAGCCGTGTGCGGTGCCCCTTCCACCATATTCCACTTGGTCATATCGTCATGAGCTTAGGCGGCCCGCGCCGGAGAAGTCATATCGTCGCGGAGCTTAGGCGAAGCCCTGCGTCGGTGGAGCATCAACATCGTACCACGCCGTCGTCTTGACGGAACTCATCCCGACACTTTGCTGGATCGAGTCCGGGATCGCCATCGAGCTGAACGTGTGCAGAACTCGGAGGTGCCGTACGTTCGGTGCTTGGATCGGTCGGATCGTGAAGACGTACGACTACATCAACCGCGTTGTTATAACGCTTCCGCTTTCGGTCTACGAGGGTACGTGGACGGACACTCTCTCCTCTCGTTGCTATGCCATCACCATGGTCTTGCGTGATCGTAGGAAATTTTTTGAAATTACTACGTTCCCCAACAGCTACCACCCTTAGAAGCATGGTTATGGTTCCATCAAAACTCAGGTCATACATCCTTATTGTTGGCAGTGTCGATCTTCTCAGATTCTCGGGAAAGTTCCTTCTCTGGCTCTTCC